>CM076576.1:679572014-680293007 GCA_034641835.2 Pinus albicaulis
GGAAGTTCTCTTTGCACATGAAAGATGTAATTTCATTCCAATTACCGATAAATAATATGTTTTATTTCTGAAATTAAAAAAAATACATATATATATATATATATATATATATATATATATATGTCCAATGAATGACCATAAGGTTGGTCAATAGGATTCAAAAGTATTATACAATTTTGATACAAAATTGTAATTTATTCATATTTAAAATAGACTTTTGAATACATAAATAAATTAAGCATCTGAAAAAACCTTGAAGACACTCAAATTTTACAAATTAAAAAGTTAAATCTATAATTCTTAAAATTCTTAAAAAAAATTAAAAAAAACATTGATTTATGGTTACATATCCTCTTAAAACATATACAACAAATTTTCTTCCATTGAATCAACACTAACTGTATGAAACCACAAAAACAGTATGCATGTATTGAATTCATATTGAAATCATAATAAAAACACTAAGCATTCATCCAAGTATAATTCAGAAATAAAAAAAAAGAAAAACAGCCCATTCAACACTAACTGTATGAAACCACAAAAACAGTAGGGCCGTATTGAAGTCATATTGAAGTCATAATAAAAACACTAAGCATTCATCCAAGTATAATTCAGAAACCAAAAAAAAAAGAAAAACAGCCCATTGTTCAGAAATAAAAAAGAAAGACAGTCCTGAATATTGAAATTTTATGGAAATCTGATATGTCCTTTTTCCCTGATAATATTCTGTCAAAATTTGAGTTCTGTAGAGGAAATTTATATTCTGTCAAAATTTGAGTTCTGTAGAGGAAATAGATCTGTAGAGGAAATAGACGATGGAATATTAAATGAGACTCAATTGAATGAGATCATACAAATATGTGGCAAAATTCCACTCATGCTAACATTAGCTGCACCATTCATAGGTCGGGCTGATGATAGACATGAAGCTTATTCTACACTGATGCGACAGAAAGATAAATGGGCGAGTGAGGAATTTAAGGAGATGCGCTACGCTTTTGCCTATGATGCTCTTCCCCATGATTGTAGAGATCCATTTTTAGATATATGTTCATATTTCAAAGGATGGGATTGGCACACTGTGGAAGACATTGTGGGAAAATCTGAACTGAAGATGATAGAAAGCAGAGCTCTTGTTACTAGAACCACAAATGGTGTTGCTAGTGTACACGATATCATCTTGACACTCGCTCGCCAAAAGTCAGAGGAAGAGTCACAAGGAAAGCAAGTGAGATTGAGCTTCACCAGTGCAAGGGAACTGATGGCGTACCTCGAAGACAAAAAGGAGGTAACAAATCTATGAACTCAGAAAAAAAATTGTTTATAGACTGTCTATTTTGATTTAATTATACTTTATTTTAATGGCATGCAGGGTGCAGCTGAAGGGATTAAGGGAACACATAAAAAAATGCATTAACAGATACAAAAATGCATTAACAGAATTTCCACGTCCAGAATACAAAAATGCATTAACAGATTTTCCACGTCAAACACAACATTTTCCAAATTTTCCACCTCAAACACGAGATTTTCCACGTCAAAAATGTGTAAACAGACTTACCCGATGACCGAAGAGCGCGACCGTGGCAAACACGAGGAGCTGCGGTGACGACGTGAAACAGAACTCCAGCACGACGACGAGGTGCGACAAAACTCCAGCACAGCGACGAGGTGCGACAAAACTCCAGCACGGCGACGAGATGCGATAGCGACAGACAAAACGCGGGAAGAATAAAACGATTAACTTCGCGGGCGATTTATTTATAGAAAATAGTTCGGCCGAACAATTTTAAATGTAAAAGTTCGGCCGAACTATTAGTTCGGCCGAACTTTTATACAAGTTTGGCAGAACTTTAGTTGCCGGTTTTCCAAACTCCGGCAAAAATTCTGTTTGCCCGCGCCGTCAGTAAACCGTCAGTCTAAACGGAATCATGAGTTCGGCCGAACTGTAAAAACAAGTTCGGCCGAACTATTTCATAGTTCGGCCGAACTCTATAAAATGTTCGGCCGAACTATTGCCGAAAAAAAATTTCAACCTGCAATTCTCACAAAAGTGTAACCCAGGTTCACGTTTCCGCCCGTAAGCAGACCAGAGTTCAATTTCATGCCAAAGAAGGATCATCAAGTAAGCCTCTTGAACTCATTCATACTGAAATATGTGGACCTATGAGGAAAAAGTCACCACGTGGGGAAGAATACTATATCTTATTTATTGATGATTTCTCTAGAATGTGTTGGATCGGGTTGATTAAACACAAAAATGAAGCATTTGAAAAATTTCAGATCTTCAAAGCATTGGTGGAAAATGAATTAGATCTAAAAATCAAGTGTCTTAGATCTGATCGAGGAGGATAATATACATCAAATGAATTCCTTGAATTTTGTGAAAAACATGGCATAAAACGACAGTTCTCTGTAGCTGGCACTCCACAACAAAATGACATAGCAGAAAGAATGAATAGAACAATTAAACAAATGGCTAGAGCCATGCTTGATGATTTAAGAACTCCTAACATGTTCTGGGGAGAAGCAGCACATACAGCAGCAAACATTCTCAATAAGGCACATGTTCGAGTAAATAGTGACAAAAATCCATATGAACTCTCGTATGGTAATTCTCCCTCTGTGAAGCATTTTAGAGTTTTTGGAAGTAAATGATTTATCAAAAATAATGATGAAAAGCTTGGCAATTTTGAACCTAGATCAGATGAAGGGATACTTCTTGGTTACTCATCTACAAGCAGAGCATACAAATGTTACAATAAAAGGCTTCGAAAGATTGTTGAATGTATTGATGTTATTATTGATGAGTCTCCTGCAGCCCCTAAAGAAGAAAAACAAACAACAGAAGAAGATGATGGTGACTTTTGTCCTTCTACATCAAATAGAAATGATATAGACAGTGGATCCAATGAAGAACCTGAAGATGATTTATCTGAAAAGGCTCCATCCAGATATGTTCAAAAGAATCATCCCGAATCTCAAATTTTGGGAGGCAAGAAATCAGGTGTACAAACAAGGAGGACTCTTGTGGGATCTTCTAGCTATCTGGCATTTTTATCCACAATTGAACCACACAATGTCAATCAAGCTAGCAAAGATGAATGTTGGATTCAAGCCATGAATGAAGAGCTTGATCAAATTGAAAAGAATCAAACATGGGATTTGGTACCAAGACCTCATGATAAAAATTTCATTGGAACTAAATGGATATTCAAGAACAAGTTAAATGAGAATGGGGATGTTATAAGAAACAAAGCTAGACTGGTTTGCAAGGGGTATACTCAACAAGAAGGTATAGACTTTGAAGAAACTTTTGCTCCTGTAGCTAGACTTGAAGCCACAAGAATGTTTCTTGCTTTTTCAAGTTTTCAACAAATCAAAGTTTATCAAATGGATGTTAAATCTGCTTTTCTCAATGGTGATCTAGAAGAAGAAGTGTATATAGAACAACCGGAAGGATTCATTTTGGGAAATGATGAAAATCTTGTTTGTAAACTTGAAAAGGCTCTATATGGTCTCAAACAAGCTTCAAGGGCATGGTATTATCATCTTGACAAATATCTTCATCAACAAGGATTTTCAAAGGGGTCTGCTGATAGCAACTTATACAAAAAAGTTGAAAATGATAAACTATAGAATGTGGTTGTATATGTTGATGATATCATTTTTGGGAGTAATGAAGAATCTATGAGTTAGAAATTTGCTTCTGTCATGCAGCAAGAATTTGAAATGTCCTTACTTGGAGAACTAACATTTTTTCTTGGCTTGCAAGTGCATCAAACTACATAGGGTATATTCTTATCACAAGCAAAATATCTTAAGCAAATTATGAAGAAGTATGGCATGGAAGAATGCAAACCTGTAAGTACACCAATGATAACCGGATGTAATCTCAGTTATCATGATGATTCTCCCACGATGAATCAACCAGATTATAGATCAATGATAGGAAGCCTACTTTATCTCACTGGGACTAGACTGGACATTATGCATGCAGTTGGGATTGTTGGATGATTCCAAGCTAATCCAAAAGAGTCTCACCTTCAGGCTGTCAAAAGAATATTAAAATATCTGCAAGGAACTCAAGACTTTGGACTATGGTATCCAAAGAATGCCGATCTTACTCTTCATGCTTACACTGATGCAGATTGGGATGGAAATGTTGATGATCAGAAAAGCACTAGTGGTGGTGCATTCTATATGGGACCCCGGTTAGTATCTTGGTTCAGCAAGAAGCAAAATTCTATTGCCTTATCTACAGCAGAAGCAGAATATGTGGTTGCCGCATCTTGTTGCACTCAACTCCTTTGGATGATGCAAACCTTACAAGATTTTCAAATCAAATGTACATCTCCTATCTCCATTATGTGTGATAACACAAGTTCCATCAGTATCTCAAAGAATCCGGTTATGCATTCGAAGACCAAGCACATTCCCATCAAGTATCACTTCTTACGTGAACAAGTGCTTGAACAAAAGGTGAAGTTGGAATATGTTCCCTCCAAAGAACAAGTTGCTGATATCTTTACCAAACCTCTGCCCAGGGAAGCATTCGAATATCTAAGACAGAAGCTGGGAGTAGTCTCTGCCAGTCAGAAGAAAAAATCTACCTAAATTCAGAAGATTAAATTGGATACGCGGGTTTCCTGAACAGCAGTCACATATATACGCGAGTTCATACATAGAAAACCGCATATGGTTGGTTGCTGACAAATTTTAAGGGATGCACAAGCTAAGGGAGAGTTTTGGTCACTTGGAAAGGATGCATTGGTTGTATAGTTTCAGGGGGAGCATTAGCCTTGATGGGTGTAATGCATTTTTGGCAATATGATGATTCAAAAATATGATCTCTCTCTTGAGGTCCTTTTGGTTTTGGTTATAAAAGTCATATGTGTAATTTGATGAAAAGGCTATGACCTATGATGTAATTTGTAATATTCATCCATGTAAAAGGCTTGTTCAGATTTGTAAACCCACGTGGTTGGGTACTTGGGTCACATATGTAAATCCACTTGGTTGGATCTTTGATGTAAGTATGATTTCTTGGTGATAGGAAAGGTCATAGTGTCATGCACTTCATTGAATAATAGGTTTGAAGATTTAGCTTGAACTTGAGAAGAAAAACCTTGTGTTGGTTTGACCCGCCCTTTGCCCTTGATGTCAAAGGGGGAGAGTGGCATGGTGTTTGAATAAGGGGAGAGTAACATGGTTGTTGTATAATGATTATAATCAATGTATCTATCTGTTCTGGTGCTCAAACTCCATCGTGGTTGCCATCAAGTCCAAAGGGGGAGATTGTTGGCAATATGATGCTGAGTATTGTCCTTGATGGCAACCCACTTGATGAAGATGATGGAAACCTACTTAATGACTGATGAGCTTGTGAATGATATACATCTGATGTATCTACAATCAGTATAGAAGGTGCAGATGAAAGAATTCCTAGAATGGGTCAGAACAGTGATGAAAAGTGTATGTCACAAGGAATACGCGAGTTTGTCTAGGGGAAGTTGCGTCTGCACGCGGGAAATAACGTACCAAGTCACGTATGCTCAATTGCACTCTAAATATGTAAAACCAGGGGTTACTACCATGGTATTGACCCATTGTATTGAGCGCTGGATTATCTATTTGATCCCGTCCAGGAATACCATCGGAAATGATGTGCTTTTGACTCATGGTATTGATGAAGGCCAAATCTATATAAGGAGAAGAAAATCATTGTGAATGGTGGGCAAGTGTATGGTCTTTAATGAATACTTCACTCTGAAGTATATCTGCATGGTTGAACTCTGCTCTTGATTGATAGATCTGAATCTATGATGCATCTATGAACATTGTGAAGGTTAAAGATCTTTAGATATAGAAATGGTGAATCTCTTGGATGATCTGAAAAGAAGTGATGAATACCTGGCGCAAATTTGCTGAAGAACTTGAAGAAATATGTGTAAGTTCATAGATCTGATCTGTTGTGCAAATTTTATCTTTTATAGATCTATACGCAGGTTCAGTTCGTGAAAAGCGCATGTATACGTGGATCTGTTTCAACAAAGTCGTGTATGGACAGTTAGGGTTATTCTGGTAAATGCACAGATGTATACGTTGGTTCACTTCATAAAAGCACGTATATACGCGGGTCTAATTAAATAAAAGCGTGTATGATATATGATCTTATGGTTGCTCAAGGTTTAATGCGTTTCTGCATATTTATTCTAAAGTCTGGGTTATCTCTGATATTCTGGTTACAGTGGTTTCACTGTTCTGTTTGATGCATTGGGAAAAGGTTGTTTATTGACAAGTAAAGGGTTGTGTTGGAGCTGTTTGATCCAGTTTGAAAATTGATGAAACATGGTCTGCAGTTGATCTGAGGGTTGAAACCTTCAGTCTGAACGTAGAAGCTTTCTGCCAGTAGAGGCTGGTGCTAATATCAGGGGATAGTAGCTCCCTTCCAGGTGAGGCTGGTAAACGAGAGCAGGGGGTTGTTGCTCCCTTCTAGGAGAGGCTGGTAAATGAGAGAAGGTTGTAGCCTTTTGCAGGTGGGTGCCTGCATACTGGTATGAGTCTGCACCAGTACATGTTGTAAGAAGTTTTCTTAATAATAAAAATTGAAGACTAAGACGACGGCAGTGGTGGTTTTCTCCTGAATTGGGTTTCCACCTAAAAATCCTAGTGTTCATGTGTGGTTTCTTATGTGTGAAGATTATTCTATTATTTCTGCACTTGTTTAATTTTTTCTAAATATCTGATGAATAATTAATGAAATGATCTAAGTCAAAAACTAAATGCATAATTACATCACTGGATATACGCGAGTTCTGTAAAGTATATCTGCGTATATATGCGGGTTTGCTTCAGGAAAGTTGTGTATGGTTTCAAAGAAAGAAATATCAAAGTTTTATTGTCTGCTCTAAATACTCATTCACCCCCCCTGAGTATTTTTCCCAACACATTAAAAAAGCTTCAAATCACCACATTAACTATATTATCTAAGGGATATTTTTGGACTCTATGAGGGATGTGTCTTCCATTCAGAGGTTTTTCTCACCATGATTGGTTCTTGTTGCCTCATCATTGGCCCTTAATGAAGATTCTACGTAGATGGATTAAAAGACCCCTTTGTCTCTAAATTTGAACACTGCAGATGGATTCAGAGACTTCTTGTGTAGTGAAATGTAACACTTCGGTATCAAAATTGAAATTTTCCATTCTGGGAGTGGCACAATTAAAAGTTACTAACATAAATGACTCTCGACTATAAGGAGAGGCCTGGTAGGGACTCACTATTCTGATGGTGAGGCCTGGTAGGGGCTCGACTAAAGGGAGAGGGATTACTTCATTTACAGCTAACCAATGCTACTCAACCTAGCTTGCCACTAACCTACTTACTTTTATAGATAGCACACATAGTTATACAATGCTACTCTTGATACTAACTTCAATAGAGAGGACAAACAGCAATATCACTCACCCTTAAACTCATACCCATTTACACTACCTTCTGAACGAACACTACCTACACTAACTACTACCTTTACAAACTAACACAACAGCAATCCACTAATGCTAGGTAATGCAAGATTAAAAAAGAGCGTAGTACAGGAGTGCCCCTAGGTGACCCTGACGAGCGATACAAAAGTGGTTAATGAGATTTTCCCCTCCCTTGAATGTATGGGCGTTAATGTGGTTTGATATTGATGCTTATTGATGTTTTATTTCCACACAAGATCACTTTGGAAGATTAATTAAACAAGTGTTGAGTTAGGCATAGTCTACTTACTGAGTATTTGAAAAGAGAAAAATAAGGTAGTGCCGCACCCGTCTATAGAGTGGTTGGGAAACTGCCACAGGTATAGGGGCGTGATAGTTGGTATCAGAGCTACATTTTCGTGGCTTTTTTTATTATTGAGTAGGGATACCGTTGCAGTGTTGTAAGTGGTATTGAAGCTTGATGGATGAGTTTGTTACATTGGAAATGAACTTCAAAGAAATTAAAGAGAAGTCGAAGGAAGTGGAAAAGGAGTTTGATGAGGCGATTTGGGCCATTGATACGTTGTGAAAGAGGAGGAAATCTGCCATGAGAAAAGAGGAAATGTTTTGACTTATGAATAAAGTGAGAATTCTCCAAGCATAAATGGACAAGGTGGAAGAAGAGCGAAGGAAGTTACTTGATAAGCTTCTCAAACTTAGAGACCTTGGAAAGATGAAGCATGGTGGCATGAAGCCCACTATGGCCGAACCAAAGGATGTTGTAGATGTGATTGAAGTCAAGGAAGAACTTGATGAACAAGTTGGACCAGGACCAAGCACATTACAAGCATTGATGGTGGACGATTTTCACAAGGATGTTGCATATGTGGTAGAAGTCGAGGACGAACTTGATGAACAGGTTGGACCAGGGCCAAGCACATCACAAGCATCGGTGATGGATGATTCTAGGGAGTATTTCACATGAAATAACTGTGGTGACTAATTTTTTTAGTCACCTAGTCACTAATTTCATCATTTTCGACTAGTTACATAGGTGCAATAGGGTCATGTACAAGCTAATGTGACAGTTAATACGTGCCATTATGAGAATTAGTATATTATTAGGAAAACATTAAGTCCCCATTCGCCCTTAGGAATGAATGAGAATTTGGGAGGGGGAGTCGGCATAGTTAAATTACAAATATATATTATTCATGTAAGTAGGGGCTTTGCACCTCATGGATATGTTCACAAAGATCTTAATATAAACATAGAAGAAAGAAATGTTACATGAACTATTTGATAGGGAGGACGTAAATGTAATTAAGGAATAATAACCATTATAAATAAATCATAGGAATTTTACCATACAGGGAATATGAATTAATGGAGTATTTTTCCTAAGTAATGAAGTTTAGAAAGAAAAATTGAGTATATGTAGACGAGATGTGACACGGATTCATATATTTTTTAATATTTTAATACTAATTCATTTTAATTTGTACGTAGTTTTTGGATTTGTTATGTTAAACTTTTAGATAGAAATAATAATAATATTTTTTTGTATAATTGCTTTAAATGAATTTTTTCTAAAAAACAATGTTGAATTTATTTCTTTATTGATAAATTTTTTATTTTTTTTTAATTACATTTATTAAATAATATGTTATATGTAAAAAAATATAATATATTATAGACACACATGTTTCTCTTTTGGACTTATGTATGGGGAAATCAGAGTTTGGAGCTGGCAGTTGTAAGCATGCATGGCTATATGCATATATTTCTTTTGTGGACCCTACTGAAAGAATGTCAAAGGTTAGCCCACACTGTGAGGTCGAAGATTGGCATTGTCGTTTGAATGGTCTCTCTAGATAATCCCGACTATTTCCATTCCCTGACCAATTCGAATCCAGCTTCGATATTTCACGTGAGCAGCTGCGAGGTAGAAAAAATTCAACGCGAGTAGCAATATTTGTTTGATTTAAATATTATTTTAATCAAAATCATTGATGTGTACATTAATGTTGATACTCGTTGAGATTAAAGTACTCTATTGGTATTTTTTTTAATTCAATATAAATTGAAAGTATCAATTTTTTGTGTTTTATTATAAATATAAATATGCAAAAGCTGAAAATAATTAATATTATTTTATATTAATGGAGAAATGGTTACAGAAGCTGTAACATATCTCCTTAGTTTAGGATTAATTCCTACAATTTAGGAGTTTGGTTGCAACTTCCTAATTCTTATTAATGTACTTAATGATGTAATTTCTCATTCATGAATAGAAGATTGAACTGAGAGTGATCTTTTTGTTTAAGTGCAGTCTCTAGGTGCAGTACTCACTTGTGAGATGCAACTCCTTCATTTCAATTCAATCTGATTTTTATCTTGGTATCAGAGCACGGAGTAGGGAGAGCCTTAATTTTTTTTTTTTTTAAGAGGATGCATCATTGATTACAGAACTGTAGTGGCGGAGGAGTATACAGAAGCTTTCGTAGAATCAGGTGGACTACAGTAACACCTGAAGCATAGGTCTCAGATGACTGATCATCTCTGAGTGGAAGAAAGGGTTGGCGCAGTTTCGTCGCGAACAGTCACGTCATTGGCGCGAGTTTGAGGGAGATAAATGCGCCAGCGCGCCAAAATAAGCTATTGGCATGGAGATACACACCATAGTCACGCCAATTTCGGGAGACGCGTGCATTCTGATTTGGGCGCAAATTTTTCGCCTTTGAGAAGCGCCAGCCTCTTTCTCTTTGGGAGGTCTGCAATTTTTTGCAGATCGACCCTGCCCGGTGGTGGCACATTGAATTTCCTGATTTTCTTGGTGACAGCAGATCGGACTTGCTCGGTGGTGGCATATTGAAGTTCCTAATTTGTTCAGTGGCAGCAGATCGAACTTGCCCGGTGGTGGCGCATTGAAGTTCCTCATTTTCTCGGTGGCAACAGATCGGACTTTCCCGGTGGTGGCGCATTGAAGTTTCTGATTCACCCGGAGGAAGCAGATCGTATTTCCCGGTGGTGGCACATTGAAGGTACAAAATTTTTTTCAGCAAAATAGTGGTGAGGATCTGGTATGTGGTGATTTTTTTTTAGTGTGTCCTGCAATTGTTCAGTTGGGTAGAATTATTCATCAGAGGATCAGAAAGTTTATCAGTCCAATATGAATAACAGTATAGAATCGTATCTCCACGAGTCTGGCAAACTCGATGGATCTAATTTCTCCAACTGGAAATTCAAGATACATAGTTTACTTGAAAGCGCAAATGCATGGCCGATCATTATAGGAAATGAGCTGAAACTAGGAACAACTGCACAAGAACACGACTAGGATAAAAGGGAGACCAAAGCAAAGGTCATACTGAAGATGTCCGTCAAGGACAATATTATCCCACATATTAGAGACTGTAAATCATCCACTGACATTTGGACAATGATCAAAAACCTATAGCAGACGCAAAATACAAATCGTGTCTTGTCACTCAAAGGCAAGTTGTTTGCGATGAAGATGGAGGAGAATGAGTCCGCCGCTAGATTCATTACTAGAGTCAAAGACCTGAAGGATAGATTGGGAGATATCGGAGAGAAAGTTTCCGATTTAGATCTGGTCACAATCACGTTGAACGGAATGATAGATGAATATCATATGTTCATCACAGGATTGGAAACAAGAGAGAAAGCCCCTTCTTTTGAAGAGATGACAAGGATTTTTCTACAAGAAGAAGAGCGACGACAAAATTTGAAATCACAGAGCAATGATCTTTCTCTGATGGTAAAAAGGCGACAGTATAGAGGGAAGCAGCCACAACAGCAACAGCAACCGTAGCAGCAACAGAAAGGAGCCAACACATTTCAAAAGAGACCGCTTAAAGGTATGTTTGCTAATAATTTTCCCAGCAAGAAATTTTTTTACTGTGGAAAACCTGGTCATCAGATTAAAGAATGTTATAAGAGGCAGGTAGACGAAGCAGGAAATAAATAGAGAAAGCACAAGGGTTACTTTGTTGAGGAATATTAGGACCATAGCCACGAACTGCAACTATTTACAGTCGATTGTGCACTTTCAGCTTCAAAGGAAGATGAGGACGACATATGGTATATTGATTCTGGTGCATCCTCACATATGACAGGTAAGAAGAAATGGTTTGAATTTCTTGAAGAAACTTCATGTGGGTCGAAAATTTATTTAGGAGATGATAGCGGATACGAGATCAAAGGATATGGTGACATTCCAGTAAAGTTACCTAGCGGTGACATTAGATGCCTTAAAAATGTATTGTATGTGCCCGAAACTAAGAAAAAATTGATCTCTGTCTCAATGATTATTGATCAGGACATGCAAGTTCAATTCTTCAAGACTAACTGTGTCATAAAGGATAGACAAATGGAAACAATTGTAATAGGAGTGCGTGTTGGGAGCTTGTATAGAATAGATGTGAAAAGTATGCCACAGCAAGCCATGGTTGAAACTGGATCGACAGCTGAAAATCTCTGGCACCAGAGATTTGGCCATCTTAATCTGCAAGACCTCATCCTACTTCAGAGAAAAGGTATGGTCAATGGACTCCCTGTTTTCCATAATTTTCAGTTGGATTGTGATGGATGTGCATTAAGGAAAATGCATAGAGAAGAGTTCCCTTTGCATGTTAATAGAAAGGAATGAGATATTTTAGAACTGGTGCATACAAATATATGTGGAACTATGCAGACTAGGTCACTAGGAGGTGCATATTACTTTCTCTTCTTTATAGATGATTGCACTAAGTTCTCTTGGATATACTTTCTGAGTAAAAAGAGTCAAACCTTTCAGTATTTTAAAGATTTTAAATCTATGGTAGAAAAACAGATAGGAAAAAGGATAAAAATTCTCCGCTCAGATCAAGGGGGAGAATACAGGTTGGGAGAATTCATGAATTTCTGAAAGCAGCATGGGATTGTTCAACAGTTTACAGTGCCCCACACTCCTCAACAGAATGGAGTGGCAGAACGAAAGAACAGAACTCTTGTGGAGTGCGCAAGGAGCATGCTTCAAGGTAAGGGTCTATCAAATGGTTTTTGGGCAGAAGCTATTAACACTGCTGTCTACTTAAAGAATAGGAGTCCTACTAGATGTCTAGGCTTCAAAACCCCTTTTGAAGCATTATTTGGATTCAAACCAGCAGTGAGTCATTTAAGAATATTTGGGTCAAAAGCTTATGCTCATATACCTAAGGTAGATAGGAAGAAGTTAGATCCTAAAGCCCTGAAATGTATATTTGTTGGATATGGCACTGAGTTCAAAGCATATGATCTATTTAATCCTGTGACTCATAAAGTTTTTGCAAGCAGAGATGTCATATTTCATGAACAGGTTGAAGAAGGAAAGGATGAATGTAACAATGATTGGCACATTCCATTACTAATGGAAGAAAATAGTGAGGATGATGAAGAGAAGGAGCAGAAACAAGAAGAAGTAGCAGGTAATGTAATCAATGATGCAAGCCCGGAGAAGGTTGAAACAGACAGATTTGAGGTAAGTCCCCTACCAAGGAGATCAAGTAGGAATACTTGATTACCATCCAGATTGAAAGACTATGCATTAGTGTCAAACATTTTAAACATTGTAGAACCTGCAAATTATGAAGAATCAAGTAAATCTGATGCATGGAGGGCTTAAATGCATGAGGAAATTGAATCAATTAATAGAAACCATACTTGGGATTTGGTTGAACTGCCTGAAGGTAAAACCCCCATAGGATGCAAATGGTTGTATAAACCTAAAATAAATGCAGATGGGAGTGTAGAGAAACTTAAAGCTAGACTGGGAGAAAAGGGTTACTCACAGCAAGAGGAAATAGATTTCGATGACACCTTTGCTCCTGTAGCAAAATTAAACACTATTAGAATGCTAATTTCCTTAGCAAAAAAACATAAATGGGAGCTACACCAGCTAGATGTTAAGTTTGCATTTTTGAATGGTGACTTGAAGGAAGAAATTTATTTAGTACATCCTAAAGGGTTTGTGAAAAAGGGGTAGGAACATCTTGTTTGTAAATTGAAAAAGGCACTTTATGGTTTAAAGCAGGCACCCAAGTCGTGGTATGAGAAGATTGATTCATTTTTTGTACAGCATGGCTTTCATAGGAGCCTGAATGATCCAAATCTGTATACCAAGTTTAATAAAAAGAGGCAAATTATTTTGATTTCTTTGTATGTAGATGATATGATCATAACAGGGAATGCTAACAATATGATCAAAGAAATAAAATAGTAGATGTCACAAGTGTTTGAGATGAAAGATCTCGGAAATCTCCATTACTGTTTAGGATTGGATGTATGGAGAGATTCCGGACAAAATTTTCTTACTCAAGGGAAGTATGCCAGAAGCTTGCTAGAAAGGTTCAAAATGGAGCAGTGTAGATCAACATCAACACCATTGCAGCAGAACTTAAAGTTGAGCAATGACGACGGTACTAAAGAGGTGGATGCCACTATGTATAGACAGCTAGTTGGGAGTTTGATATATCTTACTACAACTAGACCAGATTTGGCATACTCTGTTAGTATGTTGAGCCAGTTCATGTCAAAATCACTCGAAAGTCACTGGGTCGCAGCAAAAAGTGTGTTGAGGTATCTTAGCGGTACTAGTAATTATGGTATTTTGTACACTGACACATCTGATGTTACTCTAGCAGTTTTTTTAGATTCAGATTGGGGAGGTAACTTGGATGATCAAAGGTCTATCACAGGTTACGCATTCAGCATTGGATCTAGGATCATAGCATGGAGCAGCAAAAAGAAAAACATTGTAGCTTTATCTTCATGTGAATCTGAGTACCAAGCATTGTGTGCATCAACATGTGAAGCTATCTGGTTGAGAAGACTTCTCAATGATGCAGGAGAAGAATAGAAAGAATCAACTATTATCAAAATTGAAAACCAGAGTACCATCAAGCTTGCATACAATCTAGTGTTTCATAAAAATACCAAGCACATCGATACTCAGTTCCATTTTGTTCAAGAAAAACTACAGTCAAAGGAGATATGTGTTGAATATTATAAAACTTGTGACAATATGGCTGATATTTTTACTAAGCCTCTTGGGCGTGTAAAGTTTGAATTGTTTAGAAGGATGGTAGGAGTTCAGGATAATCCTTTCTCCATTAAGGGGGGGAGTTGAAAATAATTAATATTATTTTATATTAATGGAGATATGGCTACACAAGTTGTAATGTATCTCCTTAGTTTAGGATTAGTTCCTACAATTTAGGAGTTTGGTTGCAACTTCCTGATTCTTAGTAATGTACTTAATGATGTAATTTCTCATTCATGAATAGAAGATTGAACTGAGAGTGATCTTTTTGTTTGAGTGCAGTCTCCAGGTGCAGTACTCACCTGTGAGCCGCAACTCCTTCATTTCAATTCAGTCTGATTTTTATCTGCAAAGAAATTTTTTTTATAATAATTTATATTGCTTATTATTGATTGATTTGTATCATTAGAAAAAATAAAATAAATAACCATGTTCACATTATTTTTTATTTAAATAATGGATAACTGGTTCACGTTTTTTAAACATTTTATCTTATATGAATAATTTATTCAATTTTATTTTTTTTTTATAAAAAAAACTAAATATTTTAAATTAATTTTATTAAATAATATGTTATATGAAAAAAATAATAAATTATAAAGAGGAAAACTATACATATATGTTTTTTTGTGGATCTAGTCGCAGGAAAGTTCGAGGTCGGGCTGGGTATCAAGTTGTAGGTCGGCATTATGTTTTGAAAAATGATATGGGATTTCGTAACCTATTCGGCTTTGTAAACACCACCAACTATATGCACATATTCATTTTGTGGTCCCCACTGAAATAAAGTGAGAATTCGAGCGTGACTGCGAGGTCAGAAGTTAGCCTTGTCGTTTTAATGGTTCATTTGGACACTTGTGACTATTAACAATACCCAACCAAGTCGACTCCAACTACAATAGTACATGAAAACTTTTACGGGCGCTAAAACATTGAACAGAAGATGCCATATGTGTTATAGCTAAAGATTTTTTTAATCAAAATTATTCACATATACATTAATTTTGATATTAGGTGAGATTAATGTGCTTTGTTGTGTTATGAGGAAATGAGAAACAATGGTCAAATTATCTTGCTTTATGGTGTTTATCGTTTGTGTTGAGATTTCATAGTAATGATGCTATTTGTTACATGTAAATTGTGTCTTATTCTACCGTCCATGTTTTATTTTTGTTCTAATACATATTTGGCTTGTAATATACTTTTTTATTCAATATGGGTTGAAAACATAATTTTTGGGTTTTGTTTTCTAGAATTTAGGTTCATTGTTGTTATTATTATTATTTTTTATAAATGTATTCAATAAGTCCTATGATCAGTTTTAACAAAAAAAAAATGTTTGGTTCAAATTATTTTTCCCTTTAAATATAAATAGGAAATACCATTTATGTTTTTTTTTTTGGTTGCCTTCCGTGCATCAATTTTGTTATAAATTTCAAAATTATCTATTTAAATCACAATTTTCGACAATCGATTCTTTTATATATATTCAACAAAATATGCAACCAAACTAATTTACAATCTATAAAGAATAATTACACTTTTTAGCTATTTTATGAGTTTATATTAAAAATGCAACTTTGGAGTATATTTATTTTTTGGTTTATTGTACATTTTATGTCAATATTTTTTTTGCTTTATTTTTTACCATGTTTTTCTTTTTTCTTTTTGTTATTTTTTTGTTTTTGTGGTCCTAGTTATTTTAAATTGTGGCAAGTGAATACATTGTTAAGTTTTGATTTTTCTTAAGATTGTGGATAATTGCAAAATGAATTAAATTTTCAATGAATACTTAAATTATTTTTACTAAACTTCATTAAACTAAAAGGGACTTAGATTAAAATGATGTGAATGTCAATTTAAATTTTATTTCAATTTTAATTTAGTTTTATTCATATATTTTGTATATTAACTATTTGGAATATTAAATAATTAATTATATTTAAATTAGTTATATTTATAATAATTTACACACACATATATAACTTTTTTCATATAAAAAAAAAATGTCTTAAAATTTCATAATGTTGTATTTTTTTAGTTGTTTATATAATGTTAAAATGCTTTATTATCAAAATTTATTGTTTTTATATATAAATAAATAAAGTATTGAATTATTATATAAAATTGTTTTATATTTGGTTTTTAAAAATTCCATGGATGCTAAAAGTTTTTATTCAACTAGTCTTCTTGGACATAATTATGATGTTGTTTCATTTGTATTAAATTTAAGGGGGGGAATGTAAATAAAGATGAGAATTACAATAATCATATAGTTAAAAAATACATTTTCTTGTGTTATATATATATTTATTGTTGCACCATTAATATATATGTATATTATATATATATATATATATATATATATATATATTTTTACTTATATATTAATAATATTATTGTTTAATCATAAATGTTACAAAAAAATTATTATTTTTATTATATGTTTTTGTAAATCATGATGCATTGCTTGATATTCAATGAGTATCCGTTATCTGGAAAAAAATAATAATAATTAAATTAAATTAATAATAATAATAATAAATTGTGATTGATTTGAGCAATTAAAATATAAATTCATGGATACATTGCTAATATAAACTATTCTATATAGGTGTTTTATGTAAATAGATCATGCACTACTTCACTTTCTTCATAATATTGATAATGGGTCTTTCAAATATTTATTTTTAGGATTCGAGAAAGTGATTGCCATATTAGCTGAGAATTTTTTTTTTTTAATGTACTTTTTATTTTATAGATATAGGATTAGAATGATTAAGATGTTATATACATTTGTACATGTTTGAAATTGATCTGAATTTTGAAGTGTTATATACTTTTACCTAGGGAAGATAATATCCAAAACATAACAGATTTTTTTTCTTCAGAAATTATAAATGATCTTTATTGTTGTCCATTTCTTTGGGGTCAAATTACATGTTACTTACATCTAGGAGGCATCATAACGTTTTTAAAAATTATTGAATTATGGAATAATATTAGTGTTTTTACGTAGGAGTTATGTGCACTTCTTTTCTTCAAAACAAGTGAAAAGCAATAAAAGACAAATGGGAACTAGAAGGAATTAAAAAATCTTACAACCTTTGTTATTTTCAATTGTGGTATTTAAGAACATTTAAATTCTAAACACCTAAAGACAATTATAAGTTTTTTTTAATACTTTCAGATAGTTAGATTTGATTTTTTTGGTCAATTAATGTTTGGTATGATTCGAAGTTCAGTGTCTAATTTGTTTACAATAGAATATCTCCAGCTAAAAATTTTAGTTTGTTTGAACACTTTTTCTTAGTATTATCTATTGTAGTTGATACTAAAAAAAAATTAAATAATAGTGTTATTTAGATTGTTAAATTAGTATTTGAATTGATCATATACTCGATTCTGGTAATATCTTCTAGTTTGGGTGGAATATGTTAAAATATAGTGCTATGTAGTTATGAGTGATTTTGAGTCATGGAATGTGTAGTTTTGCAATTGTTCAAGTTGTTGCTACAACTTATAAAGGAGGAGGATATTTATAATAAAAAATTTGATTCTACAAATAAAAAATAGGATAGGAAAAACAATGAGTGGTTTGGATGCAACTTCTGTGCCAGGTTGATTAATTGCAAGTTTAAATTGTGCAAATGATTGTTTTGTTGTATGCAATGTATTTGTTTAAATAAAGATAGCAGTGAATGATTGTTCAAGGGAAACATCCAACAAAATTTTTTGTGTGATTTAAATGATAATATTGTTTATTCACTATGTCTCATGTGAGAAAGAAGTTTGGAAGACTATAATGCTAAAATTAACACGTATGTAATATTCCTAATTAGCACTGCTAATTGGAATATTTCATTTTTGTATAGTTTTGCCGCCTTTAGTTAAATTAATAAATAAAGTGAGAAATAGGGGGTCAACTCACTTAATAAAAATAAAAGTGCTTCCTAGTTGATGAATGTTGTAACTTAAAGGGAAGGCCTTGGGGGTCCACATGCACATGAGGGGAGGCCTCTGTGGCTTTCTAAAAAATGCTTTAACGTGGGGGTCAAAGAGGATTCAAGGATACGATTAGAGTTTTGAGGCCCAACTTCTGAAGGTGAGGTTTCCGCCATTTAGCATTATTAAATATGTTATTGATATTGAAGCCTGAACTCCTGTCTACTTATTGCAACAGTTGTTAGCATTCTTTCTTGACCTTTGTTTAGTGCGGGCGGGTGTCTCCCAGTCGAATCTCACCCTTGGCTCCGGAGGACTTCGATGCACTGTGCGAGCAAGTGTTCCGCCGGTTTTTATAGGTGGTTTGCAGTGGATTTTTGGGTGGATGTTGCGGAGGAGTTTCCCTCTTGGAGTGACTGCGCAGTCCAGGAGAGAGGACGCAGTTTCAGCAAGGAGGACGCAGTCTTTGTTGAGCAGCGTTGTTGTGTGGTGATTTGGCAGTAGTTTCAGCGTTTTTCAGCCCTGAGGAGATTGCTATTTCATATGGAGGTTTTGCAGGAGGATTCAGGCCCTTTTCTCAGTGTTTCCTTGAGCTTCTGCGCTGTTCCTGGGAGAGACAGCGTTTTCACTGAGGAGGGTTTATTTGGGGGATTTTCGGAGGTGGAGCACTTGCTTCACGGTTTCTGGGTTTTGTCCGGAGGGTTGAGTGCAGCTAGCCTTCCGATTTTCAGCTCATTCCGATGTGGGGATCAACCCCTAGTTCCAGCACATTGTAGCAGCAGTTTTCTACGACAGTTTCTCCAGCAGCTAGGACATAGCCTCTGTTGTAGCCATTTCTTACTCTGAGAGGGTCTCCACTTTCCTAGAGTAAGGATAGGTGCACTCATTCTGATTATCTCTTGTACCCATATATATGTATTCTCAGATTAATAAAATGGCTTAGCAAACTGGTATTTTATGTGTATTTATTCAGTTCTCGTTCGGCATTTTGTTCTGTTGCAGCGCGTTTGTTTTGTGTGTGTTTGTTTATTTTACGTTGGGGGATATTACGGTCGGTATCGGGCATGGTTACGCTCGACTGTGGTGCTAGCGATGCATGACGCCGGGGATAACCCCTATTTTGATCAGAGGGGACACAGAGACGTTGAGAGTAGGTGGGAGTTTCCCTTCGGAGGGAGGGATTCTGATCAGGAGCCACCTGAGACAGATTCAGAGCAGGAGCAGCCTGCAAGGGACACATAGAAGCGGAACCCGATGGCAGATGAGGAGGGTTCGAGGAGATAGGATACGCTCCTCCATCACATGCAGGAGATGACACAGAGACTCACGGCCATAGAGATCAGACAGAGGGAGCCTCCCAGGGTTTCCCAGATCGGTGAGGGATCGGGTATGTCTCACCACGTGCCAGTGCACAATGCTATTCCCATTGTGGCATCTCATGCACCCACACGATCTACTATGCCTACATTCTTGCCAGAGGACGCAGGGGCAGGAGTACAGGGAGGTGCAGAGAGGGATATTCCAGCACCCATGCGATCTACCATGCCTACCTTCCTGGCAGAGGACGCAGGGACAGCAGTACAGAGGCAGATAGATCCGGCTCGGATGGCTGACCTTTTTGCAGATTACCAGGCTTACGGACAGGCGTTCATGGATTCTTTCACCTTCAGAGACTATATCCAAGTCCAGCATGACAGCAGGCCCTGTGATCATCACCGAGGGCACAGACACCACCATGATGACCACCGCATAGCTAGTAGATTTCATTTGCCCACGTTTGATGGCTCATCAAACAGCTCGGCAAATTCTTGGGTGGAGAAGCTGGACATCTATTTCTAGCTTAACCCGGTGTCGCAGTCAGAGGCCATTAAGGTGGCAACATTACATCTAGATAGTGAGGCCCAGGACTGGTGGTTCCATGGGATGACGACACTCGGACATTCTGCAGTGACGACATATGCCGAGTTTACCCGGAGGGTGATAGAGCGCTTTGACAGGAGGGATCCGGAGCAGCATTTTATTGAGCTGACGAAGCTCAAATAGTCTGGGAGTGCAGAGACATACATTTCAGACTTCTTGAGGATTTCGGTGATGGTCCCTGATTTGTCGGCGGCTCGGATGGTCTACATGTTTGTGGAGGGATTGTCAGAGCCACTTCGTGGCCTAGTCCGGTCGACCAGACCAGCTACCCTTCAGGATGCCATCAGCAGGACCTGGGACTTACAGGATGTCTTACCTAGGACTCGGACACCCTATCCCCAGAGACAGGCTTTCCAGCCTAAGGGGAAGGACACGAGGGTTCCGCCTCCCAAGGTGAATCCTGGACGGGGGCAGTTTGATGACGAGGCTAGGAGAGAGCTGAGGAGGAAGCGGTTGTGCTTCACTTGCCAGGAGCCTTGGGCACCGGGACATAGGTGTGCTGCAGGGAAAGCACACTTCATTGAGGTCTTCTCCGAGAGCAGTGGAGAAGAGGATGAGGGGGACGACGTGGAGGTAGGAGATTGTTATGCAGCACAGAGTACCTTACCACCTCCACCACCCGCAGCAGGGGGGGCATCATTTGCACCCACTGGGGGAGCTCTAGCCGCATTGCGGGGAGTTCCCAAGTACTTGACGCTGCACGTACGAGGGACAATGCGTGGGCAGCGGGTTTCAGTCTTAGTTGACAGTGGGGCCACCCACAACTTTATTGATGCCCAGATGGTTGAGCGGAGAGGCATACAGACAGAGGGCTTTGATGGGTTTTCCGTCTTAGTCCCAGGAGATCAGACCATGGCATGTGCTCGTTATGTTCCGGAGCTATCAGTGACGATGGGCACTTATACATTGACAGATCACTTCTTTGTGGTGGACATTCCGGACACCAACCTGATATTGGGTGTTCAGTGGCTTATTACTCTGGGGAAATTCACGACAGATTGGAAGGCCCTAGAGATGGAGTGGGATGATCCCAAGACAGGAAGGCATGAGAAGATACGGGGGCAGCACACATACCCACCTCAGACGGTCTCGGCACACAGGATGGAGGCGACCTTCCGCAAGGGAGACATAGAGTGGGCGGTATAGTTGCGGGCTTCAGAGGCCGTGGATACAAGGCAGGCAGTGCATCCGGAGCTACAGTCTATTCTCGACAGGTATGCAGTGGTTTTCGGGGATATTCCACCAGGGCAGCCACCGGATCAGGGGTTTGAGCACACGATCGAGCTTGAGCAGGGGATACAGGCCTTGATTACCACACCATATAGGCATCCCAAGGCCTATCGGGATGAGATAGAGCGGGCTATTTAGGATTTGCTGGCCCTTGGTCACATTCGGCCCAGCACGAGTCCTTTCGCTTCTTCTGTAGTGCTGGTGAAGAAGAAGGACGGCACATTGCGCATGTGCATTGACTACAGGGCTCTGAATAAGAAGACCCTGAAGAACAGGTACCCCATCCCCAGGATCGATGAGCTGATGGATGAGTTGAGAGGAGCACGGTTCTTCTCGAAGACTGACTCGAGATCTGGGTACCATCAGATACGCGTGAGGGAACAGGACATTCCCAAGACCGCTTTCAGGTTTTACTATGGGCACTTTGAGTTTCTGGTCATGCCATTCGGACTGACCAATGCACCTGCTACCTTCCAGTCGTGCATGAACCACATTTTCAGGGGTCATCTGAGGAAGTTTGTGCTGGTCTTCTTTGATGACATACTAATATATATCAGAACTTGGGAGGAGCACCTCCAGCATATTGAGACAGTTTTTCACATCTTGGAGGAGCAGCAGTTCTACGCCAAGCTCTCCAAGTGTGAGCTCGGGTTGACAGAGATGCTGTATCTGGGGCATATTATAGGAGTGGACGGGGTGAGGGTCCACGAGGAGAAGATCAGGGCCATCAGGGATTGGTCAGAGCCGCGGAATGTGACAGAGCTTCAGGGATTTATTGGCATTTGCACATATTACAGGAAGTTTGTCAAGGGCTTCTCTCAGCTTGCTGCACCCCTCACAGATTTGACAAGAAAGGGGGCATTCAGTTGGTCGGACACAGTACAGCGAGGTTTTGACAAGCTCAAGGAGGTGATGAGCAGTTGTCCTGTGTTGGCATTGCCAAATTTTACACAGCCCTTTGTCCTAGAGTGTGATGCATCAGGAGAGGGGATTGGTGCAGTTTTGATGCAGGGCGGTCACCCGATTGCTTTTGGGAGCCGAAAGCTCCTTCCACACAAGAGGTTGTATCCCATATACGACAAGGAGATGTTTGCCATCATGCATGCATTAGCCAAGTACCGGTAGTACCTGGTGGGCAGCAAATTCAGGGTGAGGACAGATCATAACAGCCTGAGGTACTTTCTGGAGCAGAAGCAGTTGCAGGAGAGGCAGCAGAAGTGGATCAGCAAGATCCAAGCCTACGACTTTGACATCGAGTATGTCAAGGGCAGGAATAACGTGGTAGCTGATGCCCTTTCTCATAGGCCAGCCACGTTATCTCTTATGAGCTTGGACGCTGATTGGAGGGCTCGACTACTGGTTGAGTACTCCAAGGACAGGTTTGCATGTGAGGTCCTGGATGGGCAGGTAGCAGATGACAGGTACAGGGTGGTCGATGAGATCATCTATTACAGGGACAGGATCTTCTTAACTGAGGGATCTCAGCTCAAGAAGAAGATACTCTAGGCTTCACACGATTCTCCATTGGCGGGCCATCAGGGGTTCACCAAGACCTACGGGGCTATTCAGGAGAGGTTCTCGTGGAAGGGCCTCAAGGAGGACGTACTCCAGCATGTCAGGGAGTGCGATGTTTGCCAGCGAAACAAGGGAGAGATGAGCCATCCTGCAGGGTTGTTGCAGCCTCTTCCCATTCCGGGGGGGAAATGGGAGAGCATATCGATGGACTTCATCATAGGGTTGCCCATGGTGCAGGGCAAGGACTGCATCTTTGTAGTCGTTGACCGGCTGACGAAGTATGCCCATTTTTTCGCCATATCTACACATCACACAGCAGCGCAGGTGGCTAAGCTGTTCTTCAGGGAGATTTTCAGATTACATGGTCTACCCAAGACCATCGTCAGTGACAGGGACAGCCGCTTCATGGGCGGATTTTGGCAGGAGCTCTTCCGACTAGTGGGGACCGAGTTGACACCGAGCACTAGTTATCACCCCCAGACGGACGGGCAGACCGAGATAGTTAACAAGTGGCTAGAGGGCTACTTGCGTAACTACGTTAGTGGACAGTAGAGGGCATGGCCGAAGTGGCTGCATTTGGGTGAGTACTTCTACAACACAACGCATCATATGTCTATTGGTATGTCAACTTTCTGTGCTTTATATGGATATCATTCCCTATCTTTTGTGGACATGATGTTTGGTGTTAGCCGGGCTCCGAGAGCCAAGTTATGGATCCAAGAGAGACAAGATATCCTCCGAGCTAGCACTATAAGAGGTGGGGTTTTCACTCCATTTGGCATTATTGATATGTTATTGATATTGAGAGCTAGACTTATGTCTACTTCAGCACGCCGGTTTTTTAGTCGGTCTGCAGCACTGTTTAGTGCGAACTGAGTGTCTCTGGTCGGAGATCTCACCCTTGGCTCCAGGGGACTTCGAGTGCCTGCTCGAGCAAGGTATTTCCTTCAGTTTTTATAGGTGGTTTGCAGTGGATTTTTGGGTGGACGTTGCGGAGGAGTTGCCCTCTTGGAGTGACTGCGCAGTCCAGGAGAGAGGACACAGTTTCAGCAGGGAGGACGCAGTCTTTGTTGAGCAGCGTTGTTGTGTGGTGATTTGGCAGTAGTTTCAGCGTTTTTCAGCCCTGAGGAGATTTCTATTTCATCTGGAGGTTTTGCAGGAGGATTCAGGCCCTTTTCTCAGCGTTTCCTTGAGCTTCTGCGCTATTCCTGGGAGAGACAGCATTTTCACTGAGGAGGGTTTATTTGGGGGATTTTCGGAGGTGGAGCACTTGCTTCACGGTTTCTGGGTTTTGTCCGGAGGGTTGATTGCAGCTAGCCTTCCGATTTTCAGCTCATTCCGGTGTGGGGATCAGCCCCTAGTTCCAGCACATTGTAGCAGCAGTTTTCTACGGCAGTTTCTCCAGCAGCTAGGACGCAGCCTCTGTTGTAGCCATTTCTTACTCTGAGAGGGTATCCACTTTCCTAGAGTAAGGATAGGTGCACTCATTTTGATTATCTCTTGTACCCATATATATGTATTCTCAGATTAATAAAATGGCTTAGCGTTCTGGTATTTTATGTGTATTTATTCCATATTCTAGTTCCGGCATTTTGTTCTATATAGCTGCTTGTTGTTTTGCTGTGTATTACTGTTTATTTCCCGTTGGGGATATTACAACGTATTACATTTACCTTTAAATCTGATATTTGATTTTTTTGTGTATTCTTGCCTGGATTTTTTATTCCAACATGGGTGACTATATAAGCTTAAATTATTGAATTGATAGACAGTTTGGGTGCAATATATTTTTCTCAAATTGAAACATTTACTAAACTGCATATGCAATTTGATGTAGTTATATAACAATCATTAATATTGTACAATGGATTTTTTTTTCAATTTTTGTTGTCATGTGTGACTAGAATGTTATTTATTATATATGAAATAATAGATAATGGCTTCAATAAATTATAAACAATATGCTACAAAGTTTCATTGGCCACTTTGATTTTTTATTTAATGTAGTTATAGTCCTATGATTACAATTGGGAAATGTTTTTTTATTTTCCTTTTTTTAGCCATATGTCACTAGAATATTGTGTGTTACTTATAGCATAGCACGTAATTCTTTCAATGACTAGAAAAAATTATAATAAAAAATCACATTACCTATATTTGGTCATTGTTATTTGCATAAAATAGATTATATATATATATATATATATATATATATATATATATAGTGAATGCAATATTAGTTTGTAATTTAAGACAAGTGTTGTGTAATTTGCGTAGATCCATTACTATGGTTTTATAAGTACTATTGTAGCTTACATAAATTTTTATTGGTTCTCATATAGTTTCATTTTAAGTATATCAATATCTTAATGATTAGTGGATGATCAAGAATATATTTGAACTATGTATAAGCAATAGATGAAGAAAAATTATATAGAGCTAATGTGATTAGTTTTATTGTGTCATTAATCATAGAGAGAGAATTTAGGTAGAATTGTTCTAAAATCATACATGGAGCATTGAAACTAGAATATTTATGACAAAATAAATTGGATAGATATTTTTGAAAAAAACAACAATGTGTGGTGTGTTTTATTGATCAAAACATTTGCAATATTACTTTGGAGATTCTTGCTATATAAAAACATCAATTATTAGTTTTTCTAATTTTTGTTTTTTTTTTCCATTAACCCTATGGATTATTTTTTGTCCACCAAAAATATATGGGTTTTGTTTCTGCATAGGGAAAGACTAGCTATGAGACTTTGTTTAATTGATATGATGTGCATATGTGAAAATATTGTGATTTTCATGCGTTAACCATAGGTATGTTGCATTAATTAGAACTATATACATTTGTAGAAAGTCTTAAAAAACAAATACTACAATATCCTACGAACCCAAATACTTTACATTTTGTTTGGTAGCATATTGTCTTTTCAATGAAACAATAGTTTAGTAAATTAGACATGATTTAATTGATGGCTTTATATTAATAAGAATTTGGATATGACAGAACCACAAGTCAAAGACCGCCAATTGTGCTAAATGTAGACAACAATAAAAGAAATTAGAATTTAAATGAAAGGAAAATTAGAAGCCAGAAAAAAAAAAGGAGAACCCTGAATGTGTAATGGAGCCACTGCGCGAAAAAAAATGAGCTACCTAAATAGACAAGCAGCATGTTAGAAACCCTGGTGCATAAGTGGTAATTCGAACGAAATTTGGCTATAGGCAGAGAGCCTTACAGGTAAGGGCAGAGGATTTTCGACCAGACGATAAAACGACTTCAGTAAAGTGATCGTTTAAAATGTAGTGTTTTAGGATGGGAATAACCCTAATTAAAAATAAATCTACACTGTCCAAGTGCCGCAGATTGGTGTGAAGATGAAAAATTATGCAGTTGAATCGATACCGTCAGAGACCCATGTGATCTAGTACAATGCTTTTAAACCAGATATGACTTGGAGTATTTATCGTTACCAGAGGCTTCCTGGCCAAGTTACAGACTCTGTCTCAGAGTTTTATGACAGAAAACACGCAAACATAAAACTATATAGACTCACTAATGAAGTGGCCACTTTAGGTTCTCGTCTGTCACATGAACAGACGCGCAGGCTTCTCACTTCACCTAAGGACTGTGAGTTCTCAGCTCCGTGATGCGAGCAGATCACCAAGATGGCGCAGACGCAGAGCAGGGAGAGAATACTCGGACTCAGACACAACACACAAGACTCAAATGACTCAACCAGCGATGATCACAAATGAGCCTAACCTCTCCTTATATAGGTGTGAGAGGGGGACAAACATTACTGTGCTTCGCTAGATTATTGACACTTGGCAGAAGATCATCGTCTTCGGGTAACACCGAAAGGTGACATCCGCACGGAGATCTGTCATGCCGACAAACTTTAGTGTAAGTGGGTGTAATATACACTGTGGATGCCTTACAAAGGCCCACGAGGAATAAATACACATTGGATACTTTTCTGACGTAGGAAAAGTCCAAGAGAAAAGCTACGTCACAATGGACCCGTGACTAGGTATCATATGTACACAGGGAAAGCCTTTCATGAGTGGGGCTCCCGAGGACCACTAGTACTGGATTCTGCTGCAGGTTCATCCAGAATCTTGACACCTGGATATCTGAGATGATAGAACTCGTCGTCCCATGCTTTTGTGTAGATTATTCTGACGATCATGGGCTTATTGAGCACTATCTGATGCTTGATCTTTGTCATAACCAGCCACTGATGATGCATTTGCATGTGCATTTTTAATATGGGATTTCCGAGCATATTATGCTCTAGACTGGCAAGTTCTCCAACAGTGTTAACAGGATAATGAAAACACTCGCCAGCTGGTCCTGCAAGACAGTCATCACAAAAATGTCTATGATATGTTTGATAACAGTCATGATCCATACTATAAGGACTAACCCCATAATGCCACCACCAGTTTGTCAGCCATGGAATTTGGGATTCTCTCTCATTTATCCATGTCGGGGAAAACTTCAGCTTTGTGTAGTGGGTCTCTTCTGGTCCATCTTTGTTAAGGATATTCCACCACAGTCTTTCATATCCTGCAAAGTTGTAAACAGTGTCTGGAAAAATAAGCTTCGGATCATCATGCGGCCATGAAATAAATTTGCCATGAGTATAGGTGCCGAGCTTTCTGACTCTGTTTATTACATAGGATTTATAATATTCTTTCGATCTGTCACTGCCACCAGTACTAATGACATAAAGATCCCAAAAATCTTCTGAGAGTGATCTCTCAGCTTCATGTGAGACAGCCATGCTGTGTGAATACATCATCTCATGTATCCACCTGTTACCTTTTGGGTACACTTTTCTGCCTGGGACCAAGTGCTGCAAATCTGTGTGATTTTGTAAGTTACCATCTAACACTTGGGTATTTCGGAGGATCCAAGTTGGCCTCCATTTCTCAAAGTAAACAAGCCAGGGCTCATCATCTGCTATATATCTGAGCTCTTCCCTTTTATGGGCCTGATTCCACTCAGTCAGAATGACAAAACAATGATATTGAACTTGTTGCTCATTGTCATTCTCTTGTTCTTGGTGATGGAGATATTCTCTACTTAAAAAGTTTGGAATACAGTTTTCAGAACCTCTTATATGTTCAACTTCAAAACTGAAATATGCAAAGAGGGCTTGCCATCTAGCAAACTTTGCATCCTCAGGGTTCTTGATTTCTTTTGATAAAACTTTATCCAGAGCTTTAGCATCAGTTCTGAGCAGAAAATACTTATTTGCCAAATGAACAGAAAACTTACCCAAACAATACCAAGCTGCTTTTACCTCTTTTTCAATGGGAGCATAATTTTCCTCAGCTTTGCTCCAGACTCCAGAGGCGAATAGAACAACTTGTTCTTTTTCTTTTGGGTCTTCCTTCTTTGGCTTTTGTTTCAGCACACCTCCCCAACCAACATTGCTGGCATCTGTTTCAACAATTTTACAAGCATTATCATCAGCAACATGCAGAATGGGCAGAAATCTTACCTTAGACTTTATTTCTCTTACTGCTTGGGTGTGCTTGCCAGTCCAAGGTTTAGGGTTCTTTCTGAGTCTCTGATTTAACAGAGATCTGTCAATGGCACAGTTTGGATAAAAATTGCTTACATAGTTGAGGCACCCTAAGAACCTCTGCAACTGGGTTTTGTCAAGAATAACATCCGGGAACTTATCTGCAAACTCCAGTGCATGATGCTGCAGAGCAATCTGGCCATTTTCAATCTCATGTCCTAAGAATTTAATCTTTGTTCTGCATAGCTCCATCTTCTTTTTACTTAGGACAAGACCATTATTTTTGACCAATTTCATAAATATTTTCAAGTGTCTGAAATGGTCACTTAAATTCTTAGAAAATATTAGCAGATCATCAATGTATGCAAGCAACCAATCTGCATAGGGTTTGAAGATAGAATCCATCACCTTTTGGAATTTTGATGGAGCATGTTTCGGACCAAAAGGCATAACATTCCATTCATAATGTCCGTGAGGGACACTGAATGTTGTCTTCCATCTGTCACCCTCTGCAATGGCGACCTGCCAGAAACCAGACTTTAAATCAAACTTCGAGAACACCTTAGCTCCTGAAATTCTTCTTATCAAATCTCCTTTGTGAGTGATTGGATAAGTGTCATCTGCTAACACATTGTTCAGAGGCTTATAATTTATCACTAGGCGTGGAACTCCTCTGACTTGCTCACTTCTTTTGTTCACATAGAACCCATAGCAGTTCCATGGGCTACTGGATTCTCTGATCAACTTCTTCTGTAGAAGTTGTTCAATCTCCTTCTGACAGTGCTGTCTGTCATGGACAGACATAGGGATGGCTCTTGACTTACAAGGCCTTCCAGTGTATCCCTCCTTGTAAGGCAACTCTATGATGTGCTGCTTCCTATGCCAAAAGGCATTTGGTTCTTCGGAGCAGCACTGATCTTCAAATTCTTTCTGGATTTCAGCAATCTTTTTCTGAATCTCTGGTGAACTTAACTGCTCTTCGACTCTGATAGTCTCTTTGTGATCTTTAAGTTCAACCAGGCTTTTCTCAACTATTTGAAGTTTCTTTTCTTTAGCCTGCATTATCTGCACCATAGGTGAAATCCTATTTCTGGAAACATAAGGAAGTTCAAATCTTTGACCAGAAACAGTAATAAAGATTCCTGCGGAGTTATCAGGAAATCGAAAAGATCCATGGGGCTCAACTGCTGCAAGAAACACATTTCCCAAAATACAATCTACAGGGATGTCTAAGACTGCTAGGGAAATCTTGACACATTTAGATTCAAAGCAAACAATGGCTTTTGACACTTCAAACTTCAATTGCTTAGATCCTAATCCCTGGACTTCCTTTTCAGCTGTAGTCCAATATCTAGAAGGGATTATATGCTTTGATATGAGGTTAAGATCTGAACCAGAATCTATTAAAGCAATAACCTCATAAACTTTACCAGCAACACAGAGTTTTACCTTGATGTGATGTTGCTGATAGTGGACTGCGAGGACTTGCATATCCCCGATCTTACTGAAGCCTGATGAAACAAAGGTGCCTGATGCGGTTTGGGCTTCAGTGCGTGGCTGAGTGTGCAGTGTGTAGTTAGTCTGCTGCTTGGACAAAACATTTGAAGGAGAAGCAGGCTGATTGTTCTATGATTTCAGAACATTGAGCTCATTCTTTATACTGCGCACTTCATTTTTCAATTCTTGTATCTCCTTATTCACCTCCCCCAAAGTGAGGCCACGAGCTTTGTAATGCTGTTGGAGATACGATTTGGTGTTACGCTGGTAAGAAGCTTCAAGAAAATTAGGCTTCTTAGAGGAACTGGAAGATCTGGAAGAACTAGAATAACCAGGAAGATTTTTCATGTAAGCATCAAGGAGAGCATTTTTGAGATCTCCTTCGTCCATGGCACGAATCTGGGAAAAAAATTTGATATCATCATCAGTTTGGGCCATGAGGACATGAGGTGGATCTTCCACTGCTGAGGAATAAGAATCAGAATCAGACTCAGAAGAAGAATCACATTTACAGGCTTCTGGGTCTGAGCAATGACAATACATGTTGACCTGATCATCAGAAGAGGAAGATGAACAGTCATCTGAGGAGGAATCATCAGAAGAGGGGGCATGGCATGTTGCATGATAGAGAGACGACGGCCTGGATATGAGGGACATTCAGAAATCCTATGTGAGGTAGACTTACAATAGGCACAGGCGTCGGGGTCTTGCTTGACAGTGGTTTGAGAGGAAGAAGGCTGTTTGTTCTTAGCATACTTACTAGACTTCTTACCCAGACCTCTTTTGGATTCTAAAGCAGTAGGACACATATTGGATGTATGTCCTTTCTGACCACATAACCAGCACTCAACTTCTTTCATTCTGGCCAGCTTTGCATCTTTAGGCCGGATATCATGTGGCTGGTAATAATGAGTGTTATGCCTCCATCTGGATTGCCGATTTGGGGCCTTTGGTCTTCTGTGCTCTCTAGGTCTGTGAATTTCTCTTTTCTTTGCAGCGCTCAGTCTGTAAGTCGACTTACTTCTTTTGTAAGCCTTCTTTTCTTGTCTCTTGTGCTTTCTTCTGTGCACAAGGGGATCATCCACTGTGATGCCATACTTACTGCAGAATGATTTTGTACCAGGAAGTCTGTTGAGCTTATCAATGGACTTCTGCATCTTAGACCTAGAACATAAAGAAATCAAAACTTTTGTTACAATACCATAGAAATCTCCCCAAACATAAGTTTCTAATGGTAAGGGGAAAGCATCTTCCATTCTCAAGATGTCAACCAGCTTGGATGGTAGAGCTGCTATGTACACTTGCTTCCATAAGATATTTTTGGGGTCTTTTACCCAGAATATTCGCTGCATCCAATCTCTATGGAAGTCCTCATATTGATTGATATTGTTGCATTTCAAATTCATCAATATTATTTCATTATTATCAGCTGCAACATATTCCAATCCACAAAAATGTTCTTGAATTAGTGCTGTGAGAGCACCAATCATGTTTATCTGTGGTGTGCCATCAGGGTTAAACATGATGTCACCCTGTTCATCTTTTAAAACTTCCTTCTCCATTTTGTCAATCAACGCTGGAGAGGACTCAAGTTCCCACCACCTTGCCAATGTGCCAGTAAAACATTGCATGATAGTTTTACAGGCTTCAATCTCACTCTTTCCATCTGCACACATCAACTTGTATTCAACAATCATCTGATCTAGTATCTGCCGGATCTTGTGTGCAGACATATTATCTATGTTCCACTCCTTATGACTCCCGTCATGAAAAGTTTCCCTTAGGGGAATCTTTCCTACACCATAAAGGTCAGGAGCTGCATGTCGGGTGAACTGTGCCTCTAGAGGTTCATAGATGGGAAAGACATGATCTTTGGATTCTGAGTCTTTTATGACTTCGGCTACAGTGATCTTTTCAGATCGCTCTTCAACTGGCTTTGACTCAGGTTTAGATTCTGACAGAGGCAACTGAGGAACTTCTCTGGGCATGAGATGAGGAAACCGAGAGATAGGAGGAATTGACTCGGGTTTAGGGATCTCATGTGGCACAACACCTTTTGCTTTGCCAGCAATGAATGACATTGGAATTGGCTTGCTGGGCTTCTTGACATTTAAATTCTCAAATTTTTCCGACAACTTATATACATACTGTCTAGTAGCCATAGATTGATCTATGACACTAGTTTCTATTTCATCAAACTTAACAGAAGAATGTTCTGTAATACTCCTAACTACCTGTAAGTCACACTGTACATAATTCAAAACTCTATGTACATCATTGACTGAGACTTGGACAGAATCAATCTGGTCTTTGACCAAGGCAGTTTTGGCAACATTTTTCTCCAGACCTGTGAGTGCAGTATTTGTCCAATTTTAATGCTCACTCACTTTCTGAACTCTTGCTGGGCTTCTTGACATTTAAATTCTCAACTTTTTCCGACAACTTATATACAGACTGTCTAGTAGCCATAGATTGATCTATGACACTAGTTTCTATTTCATCAAACTTAACAGAAGAATGTTCTGTAATACTCCTAACTACCTGTAAGTCACACTGTACAGAATTCAAAACTCTATGTACATCATTGACTGAGACTTGGACAGAATCAATCTGGTCTTTGACCAAGGCAGTTTTTGCAACATTTTTCTCCAGACCTGTGAGTGCAGTATTTGTCCAATTTAACTGCTCACTCACTTTCTGAACTCTTCCTTCACTACCCGTTAAAGAATTATCATGCTGGACCAGAGGGCTAGCATGTGCAGAGTTAGATCCTTCTCCTATCACAATGCTTCTGAATGGAGGGTAGGTAGTGGAGGTCTCTATCTTACTGCCATCCAATGCAGTCCAAGAATGTGAGGAAGATGTTGTAGTATCAGCCATTAATACAACATCATTCTCCATTTTCTTCTTCCAAGAGTAGAAGGAAATCCACACACTGTTTTCTTCCATGTATTCCTTCCATTCAGCTGACATCTTCAACTTCTCTTCTTTAGGGAAGGCAGCTGCAAAACCTTCAGCTTCTGGATGTGTGAATAGATCCCAATTTATCATTTGTTTCATCCATTGTGCTGGGATCTCATGTCTGAAACATCCATCCATCAATGTATAAAACTTCTGGATCTCAGGGATAGATGGCTTCTTCACTCCTTGGGGCAGATCTCTGAATCTGCATTCTGGAATAAGCTTATCAGCTTGCTCTACATAACCCAACCCATATTTTGGAGTACCTGGGAGTCTCACATTCATAAAGATCTGAGTAGGCCTCGGATCTTCGTCTTCCAGGTGAGGTACTAAGTGCATCATCAATACATGGGGATGATCATCCTCATGTGGGAAAGGAATATCAGAACACTTAGGATTCGGACAGGGATTTACAGATGTACTGGGAGGAGCTTGTCCGGTTCTGGGGTTATGGTTACTATGGAGAACAGTATAGGCAAGACTTTGCAGATTGACAGACTGTTTACATTGTGGACACTCAACATTAACTGGCTGAAAATTAACTATATGTGCAAACTCAAAAAGAGAAACATGACTACAATTTGAAATAATAGAACTACAACTCGTATCTGTACATTCGGGTGTTATATACCGAGGAGACTTTTTACATGCAGCTTCAATTCTTCTGCGATCTATGGTTGACCTTCTGGGAAAAGACAGGGTCGCAGAGGATTGATCTTCAACTATGTTGGCAGACGTGATTTTCTGAATAGACAGAGGTCTTGGATTTGGAATTGTCCAGTGTCTGGGGAATTCTAAATCTTCCCACTTAATGGCTTGGTGCTCAATCTTCTGATTTTTAGAATCTGTGAGCACAACGACACTAGTTTTTGACTCTCTGCTGGGGGCATGGAGTACTGCAGGAAACATTGTGGATGTGTGACGGAAACAGCCACGAAACTGAATCGCGATATTCCTTCTCTTCTTGTTCATATCAAATCCCATAGTCCGGATTTGAAGTTGAAGAATATCGGCCAATGTTTCATCAAAAACTGACACTGAGAAATTAGGGTAACAGTCAAACCAGACTGGCCCATTGGATAGTGGAGCTACTATCCCTCCAATTAATGAATCAGTGTACTTATTATGTGTTAAGTCACGGACTGTGGCTAACACATATGCATCGACTCCTTGATGTACCAGAGCATTGATGCCAACACGCAAACATCCCAGATGTAAAAACTCAGTTCCCAACTTTCTAGCTTCGGCTTGGAGTTCTTTGGGATTTAAGATGGGAATCAGCTGGGCTTGATCACTATTCTCCTGGATACTAGACACAGACTCCTTAATAGTTATTCTAGTGGCAGCTTTCAGGTGCCACACTCCTAAATCATTATAGACTTGAGAGGGTTTGATGTTGGGAAGAACCCAACGTGCTTGAGGCTCAACCTCTTCATACAAGTGATCTGATTCATTGATCACTCGACCACTACTAGACGCAAACATATCTCTGAGAGGATTTTGCTCTGCTTGCTCTTCTGCTGCAAGCTCTCTGAAAGATACAGATTTTGACATTGAGGAATCCATTGTTTAAGATGAAAGAGAGAAAGAAAGACTTTCGGATATTACTCGAGATCTTGAACCAGGCTACAGCGTAGACTTATTGGCTCTGATACTAATTTCTAGCAGAGGCTTCTCAAAGCTTGCTTGCGGTCATCAACCAACCGACTTGGCCTTGTTAAGTTTCTCTGAACACTGCTTGTTATGAACCCAACTGTGAACCCAGACGAACCTACTTGTGCCCTCACACTCTAGCGGCCATCCATGGCCATCCACGCCTTCAACCGGCCTTAGCGATCCGTAGCACTTCGCGAACTCCAGCGAACTTATGGCAAAATTTTATAGCAGTGCAAGTATCTTAACAACAAATATAAATCACACAGAGTAATAATGCGGAAACTCAAGATGAAAGTCTCTTCTCTTTCTTAACAGAATGCTTTACAATCAGATTACAATGGATTCTCTGTATCAGAGATTGACTGTATCGGCTTTTACTGGACTTGTGATCTTCACGAATGAAGGATCGTTACCAGAGACTTCCTGGCCGAGTTACAGACTCTGTCTCGGAGTTTTATGACAGAAAACACACAGACATAAAACTATATAGACTCACTAATGAAGTGGCCACTTTAGGTTCTCGCCTGTCACATGAACAGATGCGCAGGCTTCTCACTTCACCTAAGGACTGTGAGTTCTCAACTCCGTGATGCGAGCAGATCACCAAGATGGCGCAGACGCAGAGCAGGGAGAGAATACTTGGACTCAGACACAACACACAAGACTCAAATGACTCAACAAGCGATGATCACAAATGAGCCTAACCTCTCCTTATATAGGTATGGGGGGACCGACATTGCGGCTAGCCGCTGGGTGTGACAGCACTTGGGGGTCTAGTCACCCGGGTAACCACCAGAAGGTGACATCGCGGAGATCTGTCATGCGGAAGCCGACTAGTGTAAATTGGTGGAATGCTCTGCTGTGGATGCACTTACAAGAGGCCCACACCGGAATAATTACACATTGGATACTTTTCTGACGTAGGAAAAGTCCAAGAGAAAAGCTACGTCACAATGGACCCGTGACTAGGTATCATATGTACACAAGGAAAGCCTTTCATGAGTGGGGCTCCCGAGGACCACTAGTACTGGATTTTGCTGCAGGTTCATCCAGAATCTTGACACCTGGATATCTGAGATGATAGAACTCGTCGTCCCATGCTTTTGTGTAGATTCTTCTGACGATCATGGGCTTATTGAGCACTATCTGATGCTTGATCTTTGTCACAACCAGCCACTGATGATGCATTTGCATGTGCATTTTTAATATGGGATTTCCGAGCATATTATGCTCTAGACTGGCAAGTTCTCCAACAGTGTTAACAGGATAATGAAAACACTCACCAGCTGGTCCTGTAAGACAGTCATCACAAAAATGTCTATGATATGTTTGATAACAGTCAGGATCCATACTATAAGGACTAACCCCATAATGCCACCACCAGTTTTTCAGCCATGGAATTCGGGATTCTCTCTCATTTATCCATGTCGGGGCAAACTTCAGCTTTGTGTAGTGGGTCTCTTCTGGTCCATCTTTGTTAAGGAGATTCCACCACAGTCTTTCATATCCTGCAAAGTTGTAAACAGTGTCAGGAAAAATAAGCTTCGAATCATCATGCGGCCATGAAATAAATTTGCCATGAGTATAGGTGCCGAGCTTTCTGACTCTGTTTATTACATAGGATTTATAATATTCTTTCGATCTGTCACTACCACCAGTACTAATGACATACAGATCCCAAAAATCTTCTGAGAGTGATCTCTCAGCTTCATGTGAGACAGCCATGCTATGTGAATACATCATCTCATGTATCCACCTGTTACCTTTTGGGTACACTTTTCTGCCTGGGACCAAGTGCTGCAAATCTGTGTGATTTTGCAAGTTATCATCTAACACTTGGGTATTTCGGAGGATCCAAGTTGGCCTCCATTTCTCAAAGTAAACAGGCCAGGGCTCATCATCTGCTATATATCTGAGCTCTTCCCTTTTATGGGCCTGATTCCACTCAGTCAGAATGACAAAACAATGATATTGAACTTGCTGCTCATTGTCATTCTCTTGTTCTTGGTGCTGGAGATATTCTCTACTTAAAAAGTCTGGAATACAGTTTTCAGAACCTCTTATATGTTCAACTTCAAAACTGAAATATGAAAAGAGGGCTTGCCATCTAGCAAACTTTGCATCCTCAGGGTTCTTGATTTCTTTTGATAAAACTTTATCCAGAGCTTTAGCATCAGTTCTGAGAAGAAAATACTTATTTGCCAAATGAACAGAAAACTTACTCAAACAATACCAAGCTGCTTTTACCTCTTTTTCAATGGGAGCATAATTTGCCTCGGCTTTGCTCCAGACTCCAGAGGCGAATAGAACAACTTGTTCTTTTTCTTTTGGGTCTTCCTTCTTTGGCTTTTGTTTTAGCACACCTCCCCAACCAACATTGATGGCATCTGTTTCAACAATTTTATAAGCATTATCATCAGCAACATGCAGAATGGGCAGAAATCTTACCTTAGACTTTATTTCTCTTACTGCTTGGGCGTGCTTGCCAGTCCAAGGTTTAGGGTTCTTTCTGAGTCTCTGATTTAACAGAGATCTATCAATGGCACAGTTTGGATAAAAATTTCTTACATAGTTGAGGCACCCTAAGAACCTCTGCAACTGGGTTTTGTCAAGAATAACATCCGGGAACTTATCTGCAAACTCCAGTGCATGATGCTGCAGAGCAATCTGGCCATTTTCAATCTCATGTCCTAAGGGTTTAATCTTTGTTCTGCATAGCTCCATCTTCTTTTTACTTAGGACAAGACCATTATTTTTGACCAATTTCATAAAGATTTTCAAGTGTCTGAAATGGTCACTTAAATTCTTAGAAAATATTAGCAGATCATCAATGTATGCAAGCAACCAATCTGCATAGGGTTTGAAGATAGAATCCATCACCTTTTGGAATTTTGATGGAGCATGTTTCAGACCAAGACGCATAACATTCCATTCATAATGTCCGTGAGGGACACTGAATGCTGTCTTCCATCTGTCACCCTCTGCAATGGCGACCTGCCAGAAACCAGACTTTAAATCAAACTTCGAGAACACCTTAGCTCCTGAAATTCTTCTTATCAAATCTCCTTTGTGAGGGATTGGATAAGTGTCATCTGCTAACACATTGTTCAGAGGCTTATAATTTATCACTAGGCGTGGAACTCCTATGACTTGCTCACTTCTTTTGTTCACATAGAATCCATAGCAGTTCCATGGGCTACTGGATTCTCTGATCAACTTCTTCTGTAGAAGTTGTTCAATCTCCTTCTGACAGTGCTGTCTGTCCTGGACAGACATGGAGATGGCTCGTGACTTACAAGGCCTGCCAGTGTATCCCTCCTTGTAAGGCAACTCTATGTTGTGCTGCTTTCTATGCCAAAAGGCATTCGGCTCTTCAGAGCAGCACTGTTCTTCGAATTCCTTCTGGATTTCAGCAATCTTTTTCTGAATCTCTGGTGAACTTAATTGTTCTTCGACTCTGATAGTCTCCTTATGGTCTATAAGTTCTACCAGGCTCTTGTCTACAGCTTGAAGTTTCTTCTCTTTTGATTGCATTATCTGCACCATGGGCGAAATCCTATTTCTGGAGACATATGGAAGTTCAAATCTCTGGCCAGAAACAGTGATGAAGATTCCTGCAGAATTATCAGGAAATCTAAAATATCCATGGGGCTCTACTGCTGCTAGAAACACATTTCCCAAAATAAAATCTACAGGGATGTCTGAGACTGCTAGGGAAAGCTTGACACACTTGGATTCAAAACAGACAGTGGCTTTTGACACTTCAAACTTCAATTGCTTAGATCCTAATCCCTGGACCTCTTTTTCTGCTGTGGTCCAATATCTAGAAGGGATTATATGTTTTTAAATGAGGTTCAGATCTGAGCCAGAATCTATTAAAGCAATAACCTCATAAACTTTACCAGCAACACAGAGTTTTACCTTTATATGATGTTGCTGATACTGGACTGCAAAAACTTGCATGTCCCCGAGTTCACTGAAGCCTGATGAAACAAAGGTGCCTGATGCGGTTTGGACTTCAGTGCGCGGCTGAGTGTGCAGTGTGTAGTTGGTCTGATGTTTGGCCAAAACATTTGAAGGAGAAGCAGACTGATTGTTCTGTGATTTCAGAACATTGAGCTCATTCTTTATACTGCGCACTTCATTTTTCAATTCTTGTATCTCCTTATTCACCTCCCCCAACGTGAGGCCACGATCTTTGTTATGCTGCTGGAGATACGATTTGGTGTTACGCTCGTAAGAAGCTTCAACAAAATTAGGCTTCTTAGAGGAACTGGAAGATCTGGAAGAACTAGAAGAACCAGGAAGATTTTTCATGTAAGCATCAAGGAGAGAATTTTTCAGATCTCCTTCGTCCATGGCACGAATCTGGGAAAAAACTTTGAGATCATCATCAGTTTGGGCCATGAAGACATGAGGTGGATCTTCCACTGCTGAAGAATAAGAATCAGAATCAGACTCAGAAGAAGAATCACATCTACAGGCTTCTAGGTCTGAGCAATTACAGTGCATGTTGACCTGTTCATCGGAAGAGGAGGATGAATAGTCATCTGAGGAGGAATCATCAGAAGAGGGGGGCATGGCATGCTGCATGATAGAGAGACGACGGCCTGGATATGATGGACAATTAGAAATCCTATGTGAGGTAGACTTACAATAGGCACAGGCGTCGGGGTCTTGCTTGACAGTGGTTTGAGAGGAAGAAGGCTGTTTATTCTTAGCATACTTACTAGACTTCTTACCCAGACCTCTTTTGGACTCTAAAGCTGTAGGGCACATACTAGATGTATGTCCTTTCTGACCACATAACCAGCACTCAACTTCCTTCATTCTGGCCAACTTTGCATCTTTAGGCCGGATATCCTGGGGCTGGTAATAATGGGTGTTAGGCCTTTTGCGGATTGCCGATTTGAGGCCTTTGGTCTTGCATTGCTCTGCAGGTCTCACAATTTCTCTTTCTTTGCGGCCTTCCGTCTGTAAGTCGACTTACTTCTTTTGTAAGCCTTCTTTTTTCTTGTCTCTTGTGCTTTCTTCGTATATAGGGATCATCCTTTATTGATGCCATGCCTGCTGAGAATGATTTTGTAACGAAGAGCTCTGTTGAGCTTATCGATGGACTTAAGTCTTGAACACAGTACATAAAGAAATCAAAACTTTTTATTCTGATACCATAATCTCCCAAACATAAGTTGAGACTGGTAAGGAAAGCATCTTCCATTCTCAAGATGTCAACCAACTTGGATGGTAAATATTACTATGCTGCTTCCATAAGATATTTTTTTGGGGTCTTTTTACCCGGAATATTATTTGTACCCAATCTCTGACAAGTCCCTAATTATGATTGATATTGTTGCATTTCAAATTCATCAATATTATTTCATTCTTATCAGCTGCAACATATTCCAATCCACAAAAATGTTCTTGAATTAGTGCTGTGAGAGCACCAATCATGTTTATCTGTGGTGTGCCATCAGGGTTAAACATGATGTCACCCTGTTCATCTTTTAAAACTTCCTTCTCCATTTTGTCAATCAACGCTGGAGAGGACTCAAGTTCCCACCACCTTGCCAATGTGCCAGTAAAACATTGGATGATAGTTTTACAGGCTTCAATATCACTCTTTCCATCTGCACACATCAAATTGTATTCAACAATCATCTGATCTAGTATCTGCCGGATCTGGTGTGCAGACATATTATCTATGTTCCACTCCTTATGACTCCCGTCATGAAAAGTTTCCCTTGGGGGAATCTTTCCTACACCATAAAGGTCAGGAGCTGCATGTCGGGTGAACTGTGGCTCTAGAGGTTCATAGATGGGAAAGACATGATCTTTGGATTCTGAGTCTTTTATGACTTCGGCTACAGTGATCTTTTCAGATCGCTCTTCAACTGGCTTTGACTCAGGTTTAGATTCTGATAGAGGCAACATTGGCCGATATTCTTCAACTTCAAATCCGGACTATGGGATTTGATATGAACAAGAAGAGAAGGAATATCGCGTTTCAGTTTCATGGCTGTTTCCGTCACACATCCACAATGTTTCCTGCAGTACTCCATGCCCCCAGCAGAGAGTCAAAAACTAGTGTCGTTGTCCTCACAGATTCTAAAAATCAGAAGATTGAGCACCAAGCCATTAAGTGGGAAGATTTAGAATTCCCCAGACACTGGACAATTCCAAATCCAAGACCTCTGTCTATTCAGAAAATCACGTCCGCCAACATAGTTGAAGATCAATCCTCTGCGACACTGTCCTTTCCCAGAAGGTCAACCATAGATCGCAGAAGAATTGAAGTTGAATGTAAAAAGTCTCCTCGGTATATAACACCCGAATGTACAGATACGGGTTGTAGTTCTATTATTTCAAATTGTAGTCATGTTTCTCTTTTTGAGTTTGCACAGATAGTTAATTTTCAGCCAGTTAATGTTGAGTGTCCACAATGTAAACAGTCTTTCAATCTGCAAAGTCTTGCCTATATTGTTCTCCACAGTAACCATAACCCCAGAACCGGACAAGCTCCTCCCAGTACATCTGTAAATCCCTGTCCGAATCCTAAGTGTTATGATATTGCTTTCCCACATGAGGATGATCATCCCCATGTATTGATGATGCACTTAGTACCTCACCTGGAAGACGAAGATCCGAGGCTTACTCAGATATTTATGAATGTGAGACTCCCAGGTACTCCAAAATATGGGTTGGGTTATGTAGGGCAAGCTGATAAGCTTATTCCAGAATGCAGATTCAGAGATTTGCCCCAAGGAGTGAAGAAGCCATCTATCCCTGAGATCCAGAAGTTTTATACATTGATGGATGGATGTTTCAGACATGAGATCCCAGCACAATGGATGAAACAAATGATAAATTGGGATCTATTCACACATCCAGAAGCTGAAGGTTTTGCAGCTGCCTTTCCTAAAGAAGAGAAGTTGAAGATGTCAGCTGAATGGAAGGAATACATGGAAGAAAACAGTGTGTGGATTTCCTTCTACTCTTGGAAGAAGAAAATGGAGAATGATGTTGTATTAATGGCTGATACTACAACATCTTCCTCACATTCTTGGACTGCATTGGATGGCAGTAAGATAGAGACCTCCACTACCTACCCTCCATTCAGAAGCATTTTGATAGGAGAAGGATCTAACTCTGCACATGCTAGCCCTCTGGTCCAGCATGATAATTCTTTAACGGGTAGTGAAGGAAGAGTTCAGAAAGTGAGTGAGCAGTTAAATTGGACAAATACTGCACTCACAGGTCTGGAGAAAAATGTTGCCAAAACTGCCTTGGTCAAAGACCAGATTGATTCTGTCCAAGTCTCAGTCAATGATGTACATAGAGTTTTGAATTCTGTACAGTGTGACTTACAGGTAGTTAGGAGTATTACAGAACATTCTTCTATTAAGTTTGATGAAATAGAAACTAGTGTCATAGATCAATCTATGGCTACTAGACAGTCTGTATATAAGTTGTCGGAAAAATTTGAGAATTTAAATGTCAAGAAGCCCAGCAAGCCAATTCCAATGTCATTCATTGTTGGCAAAGCAAAAGGTGTTGTGCCACATGAGATCCCTAAACCCGAGTCAATTCCTCCTATCTCTCGGTTTCCTCATCTCATGCCCAGAGAAGTTCCTCAGTTGCCTCTGTCAGAATCTAAACCTGAGTCAAAGCCAGTTGAAGAGCGATCTGAAAAGATCACTGTAGCCGAAGTCATAAAAGACTCAGAATCCAAAGATCATGTCTTTCCCATCTATGAGCCTCTAGAGCCACAGTTCACCCGACATGCAGCTCCTGACCTTTATGGTGTAGGAAAGATTCCCCCAAGGGAAACTTTTCATGACGGGAGTCATAAGGAGTGGAACATAGATAATATGTCTGCACACCAGATCTGGCAGATACTAGATCAGATGATTGTTGAATACAAGTTGATGTGTGCAGATGGAAAGAGTGAGATTGAAGCCTGTAAAACTATCATGCAATGTTTTACTGGCACATTGGCAAGGTGGTGGGAACTTGAGTCCTCTCCAGCGTTGATTGAAAAAATGGAGAAGGAAGTTTTAAAAGATGAACAGGGTGACATCATGTTTAACCCTGATGGCACACCACAGATAAACATGATTGGTGCTCTCACAACACTAATTCAAGAACATTTTTGTGGATTGGAATATGTTGCAGCTGATAAGAATGAAATAATATTGATGAATTTGAAATGCAACAATATCAATCAATATGAGGACTTCCATAGAGATTGGATGCAGCGAATATTCTGGGTAAAAGACCCCAAAAATATCTTATGGAAGCAAGTGTACATAGCAGGTCTACCATCCAAGCTGTTTGACATCTTGAGAATGGAAGATGCTTTCCCCTTACCATTAGAAACTTATGTTTGGGGAGATTTCTATGGTATTGTAACAAAAGTTTTGATTTCTTTATGTACCAGGTCTAAGATGCAGAAGTCCATTGATAAGCTCAACAGACTTCCTGGTACAAAATCATTCTGCAGTAAGTATGGCATCACAGTGGATGATCCCCTTGTGCACAGAAGAAAGCACAAGAGACAACAAAAGAAGGCTTACAAAAGAAGTAAGTCGACTTACAGACTGAGCGCTGTAAAGAAAAGAGAAATTCGTAGACCTAGAGAGCACTGAAGACCAAAGGCCCCAAATCGGCAATCCAGATGGAGGCCTAACACTCATTATTACCAGCCACATGATATCCGGCCTAAAGATGCAAAGCTGGCCAGAATGAAAGAATTTGAGTGCTGGTTATGTGGTCAGAAAGGACATACATCCAATATGTGTCCTACTGCTTTAGAATCCAAAAGAGGTCTGGGTAAGAAGTCTAGTAAGTATGCTAATAACAAACAGCCTTCTTCCTCTCAAACCACTGTCAAGCAAGACCCCGACGCCTGTGCCTATTGTAAGTCTACCTCACATAGGATTTCTGAATGTCCCTCATATCCAGGCCGTCGTCTCTCTATCATGCAACATGCCATGCCCCCTCTTCTGATGATTCCTCCTCAGATGACTGTTCATCTTCCTCTTCTGATGATCAGGTCAACATGTATTGTCATTGCTCAGACCCAGAAGCCTGTAAATGTGATTCTTCTTCTGAGTCTGATTCTGATTCTTATTCCTCAGCAGTGGAAGATCCACCTCATGTCCTCATGGCCCAAACTGATGATGATATCAAATTTTTTTCCCAGATTCGTGCCATGGACGAAGGAGATCTCAAAAATGCTCTCCTTGATGCTTACATGAAAAATCTTCCTGGTTATTCTAGTTCTTCCAGATCTTCCAGTTCCTCTAAGAAGCCTAATTTTCTTGAAGCTTCTTACCAGCGTAACACCAAATCGTATCTCCAACAGCATTACAAAGCTCGTGGCCTCACTTTGGGGGAGGTGAATAAGGAGATACAAGAATTGAAAAATGAAGTGCGCAGTATAAAGAATGAGCTCAATGTTCTGAAATCACAGAACAATCAGTCTGCTTCTCCTTCAAATGTTTTGTCCAAACAGCAGCCAACCTACACACTGCACACTCAGCCACGCACTGAAGTCCAAACCGCATCAGGCACCTTTGTCTTGTCAGGCTTCAGTGAAATCGGGGATATGCAAGTCTTCGCAGTCCAATATCAGCAACATCACATCAAAGTAAAACTCTGCGTTGCTGGTAAAGTTTATGAGGTTATTGCTTTAATAGATTCTGGCTCAGATCTTAACCTCATTTCAAAACATATAATCCCTTCTAGATATTGGACCACAGCAGAAAAAGAGGTCCAGGGATTAGGATCTAAGCAATTGAAGTTTGAAGTGTCAAAAGCCACTGTCTGTTTTGAATCCAAGTGTGTCAAGCTTTCCCTTGCAGTTTCAGACATCCCTGTAGATTGTATTTTGGGAAATGTGTTTTTAGCAGCAGTAGAGCCCCATGGATCTTTTAGATTTCCTGATAACTCTGCAGGAATCTTCATCACTGTTTCTGGCCAGAGATTTGAACTTCCATACGTCTCCAGAAATAGGATTTCGCCCATGGTACAGATAATGCAAGCAAAGGAGAAGAAAATTCAAACTGTAGAGAAAAGCCTGGTAGAACTTAAAGACCACAAGGAGACTATAAGAGTCGAAGAACAGTTAAGTTCACCAGAGGTTCAGAAAAAGATTGCTGAAATCCAGAAAGAATTCGAAGAACAGTGCTGCTCCGAAGAGCCGAATGCCTTTTGGCATAGAAAGCAGCACAACATAGAGTTGCCTTACAAGGAGGGATACACTGGCAGGCCTTGTAAGTCAAGAGCCATCTCTATGTCTGTCCATGACAGACAGCACTGTCAGAAGGAGATTCAACAACTTCTACAGAAGAAGTTGATCAGAGAATCCAGTAGCCCATGGAACTGCTATGGATTCTATGTAAACAAAAGAAGTGAACAAGTCAGAGGAGTTCCACGCCTAGTGATAAATTATAAGCCTCTGAACAATGTGTTAGCAGATGATACTTATCCAATCCCTCACAAAGGAGATTTGATAAGAAGAATATCTGGAGCCAAGGTATTCTCGAAGTTTGATCTGAAGTCTGGTTTCTGGCAGGTCGCCATTGCAGAGGGTGACAGATGGAAGACTGCATTCAGTGTCCCTCATGGACATTATGAATGGAATGTTATGCCCTTTGGTCTGAAGCATGCCCCATCAAAATTCCAAAAGGTGATGGATTCTATCTTCAAACCCTATGCAGATTGGTTGCTTGCATACATTGATGATCTGCTAATATTTTCTAAGAATTTAAGTGACCATTTCAGACACTTGAAAATCTTTATGAAATTGGTCAAAAACAATGGTCTTGTCCTAAGTAAAAAGAAGATGGAGTTATGCAGAACAAAGATCAAATTCTTAGGACATGAAATTGAAAATGGCCAGATTGCTCTACAGCATCATGCACTGGAGTTTGCAGATAAGTTCCCGGATGTTATTCTTGACAAAACCCAGTTGCAGAGGTTCTTAGGGTGCCTCAACTATGTGAGCAATTTCTATCCAAATTGTGCCATTGACAGATCTCTATTAAATCAGAGACTCAGAAAGAACCCTAAACCTTGGACTGACAAGCACACCCAAGCAGTCAGAGAAATAAAGTCTAAGGTAAGATTTTTGCCCATTCTGCATGTTGCTGATGATAATGCTTATAAAATTGTTGAAACAGATGCCAGCAATGTTGGTTGGGGAGGTGTGCTAAAACAAAAGCCAAAGAAGAAAGACCCGAAAGGAAAAGAACAGGTTGTTCTATTCGCCTCTGGAGTCTGGAGCAAAGCCGAGGCAAATTATGCTCCCATTGAAAAAGAGGTAAAAGCAGCTTGGTATTGTTTGAGTAAGTTTTCTGTTCATTTGGAAAATAAGTATTTTCTACTCAGAACTGATGCTAAAGCTCTGGATAAAGTTTTATCAAAAGAAATCAAGAACCCTGAGGATGCAAAGTTTGCTAGATGGCAAGCCCTCTTTGCATATTTCAGTTTTGAAGTTGAACATATAAGAGGTTCTGAAAACTGTATTCCAGACTTTTTAAGCAGAGAATATCTCCAGCACCAAGAACAAGAAAATGACAATGAGGAGCAAGTTCAGTATCATTGTTTTGTCATTCTGACTGAGTGGAATCAGGCCTATAAGAGGGAAGAGCTCAGATATATAGGAGATGATGAGCCCTGGCCTGTTTACTTTGAGAAATGGAGGCCAACTTGGATCCTCCGAAATATCCAAGTGCTAGATGGTAACTTGCAAAATCACACAGATTTGCAGCACTTGGTCCCAGGAAGAAAGGTGTACCCCAAAGGTAACAGGTGGATACATGAGATGATGTATTCACACAGCATGGCTGCCTCACATGAAGCTGAGAGATCACTCTCAGAAGATTTTTGGGATCTGTGTGTCATTAGTACTGGTGGCAGTGACAGATCGAAAGAATATTATAAATCTTATGTAATAAATAGAGTCAGAAAGCTCGGCTCCTATACTCATGGCAAGTTTATTTCATGGCCGCATGATGATCCGAAGCTTATTTTTCCTGACACTGTTTACAACTTTGCAGGATATGAAACACTGTGGTGGAATCTCCTTAACAAAGATGGACCAGAAGAGACCCACTACACAAAGCTGAAGTTTGCCCCGACATGGATAAATGAGAGAGAATCACAAATTCGATGGCTAACAAATTGGTGGTGGCATTATGGGGTTAGCCCCTATAGTATGGATCCTGACTGTTATCAAACATATCATAGACATTTTTGTGATGAATGTCTTGCAGGACCAGCTGGCGAGTGTTTTCATTATCCTTGTAAAACCATTGGAGAACTTGCCAGAATGGAACATAATATGCTCGGGAATCCTATATTAAAGATGCACATGCAGATGCATCATCAGTGGTTATTCATGACGAAGATAAAGCACCAGATAGTGCTCAATAAGCCCATGATCGTCCGGAGAATCTATACAAAAGCATGGGACGATGAGTTCTATCATCTCAGATATCCAGGCAGCAAAATCTTGGATGATCCTGCAGAATCAGCAAGTACCAGTACAAGTGGTCCTCGGGAGCCCCACTCATGAAAGGCTTTCCCTGTGTACATATGATACCTAGTCATGGGTTCATTGTGACGTAGCTTTTCTCTTGGACTTTTCCTACGTCAGAAAAGTATCCAATATGTAATTATTAAAGTTATTTTCCTCGTGGGCCTTTGTAAGGTATCCACAGTGTATATTCCACCCACTTACACTAAAGTTTGTCGGCATGACAGATCTCCGTGCGGATGTCACCTTTCGGTGTTACCCGAAGACGATGATCTTCTGCCAAGTGTCAATAATCTAACGATCCACAGTATTGTTTGTCCCCCTCTCATTCCTATATAAGGAGAGGTAAGGCTCATTTTTGGGCATCGGTTGTTTGAGTCTGGTGTGTTGTGTTTGAGTCCGAGTAGTTCTCTCCCTGCTCTGCGTCTGCGCCATCTTGGTGATCTGCTCGCACCACGGAGTTCTTACTGACAGTCCTTAGGTGAAGTGAGAATCCTGCGCGTCTGTTCATGTGACAGGTGAGAACCTGAAGTGGCCACTTCATTAGAGAGTCTTTATATTTTTATGTTTGAGTGTTGTAAGTGATGAACCTCTGAGACAAAGTCTGTAACTCAGCCAGGAATCCTCTGGTAACGATCCTTCATTCGTGAAGATCATAAGTCCAGTAAAAGCCGATACAGTCAATCTCTGATACAGAGAATCCATTGTAATCTAGTTGCGAAGCATTCTGTTAATAAAGAGAGAAGACTTTCATTTTTAGTTTCCGCATCATTACTCTGTGTGCTTATATTTGCTGTTAAGATACTTGCACTGCTATAAAAGTTCGCCATAAGTTCGCTGGAGTTCGCGAAGTGCTACGGATCGCTAAGGCCGTTTGAAGGCGTGGAAGCCGTGTGGTAGGCCGCTAGAGTGTGAGGGCACAAGTAGGTTTGTCTGGGTTCACAGTTGGGTTCATAACAAGCAGTGTTCAGAGAGACTTAATAAGGCCAAGTCGGTTGGTTGACGACCGCAAGCAAGCTTCGAGAAGCCTCTGCTAGAAATTGGTATCAGAGCCAATAAGTCTACGCTGTAGCCTGGTTCAAGATCTTGAGTAATATCCAAAAGTTTTTTTTTTTTCTCTTTCATCTTAAACAATGGATTCCTCTATGTCTAAATCTGTATCTTTCAGAGAGCTTGCAGCTGAAGAGCAAGCAGAACAAAATCCTCTCAGAGACATGTTTGCGTCTAGTAGTGGTCGTGTGATCAATGAGTCTGATCACCTTTATGAAGAGGTTGAGCCTCAAGCACGTTGGGTCCTTCCCAACATCAAACCCTCTCAAGTATATAATGATTTAGGAGTCTGGCACCTAAAAGCTGCCACAAGAATAACCATTAAAGAGTCTGTGTCGAGTATCCAGGAGAATAGTGATCAAGCCCAGCTGATTTCTATTTTAAACCCCAAAGAACTTCAAGCAGAAGCTAGAAAGTTGGGAACTGAGTTTTTACATCTGGGTTGTTTAAGGGTTGGCATAAATGCTCTGGTGCATCAAGGAGTCGATGCATATGTGTTAGCCACAGTCCGTGACTTAACACATAATAAGTACACTGATTCATTAATCGGAGGGATAATAGCTCCACTATCCAATGGACTAGTCTGGTTTGACTGTTATCCTAATTTATCAGTGTCAGTTTTTGATGAAACATTGGCCGATATTCTTCAACTTCAAATCCGCACCATGGGATTTGATATGAACAAGAAAAGAAGGAATATCGCGATTCAGTTTCGTGGCTGTTTCCACCACACATCCACAATGTTTCCTGCAGTACTCCATGCCCCCAGCAGAGATTCAAAAACTAGTGTCGTTGTGCTCACAGATTCTAAAAATCAGAAGATTGAGCACCAAGCCATTAAGTGGGAAGATTTAGAATTCCCCAGACACTGGACAATTCCAAATCCAAGACCTCTGTCTATTCAGAAAATCACGTCTGCCAACATAGTTGAAGATCAATCCTCTGCGACCCTGTCATTTCCCAGAAGGTCAACCATAGATCGCAGAAGAATTGAAGCTGAATGTAAAAAGTCTCCTCGGTATATAACACCCGAATGTACAGATACGGGTTGTAGTTCTATTATTTCAAATTGTAGTCATGTTTCTCTTTTTGAGTTTGCACAGATAGTTAATTTTCAGCCAGTTAATGTTGAGTGTCCACAATGTAAACAGTCTGTCAATCTGCAAAGTCTTGCCTATACTCTTCTCCACAGTAACCATAACCCCAGAACCGGACAAGCTCCTCCTAGTACATCTGTAAATCCCTGTCCGAATCCTAAGTGTTCTGATATTCCTTTCCCACATGAGGATGATCATCCCCATGTATTGATGATGCACTTAGTACCTCACCTGGAAGACGAAGAACCGAGGCTTACTCTGCGAAACTGGGAAATCAAGACATATGTAAATGGTACCAAAATCTTACAAATCCAATAAATGAAGTATATCGAAAATTAGGATTCACTGAAAATTATATTCGTGTATTTATGACCAAGGTTGTTGAAAACCATGATGAAGAAATATATGGTAAGTAGATGAAAGGATAAAGATCGTGTCTATGCCACATTAGGAATCAAAATCCGACACTTTGGAGATGGAATTAGTTAACATTAACATGCATAGATGAGCACTTGTTTATTTAATGGACATGATTATAAAAAACTGCTAGGTGTTACATTAGAGCATAGTCGAAACCGTAAAAGTATTCTATATATCATTTAAGATTGAACAATAGGGATATTAAAATATGTTCAATTATATGATATGATTTACAAAGTGAAATGAGTAAGCCAAAGAGAACTTGGACTTGAGCCTCGCATACAATAAAAGTTAATAACCAAACACATGTATTGAAAAGAGAGCATAAGGTAGGAAGTGGGAAGTTAGGGAAGTTAGTGCCAAAGTGGATATATATATATATATCTTAATCCATGACTGGTTGCATGTTTATTAATTTACGATACATAGAGAAGACGTACCATAGCTCAATTCATGACACACTAAGTTCCTTAAATGTTATATATATAGCTAATGGTATAAATACTTAATAAGGAATAAAAAAAGTAATGCCCGTGATATAGTTAAAGGTATATGGATGTACCTTCATACAAGGATTAGTAAGCATATAAAAAAAATTTAAGGGTAAGGTTGTATTAAAAATAATCGCACGATAAGATTGTGCTATCTTAAATGCAACGTGTAGTTGTAAATATCATAAATACCGAAAACACCATGCTGACTTTGCAACCATAACTCCAAGCTCGATAATGGTTCCATTATTCAAGGAAATCCGACATTATATGGTCGGTCATATATGATTACAATCAATTCATATGAGAAACGATTAAGACTTATAAATTAAATTATAATGCCGCGTGTAGTAAGAATAAGTGTTGGTAAGTCAACAATAAAGTAACGTATACCAAGGTTATTAACAACTTATATATATGTATAAGTTTTAAATGGTATGTAGTATCCAAAAGATAATAGTTAAACATTGTCTTTAAAATACCATGACATTGTTGTGCAGCTACAAGTATGACCACCGAAACAAAGGTAAATATAAATTTACATAAGTGGATATTAGAATATTTTAACACCCTTATGTTATAATGCTAATAAGCAAAGAGATATATGACCATTATGTTATTAAGTGGAAGAATGGAAGATTTATGAAATAAATCTATTTCGATAGTAAACATGGATGGACTATTTTAACTTAAGGGAAAATTGAAATTGACAATTTCAAAATCTGCATTGATCGTCATAACTAATTAGTAGTTAAATGGACATGAAATGACATAGTATATTTAGAGACAAAAATATGTATGAGTGCGACGAATACATAAAATGATGAAGTTATTACTTTGACAAGAGTCTCCTAAAATGCTTGAATGAGATACCGGCATAATTAAATGAAAAAAAACTCAAAATTAGAAATGAGAGGTGTTAGGAATGGTATTAGAGCCCATTGTTGGGTCGTAGACTAAGGTATGATTTTTTCCGTAACATCGCAAATCATATTGTAATTTCAAGAAAAATCCCACTTCATATTAACAAGGAAATAAAATCATGAAAATGGTCACAATCAGACTAATGATAAAAAGGATGATTTATAATAAGAAATCGACTCTTTTTGTCTTTACCTCGCAAGAAACTAGGAATTCTTAAACTAATAGCGAAAGAAATCCAATCGACTCGACGCAAGCACAAGAAGTCTTAAATGTATCCAATGTATGATAGAAGGCAAATAAGTAGATCGAGTTCAAGAACTCAAATGACAAACACCATAGTGGGTTGTCGTTGAGATAAATTTTGAAATTCCCCGAAGACTACCTTTAAAAGGACAAAGAACAGAATGAGAGGGCAATCCGATAACAGAAAATCCGGTATCAGTCTGCCTAATTATTTTTTGTAGCATTCCCGGGATGTAACTAGAAAGTTTTGAATAAACATCTTTTAATTTTTCCTCAATGTTGAGGCTTCGTAGGTCTCGGGTCTCAACCTCCAGAGCTCCGCGCATGTTTTCGTTTCAAAAGTTACGTAATCGATACCGTGAACTTGGTGCGCTAATACATATTTCATTCGATAATTACGCTCTTCTCCTTTAATGAATCATTGGAAATTGTGTTATTAGAATATGACAAGTGAAATCCCGTCGATAATGTTTTTGTTAATTTTTGGTTTTGTTGTCATGATAATTAATTTTGTGCCGAGGAATATTGATTTCGTATTTGTATCTCCATGCACGATGGGGTTCTTCTAAAAGATAATAAAGCAATTAACCAACTCGATTAGTGTTGCTTAATTAAGTCTTATAGAGAAATCCATTGCAAAATTACTTAATTATAGTTGTATGAGTTATTCGACCCATTTCCGTTTATATTGTTGTTCATTACTACCAAATTAGTTCTTACTGCTTTCATTACTGTGATAGCTAGTCACATTGTTCGGGCCTATACTACTATTTCAGCTGCACAAACATTTATATTATTCGGGACATAATCGTTGTTTCATTAGTGCATGGCTATTCGTATTATCATTATATTGTTTCTTAATTATTGCATTGCTAGGTATAATTCTTGTTATACCGCTTTCATTACCGCTATATCACTAAGGCATTGATTCAATTCAATTCCATTTTCGAAATAGTTTAGTTAGACTACCGTTCGCTTTAATTTCATTACCGTTTGGTTTAAATTTCACTTCTTGATTTATTTATACTATTGTTCAATTTAATGGAACTCGTTGTTTTATTCCAAGAGAGAAACATCAATCCTATTACTCACTTTTAGGATAAAAATATCCATCTAAGGCACTTTAAGATCAATAGATGCAGGAGTTAGTACCTTCTTTGCTATCATGCATATACATCCAGAGACCAGCTTAACTCGCATATACCGGTGGCCGGCAATTTTTAAATAAAATGACTTACCCCGTGGTTGAGAATTAAAACGAAGGAACATTAGAGTTATCAGTGAACTTATCCGACCCAACATTTTGGCATCGTTTCGGGGGAGAGTGGTGAGATGTATCTCCTTTAATTCATTATTTTTCCATTGCTATGAGGAATTGGCATTGAAAAAAACGAAAGGTAAGAACTCGCGTACCCCCCAGAAGCAACATGCTTGCCCTTTAGCCAATTCTTCTAGCAAAAACTCGTACAAGAATCCACATAGGTGCTCAGATTTATGCCTAAGAAAAATATAGAAGCAACCCAAAAATCACCATGACCACAACCTGAAAAGGACCAAAGGATCTCAAGGACAACATACATAAACGAAATCATTAATAAGGCTGAATCTCAAGCATCTATAGGACCAAAAACTACTTCTATCCAAAAATCCCCAACATACCCCCTGGGCACAATTTCTGTACCATCTCGTAGCTCACACCTAACTAACAAAGAAGGACAAGGGTCTGCTGTAAGCTCCATTGCCATTCATCAAAAAAAAGCCATCGACCTTTCAAAAGAGGGGAGGGCCTTCTGCAATTTGCAAGACATAAGGGGAGAAATTAGTGGAGAAATTCACATAGAGCTACCCAAGTCCCCTAAAGAATTAATCGAAAGAGAATTTCTTAGAATCCTGGACTGGGGAAGTGATGTAAAACTTCCACCGTATTCACTCTTCAAGCCTATTAAAATCTCCTCCACTTGCACCTTAAACATTTCCGGCACCTCTTTGATCAAGTAGGTCAATTAGTACCCAAATCGTATATGTACATCGTTACCTAATATCCAAATGTTGATCATGCTTCCAATGCCCCCATGAAAGCTATTCCCTTCCATAACATCCCCACCTTTCTCATGGAATAACCACCAAGGTCCCTACATGCATTCATTTGAATTTGATGCTCCTATGAAGAGGATATGATTACACCACCGATCCCCAGAAACCAAAATTATTTCCTCCTAGTGACTGCTTCCGTTGGTTCGGGCGTGGGGTTAGGAGGGGGAACTATAAAAAACTCGGGACAAAATAAAGAATACATTTACCAATACTATAAGATCATGGCTAAACCCGGGACCTAAAAGATGAAATTCGAACATGACTACAAAAGACAGAATAAAGCCATTAGAGGAATATGTAGAAAGATTCAACATAGTTTACAAAGATCCCCTATATACTACGTTGTCCAAGGACATTTTGATAACCACAATGCTTAAAGGGACGAAGGAGAAATGGGTTGAATTACTTAACATAATGGGAAAAGTTATATATTTATCAGAAGAACATGATGAGATTCTCTCTCATGCATTAATGTCTGTGGTAGCTCACACAATGCACCTATTGGGCACACCCAAATGTATCAAAGGCAATGTAACTAGGCACAATTTGGAAATATTTTAGAAAACTTTAAAACCGACATCTTGGGCACTTTAACTACAATAACTAGATGCCCAAGCCAAAAACAAGTACGTATGAACAAAATTTGGCCATCTTCTGCCTAAAATGTCCAGACATGTACACCGCACTATGATCATGCTACACCGTTGTCCTTGACTCCTCAGTCGAAAGCCATCTACAAAGCAGAAATGATAACGGTACCATTTAATGAATCATCACAGAATAAGGTGCACGACTTGGTACACGGTAGAAGATCTATCTTAATACTTTCCATTGCCCCAAAGACAACCAAAAGAAACTCCGCAACAACTTCGTACTCAAAACCTTCCCAACTTGGCCAAACCAAACCTTTCCTCTCCCACCCAAAGCCACGTAAAACCCATCGTAAAGTAACCGGAAAAACTTCCTAGTTCTCCTCTCTTATTGCGTAATATCCCTTATCAAACCAATGGCTAAACCCTCTTACTCAAAACAACAATTGAACCTCTCGAAACGACCTACTTCGGGATGGGAAATTTACCAACAGGACAGGAACCCAACAATTACCACTTCCCTCCTACCCTATTTAGCATAAACCAGGTTCGATGTACGATCTCAATTACTACCCAACCCACCAACTCAATAATAGACCTCGCCTAATTAATTTGAGATTACAGAGGATCCAAAACCAAACAACGAACAAATAAGAACGTAAATCTAACGAGGTTGGGATGGGGACGTACCATGTCAGAGTCCCCAACTCCACCTCAATCCCAAATTGAAACATCCACATGGCCTAGCTCAACAAAGATAACAAAAACAAAAATATGAAGAAACAATTGAACAACAAAGACCCTAAGATCTTAAAATAGCTCCACCACCATTTGCTAAGAGATTAAACCTACCTGCATTTACAACCAACTTAGAATTTTACATCCTAAGTGAATTAAGAAACCTGTGTCACATCTTCTTCTGTAGGCCATCCATGAAATTTACATATGTAAAAATAATCAAGGAGTTATGTAAAAAGCAAGTTAGAAAAAAATGGTTGTGTCTCCATCGTTCATGTAGCAGAACCCTGGTCCGACTTACTATTAGGTAGAGAACCGCCTATGAACAGAAGACCTAGGAAACCCCACAACCGTAAAAATTTATGGACATTCATTTCCAAACACATTGGTTGATCTTGGGGAAATCATTAACATCCCAACTACGAGCTAGAAAAATAGTACAATGTAGCTCCTCAAACCCACAACCACACTCTTGGAATTAGCTACCACACTGGATGACCATATATGAGTGTATATTAAGGTCTCGTAGACTCAGGAATAACGCATCGACTTTTAGTTATTAATCCGAAAAACAGATGGAAGGGCACCCATTGATCCTTGGGCTACTTACTGTAGTTGTTTTAAAATGCTTACATAGGTCGGCCGAACAAAACATGACTATCACTAAAGGAAACTTCGTAAAATATTGTAATTTATCCGCTTGCCAAACCAAGTTTTCCCATGATAAAAATTCATAAACACCTAGATACCTACTGGGAGAAAAACATCCGTCCACCCCTCACACTAGTAGAGGCTCTCAAATTCCAAAAGATAAAACTCAAGAGATGAGATTTACTAGTAACATGATGAACCAAATACCAAAACTAAACAAATTTGAAATGCAAAATGATGAAAGCACTTAAACATGAGGGGCAAGAAAATATTGTGACATACTTTGAGACCCAATATAATCCCACAACCACTATTTGTAATAGTATACCTATTGAAATCGTAACCAAAAAGATTTTGAATATCAACAATAGCTCGGATGACAAATCAAAGGCGTAAACATGTAAAAATCCTTAAGAAACACTAGGTTCATTTGCATGGGATTCCCAAGACATGAAGTGGGCTTGACCCACAGCCTATGCATGTGATCATATCTATACCGATAGAGAGACTTGGCCTATTAGACAACCGTAATGAAGACCTTAATCCCCATTTAAAATGCCGCTAAAATCGTAAAAGAAGAACTCCAAAAAGCTCCTAGATATAGATTTTATTTATCCTTTCTCGTACATGTCGGTCCTCCGGGTGGTCGTCCCTAAAAAAGAATGGGAAGTGGAGGATCCGCGAGACTATAGAGAATTAACAAAGCAACTCGTAAAGATCATTTCCCCTTCCATTTATCGACTCAAGTCCTCGACACATTAGCCGGAAAACGTTTTTTCTCTTTTTCTTGACGGATTTAGTGGATACAATCATATACAAATAGCCCTCACACTGGAAGATAATACAACTTTACTTGCCCATGGGGAACTTTCGCTTGCTGCATTATTACCGTTTTGATTATGTAATGCTCCAACAAATATTTCAAAGAGCCACTGCATTTTTTTCTCTCGATTTAGTAAATGAAGACTTGCAATTTATATGAATGATTTACACCCTATGGGGAACATTTTGATCAAGCACTAGAAACATTAGACAAGGTATTAGAATGATGTATTGCTACTAGATTGTGTCCGAGCAACGAAAAATGCCATGACACACTAAAAACTTAGCCACTACATTTCCGCACAGAATACAGTTTCATAAAATAAAGGTAATCCTTTTATTGGACACACTCGTACACAAACATAGGTGCTAGCTTCGGGTTATGATATTATCGAATATTTATAAAAAAATTCTACAGATAGTCGCACCTTCCGTATGCTTTAACTGAAATGTTGAATTTCGTGAATGAAAATGTGACACTTCTTTTTGGCTGCACCAAAGAAGTTGGTCTCACAAAGACCAATCTTGCGAGGTCCCGACTTCGTAGACTCCCTTTCATATCTCTCCGTGCACCGATACAAAAGAATAGAGCACTCCGTCAAGAAGAAGACCGAAAACCATATGCTATTTATTACATTAGCAAAAATCTTACTCCTACTAAGCTAAACCACAAAGCAACCGAGAAAGAGTTCCTCGGGCCGTAATTTTTGTTATCAATAAATTCAGCACTACATAACAGATATCGAAGTATTTATGTACATTGACCACTCGCTTATTAGATAGTTAGAAAATAAACCAACGTCACTAATGGAATAATAACTCGCTAGCTACTATTATTGAGAATTCAATATAACAATGAGAGACTCTCCGTGAAGGAGAACCTAGCGCATTTTCCGGGGTTTAGAGTCCCCAAAACATGAAACATTAATGAAGCGATGATCAATTTTCTAACGAGCACCTATTTGCGGTAGCAACAAACTCCTGGTACACAGATGTGGTGAATTATCCGGCGCTTGGGAAGCTACCCAAACATTCGATGTACAAGAGAATGTGGTTAATCGTACAACGCAATACGATTATCCATCAAGGATACTTATTTTACACAGGGCTGATATGCATATACGCCGATGCATAAGGAAGACGAAATCCAGACATCCTATGTTCCCGTTTACGATGAACCCCGCGGTCATCACAGCATGCATGACGGCATAAAGTGTTGTAATTAAAGCATTTTGGCCTACAATTTTTAAAGATGTAAAGAAGTACGTTCCGCTCCTACAATACCGCCAAAGGATGGGACGTCTAGGCCAAGTCGATGAAATACCGCAAGAACTACAACTATGGTGGAACCATTTGAATGATGGGCGTTAGACATTGTTGCATGCCATTTAATCCGCCATCAAACCGTGAAAGCCCACATATTAGTCACCACAGATTATGTTACCAAATGGGTGGAAGCAAGAGGCCCAAGAGCTACTAAGAATCCGCACTGATTTTCTCTTTGAACTATTTGTACTATACGGCCTACCAAGGGAGGTGATAACCGATGGGGGAGCACAATTCATAGGAAACAAGATCATATCTACCTTAAAAAATAACCATGTCATTCACAAAGTTACGTCTCCTTACCACCCACAGAAAACGAACAAGTTGAAAGCAAGAATAAAGTCCTCGAGGTAATCCTTACCAAGACAAAGTAGTAGCACACCACCGGGACTCGGCCACTAGACTACCGTAAGCCTTATGGGCTTATCGAACAACCCTCGGAGAAATACCACCGCTATTCACCATATCAGCTAGTATTTGGGAGACAACTTATCTTCCTATTGAGTTCAAAATTAAAACACCGATAATAACCCTAGGAAATAGGTTTGGACTTAACAGATGCTCAAACCAAAGACTTCAAAAAATAAATTAACTAGATAAAATTTGAATGATTGCCTTACAATGCACAATGATCATTCAATAACAACAACAAGGGCATCACAACCTAATAAAAAAGAAAATATATTTCAAAAAGGATATTGGGCACTCCTATATGATTCTTAGATTCCAAGACTTTTCTAAAAATCGCAAACAAGATGACTTGGTCCATATGAGATTTAGAAGTATATAGCAATTGTACCCTCACTTTGACCACGATAGATGGATTTTGGCTCAACATTCCGAGTTAATGGACACAGAAAGATGCCTCTATCACAAACCTCTCATGAAGCAATATTTTTGTCAACAAGCACGAGAATATCCCACCATCCAAGTTGTGGCGCAAGGTGGTGACAAACTCAATAAACTCAAGTACATGAAAGGTTTGACACCATCACTTGTAAATTATGTATATAATTGTATATTCGTCTCATTTCCAATCCATTTTTCATTCTAAGATTATGTTTTTTTCAATTTTACTTTTATGTCTGGGCTTTTATGAACAACTATCACTAATTCTTCGAATGAAGTTAGTAGCCTGCATTGAATCAACAAATTTTTGTTGAGTTTTTATGCCTTGTTGTTCATTTTATGAACAACTCGCCGTTCAATTTTTGAATAAGAGTGTACCAATAAAATTGAACAACTTTTTGTTGAGTTTTTAATATTGTTGTTCAATTTATGAACAATCGTTATTCATCTTTGAATAACAATGGGCTTCAACACCGAAATTGCATTTTTCTCGAGTTTTTAAGTTTTCATTTTTGTTCAATTTAATAATAAGACTAATATTTGAATGTGGCTATCAGCTCAATATTTGAATGTTAACAAGCCAACCGAATTGAACAACTTTTTGTCAATTTTTAAGTTTTGTTGTTCAATTTTAATAGTTGTTGCTCAATTCTCAATCATAGCTATTTCAACTGAATTGAACAACCTTCTCCGTTAGCTTTTGTGCTTTTCTATTCAATTCCCGTAATCTGTCGTTCAATTTTTTGAATAACACCGTTCAATAGAATTGAATAGCTTTTTGACCATGTGTTTAATTGTTCAATTCGAATAAGTTTGTTGTTCAATTTCGAAACAAATAACCGTTCAATCAAATTTTAAATAGTTTCGATGTTTTGTTTATGTTGTTCCATTTGAAAAAAAAACTCGTTGTTCCATCTTTGAACAAGGTGATTGTTCCTTTAATAAAAATACCTATTTTTTGAGCATTTTTGAGCATTTTGTGAGCATTTTTATCATTTTTTTGAACATTTTAAAGCATTTTTTCCAAGCAATCTTGGAAATAGTCGCCCAATGTCTTAAATAGCAATTATTTTTATTGAATAACCTTGAGTTGTGAATGACACTTGAAAGAGAGAAGGCAAATGGTAAAATTCCAAATATGATGTCTTGTGATAATACAATTCCCCAAATGTGTTGATATTATAACATATCAACATAAAGGCTAAAATACCCATAGTTCGAATAAGATATCAAATAATTCGTGACCTTATAATGTTATGTCTTTTTGCACTATTCGAGTAATATGACCTCCTTACAACATGAAGAAATGGAACAAGGGATATTAATGGTATTAGCCTTTCTACATCTTTCACCATCCTCACTCTTAAGGAGTCAATGAGCCTCCCTTAGCAATTAAGGTGTGACATGAAAATCCCAAAAGAGGATGTGGGGTCTCATCACGAGCTGCCTACCATGATCATAGGATTGAACAGCATGCCCATTATGGCCACCACACTGGTAATGACCTTCTCATCTATTAGAAGCATTGTGAGGTCCTATCACTTGGTGCCACCTCGATCACTCGTTACAATTCTAGTGAATGGCGCCTGTAATTATCTAGCTATCACACCAAAGACAAAGGACCTCCGAATGGATCAAACTCGTTAAAATACAAAATCAAATACTACATTTACATATCTTAAGAGAGGATAGGGGGTCCATCACGAGTCAACTTACCATGTTCATAAGAGCCTACAATTGACACATACCCATTATGGCAACCACAATTGTGGTAATGACCTTCTTTACTAACTTGAAGTGACGTGAGGTCTCATCACTTAGCCGACCCGATCATTTTTCTACAATCTCTAGTGAATGGCACCATGATTACCTGCCACCATACTAGCATAAAATATCTCTCCATCGAATGATAAAATAACTATTCTCACATAGGATCATGGCTCATTTTTCGAGTTAGAAAGAAACCCCGTCAAGGCTATGAACGCCCATTGCGAAATAGCGGGTCCTCATTGGTGGGTATAAAAGAATGCTTCTTTAATAACAAAATAATCGTTACATACACCTTGTCCTCCATCTTTCTTTACTACAAACTCCGTTACTCGAATTAGTGACAATCATGACTTACCATAAGAATAAATAATGAAGTATCTATCATACTTCAAACTTGGGAAGGACAATGTTAATCAATACTTGATTAAATCTTGCCCGCTATTGCATTCTAATCGACACAAAGACATCATATCATAATAATGACTATACCGTTTTCTCTCATGTCTTGGCCTTCCCCGCACAAGATTCAATCATGAAAAAATTTAAATTTGATCATTTTCTACACATGAAGTAATTACTTAACTGCCGATCCTCCACATGCAAAATTACCAAGTCCGACATCCTCATGCTCACATTTATCATCGGTCGAATCTCTCACGTACCGAGGGGTGTGGGCACCTCTTTTCGCGGGGGAGGTGTGATTGTCTTTAATTTGGCAAGCAAGATGAAATCCCTACACAAATCCCATCGATGCATCAAAAGAATGCTACAATTGAGTGTATGGAGACTCTTTATACAAACACAATCTATTTTTCAACATACACTTATCTCCCGCACAAACAAAGAAAAGCTAAGTGAATAAAGATAAATCCGAGGAGAAGAGAATACCGCCTATGGGTAGAAATACTCTTCGAAATGAGCCATTGAATTTCCCAATTTTAGAAGCAAAGCGAGTTCCATCTCTCAGCAAGCCAGATGGCTCACATATGTGCATAGATTACAAGGATACAAACACAGTAAATTGGTAACCGAATTCCTACAAAATTTGGCAGGATGGGAAAACCGCAGTAAACGGCCGAACCATACCTATCACAGAAGAGATCATAACAAATAGCTTTCTAGAATACCACCAAGGGGAGATACGGTGCGACCACTTCCGGCGGAAGAAATAGCGCTATACTGTGACCCGTACGAACTATTGTAGCAGTTAACAGAGGGGATTGCCCCCACTTCCCTTACATCAGCCATGGAAAGAGTTGGTGGTATTCAACGAAAGATTCATAACATGCGAGGGACATCGGGAAGCGGTAAAACCTCGACAACTTAAACTCTCACCGCACTCAAACGTAAAATTTCAACACTTGCTCCTCAAGGCGAAAATCTTCGTACGCATGATACCGTTATTCGAATAAGAAATTCTAAGAGGCCCCATTTCATGGTTAGCCACCAAGGCTTAATAAAGTTAATCATTGTCCATGAGCTAGATAGGCAACTTCTAGCATGGTACAATTTTGCCAACCCGTAAGGGTGAACCGTAAGTCAATCCTAAGTGCAGAACCCGAATTTAACTCCTCAAAGGTACTAAAACTAAGCCCCCTAGGGTAAATCCTCCAAAAATAAAAGAATTAAAGCTCTCAACATCGCAGTCAAATAGACAAAAACAAAGCAAACACCCTGTGGAACTTTGAACACCATAGATCGAGCGGGTAATTCATCTCGTACACCTCCACAGGAATTTGAAGAAGAAATGGCCCCAGTCCTAGGGAAAATAAGGAAAAGCTTTGAATTAAGGAACTCATTAGAAGCAAGTGGGAGCAAGAAGAATTTGTTGATAAAACTGATTCCCCCAAATAAGCTCTTATCACACTAATATCTTACCCGACCAAGAGGAATCACAAGAGGACGAAGCCCTCGTCTCCCATTGACAATTATGAAGTATACCATGAAGGACACAGATGAAATATTGGGAATCACAGTCGATTCGCACACCGTCTCGGAACAAAGATCACACACAGAGACAAATTCCCCTTTTCGCCAGAGGTAGCATTGCTCCTCCCCGTCACATTCCCACATCGAGGTCAATTCCGAAGAATTAATTAGAAACAATTACCCCAGACCTTAACCCCCGAGTCGATAATTCTACTCGCCACCGTTGAAGTAAAAACAAGGAAGGTTCGTACATGAGAAAAACTGAGGATCGAGAAGACTCGTAAGAAATTGAAGAAGCGGTGAAACACCCGAGGGCTGGCTGAAAAGAGAAAGAAGGGTCAAGAAGTCAAAAGTAAACTTCCATTGTAGGGACCCAAATGTAACCAACAATTACGTGGAAATTTAATACGTAATTACCTGACAACCACCACCGAAGTTACACATACGTATGCAACGAACAACACGAAACACCTACCCAAACCGAGCGTAAAGTTCGGAGGAAAAAGTGATCCAAATGGGTAGGGAGTCCTTGCCTATGACCATTTAATAGAGATAGTCACAAGCAAAGATGATAGAATGAGTACAATTACGATATGAACCGACACAATATAAGAAGGAGAAAAGCATGAAGAGCATCGGGGGTAATCGCAAAACAAATTCATTGACCTCTCTTACAGAAGATGAGACATTTGCCCAAAATTAGAAGTGAGCAAAGGTTAAAGCAAAGACAAAGTTACAGGGAGAGTGAAGTCGCAGCGTATCTCTGCAATTTTCTCTCTATATGATGATGCTTTATCATGTAGGTCACCGATGACTAACCATGCCCTATTCCTAACAAACGTACCTACCAAAGTTAAGCCGTAAGAGCAGGAAAATCCACTTCCTTTAAGACCTGAGAGGAACTTTTCCAATGATGTAGAGTAGTCAAGATGAACAAAGTTCAACACCTCTTATGTGAGCTCTACTTGCATAACTTCTTTTAGAAAATGACACCGACAACAACCCTCGGCCCCTTCATAGAGATGTACAACTACAAGCTTTCCTTTCATTTTCCAAAACCAGACGTATGGGCCAAAGCTATGGAATCTTTCTTTAAAAGAGAACATAATATGGAACTATGGGTCGTAGGGTTTTGGTGAAACCCATGCGCTGATCACTCAAACACTGCATTTTACAGAAGGTCAGGTAAATTTAAAATTACCTCTCCATAAATATGTCATTGAAAATGCATGATATTAATTCGAAGACATCCGTGAAGAGTTCTACAGTAGCCAAACAATGGTGGATGGCTCATAAATACCAGGAAAAATAGGAGCCATTCAATTAGAGGAACTTCTCAAGGCTACCGCCTAGATTTCGTTTATATAACAACTTGAGACCCACAACATGGGGTCCGGTTGTTCTATTGCGTATACTAGAATCCCCTCCTCCGGCTTCTCCGAGGTGTATGTAATCATAACTACGAATTGCTAGAAGGAGTCTCAACTCGCCTTCATACTCATAAAATAAAAGGAAGCACAGAAAGCACTCAATGAGAGGCCCTCTACCTCACCTATTCTTTAACAAAATTACATCTTAATCATTTTTTTGCATGACGACATGCAACAAGGTGTTGTGGGAGCATGTTGGGCTGAAATCATTGTGATGATTTTTACCCTATAATACCGTAAATCATATTGTAATTTCAAGAAAATACCTCTTCATATTAAATAATAAGGAATAAAACTTTCATGAAAATGGGAACACCGCACTAATGATAAAAAGGACGATTTATAATAAGAAATTGACTTTTTTGTTCCCACCGCAAGAAACTAGGAATGCTTAAACCAAGAGGAAAGAAAGCTAATCGACGAACGCAAGCACAAGAAGTCTTAAGCAAACATTCCAATGGCCGATAGAAGGCGAACAAGAAGATCGAGTCTAAGAACTCAAACGCATTGTGCCTACACATGGGGATGTCATTTTGAGATACATTTTTGAAATTCCCAAAGACCGCTTAAAAGTGCAAAGAAAATCCATTACCGTCTAATTATATTTTGTAGCATTCCCGATGTATGAAAGTTTTGAATAAACATCTTTTGAAGTTTCTAAGGTCGATGCTTCGTAGTCCGAGTCTAAACCTCCAGAGCTCCATGCACGTTTTCATGTTCGAAAAGTTACGAATCGATACCGTGAACTTGGTGCAATTGTAATACATATCTATTTGATATAATTACATCTCTTCTCCCTTTCATGAATCATTGGAAATTAAAGTTCTTTAGAATAAGACAAGTGCAATCCCGTTTCCGATAATGTTTGTTAATTTTGGTTCTTCCGTTGTCATGATAATTTTAATTTCTAGGCCGTAGGAGGATTGATTTCGCATTCGCGTCTCCATGTATCGTGTGCCCATTCTAGCATAATAAAGAAATTAACTAATTGAATATTGTTTTTTAATTAAGTCTTACAAGAGAACTCCATTGCAAAATTGTCAATTATAGTTGTATGAGTTATTTGACCGATTTCGGTTATATTGTTGTTCATTACTACGCCTTAGTTCTGTGCCTATTGTTGTTTCGTTATTACACAACTAGTCACATTGTTCAACTATATTACTTGTTGTTTCATTAGGTGCAAAACCATTTATATTATTCAGACACACCGTTGTTTCATTAGTACACAACTATTCGTATTACTCGCTATATTGTCGTTTCATTATCGCATGGCTAGGCATAATTCTCATTATACCGCTTCATTACTTCTTAGATCACTAGGCGTTGATTCAATTCAATTCCATTCTTGAAATAATTTAGCTAGACCATTAAATTCTTGCTTGATTTATTAAATCGTTGTTCACCGATCGAACTGTTGTTTATTCTAGTAGAGAAACACCTAATCCTATTAATTAGATTTAGGCTAAAAAAGATCCATCTAAGGCACCTTCTCTAACTTAGATCAATATGCTTGTTAGTACCTTCTTTACATTGAAAAAGAGCATTCGTAGACCAGCTTAACTCACATATACTCTGCTGACACTCTGAAATAAAACGACTTACCCGAAGCTGATAATTAAATGAAGGAACATTAGATTTGTCACAAAAAGTCACCTCTATCCAACCCAACACCCATGTTAAAAACCGGCAAAAATGTGTGCTCAACACCGAAAATAAATAAATAAACAAAATATAAAATTAAAAAAAAATAAAAATATAAATTATAAGCATAAATTTTGTTAAATTTAATTTTCACTAATGTTTAAATTCATGAACAAGGAAAATAAAGTTGTTGAACCATACAACTACAAACCATGAGAAAAAGAGACAAGTTGTATGTGGATCCGGGCATGGGGAAACCTACTGCATCTAAACATTCTATTGATGGCTATGATGCATCAAATGTGGAGAAAAAGGAACTCGAAAAAATTATTGAGAATAATTTCGAGGAAGATGATGCCTCTAGAAAAATAGTCTAGGAGGAATAAGGAATTTAAGATGAATTCCAAAACAATTAACTAGACCTTCCTCCTATGATGGGAAAGGAGGATTATACTATATTTTATTTCAAAAGAAGGTATGTACTGTTAAAAATGAGAGTACATGAAAACAAGTGACAATGGATCACGATATTTTAACTAGTAGATAAATTATAAGGAGAGTGATGAAGAATGTTGTCTCCTCGCAATTTGTAAAATTAGTAATAATGAAAGCTAATAATGGAAGAATATAGTAACTATGATTAACAAGAAAATACTAATGAGAGGTGTAAAGTGGAAGAGCCAAACCGAGGAAAACCTTCCCAAAGTTCCAAGAATGGAATAATGAAACATAAAGTTATACATAAATGCACATTTTAGACATGTTATCGTAGGATTATGAATTTTGTAGGATAAAGAGGCTAAAGAAAATTTAAAAGAAATTTACAACATAAATATAAACAACATGTTATTTGCCGATTAATGAACCTATATGTGGTTTGGCAAAAGACAAGAAGATTCTGCAAGAAGATGGAATTTTGGTACAAAATCGACATATCGCAGTCCAAAGATTGTGGAAAGGTAACCAAGTATAACAGACCTTAGTTAGAGTTAAATGTTCCATTATTGATTTCTATGAGGAGATAGGAATAAATTAGGTTGGATATAAAACAATACTGTGGTATCCGTAGTGGTGGAAAACCAACGATATTAAAAAAGCTAGCTAGAAAAGGGCCGAAAATTTTATGTTCTAGAATGAAGATATCAAACTAAAATATAAACCGGGTAGAAAATTTACTACCAATGTTGAAAGTAGAGAGACATTTTGAATGAAATTTCATATATCTCCCAAATAGGGAATTTTATTAGTAATCAAGGATTAAACAATGTGTTACATCAAAAAGTGGTGAGAGTTAAAATCAAGCAATAACAAGAACCGAATAGAATCTATTAGATCCCTATTGGGAGTACCGGTCATGTTGGAAAAAGGAAAGATGCAATCTCCAAAGTAAGTATATATTTCTGAAAAAACTAAAAATAACAAGATACAAAAGTGATGAATTTGGAATCCTACAATTAGATTGGTCTTATTTTATCCGTTAAACCAATATAAAGCGAGAAAAAAAAACTAGAAATGGGTTCCAATTTTGTCAAATTCTAGAGGAGTAGTGGATGGGGGAAAAGCTCAAGAGAGCATGAATTGAGTTATAATTCTAATAGCTCCCTTTTTTAAACTAACCATAGGCTAAAAATTTCGCCATCCACCAAGAGAGAGAATGCATATACTAGAAAATGGTCAATATAGTTTAAATGTGGGCTAAAAGACTTCACTTAATCCTATTCAATATTTTAAAGGTATGTGATACTAAGTGATTGTACAAGTAGTAGAGGTTATAGCATTGAGAAAAAAATTAGACATAAGCAAAATTATACCGAGTTAGTATTAAGGTTTCCTACCAAATATACAAGTAAGTAAGTTTTATAGTGTCTCGCATCTGCACACCTAAAATTAGTAATTCTTCAAAATAAGGAAAAATGTTAAGCAAATCGGGTGTTTATTTAATATGTTTGAAAGAAATTGCTAAAGATGTTGGACGTCTTTAAAAAGATGAATGTCTCCAAGAACTCATGGAAAATATTCAAGTAATAAAAGTTTTGGCTTTGAATAAGTGAGACAAGTAGAATGAATGCAAACAACAAAGTAGGAAAATACCTCCTACTAAAATCGCAATATACCAAAATATTGATACATATTTCCACTAGAAAGAAATCTGATAATTGAAAAATAGAGGGCACATTAATAATGTTACCCGAGTACATCATGAATGGTAGAAAATTACCATAATATGTCCTTAGTTCGACATACTGATGACTCAAATTAATTTCAAGATTTAAAACAAGACATGTTTTACCCGATAGGAGGAAAGAGTAATGAAAAGCCCTATGTGAAAAATGTTTCTCTAAGAGACAATGAAACCCCAGTATCAAAGAAAAATATAGATCTTATGGCTCATTCCAGTAATAGAAATAGGTTGATTGAGTAAAGGAATTGAAAATCATGGATTAGTAGCAAAGGATTTAGAAATAGATGTTAAAAGAAAAATGTAGAATGTATGTAAGACTAAAATTGTAAACTAATATAAAATTTCCGTACGTAAGGTAATAATTGATACACTTGATGAGGAAAATTGCGGAAAAGGAAAATTATAGACCTTATTATTGAACATGGTTATTACTCTAATTGACTAATAAAATAAATCGCTTAGAAGGTACATGAAGTGCATGTATGAATCGGGAAAATGTGTTAAACCTTCACATATGATAAAGTTGGTTTTCTAAATTCATGAAATTCTAATGAAAAGACATCTATTTTTTTTTTAAGCAAAGTGTGTAACAAGAATTATACACTCCAATAAAAGGATTCAAAGGTGAAAATATGTACAGCGAAATCACCAAGAAAGTCAAGTTTATACTGCTGCTTAGCGTGAGGAGGAAGTCTCACCAAAAAACGTGGAATGATAAGTAGTTGCGTTAAAATTACACTAAACTACTATGAACCCCGAAGGGTTTTGGTAACAAGTGAATTTATTGAAATTATTAAAGTTCCGTAATTGTTGTGATTATTCTACGTATATGTATATGATAATATTCATATGAATTGTATGAACTGGATAGACAAAACATGAAATAAAATATTCTTCTCGGATATACTTCGTATAATGAACTAGGAAGAAAAGCAAACTCCAGAGTCTAATAGTAAGTATGCATCATTCCCTATTTATACCACAAATTTTTTTTTTATATATTAGTAACTAATTTACTTCGACTTATGCAATGGTCACGACCGTGTACCTAAACTCACTACCTTCAACAATTTAAGTCGATTAGTAAAATTATTTACCCCTATTCATATGAGGTAACTTTCATATCTATACATATATAACTTGAAAACTATTTTTGTATAACTCTTTGTTTAATGATCTTTCATACCCCTATAATTCTCTCCCAGGACTCGTATTTTTTTATAAATACATATAAGATGTATCCACCTACTATTCAAATAACTCTATAATCCTTATTAAATTTTTACATACAATTACCTTTTCGTATGGTCAATCTATCTCGGGGCCTCGTTAACAACTCGATACACTACCTTACAATCCCGCCCCTATAAGATGTAAAGTTATTTCGTACATGTGTTTACATTAACTTTATCATAATTTTCATTATGATTTCATATCTCTCATATGATTTTTATTGATATTAATCTTTTGCCATATACTCTCATTATTTATATACTACGCATTGATGATGAAAGGTTCAAAATATTTGCCACAACTACTACTCCGTATCATGGAATTTATAAGGTTGGCTCGTATGGGTAACCCTTAATTCATGTCTTCTCCTTGCGTCTTAATTGCAAACCTATGCGTTAAACCACAAAGTGGTACCACCGCTTCATAAGTACGTTTATCTCCACGTAGATTTAGTACCAAATATTTATATATTTTATATTGGCTTATATGCAGTAGAGGTACCATCAAATTTAATGATTTCTTCGCATTTTTACACCGCTAGGTTGTATTAATCCCGAGGAAATTTACCCATTTCATCCTCGTTATGGATCTATCGACAAATGTAGGGTAGCGATGCTCCTCGGTTTGAATTAGGCCCGTTCCCGGCCGCTCTTATTTAATTCGTCTATCCCGTGTTGAATTTCTTTTACCGTGTTGCTCTTATTTAATTCATATGTCCCGTGTTGACAAATACTACCAAACCCTAGAATGTCTCTAATATCTTCAAGAGCAGCTCTCCTTCGCGTCTATCTACTCGCTCGGTTATCCGATCACTTTCATTGTTATGTTAATTCCTCCATCTTTTGTCAATGATGTGGGATACATTATGGCCCTCCTTCGACAGAATACTTGTCGACTCGCAAATTATCCGGGGAAGCTAATCTAGATCTCCTTTCCCCGCACCTTAGAGCTTGCATGCCCTCATGGAAGGTTGTTCGCATCCGGTGATAGAATTGTATCATTGGCCTTCGATCGGTGATTCCGTGAGTGTTCGACATCGCCTCCTTATTTGCATTTCATGGATTGTACCACTGTACTTTGGAGATCCATTTTCATCATTGGTGGTTCCTCTCCGTTTGTTAATAGTTTACGTCATTGAATGGTAATCATGTGATTTTCACATGTTCAAATTCAACTCATTTATTCACATGCTTGAATTTGTACTGATTGGCCGTAAATGAGTGCAAGACCCTTGGTGTTTTTCCGATGTTTAGCTATGAGGCGATATGTATTATTCCCGATCGTACACATTAATATTTCATTTAGATGGTCGTAACCATACCTCGAGTCTATATTTCCGATCCTATTTTTTTGGATGGCTACAACCATACCTTAGATGCTATTTTATGATCATTTATATGGATGGTTTCTTTCTACACGTTGTTTTCCCATATTTTGAAAAATAATAAAAATGAAAAAATGACAAAAATATATGGTAAAAGTCCTAAAAGAAAGATCAAAGGACTTAGAAAAGAAAAGATAAAAAAAGAATAAAAGCCAGATCCCAAATGAAAAAAGATAAGAATAAGACATGAAAGTGAGCAAGTCAAAATGCCACTACTATTTACTTTTACTACAAAAAATAATGATTATGTATTTATTGTTCAAAATGCCATAACCATGATTAGTTAAATAGTTTAATCTTAATCTTCATGCTTTGAATTTCATGTTTTAGACAGAGAATAAACATATGTCAAACATTTTAAACTTCGACAACCGCAGATAGTTAAAGAATAAATAAGGAGCTCAACAATTTAATTCTAAGCTCCTTGGATGAAATAAGGTTAGAATTAGATAGTTTATGCTTTAAAATAAAATGGATTTAGTGGTCATAAGCTAAATGCACCCATGCAAATGAAGTAAAATGTTAGAATAATAATGGATAAAGTAGAAGCAATTGCAAAGGCATGTCATAAAACATCATCAGGAAAATTACTAATTTCCCTTCCCCACAATTATCCAAAACATTCAAAACCTTCGCTAAAGAGGCCGAGAGAATTTCATGACTTCTATTGGGACCAGACCCAAGGCTCCATAACCGATTGGTTAAAAATATCGATTCCCCTTCATAAATCCATTTCCTTAGCATATTCAATTCTTTCAAAAAATATAATCCCTTTTCCTAAGTAAACACCTTTTTTTCTTTAGAAAAATTAAAATTCTCTCTTAATTAATTACTTCATCCAAAAAACACTCAAAAACCCATAAAATAAATTTTATCCAAGTTTATGTAAAAATATCAAAATGAGATAATTATTATGCTAAATGCTACTTTTACACTTAGTTTATTTTTATATATTTTCATTTCATTACATTTCATTTCGCATTAATTTTTTAACATAAAGTATTAAATTCTTTTAAATGTACCCTCTCGTATATTTATTAAATCATTTTATTTAAATATCCCAAAAAACCCACTTATTAACATTAACCTATGTTTTATATTAACCCACACGTCTAAATATTCCCCGCCCTATTCCCCATAAGTTAAAACATATCATATTATATAACCACTCGCAATGGTTGTTAAACATTCATAAATGTTTCCATTTACCACAACACATCCCGCCATATCATAAATAAAACATTAGTTTTATATTAAAACATATGTTTTAACATTAAAACTAACCCCACACATAAAAGACCTGGGCCCCATGCCCCCATCCCCCAATCAACTTCCTCGCTAATCTCCACCGTTCGCATCCATGCCCTAGATCCAATGACCCAAGCACGATATCGCATTTTTAAAAAGCGCAATAAATAATCATTTCAACATAAAAGATGGGTGGTTTGCCCTCTTATCTCTCCACCACATGGTAACATTTCACCGATCGCATTTGATCCCACAAAACTACTTACTGCACTGTGTGCCCGCACGATAACCACCAATGGTTTTCCGCCTCCGACACCAAACCTGCCCTCTACCCTCGATATGAATGGATTTAATGTTGATCCAGCATTAAACCTAAGAACGTTATAAAAGCTTCATATCAGGCTGACGAAACCCTTGTTTCTACGTTATTTGCATATTTATCCTTCCGACAAAGAACAAAGACTCAATACTCAATTTCACGCCTGCAGAACTAGAAAAATCCATTGCAGCCATCGTAAAAATTGTCATTTGGAAGCTTCGCTCGACTTTCAAAGTCTTCCAAAATCCATTAGAACTCCGTTTCACACCTCAAAACTCAGCTTTAACGATGAAAATACCGCACAAATAGGTATTATTCATAAAAACAACTCCTTATCATTTGAAAAGGAATGTTTCAGAAATTAAGCCTAAAAGAAAGCTCATTTATCCACGTAAAGACCTTGTAGTTAAGCTTGAAAAGAAAAACGCTACAAAAACTTCCGATAAACCCCAATTTGAAGATTACATAAGGTTTTTAAAGAAAATTTAATATTTGGCAGCACCTTGAGAAAACTCTCGAATTTATCTAGAAAAAAACCTTTGTGTACAAACCCAATCGTCTGCTCAATTTGAACCAATTTCAATCCAAGCTTGTTTGAAAAAAGTAGAGGAAACTTCGTATATCATTTTCAGAATCGTAAGAGTATCAAAATCCATGTTAAAGCCAAAATTTAAGAGTTAAACCAAGAAAAGCCAAGCTTATTCCCATTTCTATTTAAATAACCTCTGTTAGAATAAAAAACACTTTGTAAACAATTCAATCTTAAAAAAGAGTTAAAAAAAAAAGCCAAAATACGTAGTTTTAAGCACCTTAAAGTCTAAAATCTCAAAATAAGACCTTACAGTAACTTCCAAGACCACAATTGTTAAATCACAACTCCTATTGTGTATTACCGAACATACACCCTTGCGTATGTGGATTATAAAATAGCATCCAAGTGATAGAATTGAATCTTATTAGACCTCCACCGCTAGAGAGTCTTGAAAAGTCATTAGATCAAGTTGAAGAAGTCCAAATTTGGGAGTCAAACCTACCCAAATATGTTGTTCCACTTACCCATCAATGCCTAGAGGTTATTATGATGTGTCAAACCTATTATTCTCCGAACATAGAGCAATGGTAAATGAAAATAAAAGAAGTATTGTTTACAATTACTAATTATCAATAAACCGTATGCTACATCTCAAATCCACAGATCCCAATGCAAATTCCCTTATCCATAGAAGCACTTACAAAGCTTTAAATTGGTTTGGAATTATCCAAAGGTTTCAAATTTTCCAATTGTCTATGCCTTTACATGTTGAAATTCTGCCAAATCAACCTCCTTATTCTACTTCAAAAAATTTCCAAAGGGTCTAGGAAAGTAATGTCCTATCCATGTTGTCATTTATCCTAGGGTATTGTATGCATCAACACATAGATGAATCAATTCATGGCTTTCTATCTACCTTTACAAAGAAGATAACCTCCTTCCATCATTTTCAATTACGCGACACATAGCTAATAATATTCAGCATTAGCTTCTGTTTAATTTCCAACCGAAGGAGTATTTAGATATACATCCTTTCTTTCTCCATATGTTATTTTACTTCCAAGGAAGAGAGCCCACTCTTACCATATTTTTTGAAATATTTGATCGTAAAAGATTCTATAGGGTTTAGTTATTGCACTTGCGATTTCTTTCGTTCATCCATTGATAAACATGTTGACAAACACAAGACAACAAGAATCGTGATGAAATAAAGAAAGTTCTACAGCTTATCATAGAAAAATAGGAACCGGATATTGGTACTTATATTAGAAACATACATAATGCATAGTTTTTGGGTCAAATATTCTACCGTATAAACTACCTAAGTATGTGCCAATAAGAGTTTTTCCTTTGAGTACATCAGAAAATCCAAAATTCATATTCTATCAACTTCCCAAGCAAAGAAAAAGAAGACCCAATTTATGTTGAAGAATGAGGTAGGACCATTTATTTTCAATCTACGAAGATGTAGGAATACAAGCAACCAAATAATTGTTGGAATACAAATTTGAAGAAAGATTCTCATCAAATTATGATCCACGGGGAATACTTAGAAAAATGAGGGAAGTTATGCAAACTAACCTCCCTTATATTCATGAAAAAAGACCGTAAATTGAACAAATTTTCAATAAAAAAGAGTGGCTAGAAAATACTCGTAGAAGCAAGCATCAGGTGATACTAGTCAAACTCGTAAACCGTAAATCAAGGAGAGAAAGCTACTAAGAGAGTCGTAGAAGAAGGTACTCACACCACCGAGACAACAACCGAGACAAAGTTTAAACTCATATACAATAAAAAGCTCTAAGACCTGAATCTACTCGATAAAGAAAAGGTGACCATAGAAGTGGAAGATACATATGTTGTGATACAACACAATGTCAAGCATGGCCTATTACAAATGAGCCAACCAAGGTAGATTCTAAATGAAGAACATCCCTGATAATTCAAACACTCGTGTAATAGAAAAGCAAGAGAGCATGGAGGCGTCTCTCACAAAGAAGCGAGGATAAAGATATTGACATTAGGGAGAAATATACAAATAAAGACAAAGAATGAAGAAATAAAACTCAAGTCTATTCTTAGTATTTGAAACAAACACCAGTTCCGTGCGTACTTCATCGCCCTTCGATTATTCAAACAAGAATCTGATTATGTCAAGAAAGCCCAACCAACAATCATGAATCCAAAAACAATGGTAGATTACAAAAAATATGATCTTCAAGTACCAACAAAAAGTATTCATGCACTAGATCAAATTGGATTTCGCAGGCAAACTTCCGAGATGCCAGGTTCTACCATAACTACAAATGCCATGAGTGTCCAAAAAATTCGCAACACAAAAATAAATATGAGAGATCAAATTAAAGTTGACAAGGCTTCCTCATATGCTAAACATATTAGATTAAGTCTTTAGAAGAATTTGCTATTCAAGTAGGATATGGTTCCCGCTAATGTCAAAGCCGCCAAAGAGTTATGTGAAGAAAAGGAATGATGATATTGCAACAATGAGGAAACAACTCAATCTTCCACCAACCGAACATCCACAAGCCAAATAAATAGTGCAAGAGCAGGAAAAGCTAGAAAGATAATATGATGAACTTCAGTTATAATTACAAAGACAGGTAAAATAGATGGAAATACAAATGGACAAGATTGTCCATGAAAGAGAACACTACAAAATCACAAGAAGCTCCTATAGTAATTCCCATGGTTACTACAACAGTTTTCCCTTCAACTCCGCAGAAGAGTTGGCACCAAAAGTACCAAAGGCCACTATAGTGCCAAGGACCTCATCCACTACTTCGTATACAAAGTCATCTACATCAACAACAAGAAATTAACATATGAGAGGGTAAGTAGTAAACTAGTTGAGGCCATGGAGGAAATGTCACTTCAAACCAATGAAACTAATAGATTGGAAGAAAGTGATTGACAATATTTAAGACACTAAGAAGCTAGCCCAAATCAATGCCAAAACTCAGACCAAGGGGCTAACAGTTAAATGTTCAATTAAAGAATCTACAAAAGGATTTATCCTTGAAAGAGCCAATGTATTATGTGAAGAATCAAATATGGATTAAAATCATTGAATCCATCAATGATGTTTTGCCATCAATATAGGTAATTATGGCGTAAGTATTCACTAAAGGGAGCACAAGCATCTGTAAAACAAAAGAGGAACTAGGTGTCAAATCACATGTTCATAGGACTAATTGAAATTTCCTCAATGCAGGCAAGAATGTTAAAAGGATTCAGAGGAGACAAATACCGAGATGGCCTAGACAATCCTTTGAGATAATAAAAATAATTTGTGGGCATTAATTTGCTGAAGCAACAGAGAAGAAAAATGTAAAACACGCAACATATCCATGTTCAAATTTATGGTTAAATTTTAGATCTTGAGGCAAAGAGGTTTTCCAAACATCCTTGTTGTTAATGAGAAACTCATGCCATAAGAGGATTACAACAAGACTATCAAAGATCATGCAAATAGTGCAGAACAAAATAAAAGGACAAAGGGAATTCCTATATGAAAGGTTTTATATAGAAATTTAGAAGACTTTGTTTTATCTACAATATGGGATACAACACTTATTTGTTATAAAACCAAAATTTTCTAGATATAATGAGAGATGAGAAATCTAGGAAGTCGTAAAAAGATTAAAATTCTTGATGTTTAGTTAAATCTTGGGAATCACTCAATGACTTACCTAGAAATTCAAATTGTAGACAGTAATAAAACAATTAGTTGATTTTTTACATTCAAAACAAATTTATGTGGCAAGGTAGTTTTAAGAAAGTGATTAAAGTGTATAAGCGATTAAAGAGTATCGTTGATAAAAAGTACGTACATAAGATAAGATTTGCAAAACAAATCAAAAGATCTTATGCCGTAAATAAGTGAAGACAAAGAAACAACAATACAATCCACAACAACATTTTCTATTTTATTTCGATAAATAGGACACATACAGCAAGGTATTGTCACTATTTTGTTGTAAAATATATTTATTCGTGCTTAAGAATCCTATGATTATTCTAGGATATTTTGTAAACATTTTTGTATATATACTTTATTTCAGTTACTAGAGTGGAAATAAATTGGTCAAGATTTCTATAGTCATTTTTTTGTACCTAAAGGCTTTTGTAAAAGCTGAAGTAGCAGACCGAGATCAAGTCAATTATATCATATTTGTGATTTCATGTGATATCGCTGAAGTGAAGTACTTTACATCGTCTTTATCTTATTATGTTTTACATGACTACATAATTTAAATGAATGATAACCACAATATTACTACAGTGATTTTAAGTTAAAACCGCTCTGCCTGAACCAGTTATCATTTATATGTTTTCTACCTACTTATAGGAAACCCCAATTTCTTCCTCTTTCGAATGACCTCTATCTACTCCTTCCTTATCCAAATCAAATAATCCTTAGTTTCTATTTATCCTGATCAAAACCACTTCACCCATCAAATTTCTTCCAAGATCTTTAATGACTTGTCTACTCTGTCTGCAACATTTGACTTTTGACCTGATCCTGAATTCGTCTCTATTTTTGACATTTGACTCCTTAGCCATGGACAACCGCACTTCTCACTATCCATCTCATTAAGCATTTTTCCACCAAACCAATTTTTCACATCATAACTAGCCTAATATCATATAATTAAAAACAAAGTTAAATCTAATAGAGAGAGACCTCTCTAAACTCTACGAAAGTCAGATCTTAGAGTTTATGTTGTATTCATGGTTACCTCTAATTCCTTGGACTTGAAGAAAAATCTCACAACTTAATAATTATTAGGAGTGATACCACACCGATGACCCGCTAGGACTAACTAATCTCGCCTTAAAATAGACTCAAAATATTTTCTATTATCCTTTACCTCAAAGATTGTTTTGGTTTATATATTTTTATAAAAAATTGTAATTTTGGCTTTCTAGAAAGGCTACCATACCAAAACAACACTACTCCTAAACCCGTTGTTACAGTATTAACGTGTTAACTGGAAAAATAATAAACAAGTAGAAGATTTAGATGCTAAAACTTCCTTAGTTAGAGAAAAAATCATTACCAAAAGAGTTAGTTAGTATACAAGACATAAAATTTGACTTGAATTTTAAACATTCTTTGTCCTAAGTGCAAATCGTAAACCACTTCATAGTGTTTATATTGATCCTGCTTATTTCATTTCGAAATAAAGCTAGAAACTGCTTGACATTCAATCAAAGATATTTAAAGCTCATGATAAACTTGAATAAATAAATGTTACTATTCTTAAGGAAATAAATGAAGCTATTAATTAATGTAATTATTAGCATATACATCTAACTTTTCCATTTTCATATTTAGATGGTCACCACATCATATAATGCACTACCATCCAATCTACATATCCATTTATCCCCAGACAACCCTTCCAACCTAGAATAATATTTCCATATTCCCCCAATTCTCTAACCTCACTCATTATTTTATATTCTGCCACCAAACACATCATTTTCTATTTCCAAGTAGTTCTTCATATATTCAGTTTTCATTTTCTAGCACCCCAACTTCATCCTTTAGTTCATCCACCACTTTTTCAGCACACCATCTTATATTCTGTTTCATTAGTCACTTCATTAATTTCTTCATCGCCGCCTATTACTTCCGCCCGCCCCAAGCACTTCCACCCACTCAGCCAAGCTAAAATTCAAGCCATGGCCGCTAGTATAGCCTCGGTCCCTCTAGCTTAGCTAAGGTGACATGCCTCAGTAAGGATTTCTAAAAGTAAAATGATTCTATTGATGCTACCACACATTACACCGCTAAACATCACATTAATAACAACATAAATTATTTTGAACTGCTAACAGATGATTCTAAATGTACAAATGAGGACTCTCGTTCAAACATTAATAAGGGGAAGAAAAGAATAAGGGTCTTAACTCGTTAAAGAAGGACATTTAGAAGACTTTCACATTATTTTTATATAAATGGGAAAAGAAGAAAAATCCACTCAAACATATCCTAATTTGATGCATTTAAAAAGAGCTCTAATGAAATAGTCCAAGACTCGCATCGCACCAGACAAAAATAATGTTATAATTCAATCCTAGCTAACTTTCAAACTAATTTATTGTGTCCTAACCAATTCTTAATGGATTTGACATGTATATTATCAAATTTCTTTTCAGAGAGAAATTTTTGAAACTTTAGAAAGAATGCAAACATTGTTGGTGTAGAAGTAAATATTTTGCCAGGAAAAGTTTAGATTATGAATGAGAGGAAAGTAATCATAAAGAAAGAACATCATAGTTCAGATGGAAAAATAGATCAAATAGCTAAAACTTTTTAGAGAAAATGACATATTAGAAAAATATAAAAATAAGACTCAATGGGCTAATCAATAGAAAGTTAGGAATCCAAACTTCGTGAAAATACAAACATGAGAAGATCTAAAGAATCACCCCATCAGACAATGAGACCTCCATTTCAAGAGAATGAAAGCAGCTCTTCAACACAATGTTGATGATAAAGACATCATAAATCTAATGGGTATAAATGATGATAACACTATCTTTCTCACTCAAGAAGACCAAGAGTTATTTTAAATGCAATAACTTCAATTAGATTCATGAATCATTTGATTACAAACAAGGTTATGATTTCTGCTATGGGCTGAAAGTACATATAAATAATATAACCTAGAAGCAAAACACTAAACTCTTCTCCAAGCAAGAAATTCCGCACAAATGTTAGTAATGCATATAAACAGAGAAGCCTGCCACAAAGGCTCATACCTTCCTGTGGAAAATAAGTAAAACTCTAATTCATCCCAAAAAGTTTCCAACCCTGTAGTCTTCACCTAGTCCCAATATTGTCACATAACAAATGAGGATGTCCCAAAATAAATAGATTCACAAAATCTACCGATGTAAAACACCTAATTCTCATGAAAATAACAAATCAGAGTCCAAAACACATATTGTTGATCTAAAATTAGCGTATCCAAAAGCTTCCACCGCAAAAAAAGGTTCTGACAATTCAAAATCCGAAAACTTTCATCGCTTCTCAAAGCCATTCTGGAAAAGAAACTAAGATAAGAAGACACAAGAAACTCAACAAAATGAAAATCTAACTTTTGAAAAAAGAAACTACCAACTACAATTACTAAAGAGGAGTTAATTTAGCTTAGTAAATCACAACCTTCATTCACATACAAGATGAAATTGCAAAATTAAAAATATCCAACTTCTGATGAATTGGTAAAACATGATTTGTATAAAACAACTAACAATTAAACCTTAAACATGAATGATGGAGAAGACCTTAAAAGAATTTAAAATGATGACTTTAACCAAAGTTATTTTTAGCCCTGGTTGTTAATAGAAAACACCAAGATGGAGAAGTTCACCATTTTTATATTGTTTTAACTGCTCATGACCAAATATTATAGAATGTAATGTTAGATTCAAGGAGCTTCACACAATCTAATGCCCAAAGAAATAATGGAAACCCCAAACTTAGACATCACAAGGCCTTATAAAGATCTCTTTTAATTTGATTCAAGCAAAGGAAATTCATAGGTTTAATTAAAGATTTGTGTATTGCACATTAGTTCAATATCCCGGTAAAGTATACCATGACATTGTAGTAGCCTGACATCCCACCCAATTATGGAATGTTATTATCTCTATTTACATAAAAATTATAGGGATATCTACAATTGACATGCTGCACAACCATATTAGTTTTTGGCCAACCAAAGAAACTATAGGAAACATTGATGAAATATATGGTGAGTAGTGTAGAAAGATCAATAAATTACCCACCTATACCACAACTTTATCGAATTGATCTATCGTATCTTATATAACTCGAAACTAATAATGAAATCAAAACTGAACTAAAGGACAAAAGAAATACCGACAATGAAAATATCTTTCATGAATCATTATGGCATTTAGATTTTGATGTCTTACCAATGAATTAGGATCAAAGTATTATGAGTTTGGATAACTAATATGGAAAATAATAATTGCATAATGCTTTCAAATCAACTTTCAAAATGTACCAACACAATTAATATGAAGCCTCATTTTAGGGATCCGCATTATCGTACACTTAGGAGGTAAAATAATATCAATAATGAGATCCAGAGTTAATTGTAAAAAGATAAAAGGACAATATTATGTTTATAATCCCATTAGGCCAATATAGAGAACCGTATTAGATACTATATAACAAAATGGAATGCAATTTTCTCACAAGATCAACATATTTACTCGTTATATGAATAATAATAATTTCAGTAATTGTAAAGAAATAGAGAATCGTACATTAGATCATGATTTAGATAGTGAAATTGATTTGAATAACATATATGTAAATAAAGTAAAGTTTGCTAGACTCAATTAAATTAGTCATTCAGACATAGATAACTTAGAGAAATCAAACGATAAGATAATTGATGATGAATCCGATATATTAACCAAAGATAATTTTTTACCAAAAGGCTTAACCCGTTTAGAAGATTTATTTGACTCAAATGATGTTGCTAGAAAATCCATGGAGTCACTTAGATCTAATATTGAGGAATGTAACATAGGCAATACAGCTAAAAACCCAATATGATCAAACTTTTCCAAAGTTTCACTTCAACAAGAAAAAGAAAAATATATTGTTTCTTTATTGTTATGAGGATCATAAAATCATGACGCCAAATATAATACACAGAAATCCCCATAAAAGAAGACTGCACAACAAAATTAAGAAAGATCAACTGCTGATGCTCTTGATTGAAAAAGAGGTAAAAATAATGTACAATGCACATAATTTTACCAATTCCTATATTCTGATTGGTTTCTAACTGAACCAACTTAAAAAAGACACAGTAATTAGATTACGTATTTATTTAGGAATCTAAACAAAGTATCCTTTACCAAAATGGATCACATTCTACGAAGGGTGTTGGTTCTTCTAGGATTCCATTTTTAGATGGATTTTCATGGATACAACCAAATTTTAGTCCAACCAAAGGATCAAGCCAAAACAACTTTTACTAGTCTTGGGCATTTTTATGTATGTAAAAAATCCTTTTGGTTTAATGAATATGGTGGGCTACCTTTCAAAGAGCTATGATATAGCCTTTGCAAAGGAAATTCATGAATTTTTATCGATTAACTTAGATAACATTACTATATTTTATGTTATTACTATGAACAATGATCATATTAGACAAGTCTTTATTAAATGCAAAAAGTTTGGCATCTCTTTAAATCCTAGGAAAACATTATTTGGATTAGAATAAAGTAAGTTACTAGGACACATATTATCTAAGGAAGGAATTAGAATAGACCCCGCGAGAATAGAAGCAATTCTTAACATTAGTCCCGCAAGGAACATAAAAGAGTTACAAGCTTTCTAGGTAAAATTAACTTTTTAAGAAGATTCATCTCCAATTTAGTCGAAATAATCAAGAGAGATTAACAACATGATTAAAAAATATTCAATTTTTAAATGACTATTGAGGCCAAACAATCATTTGAATCTATCAAACAGGTCTTAACCAAAACCCCACCCTTATAAGTCCCTACTTTAAAAAAGGATCACATCATTTTTTCATTTACTTCGTAATGACCATTGTTGAAGTTTTACCGCAGAAAAATGACCAGTGGTTAAGAGTAGCCCATACCTTCTTTAGCAAAACACTGAGATTTGCCACTCTTGAAGTACAATATCATGGAGAAACAGCCCCAACTTTGGTAGTAAAGGCCATTAAAGATTTCAAAGAGTGTACATTCTTTATTCTCATGTCATCAAGGCTTATGTTCCAAATGCGTAGTAAAATTCATTCTAACCTGTGATGGTCCTAATGTAGAAGAGGCAAGTGACTTCACAATTTTGGAATATGACATAGAGATCAAACCCACTAAACTTATAAAAGGTCAAGGTTTAGCAACACATGGCCGAATCAAATTTCCATGCCCTAGACATAAATTTTATCATTTAAGTAGATGATCACGAAGAAATGTTGACTCTAGAGTTTAGTGAAGCCTTTTCGTACTCACCATGGTATGCAAATATCATATTTTTTTCTTACCAAACTTATAAGCTCCTCCCTAGATTATCAAGAAACAAAAGCTGATTCTTAAAGCTTAAGGTAGTAATATTTGTATATTAGAAAATGTACTTTTTTGGAAGGATCATGTTGGAGTTTTGCTGAATTATTTGTTAAAATAAGAAGTTGACAAAGTATTAGAAGAATTTCATGCAAAGGACTTGTGGAGGACATCTCTACGATAAGACTACTACGTACAAAATTCCGAGAGCTAGTTTTTACCGGCCTACTTTGTTTGCGTATGTAAAAATGTATGTGACCTTCTTGTCACAAGTGTCAAATATTTAAGGGTAAGAAAAATTAGTTACCCTTGACCTTAAAACTCCATCTCAACAAATTTCCACTAACACTGTCTTGACTTCATTGGTGAAATCACCCTCCATCATCAGCCCAAGCACAATTGGATTCTCGACAACTACCGATTATTTTACTAAGTGGATCAAGCCATACCTCTAGGCAAGACACCGACACTATCATTACAACCTCCTAGAAAGAAACATAATCTCAAGATTTGGATGTCCCCAAAATAGTATTAACGATAATGCAATCGCATTCAAATCTAAAAATATGATTGAATTTTTCCATAACACCACATTACCTCAGGCCATTATAATACATATTACCCTCAAGGTAATGGCCTAAATTGAATCTTCAAATAAGATCCTTGTAAACATCATCAAGAAGTTACTAGAAGATAAGAAAAAGACTTGGAACAAAAATTTAGTCAATGCCTTGTGGGCAACAGACTTACCACCAAAAAATCTATTGGTACATCCCCTTACCAACTTGTCTACTTAATGGATGTTGTTTTTCCATCTTCCTTAGGAGCACCAATAATGAAGATAATTAAAGAATTACAGTTGAGACAAATGATATTCAAAGAAGGATTAACCAAACTATTCACTTGGCAAAGAAACAACAGAAGAGGTTTATCTTAAGTCTCAAGTCATCCAAGATAAGATAAATAATTTTTTTTACAAAAAGAGTAAAGAAGATGATTTCTACATTGGAGACAAAGTGTTAAAATGGGATTCAAGAAGGGAAGAGAAAGGTAAACATGGAAAATTTGATTTTCCATGGAAAGGGACTTATATTATTTATGGTTACGTAGGTAACGATGCTTTCTTTTTGAAAGAAATGGATGCATCATATCTCTGCTAGGTGGACTAGTAAATGGAAGAATGGTGAAGGACGATCACTTCCGTAGATAACAAATATTTAGTTTTATTTACTTTGACCATTGGACATATACATCAAGATTTTAGATTTTATCGATGTTTTTCGATGTAGTTGAAGCCCGAAGAGAAGGTCTCAAGATTTGAGAGTGGTGAAATATCATGTATAAGGAATAATTGCAGAGATCATAAGACATTTTCAAGTTCATCACAAATAAAAATTCAAAGGCTACTAGTCTCAAAGTTCTCGACATTTCACCGTGGAAATGCCATCCCCATGTGGAGCCACTATTAGGTCCTATAATAATTTAACCATATTTTTTTAATCGACTTTGATTAGTCTTGTAAATATGTGTACATACCTTGCTTTCTAATTTGTTTTCCCATATTTTGAAAAATAATAATAAAAAAAATGAAAAGAGGGTAAAAGTACTAAAAGAAAGATCAAAGGACTTAGAAAATAAAGATCAAAAAGAAAAAATGGACCCCAAAATTAAAAAGAGATAAGAATAAGACATGAAAGAAAGTAAGTCAAAATGCCATTACTATTTAATTTTACCGCAAAAATAATGACTATGTGCAACATTGTTCAAAATGCCATAATCCATGATTAGTTAAATAGTTTAATCTTAAATTTTCAAAGTTTTGAATTTCATGTTTTAGATAAGTAGAATAAAGATATGTCAAATAGTTTAACTGGACAAATCAATAGATAGTTAGAGAATAAATTAGGAGCTCAATAGTTTAATCGAGGCTCTTGACAAAAAAGGTTAGAATTAGATAGTTTACACTTTAAAATAAAAATGGATTTAGGGTTGCAAGCTTAAATGCATCCATGCAAACGAAGTAAAAAATGTTAGAATAATAATGGGTGAAAGTAGAAAACAATTTTATAAGGCATGAAATAAAACATCATGGGGAAAATTTACTAATTTCCTTACCTTGGCAAAGGATTCAAAGATTGAAAACCTTCAGCTAAAGAGGCTCAAGGCATTTCTCTAACTGCTGGGGACTCTGTGACACAAGGCTTAGTAACTAATTGGTTAAAACATCGATTCCTTTCATGAAATCCATTTCTCAAAGATATTCATTCCTCTTTTTCCAAAAATATAATCCATTTTTCCTAAGTAAAACACCTTGCGTAGAAAAAGTAAAAATCACCCTCTACTTAATTTCATTTCATCCAAAAAAAATCAAAACCCACAAAATACATTTTATCCCAAGTTTATGTGTGTAAATATCAAAATGGGATAATTATTATGCTAAAATGCCTATTTTTACACTTAGTTTATTTTTATGTATTTTCATTTCATTAATTTTTTAAATATAAAGTATTAAATCCTTTTAAAATGTACCCCCTTTCCCGTATATTTATTAATTCATTTTATTTAAATATCCCAAAAGACCCACTTATTAACATTCACCTATGGTTTTATATTAACCCACATGCTAAATATTCTCGCCCACCCCCATAGGATAAAACATATCATATTATATAACTTGCCCCCAATGGTTGTTAAAATTCGTACATGTTTCATTTACCACAAATGCATCCCGACATATCATAAATAAAAATAGTTTTATATTAAAACATATGTTTTAATATTAAAAAACTAACCCTCGCCACATAAAATACTTGCGCCCATGTCCTCATCCGCCAAGCAACCTCTCCTTAGTTAATCTCCACCATCTACATGCGTGCCCTCGCATCCAACGGCACTGCCATCGATACTTCCGCATTTTTAAAATTCAATCAATAATCATTTCAACATTTGTGAAATGGGTGGTTTGGCTCTCTTATCTCTCCTCCATGCGTTAACATTTCACCGGATCACATTCGATCCCACAAAAATACTTACCGCCCAAAGTTTTGTGCGATAACCACCAATAGTTTTCTTCCTCCGACACCCAAACCGCCCTCTACCCCGATATGACCGCATTTAATGTTGATCCGCCTTAAACCTAAAAACATTATAAAAGCTTCATATCGCGATGATTAAACCCCTTTTTTTATGCATTATTTGTATATTTATCCTTTTGACTGAGAAACAAAGACATGTACATTGGTTTGCCACCTAGAGAACCAAAAAAAGCCATTTTAGCTACCGTAAAAATCACTGTAAGCTCGCCTTGGCTTCCAAAGACTTCCAAAAGCCATCGTGAACCCGGTTTTACACCTCGAAACCCATTTTAAAGACCAAAAATACCTACAAAAATGGCTCTTCTATAAAAAACAACCTTTTATATTTTGAAAAGGAGTATTTCTTAGAAATTAAGGCTAGTAAAGCTCATTTGTCCAATGTGTAAAGGCCCCGCAATCGTCTCGAAAAGAATAAATTCACCGCAAAAACTCGATAAACCCCTGGCTTGAAGATCGCATATGGTTTTTAAAGAAAAATTGAATATTTGCAAAACTTGAAAACTCCCAATTTATCTAGAAAAAAAACCCTTTGAAAATAAACCAAACCTTCTACCCCAAATTTGAACCAATTTTAGTCTAGTTTGTCTAAAAAAGAAGAGGAAACCCTCGTATATCATTTCTTGTACCTATAAGAGTCTCAAGATCAATTTTAAAGCCAAAATTGAAGATTTAAAACTAACAAAAATCCATTTTGTGCCTATTTCTATTTAAAGAACCTCTCATAGAATCAAAAACACTTCGTACACAATTCAACCTTGCCGTAAGAGTTTAAAATCCAAAATATGTAGTTTTAAATACCTAGAAAGTCTAAAAATGTCAAAATCAAACCCAAATAGCAACTTCCAAGACCAATTAAGCTTGTAAATCCCCCACAACCTCTGTAGGAAACCTAACATAATCCTCAGTTAAGATGTGATTATAAAATATCGTATCCAAGATAGAATTTAAATCGTTATTCCACCTGGCCGGAGTCTTGAAAAGTCATTAGATCAAGTTTAAGAAGTCTAAATTTGGGAGTCAAAAACCTACCCAAATATGTTGTTCCACTTACCCATCAATGCCTAGAGGTTATTATGATGTGTCAAACCTATTATTCTCCAAAACACAGAGAAATGGTAAATTCAAATAAATAAGTATGTTGTTTACAATTACCAATGAGTCAATAAACCAGATGCTACAATAAACCGTATCCCAATGTAGTTCCCTTATCCATGTAATCACTCATGCAAAGCTTTACATTGAACAGAATTTTCCCAAAACATTTCAAATTTTCCAGTGAATTGTTCGCGGTTACATGTTGAAATTCCACAAATCAACCCTCCTTATTCTACTTCTAAAATTTCAATAAGGTTCAGGTGTCATATCCATGTTGTCATTTATCCTAGGGTATTTTATAGATGAGCATACAAATGAGCCAATCCTAGGTTTGCTATCTACCTTTGTACTCAGCAGCCCTTCCTCGTCATTTTCAATTATGTCAATACATAGCCGATAATATCCATGATCACTTTGTCAAATTGCCAATCGAAGGAGTATTTAGACATAATCCTTTTTTTTCCATATTTTCTTATACTTCCAAGCAGAAAATTCCCAATAATACTCTTAAGCTTGATATAGCAGAACCTAATTTCTATCATATTTGGACATATTTGATCGTAAAAGAGTCCACATGAAGCTTGCTATAGGATTCTATAGATTTCTTTTGTTCATCCATTGATAAACTTGTTGAAAATATAAGATGCCCAAGAATCAATGATGAAATAAAGAAATTTCTAGAGCTATTATGTGAAAATAGAACTCGGATATTGGTACTTATATCATAAAAATACATAAATCATATTTTTTTTGGGTCAAATATTTTACCCTATAAACTACCTAAGTATATGCCAACAAGAGATTTTGCCTTGGAGTACATCAAAGAAAATCCTAAATTTGGATTCTATCAACTTCCTAGCAGCCTAAAAGAAGACCCAATTGTTGAAGAACTGGGGAACTACTTATTTGGAATCATGAGATGAATAGAAGCAAATAAACAATGTTGGAATACAATTTTGAAGAAAGTTTCTCATGGAATTATGGATCCACTGGGAAACTTAGCAAAATGAGGGTTAAGTGCAACTAACCTTTATTCATGAGAAAACTAGAAATTGAACAACTTGTCAATTAAATAGAGTGGCTAGAAAAATACTTCGTAGAAGTATTTATACGGACAGATACTAGTCACACCTTGCAAACTCGTAAATCAAGGATAGAAAGCTACTAAGAGAGTTAGAGAAGAAGGTACCTACACCGAATAGACAAACAACTCCAGACCAGGCTTAAAACTCAAGACACAACAAAGCCTAAGATCAATCCAAGTTGATAAAGAAAAGTGGCTACAGAAGGAAGATAAAATGTTCTAGAGACAAACAGATGCTCACCATTACAAATGAGCCAAAACTCACAAATATTCTAAATGTGAAGAACATCTGATAATTCAAACACTTAGGTAACAGAAAAGCAACAGAGTATGGAGGCATCCTCTTTACAGCTAGCAAGAGTATAAACATATTGATATGAGGGAGAAATATACAGTATAAATGCAAAGAATGAAGAAAAAAATGGGATCTATTCTTACATTTAAACAAACACCAATTATGTTAGGATATTCGACATAGGAAATAGTTAAGAATAACTTAGTCTAGTGTAGAGTAAGGTATGTGTTTCTTTACTCATTTACATTTGTAACTTTATAATTCACTACTACCATTTGTAGTGATCCGATGGTTATCTCTGTACTTTGACACCGACACTCGATCCGTGGCTTAACACTTGATTGGTCCATGATCTCTATTTATCCACCCAGGGTCATTTGTCTAGTAAACATTTAAGAGAGAAACATATGAATTTTCTTTGTATATTAATAAATTAACTAAACTGCCACGTTGGCTCATGCCAGACCCGTTTCCCTCTCAGACTTTAACCCATGTGATTATACCGCTATACCGATTTGTGACATGTTTGTGAGCTATGACCTTGGTTCTTGATCTTAAGGAACTCGACCGTGTAAATCTTTGCATGGTTGTATTGTAAGAAACAAAGTGCCATTTCTATTTCATTAGCGTGGCGCAGTATCGTGGTGCACTCGTCGCAAGGAAGCCATGTGGCTAGATCCTCGTCTAAATTTGGTCTCTAATGCTAATATCCAACTATAATTTGGTGGTGATAATCGCAGTACCATTCGCCTATGTAAATATCCAGCCTAAAAGATCGCCGTATGAAACACATTGAATCGCACATACACTTCATCGAAAGCTCATTCATGATCGTGTTTCGGGCGTACTATCCAATCAATGATCAAGTAGCCGATATCTTTACGAAGGTTTCTATAAAAAGAGTAGTTTACCAAACTTTGATCCATGTCAGATGTAACACCCCCAAGCCTTATGTTTTTAAATTAGACATTTTGAACTTCAAATTCAAAGTGTATGGACCCAATAGATAGTTATGGTGAATGTAATTAATTATTTAATTACAGTGTCAACAATATATTTCCGTGCATGTTGACCAAATGAGATTTTGAGATCACTTTCCAAATCCATGAGGTATGGAGAAAGGCGAAGAATTTCCAATAATCTTCTACAAAAGCCTGAAAAAATTTATTTCTACCTAGATTTTTGATGAAAAATCTAAATTTCCAATGATGTGGAGAGCATTTTAGAGGTAAAAAAGTTGGAAAAGCAGTAAAGCGCCTTTAAAGTCCTTAAATAAGGGAAGCCTAGGAAAATAGGAATAAAAGCATTCCGTAATTATGGACGCAATTAGAAATGTGCTTGGGGAGCATAAGTTGAATAAGCTACTCAGCAGTCAGGGATGGAGGTTGGTCCTGTTTCCTAGGAGAGGATCTCGCCCTGTGGGTGAGTTATGAGAGCCAGAGGAACACTAAGGTTGGGAGGACCGGGTCACTTAATCTCGTGGTATGCATACTAATGTTGTGAACTAAGTAAGATAGAGTCTGTTGTATGTTATTAAAAAATGTTGTAGCCGTTAAATTGAATTAAGTTTCTAGAATGATTATCCCCTACATTTAATAGAATTCAATAGAAGAAATAAATCTTCTAAATTTCGCATACGGAGGAATAACATTCATGGGGAATATCAACCGCAGTCTCTAAACCTAACATTGGTTTAAATATGGAGATACATAATATCCCATGAATAATTAAAAATTGTAATTTTAATCTATTTCAAGTATAAGCGTACATAGATATGTATTTGAACAAAAAAGTTAGGATAATAGATGCAAAATCGAGAAGCAAGTGATTAATGGAAAAAAATAAGATTTTTATCTGAAATCACGGTTATAAAGTATCCAAGCATGGTGTGGTGGAAAAATGCTCAAGAAATACAAAACAAGACAAGAAAAACCGAAACGTAAATATGTAAAAAGAATTACTACTATCACAATAAGCATTAGAAAATTTTGCAAGAGATATAATGCTCTATAATAATGTGGGTCTATTAAATGAATCCATTATAATACACCAATTTATGAACTCTGCATGTACATTTTCTTAAGACAAGAATAGATGAGATTAAGAATTTTTGTATGAACGAAAGATCATGCGGAAGTTATTAAACCCTTTTAGGGACATAGAACTTTAAACTATAAAGGGTTAATTTTAGTATCAAGTATACATCAACTTAATTATAGATAGTTGATATTCATAAAATCTCATTTGGAGCAAACCATAACAAGTAATGAAGTTAGCTCTCTTCCTGTAATTCCCATTTTTATCGATTGATACTGCTTGGAAATATAGAAAGATATCTTTTATAAATTTATTTGAAGCAGACTAAAACCAGATTTGGTGAAATTGTTATTGTGAAGAAAATAAGAGTTAGAGTTACCGAAACTGTCAATTCAAAAATTCGTAGATATTATACTAAAGAGATAAGCATTGCATACGAATGAGGTAAAAATAAAGAGGTATTGTATTTAATTAATAGGAAAATATGGTTATCATGAATTATATATATACATGTATATATGCAAATTACACAACCGAAAGAAATAGACCGAACAAAATTAAAATGATGTCAAGACCTATAAGGTATACCATTAAAAATTCCCCTATAATATAAATAATGAAAGTAGATCCGAACTCATATCGTAATTTAAAGTTTTAAGATGTCCATATTCCTATACTATTAGTGTCAAACCAATAGTATATTGCAAGACATTGCTAGTAATACACAAAATATTCGTGAAATATATCCAAGAAGATATGTCATCGCATTCGAGAGCACTACAATCGATTTTATAATCTAAATGAAGAGGAGATCACATTTTGTGAGCAAGAATTATAGACACCAAATTTCAATCGTCAAATAGGAGAACGATTTTAAATCATCTCAGGAACCCTAATGAAAAGTATTACTTCCGTAAAGCAAGTCAAGAATCCCTGCAGGAACGATCCATTTCATACCACATGGTGAATAACGTAAGTTAATGAAAGAGTCGAGAAGTTTAAATCACTGCCAGGAAATAATCTTAAAAAAATTAGAGAAAACTAATTACCTATGGTAATCTTAACATTTTCGACATTGTAAATCCCGTCCAACAAATATGTGAAGGAGGAAAGGTTTACATATAACCAAGGCAAAGAACAAATGAGCATAAAAAATGAATGAGGTAAGTATCAAATGATGAATACATTACCTACTAAGCAAGCTACGAGCGAAACAAACTTCGCGCTTCCATAACCTCGTCAGCATTAGGGACCGATCAAGAAATTCAAGCTCGCAGAGCCGTTTTAGTAAATCGAGTGCATTTCAAGAGTATCCATTACCATGAACGAAATAAAACAAGAGATAAATTTCAAATCGTTCGCAAAACGAAAGAGTAAACGAAATATTTCTTGGACAAGAAAAATTTTAAAGCTAACTCAAAATCGAAACAACAACGAAGAAAGTCTAAACAAAATTTTCCGAGACAAATTAAAAAACATCAAGCTACGTAGAGCGAATACATTTAAATCTTGGGAGTTTAGGAGGAGTCGAACGATATAACTAGCCATAACGAAATTATCGCACTCCGAGACAAATTGAGCTTGTAGAGAAATGCAATCGAACTTCTCCTTGGTGAAAATGATATCTCGGGAAGAAAGAACACAACAGAGAAGGAAAGATTTTATTGAAAACCAAACCCTAATCTCCTACCGTATCCTACCGTCCACGTGTAGACACTCTGAGGAGTTATTTCGGGATCGAGGTGAATTTCTAAACAAGGGTGTCGATGAATCACACGAACAAAACGATGAATACTACAAATCGAATGAAAATATTTTAATTAAATGCCACCATACTTAGTCACAAAGAGGTCAGACATAAAAAAATTATAAAATACCCTTTTAAAATTGTTGTCCGAACACATAAATGAAGTAGGATCGTAAGGATACGATTTCTCCGTCATCAATTATTGATCAACATTTCAACACATACAAACAAACCAACTATAATGCGAAACCAACTAAATTCTGAATCGTTTTTAAATGCCATAACATATTAAAGGTACAATGATCACGGTAATTATGATGAGTGTCATCGTAATAGAGAATCAAACGAGTAAAACATAAAAGGTTGACCAAAGTTACAACATACTTCACATTGATTCAATATATATATATATATATATATATATATATATATATATATATATATATATATATATATATATATATCATTTTATCAAGAGGGGATTTCAAATTTTAAATCGACCATCGTTATAAGAGATAAACTATAATTTACAATATAGATATATCATTATCATGGAATTATGTATAACCATGGAAATGGAGTTGGTACAATATAATTGTAAGTAAATACAATATATTTGCATAATAGAATTGAGTACAATATGGGTTGTGAATAATAAAATATAATTATAAAGGTAAGCCTAATTCATGGTGAAATAGATGTCGTTAAATAATTGTTAATCCAATGAGGAATTTGCCATGATATCAATATCGTATCAAGATGAAAATTTTAAAGAGTAAATTGAAATTTTACTTGGAAATTGAAAGATTATTATGGTGGTTAAGTATTGATATTATCCTTATTCAAAAGTTAGATGGAATAGGAACAACCACTTTTCTTTAATGGAAGTAGAATTGCAAAATCGGGTGATATCCCTTATGTAAAAAAATTTGAAGTGGTGGTGGAGGAGAGTTGTTACAAATGGTACTGTAGCCTATAGGTTAGAAAACTGGTCAAGAGTTGTGCTCACCGTAAAATTATATTTTTTGGAAAAAAAAATTGTTACCGATGTTGTTTTGTTTAGTGTACAAAGGGTACGGAATCGGAAATTCAATGCCCGAAGGAGATGAAATTTATGCTGATCTCGGGTGATGGAGATAACACGCTAGATCCCAACACTCCTTGATGGCTATGTTGCACAAAGTCAGCAACGGAAATGGCCGAGCTAAGAAGCCGTAATGACAGATGTCGTTAGCCGTTGAGGAGTAGTGGTGTCGATAAGAGAACTCGACCTCGCGAAACAAAATGGCCAAGAAGGTGAAGGTTCAAAAGAGAGGAAAGGCAAGTTCTCGCATGATTCGAGGAATATGACACTACTAGACAATACTAAATAGAAAAAGGAATAATAGGTGAATTAAAAATTAAACCTCCCTCCTATGATGGAGAGAAGGAGGAAGATGTTGAGGTGCATGTACGTTTAATTATGATTAAGCATTTTCTGTGTCTATGAATATGAAAGAAATCAAGGCCGCATTAGTCAAGCCTACCAACTACAAAGGCTACCTTGTGGTGGGAGGAGACAAAATGGTTCATGCCATCGATAAAGACAAAGACTTGGGAATATTTCCAAGTCAAGTTTAAAAAATCGTTATTTGAACGAATGCTGTATTATGATGATAAAGAAAAGAATTTCACGAACTCGTATTGGGACAACTCACTATAGATGAGTTTGTCACCAAGTTTTCTAATCTATTAAGGTATGTTCCTTATATTCGTGAAGAGAAAGCCAATGTACAAAGGTTTTTGCATTGTTTTCCTACCGTATACAAGGAGAAAATAGAGTTCAATAATCCAAAACTATGATGAAGCAAAGGAGGAAAGCCAGATTATGCTACCAATGCTTTAAAGGAAAGAGTGAACATGGAAAAAGCCGGGTAAGCAAGGTGAATTCAAACTAAATAAATAGAAACCATCTTACTTGAAGAACTTTGGTAGGGATCATCAACCGAAAAAATTTAACAAACCAAGGGAAAGTCAAAATGCTCACCCCAAAGTTGGTTCAAACAAATAGATACAATAAGAAGGAAGGAAAAGTTAAAATGCGGGAGCCTTTTGAAATGTTAAATAGAGAACCTCCTATTCTATGAGGGACCGTCCACACCGAAATATTCATATGGTTATGAGAGATCAAGAAGCTACCACAGTGAATGATATAGCAAGGAGTATACCCACTATCGCGCCTTGGAGAACTCATAAGCAAGAATACCGTTACTATGGTTGAGATGGAAGGTAAGATTGTTGGCCACAATCTATTTCACAACACTGTCCAAGTGATTATTTGAGTTACATTAGTCTACAAATTGTAGAGAAATGCAATCTCAAAACCGAAAATTTCAACAAACTTGGTTGGTCCGTTAGCTACCGGTGCACCAAACGAAAAGTAACTAATAAGTTACCTCAAAGAGAAATTAAATTAAACGATTTTTCGATAGAAGTAAATTTAAAAATTATACCCTTAGGCTCATATGATTTTCTCGATAGAATGGACTAGTTAGAAAAGAGAAAGGCTATGATGCACTCGTTTGGATACAACTCGCATCGCATGATGAGGAGGGGAGACCCTATATACTCAAAGGAAAACCAAAAACCAATCTCCGTAAGACAAATATCACTGCAATTAAAAGAACAACTAGAAAAGGATATCAAGTATATGTTGTACATGTCGAAGAACTAGGGATGTACCCACCGAAGAAAACTCGCTAGACACTTCGTCGGGGCAGTAAGAGAATTTCTAAGGAAGTTTTTTCCGGATGAGATTCCTCATCTTCCTCCCCCAAAAGAGAGATTGACTTTTCACTGGGAGCTCTGATGCCTAGAGCAACACCCGTCTCCGAGCCCTTATCGTATGAGCCCCCCCGAACTCATGGAATTGAAAATGCAATTGCAAGTATTGTCGGGATAAAGGTTACATCCTACCGAGTGTGTCTCCCTTGGGAGCACCGTGATGTTCGTGAAAATAAGGATGGAACCTTTAGAATGTGCATCGACTACCATCAACCGAATAAGCCGACAATCAAAAACAGTATCCATTGCCCGGGTATTAGATGACCTTTTTGGTCGTGTGAGAGGGGCTTCTATATTTTCTAAGATTGATTCCGAGGACCTGTTATCACCAACTCGTAATTAAGAAAGAATACATTAGAAAAATAAATTTTTCGAACCAAAGTGTTGTCACTACGACCCGTAGTCCTACCTTTCGGTTCGACAAATGCCCCCGCCACTTTTATGTGATTAATGAACAAAGGTTTTGAACAAGTACTTAGATAAATTCGTACTAGTGTTCATAGACGATATTTTGCTTGCCCAAAAGTGAGGGGAAGGAACAAGAACATTTAAGGATAGTTTTGTGAAGATTTTGAAGGAAAAAATCCGTTTATATGCCAAATTCAAAGAATGTGAATTTTTAAAAAGACAAGGTTCAATACTTGGGCCATATTATCTCCGAACAAGGATTGGATGTTGATCCCGAGAAAATAAAGGCTATTAGAGAATGGCCTCTGCCGACCGAGGCTTCGGTTAGCATAGATCATTCATGGGGATTGCCGGCTATTATCGAAGATTTGTGGAAAGATTTTTCTCGTAATAGCATATCCCATAACTTCACTTGAGAGAAAAGGCACCAAATTTGAGGACCGAAAATTCCAAAACAGCCTTTGAACAACTAAAATTAAAACTTAATACAACCCCTATACCTAAAATTGCGTATCCCGACAAAGATTTTGTTTGTGTGTACGATGAATGCAGAGAGGACTGTGAGGAGTTCTCGTTGCAAGAAAATTTTGTTATTGCATAAGAGTCTAGCAAAATTAAGAAACATGAACAAAATTACAAAGGTATATGATTTTGGAATTACCGGTGTAATTCATGCCTTGAAGATGTGGTGACACTATCTTCTTGGAAAAAAATTTACATTGATGACAGATCATATTAGTCTCAAGTATTTCTTTTTCTCAAATCGTATTTGAATGCTTGACAATCCAGATGACCGTCTTTTCTGAAAGGAGTTTGATATGGACATAAAACATATAAAAGGGAAATAAACAAAATTGTTGATGCGTTACATAAATTTTGCCAAAAACATAAGAAGCATTGGGTGAAAATATTTTTGACTTAGAAGAACTAGTTAAAAAGGTAGCAGATCAAGATCCAAACTATGAGAATCTACAAGTGAAAATGTTGAAGAAGAAAATGGTTGAATACACCCAAAACCAAAAAGGGTTGGATCTCGCTATAAACCGTATCAGATATCCCTAATGTAGAGTCTTTGAAAAAGAGATCCTAGATGAATATCATAAACATCCATATTTCAGACATCCCGGATACTCTAAATTGCTAACATATTTGAAAAAGAAATTTTTTTGGCTAGAAAATGAAAAAGGATGTAGAAGACTATTTAGCTAGATGTATGGAACGTCAACTAGTTAAAGTTAAGCATCAACATCCAATCAAGTTCTTTTAAACTTTTCCAATTGCAAAATGGAAATGGGACACTCGCTTTCTATAGATTTCATAATCTAAACATTTAGAACAAAGTACCATCATGACTCGTTGATGGTAGTAGACACTTTAACCAAAGTCGCTCAACATACCGTAAAATCTACTTTTGGGAGCCGTACCCCAAGTAGTAGATGTGTTCCTTAAAGAAATACATAATACATATCCCAAAGATGATTATTTTAGATAGAGACGCTAGTCTACGTACCGCCTTTGGAAAGGCTTGCTTCGGGGGCATGGGCACTAAATTGAATTTAGCACCGTTTTATCACCCTCGACGATGGTCAAACAAGAGAGAATAAATCGTATTTGGAGGATACGCCGAGAATGTGATGGATAAAGCCATGAAAATGGGAAGACTACTTGCATTTAGTCAAATTTGTTTATAAAAATGCCTATCAATTCTCCATCAAAATGAGTCCATTTCAAGCACCTCTATGGGAGAAAGTGGCGTACTCCTTTGAGTCGTAAAACTCGAAGACAAACAAGTTTTGGGGCCAAGACATTTCTACTTAAATGGAAAGGATTTTTAAACAAATACAGAGAAACATCAAGACATCACAAGATCGGTTTAAAAGTTTACACTGATAAGAAGAGAGTGCATCGAGAGTTCAAAGTGGGTGATCATGTGTATTTGCGTATTAAACCCAAAAAGAGCACACTTTATACCGGAAGTTGTGCAAAATTGGCTCTCCTTTAGATATTGTGGACTCTTTGAGGTGTTAGAAAGGGTGGGACCAGTGGCTTGTAAGCCAGCCTTACCCACTTGCTGTTAAAGTTCATGATGTGTTTCATGTTTTGTTATTAAAAATATATGTACATGATGCTTCTCACATTGTTGATTGGAATATGACATGTGGAACTAGAAGGGAGTTCCTTCCGTAACTGCTTCAAATATTGGAGAGGGAAGAAATTGAATTGAGAATCGAACAAGATAAGAGCAAGGTGTATGTGTCATTCTTACTACTAAAGAAGCTACATGGGAAAGAGAAGCTGAGATGATAGAAAACATCCATATCTATTTTCAAAATAAACTTTATAGTTACTTGTTAACACCGAGGATGATGTTTGTTTTCAAAGAGGGGTGTAAATATGTAACACCCCTAGTTTTATGTTTTCAAATTAGAAATTTTAACTTCTAAATTAAAGGGGAGTGGACCCCAATGGATAGTTATGGTGTGAATGTAATTAATTATTTAATACTCATGAAAATAAATAACATATTTCGTGCATGTCGACCAAATGAGATTTTTTAGATCATCATTATCCATATAAAGTAAAAGCAAGAATTCCCCCAAGAATCTTTCAAAAGCTTTGAAATAATTTATTTCTAATTTAGATTTTTGAGGAAAATCTAAATTTCCCCAATGATGTGAGAGTAGTTGAAATAGGTAAAAAGCTAGAAAAGAAGAAAGCAAAAATTAAAGTCCTTAAATAAGGGAAGCCCAGGGCAACAGGAATAAAATCATCCTATACTCCCAGACGCAAAATTGTGTCACCGTACTTTGGGGAGCATAAGTCAAATAGGCTACTCCTAGAAGATTGAGGTTGGTCCGTTCTAGGAGAGGATCTCGAAATGGGGTGAGTTCTGCAGATGCAGGAACTCTCTAAGGTTGGGAGACCGGGCTTCGTCGAAGTAGTGGTACACATACTAATGTTATGAACAAGCAAGATAGAGTCCGTTTATATGTTGAAAAATGTTGTAGCCGTTAAATTGAATTAAGTTTCTAAGAATGATTATCCCTCACATTTACCGTAATTCAATAGAAGAAATAAATATTCTAAATTCTCATATAGTTGTAGGAATAGTATTCATGGGGAATATCAACCGCAGTCTCTAAACCTTGAATATCATTAAATTTGGAGATACATAATATCCCATGAATAATTAAAAATTGCAATTTTAACCGCTTCTCGATATGGGCGTATATAGATATGTATTTGAACATAGAAGTTTTAGATAATAGATGTAAAACTAAGAAGATAAGTGATTAATGGAAAAAAATAGCATTTTATCTAAAATCACGCTATAAGGCATCTAAGTACTCGTGTGCAAAATGCCGCAAAATACAAAACAAGACAAGAAAAAAATTCAAACGTAAATCCGTAAAGAGAATTCCTACTATCACAATAAGCATTGTAAAATTTTGCAAGAGATCTAATGCTCTATATTGTTGGGTCTATTAAATGAATCCATTATAATACACCACTCCAGAACCATGCATATACATTTTCTAAAGACAAATAAATAGACGAGATTAAGAATTTTTGTATGCAACGAAAGATCATGCAAGTTATTAAACCCTTTTAGGAGATAGAACTTAAACTATAAAGGGTTAAGTTTAGGTGAAGTATACATCACAACCTAATTATAGACAAGCTGATATTCATAAAATATGTTTGGAGAAACCATAACAAGTAAGGAAGTACAGTTTTTCCTAGTAATTCCCATTTTTTATCGATTGATATACCATTTGGAAATATAGAAAGCTATCTTTTTATAAATTTATTTTGAAGCTAGTAATTAAAACCAAATATTTCCATATAAATTATTGTGAAGAAAATAAGAGTTAGAGTTACCGAAACTATTAATTCGAAAATTGCTAGATATTATACTACAAAAGATACATTGCATACGAATGACAAAATAGGTGTATTATATTTAATTAATAGAAAAATATGGTTATCAGAATTATATATATACGTGTATATATGAAAATTAATAATAACCGGAAGAAATAGACTCAGAACAGAATTAAAATGATGCCGAAGACCTATGGTATACCATTGAACAATTTCTATAATATAAATAATGAAAGAAGATCTCGAATTACATTCAAATTTAAAAGTTTAAGATGTCCATATTCCTATACTATCGTTGTCAAAAACCAATAGTATATTGCAAGACATTGCTAGTAATACACAGTCGTTCGTGAAATATATCCAAGAAGATATGTCATTAGTATCCGAGAGAACTACAATCGATTTTATAATCTAGATGAAGAGGAGATCACATTTCGAGAGCGTAAATTATAGATACACCAACCGAAATCGTCGCAGAACGATTTAATTCTCACCCCAGGAACCCTAATAAAAATTATTACTTCCAAGAAAGCAAGATGAAGGAATTCCGCAGGTGAAATGATCCTACCCGCAACCACATGGCGAATAATGTAAGTTAACGAAAGAGTTGAGAAGTTTAAAATCATCACAAGAAATAATCTGAAATTTTTTTTAGAGAAATGAATTACCTATGGCAATCTTAACATTTTCGACATTGTAACTCCGTCCAACAAATATGCGAAGGAGAAAGGTTTAAATATAACCAAGGGAAAGAACAAATGAGCACCAAAATGAATGAAGTAAGTATCAAATGATGAATACATTACCTACTAAGTGCGTCGAGCGAAAACAAACTTTGCGCTTCCATAACTCATTAGGCATTAGGGATTGATTGAGAAATTCAAGCACAAAGAGCCGTTTTAGTAAATCAAGTGCATTTGAAGAGTATCCTTTACCATGAATGAAATAAAATAGAGACAAAATTTCAAATCGTTTGCGTAATGAAAAGAGTAAATGAAAGATTTCTCGACAAGAATTTTTTTTTTTTAAAGCGAACTCCAGACTAGAACAACAACGAAAAAAGTCTAAACAAAATTGTCTCGAGACAAATTAAAAAACATCAAGTTACTCAGAGAGCGAATACATTTAAATCTTCGGGAGTTAAGGAGGAGTTGAATGATATAACTAGCCATAACGAAATTATCGTACCGAGACAAATCAAGTTTGTAGAGAAACGCAATCGAACTTCTCCTTGGTGAAATGATATCCGGAAGAAAGAATGCAATAGAGAAGGGAAGATTTTATTGAAAACCAAACCCTAATCTCCTACCGCATCTTATCGTCCATGTAGACATCTACGGAAAGTTATGTTCTGGATCAAGGTGATTCCTCGGCGAAGGGTGTTGTATGAATCACGCGAACAAAATGATGAATAGTAAGGTAAATCGACCGAAAAATATTTTAATTAAATGCCACCGTACTCGCTCACATGGAGTTGGGACATAAAAAAATTATAAAATACTCTTTTTAAAATCGTTGTCCGAACACATAATGAAGCAGATCGCAAGAATACGATTTTCGTCACTTCAATCACGGATCAACATTTCAACACATACAAACAAACCAACCACACAATGGCATAAAACCAACCAAAGTTGAACTTTATCAGAATGCCATAACACATATTAAAGGTACAATGATCATTGTAATTATGATGAGTGTCATCATAATGTAGAATCAAACGAGAAACATAAAAAGGTTGGACTCGTGTTGGCACGATTGCATTGGATTCACATATATATATATATATATATATATATATATATATATATATATCATTTTAAGTGAGTATGGATTTCAAACATTAAATTGACCATCGTTATAAGTGATAAATTCAAGAGACTCATATAACATAGATATATCAATATTGTGGAATTATTTACAACCATGGAAATGGAGTTGGTACAATACAATTGTAAGTAAATACAATATATTTGCATAATAGTAATTGAGTACAATATGGGTTGTGAATAATAAAATATAATTATAAAGGTAAGCCTAATTCATGGTGAAATATATGTCATTAAATAATTGTTAATCCAATGAGGAATTTGCCAACATCGTTACTATATCAAGATGAAAAAATTCTGGAGAGTAAATCGGAAATTTAGTTTGGAAATTGAAAGATTATTATGGTGGAAGTATATTGATATTATCCTTATTCAAAGGTTAGATGGAATAGGAACAACCACTTTTTTTTAATGGAAGTAGAATTGCAAACCGATGATATCCCTTATAGAAAAAAAATTTGAAGTGGTGGTGGAGGAGATGTGTTACATTGGGGTTCAGGAATGTTGTCATTAAGGGGGGATAGGCTCTAGTGCCTCCCTTTCCTTCTCCTATTGCATCACTTTTGGGGAATCCTTCAATCCTATCCCATTTTTTTCTTAAGGGGGAATGTTAGGATATTTCGACACATAGGAAATAGGCTCCCTTGTGTCACCTTTGTAAATCCTTCAACTTAATCCCATGTTTTTCTTAAGGGTGGATGTTAGGATATTTCGACACATAGGAAATAGTTAAGAATAACTTAGTCTAGTGCATATTTGGGTAAAGTGTGTTTCGTACTCATGTACATTTATAATTTATAATCCGATTGTGCTCACGATTTGTAGTTATCTGATGGTTATCTCGTACCTTGGTATTAACGACACTTGATCCGTGGCTTAACACCCAATTGGTCCATGATATCTATTTAAAGAGCATGGAGGGTCATTTGTCCGAGAATCAAGCATAAAGAAACATATGTAAGTTTTCTTTTTATATTAATAAATTTCCCGAAGTGAATTACGTTGGTTCGAGCCATGGAATAAGCCGTAAGTGTTTTAACCACGTGATTATATCGTGTGTATTTATTTGTGATCTTTTTGTGAGTGGTGACCTTGGTTCTTGATCTAAGGAACTTACCCTATAAATTCATACAAGGTATCCAAAAACAGATTTCTATTAGCTTTTTTTTGACTATTCAAACAAGAAGTTGATTATGTCAAGTCAACCAATAGTCAATACTCAAACAAAGTTACAAATTACAAAAAAATCGTATCTGCTACCAACAAAAAAAATCCATGCACTAGATCAAATTGAATTTCACAAGGAAACTTCCAGATGCTATATTCTACCATAACTACAAAGGCCATGTGTGTCCAAAAATTTCATAACAAAATAATAACATGAGATCAAATGAAATTTGATAAGGCTTCCTCATATGCTAAAGATCTTAGGATTAAGTATTTAGAAGAATTGATTATTCAAGTAGGATATGATCCTCCCAATGTCAAATATGCATAAGAGTTAGTGAAGAAAAAAATGTTGATATTGCGTACTAAGGAAACAACTCAAGATTCCGCCAATCGAACATCCACAAGCCAAATAAATAGTGCAAGAGGAAAAGCCGTAAATATAATATGATGAAATTGATTTTACAATTGACAAAAGACAGATAAAAATAAATGGAAGTCCAACCAGACAAGTTTGTCCATGAAAGAGAAATTACAAAACCACAAGAAGCTCCTGCGTAATTCCTAAGGGTTACTATAGTTGTGCCTTCAACTGAAGAAGATTTGGAACTGTAAGTACCACCGGCCACCGTAGTGTCGCTGACCCCATCCACTACCAACGCACAGCAGTCATCGCGCACTGTCAAAGGAAAATGCACAGATGAGGCTAGTAAACTAGTTAAGGCCATGGAGGAAATCTCACTTCAAAAACCAATAAAATCAATAGATTAAAAGTGATCGACAATATTGAAGACACTAATAAGCTTACCCAAATCAATGCCAAAACTCGTAAACAACAATAGCAGCAATTTTGAGTCGAAGAATTACAAAAGGATTAACCTGAAAGAGCCAATGTCTTATGTGAAGAATCATCTATGGAGTAAAATCATCGAATCCATCAATGATGTTTGGCCATCAATCTATGTAATTTATGAGCGAAGGACGAGCCAAAGGTGGCACAAGCAAGAGATTCGTAAAACAAAGGAGGAACTAGGTGCCAAACTTAAACAAAGCCCTAGAACTAATCAAGTTTTCTCAACAAAAAGAACAAGCAAGAACTAAAGGGGAGATAGAAATTAATGATAAAATAGAGAAAATCCTTAGATAAGGAAAGTAATTAAAGAAGAATTTGATGAAGTTAGAGAAAAATGTGAAAACATGAGCATAGACATAACCAAATTTATGGTTAAATTTGAGATCTTGAGGCAAAGAGGTTTGTCAAACATCCTCGTTGTTAATGATAAAATCATGCCACGAGAGGACTATAACAAGAGGATTCTGTAGATCATGCAAAAGAGCAAAGACAAAACATAAGGACAAGGAATTTGCGATGAAAGGTTTTACATAGAATTTTTTAAGACTTATCTTATCCGCAAGATGAGACAAAACACTTATTTTTTATAAAACCAACATTTTAAGGGGACATACCGAGGTAGATGAGAACTTTAGGAAGCCGAAAAAGATTAAAATTCATGATGAAGAATCTTGGGAATCACTCAATGACTTACAAGAAAATTCAAATCACAGACAAAAAGATAAAAAGAGTTAGCGCATTTTTGGCGTTGAAAGCAGAAAAAATTACGTAGTAAGGCAGCTTTAACATGGATTGAAGTGTGTATAAGTGATTAAAGAGTATCGTTGATTAAAAGTACTCTGATAGAAGTAAGATTGCAAAAAAAATCAAAAGATCTTATGCCATCGAGGATGAAGGCAACCAAACCTAAACCCAATCCACACAACATCATTTTCTATTTTATTTGGATAAATAGGATAGCTTGCTAATTTGTTAAGCAACTCGGCACTATTTTTTTGTAAAAGATATTTTATTTCCTTAAAACCCCATGATTATTCTAGGATTTTTTCTAAACATTTGTGTATATATACTTCATCTTGAAGTAATAGTGTGAAACAAATTGCTAGAAGTGTATAAGTGATTAAAGAGTACTGCGGATAAAGAGTATCGTAGAAGATAATATTGCAAAACAAATCAAAAGATCTTATGCCATCATTGAAGAAAGCAAGGTAGCCAATCAAACCCAATCAACAACAACATTTTCTATTTTATTTCGATAAATAGGACAACTGAGCAAGTTGTTAAGCAACATATCACTATTTTTTTGTAAATATATTTTATTTCTTTAGAAAAAATCCTATGATTATTCTAGGATATTTTGTAAACATTTTGTATATATCATCTTTTGAAGCATTAGTGTGAAAATGAATTTGGTCAAGATTTCTATAGTCATGTTTTGTACCTCGAAGGCTTTCGTAGCAATCAAGCAGTAGACTAGATCAAATAATCTAGCATCGTATTTCGTGATTCATGTGATGAGCCATTGAAGTGAAGTACTTTCTACCGTCTTGTTTATCTTCTATGTTTTACATGCATCCATATTTAGAAACAAATTTAAATGATAAACCAGGGAATATTATTACACGATCTCTTAAAAGTACTTTGCTCTTTTAACTAGTTATCATTTATATGTTTTCTCACGATTTCTAGGGTAGGGAACCTTAATTTCTCTCTTTTGAATGACCTTCATCTACCTTCTTCCCGTCCGGATCAAAGAATCCTTGATTTCTCTTTATCCCGATCAAACCACTTCTGCTCAATCAAACTTTCCAAGATCTTTAACAGACTGCTCATCTTTCCCCGAATTTTTTGACCTTGATCCTGTCTGGTCGCTGACATTTGACTCCTTAGCCCAATGGACAAACATATCTCTCCTTGTGACATCTCATTAAGTTATTTTTTCTCCCACCAAACCAAACCAATTGTCACATCATAGCTAGTCTAATGTCATATAACTAAAAAAGTTAAATCTTATAGAGATCCTCAAACCCTAAGAAGGGGATAGATATTAGAGTTTGAAAGCTAGTCTATGGTTACATCTAATTTTCTTGGAATTTAAATAAAAATTCACAACTTTCTAAGAATTATTAGAGTGATAACACCATCAACTATCGATTCAAAATTATGCTCTTACTCTTTGGGAGTCTAATTTAAAATACCATTTTTATGTTATTTTCCAACTATATTTAATCCTTTGCATCAAATGTTGTTTGGAACACCACCTCCTAGAATAACTAACAACTGGAAGAAGGCCCAGAATCAATAGGGCTCGGTTTGTCGAGGAATTATTTTACTACAATAGAGTTTTTGAAAGTGAAGTTGGTCCCCTATATTCGCCCCGATATATCCCAATACTTTCTTTGGTAGAATTGGCTAATCAAACAAATGGGAAACAATGTAAACTTTGAAACGGAACCGAAACGAGTAGTAGTGTAATCCGATTTTTAGCCTATCTAATAAAAAAAAAAATTTTAAACATATTTTCAAACACTTAAATTTTCTTATGTATCACTTATAAATATTATTTTTAAAATGTAGTGAATTTTTATAAGTTGATTTTGAAAAGTTTTGATTCGAGCATCAACCCTTTTTTTAGAAGACTTATGTTTCGACTTGAAATTTTTTAATGTATTAAGCATGGTGGATAATTTTTTTTTCAAATTTGGTAATTTTCTATGTAGACTTCAAAAACATCAACAATTTTTTTAAGAAATATTTTTGACACCTTAAATTCTCTTATGTCCTAAGTATGCACTTTTTTTTTTAATTCATTACATAACCATTCTCTACTAAATTTTTGTAATTTACTTTCAAATTAAGAATGAAATGTTTAGGTGCAAGAGCCTTTTTATTTAGAAAAGAGTTAGGTAGATTTTTATTGAATTTTTTGTATCGACCAAAAACTCACTTAAAATCCTTTTATTGTTTCTCACAAGGAAAAGTGATAGAAATTGAAAAAATATAAGGTTTTGTTGTCATGTGCAAAGGAAGTTGAAACCACAACAATACGAATTTTTCAAGACTAGAAGGAGGATATAGGAATAGAAGTGACTCCAAAAAAAAGAATAAAAATCAACATGAGACTATTGTCATTAATTCTCCCGAGAAGATCAAGAGAAAACAAAACTATGGAAATAAAAGAAATCAAAGTACCTAAGCAGAAGAAAAACATGTAACTACTTAAAACATCACCAAGGAAAAGAGAAAATAATGGAATCATACAACATAATGGATACTATATTCAACCCCTCAAACATCAAGATCACCGATTTCTACTAATATTCTTTCGGGGAATCATTCTTGTTTAAACTCGGTTTCCGAGTTAGTGCCACCGTACATACTATTCTCAGATAAACTATTACTTTAATAAATACAAAAATTAGTTGTACAAATAACAAACAAAATAAAACATGATACTTTGGAGATCGTATATGAATTCATCTATCAAGCTCGTGGATAGCGTAAAAGAAAAATCTTAGGAATATTCCAAAGATTTAGAGCCTTTTCAATTACAATCGCATCATTTTAATGAGCTTGCAGCTTCATATGATGACAGCTTTTTACATAAAACCAATTTTTTGAGTGAAAAACTAAAGAAAAATGAATTTTTTCGTTGAGGAAAACTAGCAGCCGAAATTATGCTACCGCGATTCAAGATTTTGTTGTAAAAACAGAAACTTACAAAATAATTTTCAGAACAATTGGAACAAGCGAATGAAAAACATGAACAAGGGGTTCAATAATTGAAAGAATATACATGACGATCAAAATTTATATCTAGAAAGAAGAAGCAAAAAAAAATTCTTCCATTGTTGTCACATCTTTGGAACAAGAAATTGAATCTCTCAAATATCAACCGAATTAGAACTAACAGTAACACAGAGTCTCGATATTTTCAATGATCAAGCTCTACAAATTTGCATGATTTGGCGGGAAGACCAATCAAAATTTTATAGAAAAAAATGGATAAAAACATAAATATTTTATTCAATAAATTAAATATTTGAATGAAATAATTGATTCATTAGTATAATAAGACAAGTCAATTAAAAAGAAGTTTCTATCTATTCTTGACTGGGAAAACCAATTTCAATCTAGTGGAATTCCAAAAGTTTCTAAGAGAGATAAAAGATTGATTCTTGCTTTGTTAAGTTGCATAGAAAAAGATGAAAAAGTGACCAGAGCATACATACCAGTGACATATGAGGAATGCTTATCAATTTGGGAAAAAATAATAGACTTTATAGAAGAATTTGACCTATCAAGTGCAAGTGATTAAAGTAAGAAGTTCCAAGAGAATTGAAAAAACCCACAGAAGATCTTGTTGCTAAGGACCGTGTAAAAATAAAAAACATAACATTTTGGAGACAAAAAAATTTCCAAAAATTTCTGCAGCTACCGTTTCAAAAATTGAAGTTTATTGCCAAGTTTGAGGTCAAATATCAGAGAAAGAAGAAGCAAATACACAGATTGATTACCAAATTACAAATCAACATCAATCATTTTACTTCCATATATTTCTCTGCAACCTACGAAATATATTCGCAATGAAAAACATATATCCAACTACATGCAGCTCACCTTCTCCTTAATATCAATTACGAGGACTCCGAAGATGAGGAGAAGATTCTTTTTGTCTTGCAAGATATCAACTCAAGATACAAGTGTTTAGAATTCAGTATTTAGTTTCAGAAAATCTGTTGATTTTCATGATCCAAGACCTTTTTTATTTTTTTTTATTTTTATCCCTTTATGTGTTGGTGCAAAGGGTCCAAAATCAATGAAGTGTATAGACTTGGATTTTCTTAATCAATTTTGAAATGTTAGATTTTTTTAATATCATTTTCAGTTCTCATGTCTAATGACTTATGGAATTTATGTCAATACATGATTTTGAATCCTTAATAAATTCCTCGATTTAATCTATGGATTATGTTGTTTGGTTATGAATGAATACTTTATAATTGTGTTTAAGATTCCTTATGAAAATATTGCAGTTTGCAACTTTTTAAAATCAGAAAATTAGAAATTGTAGATTTAGTTATTACTAGTTGATCGTTGCAATAAAACATTGAAATATAGGCACACTCACTATGCTCTATGGGATACAAATTGTTATTTACTTACTTTAAATTATGCATGTATATATATTCCATAAAATACTAAAGAATTTTATTGAGTAGTATCAAAACCCAAAATATTTTTGAAGTTTCTATTTAAATTTTCATCCAAATCCTATCTCTTCATTTTTGTGAATTCAATTGCAATTAGGAATTTAAATTTTATGATATTATGTGTGGTGTTATGCTCAATTAAATCCTTTAATTGTTGGTATTTAGATTGATTGTATCATTAGATAAATGTGCATCTGGTATGAATGTTGGAAGATACATAATGCACAACACTTTGGAACGAATCTCAAGAAAATATCTTTTGTTTATGTATTATAGATATATATGTTAAGATCAAGTATTTCACAAATGCATTGTATTCCAAAAAAAATTTCCTCTATATGTTGATATATACTTGACAGTAATAAATTTATAGTATAAGCTTGTGAATCATTGATACATTGCCCTTTTCCAATGTTTCTAGCATTTAGGTATTGTTTTAAACAATTGGAGGTTCAATTGTCAATGTAAATGATACAATTACAAAAGAAATTGTACAATTATTTTTTCTCATATTAAACATATCAAAACATGCTACAAGTGCATAAATAGACTCAAACAAGCACTTGTCACAATCATTGATATTATACCCATAGATCTACAATCCTTGTTCAAGTAAGATCTTCCCAATTGACAGTATGTCAAAGTGTCCAAGAGTGAATTTCTATCAAAAAATACATGAGTTAATTTATTAAGTTATTGAACCTAGAATATATATTGTGCTATGTAATAGGGGTGGCCCAAAATTTTTCACATACATAATTTTGATTATGTTGTAAAATATTATATTCATGCCCATCAATGTCTGTATTGAATTGTATATCTTAGTTTAATCTTAGTTTTAGATAAGCAGTGAGACATTTGTTACATGTGATATACAACCATAGAAAATGAAAAAAAAATATATAAATGGAACTTTGATTGACCACATACTAACTTGTTACAAGATGATTTTTTCCACCTGTCAACAATTTGTAATGTAAATTGGATATAAGCTTATCAATTATTGCAGTCATAATTGTGTCTTGATCCTTCTTCACATTGGTAATGATTATAATATACCAGAATCATCTATTTCTTGTTAAAATATTTATCATTGTTTATGGAATAGTAAAATTAACATTCTTTTGAGCACTGTTGTACATGTTTCCTCAAGAAAATAGATTCCACTAGGTTTTTCTTGCAATATTTTTTCTTGTAATTTATGTATGTCATTATGTCCATGAAAACAATTATTCCTATAAGATAAAATATAAAGTGACAATAGATTCCATGTTGAGCCTCACTTCCAGACTGATTCTGTACAGAGTTCCAGCACAAGATTTATTATACACATAACTAGCAGAAGGAGTTCACAAAATAGTTTCACATTTTGTCAAAAACTACTCTGCCAATTACTATGTTCTTGTATCCAAATATGTAAAGTATTTAGCTTTGAATAGAACTGTAACTAGAGAAGTGATCTCGAGTCATCAGATTATTTCTCTAAAAAAATAGGTATTGTTAGAACATATGTTTCTTTTCGAGCTCAAGCAGAATTCATGAGAATTTTTTCGAGAAGTTGAGTACAAAGAAAAACATGAAACAATGTCCATTTCTTGTCTTCTTAAGATTTGTTCTATATTTAGTAATGTGTTTCCAAGTTTCCTAAAAGCTTAAATTTGGTTTTCTTCACAAGACATATTATTTTTTTTATCAAATTTGTTTAAATTAAATTTTCATAGAGAAATCCATTTTTGTCATATAAAAGTTGCAATATGTTGCTACAATGTAAGTGTCTAAAAAAATTTAAGCATCTGTGTCTCCTTGTCACACTATGTTTTTGTATTCAGTTATGTCAAGTGTTTAACTCTAAATACAATTGCAACTAGAGATATCTTGTAATTTAATCTAATTGCTACCAAATGAAAAAAAATGTACGAATATATTTCTAGATACAAATGTAGAAACAAATAGACATGAAATATTACATTTAATATTAGTTACTGAAATTATAGAAACATTTTATACTTTCACATAACATACAGACTTATGACTTCAATAACTACTGAAATTATAAAAACATTTTATACTATCACATAACATACAAAATTATGACTTCAATAACTGAACTGGGAGGCATGAAAATAATTTCCAGTGTGCACACAGTAAACTCTTTTCATAGCCTCTTGGGAAATGGAAAATATAGTCTCCTATATTTCTTCGTTCTCTAATATTTCAGTATGAAACTTATAATCTAAATACATGCTGAATAATTTTCATTCTTGTTATTAGGTTTACAAAAAAAAAAAAGAAAATTGTGCATCACAACATATATAAAGAAAAGCCTTAAACATTTTTTTCTATATTTTAAGACTTAATTCGCAAGTAAGATCCAGAAAAATTTTGTCAAAAATAACACCCTCTCGACTACATGACCTTGTGACCACATGAGTAACATGTCTAGCTAAGTACGATTTTTTTATTATAAAAAAATTGCTAAGATCTCCCAAGCTCAACATTCCACACTCTAAAACTACCATACCTAATGAATTCAATCGACTATGATCTATTCTATCTTGAATAATAATAAAAAAACACCCCAATTTTGGACCTTATGACTATACGATCATCTGGAAAAGAAAAAGAAAAAGGATGTTGTAGTGCCGATACAAATCTTGTACTTTTCATCCTTTGAGAATCAGTTGCTGAAAATATAACCTCATTTATTTGTTTTTCTGTGATTTTTTGATATGGAACAAATAATTTGATAATTCACAGAATAATTTGCATTGTTGTTATCAAGTTTACAAGAGTCTTTTTTTTCTTTTATGCATCATGAAATGAATAAAAAAAAACCCTTAAAAAGAAAATATGTATATTTTTTGAAAATGAAGTTGAATGTCAGATCAAGAAACATTTTCTAAAAAAGAAATACAACCTTTTGACTACCTATTATTATGACCACCCAGCAAACAACACAAAGTGACTACGATAGTTTTATATAAATAATTTTCCCAACCTCCTAATCTCAGCATTATTTTTTTTCAAACTACCTCACCTAATGAAACCACCTGAATATGGTATAGACAAGGTCACAATACAATAAATGAATCATCAGACAAAAAAATAGTCGACTGTCTAGCCTCTCGACTATTTCATTGGCCCAATAAAATAAAATTAAAAAAATCCCCTCTTGTACTTTCTAACTACCTGATATTCTCACCACCTGACTTACAACATGGAGTTACTAGAATTTTTTTATAAATAATCATACTGACATCTCGACCTCAGCATTATATGACTATGAAATTACCCGACCTCTCAGCCTCATAATTTCATAATCTGAGACTACTCGACCTCTCGACCTCAGCATTGTTGAATGTCAAAATAATTGACCTAATGAAACCACTGCACTATCGTATAATAGAGGTCTCAATGGAATAAAGGAATTATAAAACAAAAAAACACTTATCTGACCTCCAGACTACCCGACTTCTTGACTCTATGATCAGCATAATATATATATATATATATATATATATATATATATATATATATATATATATATATATATATATATATATAATCTCTCATAGTCTCGACAATAATTTTTTAGTCTTCGTGCTTTGAGAATCAGTTATAGAAAAATTTAGTATTCTTTATTTATTTGTTCTATAATTTTTTGACACGAAACATATAATTCAAAAATTCACAGAATCATTTGAATTCCTATTATTAGGTTCGCAAGAAGGCTTTCTATCTTTTGTGAAGAACAAAATGTAAAAAAAAACTAAATAATTTTTCTTTTTCAAGAATTAAGTTAGAGATCAAATCCTAAAAACATTTTGTAAAAAAAATTTCAACCTCCAAACTACTCAACCTTTTGACCACATGACTACTAATATGGAGTGACTACAAACGGAAAGTGTACGATCTCCTGACATTGCACTTAGTTACTTTTGTCGCCTCTTTTTTTATGCTATCATGCAACTATTACAACCTCCCCCAAACTCTTCATTACCTACCTTGTTTCTTGAACCCTACAAATATCCCATCTTCATTGTCGAATCATACAATAGGAGAATCTTACTGCCCTAATCAAAATTTTTCCTGCCCATGGTTCTAACTGCAATAGGATAAACCTTATCCAATTATCGCTATAAACTCAACATTTTCCCACTTTTCTCCACACTAAACATCCTTTATTATTATTGAAGAATGTTTTTGTCATGGCACTTTGGCTCTGTAGCATGCAAAGCCTTTAGTTGAAAATTTTTCACTCTCCCCAAAGAGAAGGTGTATTGTTGCATGAACTACCTTGAATTAATGCTATCGATTGTGACCTGAAATAAGGGATTTATTTCACTTGTATATCTAAATGAGCACCTCTCCTCTCTCTTGAATTCATACTAATACGTTCTAGGACATTACCCCGTCTAAGCTTAGGTGATCAGTACATTGAGGAGTTACTATCCCATGGCACTTCTATGCCTTCTGGTAGTGAATTCCTTGCATGGTGGCATAGGTTCTCCTGTAGTTCTTATCTGACAAGATCTTGACGTCACCTCATAGCAGCCTTGCATGTCACATACTACGCACCAACTATTCTAGGATGCTCATGAACTCTCTCAACAACTTCTAGACATTTCTCATGGGTATTCGGGGCATTTGGCTATTGATACGGGCTTCTCACCCTCATTACCAAACTCGTTGTGGTGGGAAAGGAGGTTCATGCACAATTAATGCTAAAGCATATGCAAGTTTGAAAATGAGATATAATCGGCCCCAAAATATTCGCTTCATCTTTCACATAATGTTTCCATGTGAGGATAGTATTTTGTAAATAGGTATCTTGATGTACACATTGACCGACTCTGTCAAACATAGTGTCTCTGCTATAAACTTGTGCATTATTACAAAGTGTCTTAGAACCCAATTCTTCTAACATCTCTTATTTTCCAATAGAAATATATTGTTTAGGTCCTTAACTTAATTTATTGAATTATTTATGATATAATTCAAGATTTAGGAAAAAATATTATACAACTCTTCTTTAGTCTGAATTTCAAATCTTTGTAATTACTATTATTTACTACATCAACTTATTTACCTTTTCATACAAGCATATGACACATTTACCCATGCATAATCATAACCACAATCAATATACAAATGAGAAAAATATATGTTGAGAGTTATATCACAGATACATTCAAAACAACACATATTGCATTTGTTATTTATCCATATCAATTACAATGACAATGTAGCATAACACATTGATTGGAAATAGTACTGATGCTTCCTTGTCCCTCCATTACTACTGCATCCTTGTTCTTGCAATCACTACATAAATTTGGTTCCCTTTTGCTGTTTGTATTATCTCAAACAAACATGCGTCTAAATATTTTCCTCATACCACTAAATTTCATGAACCATCTCCTTTACCCCATGGACCAATTAGACTTTAATTCCTATCATCGAGTTTAAATCTCTACTTTTCACAACAAACTATATCACCCCTACTACACATTCTACATTCCTTGCTCTGCAATCCATGTCATTAGACTCAGAGTCATTTTTTTTTTGTTATTCCAAATATTACAACATATGTACATTCTTTTTACAATGAACTCATACCATAACATTCGTTGAAATTGTCGCATAGACAATAAAACTCTTGAACACTAATAATCAGCAAAAACCTTTTTCTAATGTCTATTTTTGTCCACACCTCTAATGCAAAGTAAACCAAATGTTAAACAACTCTAACCCTTTAATATTAGTACACAAGTAAACAATGTACTCCAATATTTTTTCCTATTTAAATAAAAAAAGCAAATACACAAATGTTATTCTGCAAAAATCTAGGTAGAAGTAATTTTTGCGAAAAAAATACTTGTTTTCTCATTCCATGTAGATAAATACCAATAGAAAGAGCTTGAGCTAAAAAAATGATATTATGGAAAGGTTTTTTTTTCTTTAACTAAGAATAATCTATAAAATTACACTTAGAAATTAAGATTTAATATTTTGGAATTAGAAATTGAAATGGAATAGTTTGGAATTAGTTTCAAAATACTTGAGCTCATTTTATCTTTGTTTTTGGCAATTAGTTAGTCATAAAATTTAGCTCATTTTAGCTCTTGATATATATTAGTAATGAATTGTAATTATATTTGTGGAGAAAATTTATAAAAAATTACAAGAAAAATATTAGGAGCAGGAATTTTTTTAGTTGGAATATACAATTTTAAATAAAATTAGCATTTCTTATTATTTAAAATATACCTTTGAATACATAAATAAATCTCGTATGATATAAAATCTTCAAATACTAATATTTTAAAAATTAAACAACTTAAACTTATAATTCTTGAAAAACTTTAGTAAATCAATAAAATTATCCAACAAAACAAAACCTAATAAAACTTTTTATTATTATTTAAAAGGCCCTTTGTTTTATTATATTAGTTAAAACTGTTCTGAAATAATTGTTTAGCCTACACCTCCGGATCCTTACTCTTCCATCCAGTAACTTGGAGCATGAATGGCATTGGCTAGGCTAGTGGTCTCAAATTGCTGGCCATTTGCCTAGACATACGGGCAATGAGAGTGATAATTTTTTGAAGTCTTGTAGGAATTAAAAAGGAAAATAATAATGGCCATCTTAATAATGAATTCATTATCAATTTTATTTTTATCATAAAATATTATATTATTTTAATATATTTAATTATTAAATTAAAAAAAATACTAACCTGATAAATCAATAATTAATTTATTGCATACATGCTCCTTGATATTCGCATAACTTAAACACAACGAGAAATACAACATAGAATTGACGTGATTCATTGAAAGGTATGGAGGAAGTTATACGAGTTGATATGGTGAAAGAATACACGAGCCTGCCAGCTACATAATTCCCTCTCCCAAATTTAGTTCTCGCCCAATTATATGGGCAGACCTTATCAGTACTTTTACATTGAAGCTCAGCGTAACGATGATTACCATGATAAAGTGAATTCTATTTTCCCTGGGAAGGAAGTAGGAAATGCAATGCCCCTGAGTATTTCCTTTCCGTTGAAAATTTCGTAGGCCAGCCAAATCTATTTCGTCTGTTTACCTGTAGCCTTCACAAGTTTTCCCGTTCAGTGAAACTGGCCTTTAAATATAAGAATTTGCTAGGCCCACCAAATCTATGTCATATGTCAAACGGTCCCCTTCACAAAATCTGCTTTGTAACACCTCTTTTTCACGCAGAAAAATATTTAATGAGATCACAGGTTAGAATTTAATCTTTTTTGGGTTAGTTTTATTCACGATATATTTAAATCCTGAATCTCATGATTTAAATAATATCTCATGACACAGTGATTACTTTTCATAATACCTTTATTACTTATTAAATAAAATAAAGTAAGTCAATCAAGTAGACTTAAGTTATAATTTAATTTAGTATGTGTGGTTGTATCTCAAGTTATTTTAGGGGAGTTTTTAGTTGGAAAAAGTTTAAATACTATTCATCTTGTTCATTGTAATCATCAAATTTCTGTCATCAATAAAAATGTTGTCATTCTTATTATTGTATGTGAATTATTTTTGTTATTGTGTTTATTTTTCTGTCTTTCCAACAAATTAGTACCCGAGAAAAAGATCACAAAATTTGTGAAGCTAGCAAAGCTAGTAAAATAGAAGGCCAATTGAAAAAGTCAGTGATTTCTTTTAAATTTCAGATTGTAAATTGTCGCATAATTGAAGTGCCCTGCAAAATTGTGACATAATTAAGGTGTGTTGATCTACGCACCTCCCCTCTAGTAAATTGCGTTTATTTAGGGCAATCTTAATGGTTTTTAAATTTTAATCCCCCCAACGGACCGCTATCCTATTGAAGAAAGCGTTGATCATACATTATCAAAAGTCCAAACGCAACAAGGCAGGAGCAAGGTGACAAAATACGAAAGCTCTCAAGTCGTTGTTTGAAAAATCACGTGGGAGTTAAAGGTCTCGTGGGTAATACGTGACAACAAAAGTCTTTAAAAGTATTTTCATAAATTTCCTTTTTGAAAAGTTTTGAAGTGTGTTTTAAAAGTCTTTTCATAAAATTCCTTTTTTAAAAGTTTTGAAGTGTGTTTTGAGAAGGTATTTTTTTTTTTATATATATATAGTGTTTTTAAGAAAAAACTTACTTGTACAAAAGAATTTTGTTATAAACGTGAGCCGAGGACTTATATAGAGTATAAAAGTGTTTTATGTAAATATTTTTTTTTATATAAAAATTAATAAAGGGTTTATTTTTGAAAAGTTTATAAAAGGATAAATTTAGGGTTTTATAAGATAAGATTTTTATTAAGATAGATGGTTTTGTCTAGTCTTCAACCATAATTTCCATCGTTTACATGGAATGATTATGATGTGTGTGCCATTAAGATGGAGGCCACATTAAAGGCTCATGATGTGTGGGATGATATTGAGTTTGGGTTTTCAGAACCTAAGAATGAAGTAGAAGAACGAGCTCTCTCTAATATAGAGAGGGAAAAATGGAAGAAAGAAAAAAAGAAGAATGGATAAGCATTGCATCTTATCTAGCAAGGAGTGGACCATCGCCGAGCAATGTTCCAAAAAATTATAATCATGTATTCAACAGAGACATCATGGGGGACTTTAGAAACAAGCTATATAGGTATGGCCAAAGACAATATTGGTAAGTTGTAGAATATTAGAAGGGATTTTGAAAGTTTGCAGATGTGTTGGGTGTGGGAATCGCAGTTAAGAAACTCCTTTCAACACTTAGTTCTCCTTTCAACACTTAATTGTCAACCCAAGGTTCGTATACTTATGGACATAGCATAGGAAATGGCAGAAGTGGTATGAAATTTTCCTATTTATTGCTACTTCTCAAATCAAGATCTTACAGAATTGAAAAGAAAGATCACACATCAATTTACACCAAATAATTTTTAGTGCCGGAAAACGAAAGAAAGTACTTTTCAAAGAAATCAAATAAAGGAACTTTCACACTTACTGTAAATGTTGTCCATAGCTACATAAATCCGAGGAATGTTATGACCAACATCCCCAACATTATGTACCTCCTATGGACTATATTTATTGGGTCTACCACCCTAATCCTATAGACATTCCCTCTTACAATGATCCTTCCCACATATCCAACACTCCAACGATGCTCTATCATCACTTCTAGTATACTTCTCTCTAGATCCCTTCCAAGTTGTGTTGAACTTCTAGTAAGGAACCACATTTTCTTTCTCACATGCATATTGCATTCTTTCCTGCTTTGGTGGCCATCTTCCTTTATCTTTCTCATTTCCTTTCAAATCACACTTAGGCTCAACGTTGCATTTTGACTGCTCATAACAATTCTTTGGCTTTCAAATTTCCTTCTCCAATGATATAGGCTCATCTAATTCATTCTGACATCTATATGCTACTGCCATCCCATTAATGAATCTATGAACCTTGGCCTTCTCCTCCTTGAGGTAAGGCACATATCTCAACAACTCCAAAAGCCTGCTAGTATACTCATCATTTGTCATGGAAACCAGCTGCAACTCATAAAACTCTTTATCTCTAACATCATAGTACCTCTCTGACATATACTTCTTCTGAATAAACCTCTCTAACTCAATCCAAGTGAGATCCTCGTCATAAATACCCTTGAACTTCTTCATATCTTCCCACAAAATGTATGTTTTACCTTTGAGACTGAATGTAGCTATTATGGCTTCCATATTTTCTGAATAGTGATGCAATTTGAAGAATTTCCTCATACCAAGAAACCGTGCCTCTGTGTTTTGTGTTTTCTTCATCTCTTTGTCAAAGGTAGTTGGATTTTTTTTCTTAAAATCATTCGAAAAATATCCTCTACCACTTCTCCTGTAAGGATGATAGCGATGACGATCATGATGCCTATGAGAACTAGAACTAGAGTAGTTCATATATTTGTCACCTCTCCTATCTGGAGTGTCAAAGAATATGCTACCTCTAAATGTTTCATCTCTACTCGACCTGTAACCATGAAGAGACCTACTGATGTATGTCCCATTAGTTCGATCCTGTTTTCCATAATTGATCCGAAGTGGAACTTGTCACTACAAATATGACAAATGTTGAAGGATTTCCGCATTTACTTCTGGTTGTTTTTCTTATGCATGTATGATCTTGTCATTGTCTGCCTTACAAATCCTTATTTCTTCCTTCAAACTTCTCGGTGTGTCTGCAAAATCAAATGAGTACCCAAGACCATGCTTCTTGTCGGATTCATAAGGAGAATCCTTGTAGTCTACCATCCTGGTACCCATCTTTAATTTCTTCATGCAAGGCATCTCATGGTAGCTTAAACAAAATCACAATAAACCAATGTACCTTAGACTAATTCGGGGTGGATATATTATCTGCAAGATCAAAAAATCAACGTTATACATGTATAAACATAATCATAACAACATATGGACTTGTAACACATGGTATATCAGTGCATAAATGCCATTCTAGTTAGAGTTCAGTCATCAATGCATGACCATATAAACTACACACCATGACCCCATGCATTAAAACCTAAACCATACCAATGAAAAATTGAACACATGTAAACACCTAACATGTATAGCTAGTCATATGCTCATGAAAACACATTTGCAACAAAATCATCAACCCTTCCATGGCGACGTCATTTCCACCATGACCAACATCATGCAGATGTATCTAATACATAGACCAAAAGCATGAGAGACACATGCACAACCAACACGAATGCATGCTCACAATTATCTTAAAAAAATCAATCTTTTCCCAAGGAGAGTGCAACCACACTCTAATACCACCTGTAACGTCCACCTCCCATCACACCTACCGAAGTAACCGGCCAATTGGGGTAAGCATGAGATAATGGAAAGTTAAGACAGACTCAACCTCCTTGGTGAATTTAGGAAACTAGAATCGAAGCAGAAAACCATAACACATGCCTATGCCACCTGCTACAGGACCGCCAGAAGCTATCCAGTCATGCACCCAAATTTTCCCTGGGTACCACTACAATTTCATGAAGAAAGCCCCTGAGATGCTCCCAGAAGCCTAGATGTATGCGTCTGGGAGGTTCGGTATACACCCACTGGCCTGCATGCATTCATCCACCGACTCAATTTCCTAGACCTATTCTTGCATCTGCGAGATTTAAGGCACTTTTAAAGCCCGTATTTCTATCCATTTCCCATAACTTGTTATGACTTCTGAAATACATTAGACACATGATGACAGGACCAATAAAACAAAAAATAAATCTAGGACTAGGCCTAACCATCCCCAATCGGGAATCACATTCTGTCAAACACTTGGCATGAATGAAATATACACCTCTAGGATACAAGACAGAGCATGAATGACTGAAAAATCTTATGAAACATTACAAGAATGATTACCACCCTATTCCTTGAATAGATATGACAATAATTAGGTCTTTCATCCATAATTTAAAAATTACAAGTAAATACGTGAAATAACCATGACATGGACAATTGATTTAAACATGCTCATAACCAACATAAAACCATCGAAATAATAGTGAGATAATAGGCATTAAATCCACACATTAATAGTTAACAAATCAAGAGAACTTAACTTCCATTAAACATAGGAAAATACTGACTAGGTTTAGGACTTCCATGTACCATCCGACCATAGACATGGTTGAGCCAAATATCTCTTCAGCCAGTCACACCCATGCCATATTACAAGCACGAATGTGGGATCTGACTGATAAACTAATCCAAAACATTACCAAGGAATTCAGAGGTTAAACCACCTCCACCCTCACCATACTGTGACCACACCAAAACCAGTGATCCAATCAGAATATTGAGTAAAACTTGGAATCCCATATGGAATCCATCAATGTCCTTGAGGAACTTTCCATCTTCCTATCTCTCAGGATTTATCGCAATCCAATCATAGATCACTAGGCCCTAAACTAAGACACCTCCCTTAGGATTTACCTTGAATCCAGCCAAAACCGATCAAGGAATTCCTGGGCCTTTGGGAATGAACCTTGAAACCACCTCCTCCCTAGATTCCAAAATCCATCCAATAATTCTGAAGCTCAAATCCGAGATCAAAATCCAAACACACCATGGCGTTGGGAAAAAGGAAAGACAAGGCTAAAAACCACTATCATAACGTGTCAAAACCATGCCACTGATAGTAAGATAACCAAATACGAACACACATAAGTCATGCATGTCCAAATCAACTATGAACTCACACATGCAATTTATTACTTGCAAGTATTCCTCTTGAAGATGATAGATCCTTCTCTTCCTCACTTCATCCTTGATTTCCTTTCCTTTCCTTGCTCTTCCTTTTCTTGCTTTCCTCTTTCTTGGCTCAATGTTGAATTTCTCCAATAAAACTCTAAGTATCCAAGAGTATGAGTGAGAGATGATAATGAGAGAGCTACAAAACTAAACTTACAAAAGGTTACATTGACAAAAGGTACCAACTAATCCTCGAAAGCCTTTATATCAATGGGGCCTCTATTTTCTTCATTTTCCATTATTTTCCTTCATTTTCCTCCTCATATGCAACCTGTGGCCTTTTACCTTCTTTTTCTCCTAATTTCCATTATTTTCATAAATAAATGTGCGAATAATACTTTTTTACTCTTTAATCCCTTAGCCATTGCCTTTTTCCATTTTTCCTTAGCCATAAACACATATCTAGTGATACCCATTAGGATAATTTTCCCAACATTTAGCTTGGAAAAATATTCCCTTAACCATGGTCATATTTTTTCCTTTATTAACTTTTATTACATGAATCCCTTTCCCGGGTTTGTTAATGTGACAAAGCCAATTCAATAACAGTTCCTTTTTCATACGTGCATGGGGATGTGCAACCATGCATGTAACTAGTTCACAATTATGTATATAGTCTTTTAGTTGAGTTCTACCTTTGAAGACATAAAATCCTGGGATTGAACAACCAATTTCATTGACACAACAAAGAATAGTGATCCATTCCCTACTCTTAAGAAAAACCTCAGACATGTTTATTCTCCCTCTCTTAGAAATTACCCGCATACTACAATTTCTCCCCTCCTGTAATCATATTTCATCATAGTTCCATATGTGGTCAGGGGCATATGATTGTTTTTCATATGCACCAGAAAGAGTGTCAAAGAACTTGGTCACAATTCAATAACGTAGATTTAAATCCTTGTCTTTGTCAAGGCCCTCATTTTTACATAGCACAAGGACTAAATGTTTTTTTTAAACCCACTCCACCATGATTTACCAAGAAATCCATCTTTGAAGGGGTCTGGCCTGCCTTGAAATATTTGAGCTATTGTGGATTTAAATTGTATCAGATCTAACCCATGTGCCAACTGGGCCATCTCCTTACACCACTCAACCACCTTGCCCTCCTCTTTAGTCATAACTCTAACAAACCCTCTACACCTTGTATGATTCATCCCATTTATAAAATAATTTATGTTTGAGGCAACAATCACATTTTTTTTACAAAGGCATGAATTGAATATCCCCTAAACTCTATGACATCAAGTGCAACTAGCAAGTCTTCATTTGTCCAACCTCTTATGGAATTGATCTTCTTTGTTGAACTTTCACCTTGCACTCTGGTTGATAGTGGGAGCATTGGAAGCATTCACATCATCCCACATATCCTCATATGATGAAATGCATCGTAGCTAGGCACCCATGTTCCCTTGCCTCCTCATGTTCCTTTTAGAGGAAAAAATAGTAACTCTTGGTATGGCTGCAACAACATGTAGATTTACCGCGAAATTCTTATTCATTTTTTTTCTTAGCCTTATTTTTGAATATGTGCATATTGTCTGCAATGGTAATTGGTGAACAATATATCTTTAAGTGGGCATGTAATTTAAAGTGTTCCTTTTTCTAGCAAACATAAATGGAAATTGTCCTGAAAATGATAGTGCTCCTATAATATAACTGTTACTTTTTTTCCAGCAAAAATAAATGAGCTTTATTCAAAGGATAAATAAAAAATAGTAATAGACTAAGTTTAAGTTTAGGAGCTTAAAGTTGTATTTATTTGATACTTCAATTGTTTCATTGGACAATATGAAATCTTTCGATGATTGTATGACTGTCAATATTTTATGGACAATGAAATTTCAATGAGCTAAAGAGAATTTGTTTTGGCATAGTTGTAACTTGTTAGATTCGTATATATAGTTGGCCTAACTAGAATTTTCCTCTTAAATTTCTTAGGATGTGTCTAGTCTTTACAATTCTTTTTTTTTCTACCTACGGGTGATATATTATTGTGTAAACATTATGGGAATTCTCCTTTCTCAGATTTTTGTTTTTTCTTTAGAAAAGTTGTGAATCTATGTATTTAATCTCAAACTCTTGGTGATGATACCTCGGATGTTTAATGCTAGGATTGTTTTATTTTATTTTTTTCTTCCTCTGCGGGTGTTTTTTTTGGGTTACCCAAAGGTCTCTATTTTGTAGTTGTACTCTTTTTCATATATAAAAATAGCAGAAATAGTAATTATCTCGATGATAGTATAAATAGGAAAATAAAAAATACAATGTTCATACTTGATTACAATAGAAATAGGAAAATAAAAAATAATATTTCCAAACCTGATAACACTAGGCACACACTCTAACTGTATGTCTCTAATAATTTATTAGTAGAATGAATGTTTCAAATGAAACTCAACAAGGGTGTAGGTTTTTTTAGATTTTTTAGTGTTGAATTTGATTAGTAGGGAATATTGGCATGTATTTCCATCTCCAAAATTGAAATGTGTGTTATATATTGATCTGTACATAATCCAATGTCTGATAAATTTTCATGCTTAACTCTTGTGCCTTCTTGTATTTAATTTCTGAATTGAAAAGGTTGGTCATTTATTGCACTCAATAGTTGAATGGTGCCATTTATTTAATTCATTATATTGAATGTTTGAACACACATATAGATATGACTCACACACATTTCACTTGTACCTATGAAGGTATTACCCATCGATGGAAAGTGTTGCTCTAGTGGCGATTTCTGGGTGCTTGTTTAATGGGATAGGTGTAATACTGGATAGAAGTTAATGAAATGTTTTTTAGTGCATTTTTACTTAAGTGGTAAGTCATATGTGGAGGTAGTTGGGAGAGGATGTCTTGTCAAATTTTTATGTTAAATTTTTAGTGTTTGCAATTTGTTGGTCCAATCAACATATGAGATCATTTTGGACATAATTTAATAACTTATATAGCTTAATATTAAATATTTATTTGCAATTATTGATTTTTTATTATGATTCTTTGATGGATGTGTGGTACCAGTACTATAACAACTACTCATCCCTATACAACAATAGAATTCTCTCCCCTATAGTATACAAAAAAAGTAAAATATAATTTGTACACAATGAAATGAAAATATAATAATATAAAATACAAAAAGAAAGCTATATTATGTATAGTACAACATGAAATGAAAGTATAATTATCTAAAATAAAAAATTATAATATATACAATACCAATGACAACATACTTTATAAAATAAAATAAAGTATAGTATATATCATACCAAACCAAAAAGAATAAGTTATTACTTGCTACACCATTTAATATTTGGAAGGAGACAAATATTATATGATCATGTTTCGAAGAAAAAAAATCAGATTTGTAAACATGTCGCTATTTTGGATGGACAACTGCATGGGTATCTTGAAGACCCTTATCTTCTCGACAGGCGAGAGATGGAGATGGAAAAGGATTCAATGAAGAGGAGGCAGACGGGAGACTTGGAGGGAGGAACCTTGTCGTTATAAGAGAATCGAAAGAGATAAAGGAGGGGGTGCACAGATGGAAATAAATCTAGTCTAAGAGATGAGTATGAGCTCGATTTTAGAACTACAAATTAATAAACTTGACCATTATTCTTGGGGTTTTCGGATTGGTGGCTAGAATACTTCAATCTAGAAGTCTTATGGATCTAAGAATTGAAAAGGTTGATCCCATATAGGCAGGGAGCAATCGGTGGGTTTGGTTACGAAAGAAGAGAACTTGGAAAAATGCTAGTTAGGGGTCGGCATTAGACGGGAGAATCAGGTATGTACTCATATTTAACTTGATATAATATACGTGACTAGTTGTTTTTCTTAAATGAGAAAAAATGATAGAATATAGAATACATATGTACCCATTTCTTAACTGAGAAAAATTGAGCACTCTACCACACGTTGTCAAAAGTTGTTAACAATTTCATTGTCTATTGCTAGCGAATCACCTAGGTTTGATGGAAATGGTTGATTTGTGCATAATTATGGTTTTAACCATCCTTCTCTCCAAACCCTTTTTAATGTTTTGAAACTGCCTCAAATCATCATATCAAGTCATATCATAGGTTAAATTTCATAATAAATGTTAAAAGCATTTAAAATGACCCATGTGATAGTTATAAAACTTTTTTTTTCAAAATTTTGCAGGCACTACGAAAATATTTCATAGCGCCACATGTTTTTAGCATCTCATTGGTCAAGACTTGGGTAACAAAAGTTGGCATGACATAATCAACTTAACATGTTTTTTTAACTCTTATGCGACATTTTCACACCAAAATTTTACCTTTTCTTATTAAGCCCACCTTGCTTTTAATAAAACTCTTAACTAATTTTAAAAATATTTTAACCCATTTTTGAAAGTATAAATTTAGTGCGAATAGAATATCTGTGCAAAATTCCATAATGCAATGACATACAAGTTGTCTCTAATCGTATCAACAAAGATCGAAGGGACAAAATAAGAATTGATGTTCGAGAAATCTTGCTAGGAAAAGTTGTTGTGCTCTTCAGAGTTTGTTACCCCCACAAAACGAAGAGCCCAACAAATCGTTGTCTCTATATTAGATGATGTGAATGGTAAGTGAAATAACAATCTCGATATAGGTACAAGACAGTAGTAGTCTGCAAGTTGGTGGATATAGGGTGCATTGTCAGAGTCAAATTTGCATGTGTTAGATAATATTGTCTTAAATTTATATGGTTTTGTTTAATTGTTAACTATCTTAAATGATTTTCATCATAATTTTCATTATCTTAAATTCACAATTGTCTTAAAATATTTTTGTTTCAAACTATTTTTTTCTTAAACTATTTTTTTCTTAAATATAAAGTTATGTCATAAAATATTTTTTGTCTAAAACTATTGTTTATCAAATATAACGTTTTGTCTTAAAATACTTGTCTCAAACTGCTTTCGTCTCAAATATAAAATTTTGTCTTAAATATTTTTGTCTCAAAGTATTTTTGTCTTAAATATAAAGTTTTGTCTTAAAATATTTTTGTTTCAAAATAATTTTGTCTCAAATTCTTTTTGTTTTAAAACAAATTAATTGATATTAAATTTTAAAGTAAAATAACTAAAATAAAAAATAACTCTATTTTTTTTTTAATTGTCTTAAAAACACCGTTCATGTAGTGTATCTCCACCCTCTTTTGTGTTTTCCTCATCCTTGGGTCTTCTCCTCTCCTGTCCTAAAACTGTGCGCATCTGGGGCATTCAGCCTTGGCCTCAGCTCATGTTTATCCCATTCTAATTTGTACATGCAATAAATCAAAACCCCGGCTATTATTTAGGAAACCCCGTGGTGTAGTGTTCCCATTATCCATAAGGCATTATGACATGCAAAAATTTAAGGACATGTATGGCCCGCTCGTTATAATTGACTTGGGTTAAAACTTGGCTTTGGAGTTACAGATATAATTAAATTGTGGAGTCTGTGACTCTATTCTTGAAATTCTCTATCACTATAGGCTTTGACCATTATTCATGATTCATTAAATAATATAACATATTATCATTTTCTAATATAAAAAACGAAAATAAATAAGGTACATGTTTGGAACTGGCTGAAGCCTGAAAGTTAAGTTAATGAGTTGAATCATAAGACCGGTCATATATTCGATTCCAATCAAATAATACATGGAAATACTTTTAATTATTTATCATTGATATCTATTTTTATAAAACTTTGTTCCATTTATTATTCAAATTTAAAGTTTACTCTAGGTTGTATCGACATTTCCATGCTTTCAACATATAACGAACAATCGTAACATTAACACATGACATCCACCCTGTGGAAAAATTGTGATATGAAATATATGTAATTAAATTCCTTGGAGCATGAAAAACCTTCATAAATAAATAAGAAATGTGTAGAGAATGCTTCATTCAATAAGTTTTGGCACCTTCCTTCAAAGCAAAACTACTTTCATGAGCCTTTTAAATATGCTTCTTCAACACTGACTTCGAATTAAAAGAGGACTCTACATTGAAAAAAAAAGTAAAAAATCAGAAAACATGCGAAAGTGACCGTTAAACTGTTGGAAAGGCAGAGGATTAAATCACACAAATAATGCAAATATTTCACACACAAATAGTGAGCTGTGGCTCTTCAATTAATCTAAATAACTCTGAATCATAGAACTCTCTGAATACAATGAACCCGTGAAGGGTATTTAATCTAATTGACATGCACACACTCTTACACATAACTGAACTTGATCAACACGCTTAACTCACTCACCAAATGTAACTATAACTCAACTCAACTAATTCACCTAACTATTTTTCTAACTTCTACATGTGGGAAGTAATTATATATTTTAACACTCCCTCTTAATTACGATCGCTAAACTAAAACATAACTCATGACAACTCAAACATTCCTGCTGGTCTATGTCTCAGCTAGGCTTACAACACCCAAGTTTCTTTTTTGAAACTCAAACAAATCTACTGCTAATGGCTTTGTAAAGATATCAGCCAATTGATCACTCATTCTACAAGGCTTCGAGTGGACTTCTTCATTGCTCACAAGTTCTCAAATAAAATGATATCTAGTATCAATATGCTTACTCTTTTGATGAAACACACTATTCTTGGATAGTGCAAACACTGATGTGTTGTCACAGTATATCGTTGTTGATCCTTGTTGTTTTTTCTTGAGTTCATCCAATATTCTTCTTAACCATACTGCTTGACATGCTGCTGAAGTTGCTCCTACATATTCTTCTTCTGTTGATGATAATGTCACAATAGGTTGCTTCTTAGATGCCCATGCTATCACACTTGAACCGAGATGGAACACATAACCAGATGTGATCTTCTGATCATCCAAACTTCCTGCAAAATTACTATCTGTGTATCCAATCAATTCTTTCTTTTTTGTATGTGAATACATTATGCCATAATCTTTGGTTCTTGTTATGTATCTCAAAATTATTTTTCAACACTCCAATATGTGTCTTTTGGAGTCTCCATAAATTTTGAAATCAAACTTACTCTGTGCATAATATTTGGTCTTGTAGTTGTGAGATACATGAGGCTGCCAACCAATCTTTTGAATAGAGTTGGATTAACATCTGCCCCTTCATCATCCTTACTTAACTTTGTACCTATTGCAACTGGTGTAGTTATAGGTTTGGAATCATCCATCCTGAATATTTTCAACAAATCTTTTGCATACTTATTTTGGCAAATAAAAATGCCTTTTCAGATTGCTCAAGTTCAATGCCAAGAAAATATTTCTTGAGACCTAGATTTGTCATCTCAAATTCTTTCATCATTGCTGCTTTAAATTCATCTATCTCAAGATCACCTGTAAAAATCATATCATCAACATATAAGCAAACTATCAAAATCTGTCCATGCTCATTTACCTTTATGTATAAGGTAGGCTCAATGTTGCTTCTGCAAAATCTATTCTTGATCATATAACTGTCGATTTGCTATATAATGCTCTAGGTGCTTACTTCAGTCCATAGAGCACTTTCTTTAATCTGTAAACTTTATCCTCTTTTCTTTCAACTTCATAACCTGGAGGCTACTGCACATAAATTTCTTCTTCTAAAATTCCATTCAAGAACGCTGATTTGATATCCATCTGATATACTTTCCACTTTTTCTGAGCTGTTGTCGCTATAATTACTCTTACAGTATCCAATATGGCTACTGTAGAAAATGTTTCCACAAAGTCTATTCCCGGTTGCTGCGAGAATCCTTTGGCTACAAGTCTTGCTTTAAATCTATCAATCTCACCTTTCTCATTCACTTTAGTCTTGTACACCCACTTCACACCAACGAGATTTTTATAGTTTGGTAAATCAACCAAATCCCATGTATCATTATTTTCAATTGGATTCATCTCTTCATCCATGGCTTGCACCCAATTGTCATCTCTGATTTCTTCTTCAAACGAAGAAGGTTGGAATGCTAACAATGCAAAATTTGAACTAACATCCAAATCATCATAAATATCTTTCAGACTTCTCATATTTTTCTAACCATTGCTTGATTCATTACCTGATTCGCTGATTGGAGAATTCTAGTATGTGGATCTGCTTGAAGATCCATGTTGCTCTGAAAATATTGGAGTCCTTGCTGGTGTGACTCTGTTTGGTGTCTTCTCTCTTGGTTCTTGCTGCTCCTCTTCTTCTACAAGAGCATCCTCCATCAATGGTGTTTGAGCATCAGTTAGTGTGTCTACAGTCTCATTCCATGACTCTTCTTCTTTGAACACAACATCTCTACTAATGATTTTCTTCTTTGTGATAGGGTTATACAATTTGTAAGCTTTTGACTGCTCACTATAACCAGTAAATATACATTTTTCACTTTGATCATCTAATTTGCTTCTTATTTTCTTAGGCACATGTGCATAGGTTACATATCCAAAAACTATGAAATGAGATACACTGCAAGACATACCTGACCATGCTTCTTCTGGAACTCTGTTCATCACGCTCTTTGTAGGAGATCAGTTTATGACATAAACAACACATGCAACTGCTTCTACCCAATACTCATTAGACAAGTGTCTTGCATTCAACATGCTCCTTGTCATGTTCATGATTGTTCGATTCTTCCTCTCTGCTACACCATTCTGCTATGGTGTCTATCTGGTCGTAAACTGTCTTCTGATTCCATGTTGTTTGCAGTACTCATGGAATGCCTTCGAATCGTATTCTCCACCACAATCCGATCTCAATACTTTGATCTGTTGATCACTTTGGTTCTCCGCCAAAGCTTTGAACTCTTTGAACTTTGCAAAAGTTTCATACTTCTGCTTCAAAAAGTAAATCCAATTCTTCATACTATAATCATCAATAAAGGTGAGGAAGTAACAACTTCCACCAATCGACTATGTCCTCATAGGTCCACACAAGTCAGTATGCACCAATTCAAGTGGTTTCTTTGCTCTGTAAGAAACTCCTTTCGGAAAAATTTCACGGTGTTGCTTGCCTAAGATGCAACACTCACACATGATAGCAGGTTCTTTGATGGGAGGTAGACCTCTCACCATATGTTTCTACTACAATAATTTTAAACCTGAAAAATGCAAGTGTCCAAACCGAAAGTGCCATAACTAGTATGCATCAGAACATGCAGTTGTAAAAGAACTAACCTGATCATTGTAGTTCATAATGAGAGGAAAGAGTCTGTTCCTCGTCATTTGCACCTTTGCAATCAATTGCTTGCTTGGGGATTTGTCGTAAATAACACATTGTTGCCCCTGAAAGATAACTTTGTATCATTTCTGCATCAGTTGGCCAACACTAATCAAATTGTGTTTGAGTCCAGGATTCAATCACACAAATAACGCAAATATTTCACACACGAACAATGAGTTGCGGCTCTTCAATTAATCTAAATCACTCTGAATCATAAAACTCTCTGAATACAATGAACCCATGAAGGGAATTTAATCTAAATGACATGCACACACTCTTACACATAACTGAACTTGATTAACTCGCTTAACTCACTCTCTAACTCACTCACCAAATCAAATGTAACTCAACTAACTAATTCACCTAACTATTTGTCTAACTTCTACATGCCAGAAGTAATTATATATTTTAACATAAACAGATCATATATATTCTATTTGGTAGGCTTACGAAAATTACATTCCTATAATTCATAGTCAATTGAAAACAATGGGACACGCAAACTTTGCATTTCGTTGTTAGGTATGACAGAATTGATCAACATCCGAGGAAGCTGGGGTATCAGAATGGATATTGTCCACTGGAGTCGAAAGTTCCACATTCTCCTGCTCTGGCTTCTTCATTTGGAATTACAAAGAAATCCAGTTGATGACCTGCCTGAATTACTCCAATCTGTGGCATCTGATAACTCTTCTGCTTATGAATATTAATGTATGTTTTCGCCCCAAGATTTACTTCACCATATCCCAAGTTCACATGATCCTCGCACTCAAACAGACTGTGAGGTTGAATGTTGAAGTACTGTTCAACGTCTGCCGACATAATAGACGGTGTATGAAATTGTGCGCCGGAATTATTTGGCACGCAGTACTGTTGTTGAGTCTTGTCATGCAGCTGGCACACGAAATCTCCCACCATGTGAGCTGTATAAGCTCCTTGATAAACATCAGTAAAATCAGTGGCATTTGAATGGGATGTTATGCCAGAGGATGTTGTCAATGACGAATCATCGATCATTATCTCATTCTCATTTTCATTAACAATTATGTGGCCAGCGTTTAGAATGTTACTTTTCGATGAGTAGCCCATATCAACAAGTGCAGGGTTAGTGATCGTACAGCCATAAGAGTTAATGGTAGAACCAAGCGCTTCATGAGGTGGTAACGTAATCCACGAGGATATTGACTGATCACCTCTTGATAATTTTGCAGTATTACAAGTTTGATCATGGGCTTGCAGACTCGGAGATGTAAAAACCTGAGACAGGCTATGATTGATGTGAGTAAAAATGATCGAAAGCTGAGAAATAAGAAAATAGCTGATTGTTAATAGGGTTCAGATAATTTGGAAACACAATCTTTTGCTCCTGTACCTGTCCATTCTTTAAGTCCAATACGTCCTGAACACAAGAGCTTTGATTTTCTTTAGCGGCCACTACATTAAAGATGTTATAAAATGACTGTAGGCACCCTTCAGACATGGCGTCCAACGTATAAGCATCATGAGCATTGGCAGACACTGAAATGGTATTGCAGGTATCGCTTGATTTCGACTCTGTGTAGTTGTTGCCGTTGGTTTCAATGGAGGATGAAAAGGGTACCGTGGAGTGTTTCGACTTGAGGTTCTTCTTGATGTAAGAGTTCCAATAATTCTTGATGTCATTGTCCGTACGTCCAGGCAAATGGGAAGCAATTTGAGACCACCTGCCTCGTCAATACCATTCATACAGCAAGTTAATGGACGGAAGAGCAGAGGCTGATGTGAACAACTAGAACTACACCAAAATGCAAGGAATAGAGAGAAGAAAGGGTGTGGGAATAGAGAACAACGAGAACCTGTTACCAAGAGTGGATTGTAGGTGTATGATCAATTGCTCTTCTAATGGTGAAATTGCTGTGTGTTTAAGGCCAGGCCGTAAGTAGTTGATCCATCTTAATCTGCAGCTCTTTCCGCATCTTGCCAGACCTGTATACAGATTCGAGGCCATATTATAAATTAAACCATGTCACAGCGGTGGGTTGGAAAAAAAGTATCTTCCTTTTAGCACATATCCTATATATCTAGAGTTTAAATCGAAATAGACGTAAATAAATAAATCTTAATAGAAAAAAAAAATGTGTGCAATTAGTTTTGATCTATATTGGTTATAAATGTTGTTGTTGTTGTTATTATTAATAATAATAATAAGAATGTTATATAGAAGATTTTCTGTTTGTGGGACAAGGTAGCCATTTAATTGCTAAGCCTAAAAATTATAAATATTTTAATTTCTCTGATTTTAAAATTGTGAACTCTTAGAAGAAAACATATACTCTTAACCAGTAAACCCACATTAGACTCACTCAAGTTGTATATAATCAAACAAACATAAATTAAATAATTAATCAGATTAAGTTATAAATTAATTTATAACCGTAAATAGCCATATTAATTGTATTAATATTTAAGATACATAAATTTATAACAATGAAATAAAAAATCAGGTCACTCCTCTAAATTTCTTTCTGTTTACAATCTTAAATTACATACTTATGCCATCTCTCGACCTTACTCACAACTTAGTATTATAACTACGATGAATTTATCCTTTGCTAATATTAACGTATCACATTCTGACTACAATGATTTTATGCCGTGCTAATAATCACACACTATGTAAGAGAACCTAAATATCTATCTCCATATTGCATTCCACGCTTTACATATATATAAAAAGGACACACCTGTGCAAATGTGCCTAGATTGAAGCCTTGAAATGTTTGGCTGAATCACATAAAGTAGAACAGAGCTGAGGGAAATTGAAATTAAAGAGCGTGAGGGTACGTAAGGAAGTACCAGCTTGCTTGGCCACATAGCTCCAGGAGCAACCGTCAATGTTGTTCCTCATCATATAATTGTTGAGTTTCTCGTCCTCCTCAGGTGACCATAGACCTTTCCTAAACTTTGGGGTGGAGGAAAACGGGACGCTCTGTCTTTGCCCTTTTGTGCACCTCATTTTCACCTCCGCCTACCAAATCGCTCTTCTCCGCGGATTAATCTAATGGTGCTCTTTCACACCACTGCAGGCTGCAAGGGCTCACCTGGGCTTTGGAACTGTCTCGTCGCATATATTTAAACACAAAGTCCTGTTTCAAGACAAAGGCAGCAGCTTAAAGATGGAACCCATGATCCTCCAATTTTGAATGATTGGCACATGGATTACCTGCTACCTTTTTAATTTGACTCCTTATCATTGTTATCTTTTTAATTGAACGTATTATAATAATAAGAGAGACTTTGTAGCCGAAGGCATTTTACTCCTTCCTTCGGATAACAGGATCCCCGGACCCATAGTATTCGGTAAACACCTACGGGAGAGGTCATTAAAATAACAGTGTGTAGCTTGCTTGGCCTCAAATATCACCGCAGACGTCCAGTTGTTGAACGTTCATTCAATGAGTTGTAGTTGTTCGTGTTACTTGGAGACTTCTGGAGACTTATGTGGAGAGATGCTGTCCACATTTAAAAAAACGTAACCAGATATTTCCGAAGCAATGTTTTCAAACAAAACCGTACAATCGTACAAAGGCTGGTGATATAAAGTGACATTTTAGCGGCAGGTTATATAAAGTGACTTTTTAGCTGATGGAAAGCGAAAGAAACTTCACGATGAATGCAAAAACGTAAAACACGTGTAAAGTTGAAAGCGAACTATTGAAGTTTCGTAGGGTTTATTTTTCGTTGAAAGCCAACTATGAGGTTTTATTTTTCGTTGAAAACCAATTACTGGAGTTTCGTAGGGTTTTATTTTTCGTTTGACCCATCATGGGCGTCATTGACATTTCTGTTGACATGTTTGTGACGATTGCTTTTACGCAATGAAAAATCTGGAATAATAGATCTATAAATCAAGCGAGAGACACTCAAACTCCGAATCTATTCGTACGTCAATGACCAGAAATTAATGAAATCGTACACTAGATGACCAGCTAAAGAGAGCGTAATGGAAGGGTTATTCTTACTCTCTAACTGGTGATATAGCTCTCCGTACGTAGTCACACTACGTTGACGAGTTCTAAATCCCCAAGTTCGTTCTCCTTACGTAGCCACACTACCTTGACACGTTGTAAATCACAAAGTTCTCTTGCTGTTCATATCGGGGTACATGCTCTCTTGTTGTTCACGGGATTATTTGGATTGTGCAGAGTTTATGGTCTCAAACCTACTCGTGGACAGTCCAAATTTCACACTTCAAATCAGTGGCCGCTTCGATTGTCCAAATTTTAAGACTCAAACCTCGAAGTCACTGGAATTGTGCAAAGCTCATAACTCCAATGATAAATTCTTTAATCTTCCTAACACAAATTTGTTTTCCTATTTCTTATTTTACGAACTCTAGTTTTATTAAAAAATATGCAATATGAATTAAGTAACTTAATGCAAAGCTCATAACTCTAATGATAAATTCCTTAATAACCTCTTCTTAACACAAATTTGTATTTGTATTTCTTATTTTTTAAACTCTAATTTTATTAAAAATTATGCAATATGATTCAAGTAACTTAATGTGGAAGTAATTGTTTTTTACCATTATAATAATTGACAAATGAATCAAAACAACGAATTTGTTATTAGTCATTTTGGTAAATTCTGGTAGTGGAGCTAGTGAAGGAATGGTGTGCTCAAAGGGAAGAGTGTAGTAATGGTATAGTTGATTACCTCTATTTTGAGATGTATTCTCTAATTTGTTGGTATTGTGTTTGTTTCAACAACTTTTCAACAATTTACCTTCTCTAAGCTCTTAGCTTTCCCACAAATCTTGTATTTATGTTCATTATATTTCTCTGAGGTTGATGTTCTAACTCTTCTTCTTTCTAAGTTGTCTGGGCCATCATTTCATATCCTCCCTCAACAATATTCACTCAAAACTAAGTTTATGCATCATTCATAAATCTCTGTATCTTCAAACTTTTTGCATCTTTCCTTCCCGTTTAGTTATTCATTCAACTTTAATCTGGTAGACAAAATGCGTAATCATCACTTTCTGTTATAGTGATAATTACATTTCTTATTTGTGAATAGATATTCAAAGAGTAGATAAGCATTACTAAATATGTTATGAACCTAATTACATATTTGAATCGAAATTTTATCATATGCTTTTATGCAAAGAGGTGTTTTACTGAAATAAAGAGGCCATAGCTACAAATTTGTAAGATTGAGGAAGGTGTGGAAGAAAGCAGAAACAAGTATTTTTTTATCATATGTTAATACATGGTATGACTCCATTTTTGGAAAACCTAAACTATATCTTTATTTCTATTCAACCATAACAATATACAACAAAATAGAATTAACCCACCTGTACATTAGGCCTATCAATTTATTCATGTAAAGAGAAAAAATTTGCAGATTCAAAAGCTTCTACGTTTGAATGGAATGTAAAATCCCATATATGCTCCAACATTACAAAGTTCCAAACATTAGAGAAATTTCTCTGAACAATTTATTAATGTATAGAATCTTCTAATGCTCACAAACCAAAAACCATGATTGTATTATCAAAAGTAAAAGAACCAATAGGATGGAAGATGATGGTCCAGGGAAAAACTGAAAACTACTTTTTTAATTTCATTTTTGGCTTATCTACTTGTAGGTTCTCTCAAATGTGAAGAGTAAACATCCCTTAAATGCATAATTGTCAGGCCAGGAGGTAACTCCTCAAAATGTATTGTTTCTTTGCATTAAGGTTGATCATAGACATATACATGGACTAAGAAAATCTTGGGCTTCATCTCCCATTATCACTTCATATTCCAACTCTCCTTATTTTCTATTTCTAAATATTTCAAACTTTTTTCTTACAAGCGCTTTGGTGAAGATGTTTGCAACTTGCTCATTTGTGGAAAAATTACGTAGATGGATTGTCTTGGCCTCAATATGATGTGGAATGAAATGCTATTTTGTATTGATGTGTTATGTTTGATCATGGAACTTTCGGTTCTTGGCCAACTTTATTGCAGAAGTGTTGCCAATCGTGAGACGAGTAGAATGCATTTGTTTCTCTTGCAAATCTTCTAGAATTTTCGCAAGCCACACAATTTCCTTTGTTGCTTCATTATGCCTCAGTTGTGGAATCTGTTATAACCGATTTTTCACGTGACCTCCAAGGGATAGATCCTCATCTAATACTCATAACATAACATGAAGTAGAAACACTAGTTTCTTTATCTCCATCAAAGTCTGAATTAGAGAATCCAAACAAGTTGAAGTTTCCCTCTAGTGTATACTTAAGTCAAAAGTCTTGAGTTCCCTTCAAGTACTTCAGAAATATTTTTGCAACAGACCAATGTCCATCAAAAGGCTTTTTCATAAACTTGTTGAGGATTCCAACAAAAAATAAAATGTCTGGTCTAGTAGTAGTGACATATTTAAGACTTCCTACAAGCTGTATATACTTTGTTGCATCCTTAAATTATTTTCCTTCGATGGATGTGAGCTTCAAGTTCTGTTCCATTGCAGTAGTCAAATGATTGCACTCAGCCATGTCATTCCTATTCAACATATCTCCAATGTACTTCTTCTAAGAGAGGAATATAAACATAGGATTTTGAGTTATTTCAATACCAAGATATTAGTGAACATAACCTAAGTCAGTCATTTCAAAACCTTTCCTCAATTCCTTCTTTATAGATGCAATCTATCTCTCATTATTCCCTGCCATCAAAAGATCATCTACATACACCACAATATATACAACTTTTTCCCAACTTTCTTGACAAATAAAGTTGCATCATCAAGATCATAATGTTTGAAGATGAGTTTCAGAAGAAGCACAATTAACTTTTCATGGCAGGCTCGTTGTGCTTGCTTGAGGCCATACAAGGATTTTACAATCTTGCATATTTTGTGTTCTTGACCCTTCACAACAGATCCTTTTGGCTATGACACAAAAAATTTTCTTTCATATTTCCATTCAAGAAAGAAGTTTTTACATCCATTTGGTGGACTTTCCAACCATTCTGAGCTGCCAAGGCAAAGAGTGTCCACATGTTAGGCCATTTTGTTGTGGGTGAAAACGTACCCTCATAGTCGACCCCTTCTTTCTATGCAAAACCTTTTGCCAAAAGCCTGGATTTGTTCTTGTTAAGTGAGCCATCAACTTTATTCTTATTCTTGTAGACCCATTTGCTACCAATTGGTTTGGTTCCCAATGGAGGATAAACTAGCTAACAAATTGCATTATTTATCAAGGCATCATATTCTTTCTGCATTGCTTCTTTCCATTCATCGTGAGAAGCAAGTTCTTTGAAGGAAGTTGGTCCAAAATATGTCGAAAAATTTGGTTCATAATCATAAGAAATATCCATATCAATAGGTGAATCAAAATCATCTACATCACCTCCATTTTGTGTAGTTTTACTTCTTGTTCCTGTCATTCCAACTTCATCAGGACAAACAATTCTAAGTGTCTTTGTTAGCCATTTTAGAGGACCTTTCTCAGATGGCCCATGTTGCTTAGTTGACCGATTTGGGGCTGAATCAAGATTTAGTCTCCCAATTATGTCAATCACATCATGTTCGTGGTTCGAGCTTCATGTGGGGGAGAGATTTCTTCAGAAGAGATTCCACACATTGATCTAGTATAGGAATCCCCCCTTTAAGATGTGGAATATGATCATCAAATTCTTGAAACAAATTTTCATGTCCGAATCTATCGAAACAGTAAAGCTTCCGCTCAACAACATTGTTAGCCTTGGAATATTCAAGAAATATGACATATCTAGATACAAAATACTTCTTATTAACTTCATCATAGAGAAGGTATGCTTTGGAGGTATTTGAATACCACAAGAAGATACACTTACGGCTCCTAGCAAAAGTTTTTTTCAGTGTTCCTTAGGTATCAAGGCATAACAGGTGGAACCAAATACCCTAAAATGCTTTACCGAAGGAATTTGGGATACCAAATTTGATAAGGAGTCTTGTTTTTAATAGCATTAGAAAGTAACCTATTATTTATACACACAAAACATAGAACTACATCGACCCAAAACTTGAGCTTACCATTCTTGAAAACATCATGGAAAATACCATATTTAAGATAGTCCTATTCATTCTTTCAGCTACTCCATTTTGTCGGGGATTATAAGGCACAATTGTTTGATGCTTGATTCCATGCTAGAGAAGATAGTTTTAAAATTCATTTGAAGTGTATTATTTTCCATTATCAGTGTGAATATATCCAATATGAGATTGTACATCATTTTCAGTCCATGCATGAAAGTTCTTGGATGTTCTAAAAGCATCGGATTTGTTCTTCGATAAATGAACCCAACACATTCTGTCGTAGCAATCAATAAATGCCATCATATATTTATTTCCATTTGTAGAAGGAACATGCATTGGGCCACATAAGTTTAAATGAATAAGTTCAATTTTTCTATGCTCTAGAATGAGAATCATGATAAGAATGTTTTCTATGCTTTTCTAGAATATAAGCGTCACATTAATTAAGTTTCATAGGAATTGTTGGAAAACCAATAACACCACCTTTCTTCAACATACAAAGGTTGCCATAATTCAAGTGTCCAAATATATCAAGCCATAAAAGAATTTATGGAAATGTACCTTCATCATAATGAGTATTGTATGATTTTTTTTGTGCACGAGAGAGGTACCTTGCAGCTTCAAAAGTCTTTTTTCTTCCTTCCCTGTCATGAAAAGTGAGTGATCTGATGCTTTCCTGACCTCAACATTGCCATCAAATATATGAATGGAGTGTCCTTGTCGACATATTTTGACCAAATAGAAAAATTTTCTCCTCAACTTTGAAGGTTATAGAACATCATATAGAATAAAGTCTAGAAGACCAGGAAATTTGAGCTTGATGGTGCCAATCCCTAATGGCTTGATTTTTGACTTGTGTGCAAATTATACTGATCCATCAACATTGTGAGTAAATTCTTCAAACAATATATTCTAAAATTCATGTGGCAAGTTTCTCTTGAATCAAGCAAACAATCATTTTTCCAAGAAGCAAGTGAAGCATTAAACAAGTCTTCAATTACTTCAATATTGCAATGTGTCACAACATAATGAGCAGATTCAAGTGATTTACCTTTCACTTTGTCATGCGTCTTACCTTTGGCTTCATTTATTTCTTGCTCAATTCTATCCCAAGGAAGCTTACATGTGGATGCATCATCTCCATGTCTCCTTTCAATGAATGCATCATGTCTCCATGTCTCCATGCAATGAAGATAAAAAATTTCTCCTTGAAATTGTCTACCCCCCTGCCTATAAAAATTATTCTTCTCTTCCTCTTTGGCCACCTCTTCCTATAGAGGAATCTTAATAATTATTCTTCTCGCTATGTGTAAGGAACACAAATGATTTATAATTCTAAGGAGTTGTCTTCTTCCAAAAATCCTTTTCTCTCTCAACAAACTTCTTCTTAAGGGAGTCAGAGGTAATATCCTTGAGATTTCTACATGCTTGCAATGACTCAAGATAATGTGAATAAGTGGGATATCATTCCTTGACATAAGCTATGAGAGGAACATATATTTCAAAACCATTTTTTTTAATATCATGCATAATAGATCTTACTTCTGATGCTAAAGCAAGACTATCATCACTTTTCAAATCGAGAATGAACGATTTAATCATCAATTGGACAATATGAAGTTTAGAGTGTGAGTCATACAATTCCTTCAACTTCTTGAACGCTTCATAAGAATTTGAGAATGGTGAAATATGGCGACTCGCCTCTTCATTTATAGATGTTACAAGAAAGGCATAAGACTTGTTGTTCTTATTTTCCCAAAAGGAAATCTCCTTGTTTGAGGTGGGATTTGCAGGTGGATTTTCTCCTTCTCCTTCACAAATTCTTTTCCAAAACTCATAAAAAATGAAAGTGTGTTTTATCTTCCTTGACCATTCAGGATAGTTCCATTTTCTAGAGATAACTACTCCAACAATTGATATCAATTAATTCATTAAAATTATGTGTAGTGAAAAAATGTACCTCTGGTGGAAAAAACATGTAGTTCTGGTGGTAAAAAATGCACTTCTGGTGTAAAAATTGCACTCTATATATATGATATAGGTATAATTAGGGTAGGTGTTATAAGGGTGACGTTGAATATGTGGGGGATGGGGTGGGGGGAGTATATAAGGGAGGGTGATTATGGGAGAGTGAGTGAGTATATGGGGGAGGGTTATAACATATGGGGAAGGTATTATATGTGTTAAAATGAGCGTTGAATCGAAAGGCATATCCAGGTGTATAGGAGGGGAGTCAAGTGTATTGAACTACCAAATTTTTAATATGGAGTCGAGTATATTGAGAACTCGATTATGCAGAGGAGGATATGATGGGGGCCACGATGGTGTAGGAGGGGAGTTGGGTATATTGAGCAATCGACTATGTGGGGGAGGATACAATTTTATGGAGGAGTGGTTGCATAATAGTGAGGGGTGTGAGGGTGGAAGGGCATCAAGGGTGGACGAGAAATAATCGATGGAGTATGATATGCATGAGCGAACTACGGGGCCGAGTGTGATATTGATGATGGCGGAGGGTACTAATGGGAGTTTAACCATCAAGGGACCAATACTGAGTAGACTGTGCCACAAGGAGGGTTGAGGGGAAGAGTATTAATCAGAGCGATAGTTAGGGACCAAAGCCAGAGTCGGTGTGAACTGTGTCAAATTTTTAATACCAGGGAGAAATGTATGACAATGGGAGTCAATATAGTGGGAGCCCGATGGTACGGCTCTATGCCCGAATGTATTAAAAACAACCGTGTTAACTGTATTGTGGAGTGGCTGAGGTCAAAGAAACTATAATGCCGAGAGGAGAAACTAATAAAACTAATCAAAATAATCCACTATCAGTAAGTAATCTAGCCTAAACATTAGCACTACAAGAAGAGTATGGAGCAATGACAAAGGTGTGGATTTTGCAAAATAGGCATCATAGGAGGTAGTTACAAGGAAAGCTAATTTGGGAGCTGGCTATGATATCATATCAGGCTAGGTGGTAAATGCTCAAAATGTATTGTGTTTTTTCATTCTAGCCCTCCTTATTTTCTATTTACACTATTTTACACATATCCATCCAATCCCAATGATTAGGTGTCAACACTAATTAAATTCCACATCTAATGAGTATCCACTCGGCATACTAATGAGTATATCTACATAAAAAAATGAAAATACATGAAAAAATGTATTGAACATGTTTTCATGTATTCTCAATTTTTTTTCGATGTAGATCTATGTGGAGGTATAAAAAGCGGGTACTAATGAGATGTGGAATTTAATTTTGCATCCAATGACCATCTACCCTTGAAATTTGAGTGAACTTACAAGGAGATAACCTGAACATAACAAAAAAAAAAAAAATCTCTTTAAAAGTTCACCTGTCTTATTTTATTATTTTAAATTTTATTTTCCATTGGAGACCCATTTTTTATCTCAAAATTCCGTTATTGAATGGGAATGAGAGCCACCAGAATTGTAACTAAATACTTTCCATTCAATAAATCAAACTTAGATTTATATGACATTGTTGCATGGTTGAGTGAGGTGATAAATAAAAATTAACATATAATTATTACAATGTTCATGATAGTCATAGGGTATAGTGGCACATGTTGAGAGATTTCCCTACTTCTGTTCATGAATGGATCCATTAAGGGTAAATATTAGTATTAACACACTAATCATAATTTTAAGAATCAAAAGCTATGGCAAGTTGTGGATACCTGATGATGGCCAAGTGTGGATACCCATTTGATGAGCCATCCAAGTATTTCGAAACCCCTTCTTAAAAAGGATGGAGCTAAGATTAAAAAAAATGAATTTCCGATTAGAAAATACATGCAAGTATTTGAAACCCCTTTCTAAGTACTACAATTTTCAAACCTAATTTTTTTATAACCCTTGTTCTCAAGGGTTCAAAATGCTTTTAATTTTTTGTAAAATTAAAATAATTAAGGGAGACATCCTTACACATCCCTAAGCAACATCACTAAGAAACCTAAATTGAAGTTCTTATGTGACTAATTTCTCAAGGAATTGATGGCTACCTTGGTTTCTCGTCACTTTGTTAAATGATTCTAGTGCATCCTCCTCCCATTATGCAAAATAATTGGATACACGGTGGTAGTGAAGCATGGTGTTCCTAGATGAACTAAGGGTTCTCACATGACATAGTTGTAACGTAGAGAAGTGAATGAACATACATCAACTAAAAAATGCTTTTATAAAATATATAATTTAAGATATCTGTTATTTAATCAATTAAATTAATTCATACTACATATACTTTGTAATGTTAGTATAATGAATACCTCAACATATCATGTCATATTTAATTAATTCTGGCACATGGAAGTGTTCTTTAAATGGCTAAAAATAGTTTTCCTTCTCCTTTTATGCTTTTAGTTGCAGTAGAGCTAAAATATAGTTTGATTTTCTAAAAATTGTTAGAGTTGTGATAACTGGGCTAGTCTCACAAGATGTGGTTGCACTAGATAGACATGAGTGCACATATATTAAACACAACAAACAACTACTTTTATAAAATATTTATTTTAGCTCATACATTATTTAAATAATTAAATTAATCTACATTATATACACTTTGCAATGTTATAATAGGGATACCTCAACATATTATGTCATTTTTAATTAATTCTACCACTTTGGAGCACTCTCCAAATGGCTAAAAATAGTTAACCTTTATGTTTTCTATTGCAGTGGAGCTAAAAGATAATTCATTTTTCTAAAATTTGGTATTTTGATAATTGAGTTATTATTTTTTTAACTGCAATTTTATTTTTTCAATACTTTTCATATTCTTTAAAGAAAAAAACAATTTCAAAATATCATTAAACCACAACCAAATAAGAATTATGCTAAGTAATTATTTGATACCTTTACATTTATTTTAAAAATCCATGTATGAATGTCTGTAGTAAGAATTATTTCGTACCTTTAAACTTATTAAAAATTCCACATATAACTATGAGTAGCTCCCATGGATTGAAATTGAAAGGGAAGCCAATGGTTACATTGTTTATTTTGATTCATTTGGACTGGGCTGAATATGTTGAGCCATGGACTAAATATATTTCTGAGAGATTTCTCTACTTCAAGTTTCTTAATTTGTTACTTATGAGGACCTCAAGGTTATATCAACTCCTACATGCAGATGTGTGGCAACATTAACAACCGTGGCTATGATTATGGAAAATAGTGCACACCTAAAACATTATCCTTTCTCATGGTTACTCTTTTATCTTTTGCAGAAAACGAGAGAGAGAAAAAAGAAGAAAAAATCATCCTTGTTCATGATTAATCTTTTATTTTTTGTAGAGATCATAAGTAGAAATAAAGAGAAAAGTTGAAAACTAAAAAACCAGTAATAAATTGACATGATTACAAAAAAAAGCATCATGTGGTATATTGTATAACAGGAAACTATGGGAGATAAATAAATTTACCCATGTAGAAGATCCCCAGTGGGAGAGAAAGATTGTTGAACCTATAAAATTAGTAGGATTCTAGTGAGGGTACAAAGGTGAGTCGTGATTTATATTTCTACACAGTTTTCCTGACAGCTAAGGAAACCGAGAGCTAGTTCTAGGCTAGGAGGACTGTGGAAGCTTTTAAAACATTTCCAGGAAGTTCTACATAATCATTTAAATGGATGAAGTTTTATTTTCATTATTTATGTCTAGATAAAAGAAGAAAAAATGTTATAAAAAATCTTATTAATATTCATGAATACTTATCCAAAATGATATGATTGTCTTGAATTATTACGTTGTCATGTTTTGGTACTGGTACATGTTTTATTTAATTCTTTTTTTTTTTCAGAAAGAAAAAAATGCTGAATATATTGATAATATATATACAGTACATTTTCAAATAATCTCAGCTGTGAAGAAAACAAAGAGTGTTTTATTTAATTCTTGTAAGTAAGAGAAAATTTTGCAACTACATAATAGTCCACACACTTCTTGAAGCGAATGGTAAGAGGTTAAATAACTCACCATGGAATTCCTTTGAAGGTGGGATGGTTAGGAAGTTAAAGGAAAGTTAAATTTTGTAGACTAATATAAACATTTTCTAGAGAAAAAGTGTTTCATATCTGACCCTGTTGAGGTAGTTTATTTGTATAATTGAGAATGAAGTGATGATAAAAAATTAAAATAACTACTTACAATGTAATATACATAATTTTAACTACAGTTTTGTCTTGGAAAATCGAGGTTGAAAGAACATAGAGAGTTGGTTGAGGTAGTTGTTCCATTTTTTTTAATTAGATAAAAGAAACTTTATTTGATTAGGAAAAACAACTCTGAACCAGGGGGAATTTATGACCTTGAACACAATTGGCAGAACCCTTGATAGATTCCACCAATGTTCTGTCCCAAAAGTACTTACAATTATCTATATATGTATATGTTACAAAAATCTGGGAACCTATAACAATCCTAATATGGTATGGTAATAACATTACTAATGAAAAGAAAAATATATGAATAAATATCATGCATACCTACAAGTACAAAAGGACAACTATATAGGGTAAATAAAATAACACACATTCAGGGATTAATAAAAGAAATGGGTTCTGGAAGAAATATATAAACCATAATATATCTACTATGAGAATTTAGTGATTCAGGAAATTTTTGTGAGTGATTTCAAACAAAAATATCCATTAAACAAGACCTTTTAATAATTCATATTTTCATGTGAAATCATGAGGGATGTAAATTTTTTTTAGACAACACTTCAAAAAAGCATTAACACGAAAAATGAAATAAATAACTATGTACAACCATAACAAAATGATATGTTAACAGAGTTTACCTAGTGTGGCCTACATCTCTAGGCCCTGTATCAAGAGTGGGGATGCCACTTCATTAGCCATTGCAAGAAGATGATGAGTACATGATGCAAAAATATAAGGATGAACCCACTTATCTAGAGTGACATGTCTCTCCCAAGTGATGTTATCCTTACAAGAACTGTCACTCATAAGATGATCTCCTTTAACATGACTAGGAAAATTCATCACTTAAAGTGACATATACTGATCCTCTCAAATACTGGAATACATGGATCTCAAATTCAAATCATGATCTGAAGAAAATAAAGTGAACACATGTAAAAAATACACCTTATAACTCCAAGTTTGGGGATGGTATGAAAATTGACTACTCGTATGAAGAAATAACCTACGCCATCGTGTTCCTTCTGAAAATTATTGAAATATAGGTACAAATAAGACCCCTTTCTATCTCGATCAGATTTGGGCTTCCTGAAAATCTTTTAGATTCCTCACAATATTCTTTTCTCGAGATGGGCGAGAAATCAATTGCACAAATGAAGAAACGAATAGCTCAACCTCTTAAGAAGAAAACTAGCATGACAACATAAAAGCATGACAACCATAATGACATGAAAACATGCTGCTTAATGAATATTTATAACATATCTCACGGTGCTATTGACATCGATATACATATGTACATATACCAAAACATCATATCAAACATATGCCAAAGACATATATCAAGGGAATTCACTCATCTGGCGAATAGAGAAGGATATATAGCCCAAATATGATCTTCCATATCCTATGTAGCTTCATCGAGTCCAAAGTGCTTCCGCTGCACTTTAACCTACTTGATTTCTCAGTTTTGGATCTGAACTGAGGTTCCGCCTGGAATTCTCCTTCTGGCTCCACTTACAATACAAACTAGTCAATCACATGGTCAACATATTTAAAATAATATTTAAGAAATCACATATGGAAAACATCACGCAATTTCACTGTCGGAGGCAGTGAAATTCGATAGGATACTGGTCCAATCCTTTCCAGAATCTTGAAAGGTGCACAAAACCAAGGTGGCATCTTGGCACATGATCCAATATGCAAGGGTCTCTTCTTGGGATTGATTCGTAAGTACACATGTTCACCCACCTAAAACCCCTTAAAAAATATGTTTCAATATACATAAAATTTCTTCCTTTCCCGTGGTGCTTTTAAATTCTCCTTTATTACCTTCATTTCCTGTTCCATTTATGCTAACATGTCTAGTCCAATCAATACCCTATTCACTAGATAAATCCAACCAATTGGAGTATTAAAAATCCTCCCACACAATGCCTCAAACATACTCATACTCAGTGACTCCTGGTAACCATTGTGGTAAGCTAGCTCAACCAACAGAAGGTACTCTTCCCACTTTCGGTGTTGATGCATCACATAAATCGTCAACATGTCCTCCAATATCCTGTTAACCATATTTTTCTATCCATATATTTGTGGATTTTAAGTTGTGTTGAAGGCTAAATATGTACCCAAACTTGCAAATAACTCTTTCCAAAACATTTAAGTGAAAATAGAATCCCTGTCTGACACAATATTCTTCGGGACACCATGCAACCCTACTACATCTCAGATGAAAACCTATTCTACATCGTTGGTTGAATACGTAGACTTCACTGGAACGAAGTGCACTACCTTTTTCAACATGTCAACCAAAAACATTGTCTAGATGTCCTTGATAAACCTGTTGTGAAATCAATGGAAATTACCTCCCATTGCCACTGGAATCGATGTCAGTTGTGGTAGCCCACCTAAATGCTTACATTTTTCCTTTACTTGTCAACAATCCAAGCATCTCGCCATGAAATCTTTCACTTATTCTTCAAGTTCAGCCAATATTATAACCTCTTCACCGTTGTCAATTTATTCTGATATCCCAGGTGACCTCAATACGGTTTCACTTAAAACTCTCTCAAGATAATCTTCTTGAGATCGTTATCATATGGCACATATATCCTATCCCTCAATCTAACCAAGCCATATGTTGTGATATGATAGTCCACATCCTATGCACCTATACCTATACTTGTACATGTACTTGTGCCTATACATGTACTCTGTTGTAACTTGTGCCTAAGTTCCATGTATGTGTTATCATATCAACCTGTTAGTAAGATTCGAGCTTGCAAATATTTCACATAAGAACTCATAGTTGCTATGTGATTTACCTGTATCCATAAATTAAGAGTATCTACAACCCTATTCTATTTTCCTTTAATGTACTCAATTACAAATTCGAACCGTTGATCTTGGCCAACCATATAGCTTTTGTGGCATTCAAATTCGGTTGGTCAAATTGATACCTCAATCCAATGTTATTTCTCATCAGTACAAACCTCATGCCAAGAAGATAATTTCTCCACACCTTCAATGCATGGAAGATCGCTGCCAATTCAAGATCATGTGTCAGATAATGCTTCTCATGCTCATTTAGTTTTCGTGATCCATAGAATACTACCTATCGTTGCTACATAATAAATCCAGAAAATCATGTCCTCCAAGCATTTGTGCATACCACAAACTCTTTGTCTGAATCTACAATATTTAGCACTAGATCATTTTTCAAAAACTATTTCAACAACTCAAAACTTGTTGCACAATATTATATCCATTCAAAACTCTTACCTTTCCACTACAATGATGTGATAGGATATTGAATGCGAGAGAAGTTCTCGATGAACCTCTTGTAATAACTTGCTAGCCCCATAAATGATCTTATCTCATCCACATTCCTAGGAGCTTCTCATTCCATGATAGGCCTTATCTTCTTTGGATGTACTTCTATACCTTCCTTGGAGACTACATGCCCCAAGTAATGCACCTCTGTCTATAATAACTACATTTTCTAATCTTAGCATGCAATTGATGCTCTCTTAGAAATCTCAAAATTGTTGCTAAATGCTTGGCATGTTCTTCCTAATTATTATAATATATGAATATGTCATCAATGAATACAATAACAAATGTTTCCAGATAAGGACACAACACACTATTCATGAAGCACATAAAATTAGTTGGAGAATTAGTCAAACCAAATGGAACTACAAAAAAGTCATAATGTCCATAACTAGTCTAGAAAGATGTCTTGTGAATTTCATCTTCTTTAATAGGTACTTTATGATATCCTGATCTCAGATCAATATTTGAGAAAAATGTTTCCCCCTTCACCTAATTGAACAAATCATCAATCCTCGACAACATATAATTGTTCTTAATGCTCACCTTGTTCAACTGCCTGTAATAAATGCATAACCTCAAAGTACCATCCTTCTTCTTCAAAAACAAGACCGATGCAACCTGTGATGATACACTTGCCGTAATGTATCCCTTTTTAAGAATTTCCTTCAACTGCAGCTTCAACTATACTAACTATGGAGTGCTAATCATATATGGTTCCTTTGATGCTGGTGCTAGCACTGGTACCAAATCAATAGAAAAGTCTACTTCCCTGTGATGCGGTAGCTCTAAAATACATGTGGGAAATACATCTTGAAAATGTTTTAGCATCAAGTACCTTCTCAATACATCCAAATCCTCAACTTCCTTACCTTTGTCACTATAAATATGCACTGCAAATAACACACACCCTTTCATGCTATTACATTTCGCTTCTGAGTAATCATGTAACCTAAAGAACTCATTCATTCCAAGAAATATCATTTCTACATCTTGTGATTTTTTCATTTCCCCGTCAAATCTGGGTGGATTTTATTTCCTAAACTCATCCAAAATATATCACAAATCACTCCTCCTGTAAGGATGATAATGATGATGACCATGATACCTATGAGAACCATAACCAAAATAGTACCTATGTCCATGACCCCTCCTATATAGAGTATCTGCCATCAACATCGGGAACGCTCCCTGTTTCTGCAATTTTGACAAACTTTGAATAATTACTACATTGAATTCTACTTATTTCTCCTGTGCCTGCATGATTATGTCATTACTTGCTTTTAAAATCCTTATTTCTTCCTTCAAAATCCTGAATGTGTTTACTAATTCAAGAGATTTCCCAACACCACGCTGCTCATCTAATTCATAGGGAGAATCTTTGTAGTCTACCATATTTCTAGTTATGTTTGATCTCTTTTTCTTCCATATCTTAATATATTTTGTTGAAAATGGCACCAAGAAAGGATTCTAGTTTAATTTTCCCTTTAATTGAATTAGAATAAAATTGTAATTCCACATCACAAGACAACTTGTACGAGTTAAATAAGTCAATAGGACTTAGTTGGTTCAATTAATTCAAGTTGAGGCTCTAGCTTGAGTCATGTAGAGTTTCCCTTACAAAATAGGAACCCAGCTTGAGTCATGTAGAGTGTCTCCTACAAAACAGGAGCCCAACATGAGTTTATTTTGGGTTGTAATTAATTAATTCAATTTATTTGAGTTAAAATTATTTTAACTAGTTATAGTTGATGGTGTAATTATTGGAAGGTTAAAGAGTGGAACTTGGACTTGAACCACACCTAGTGTTCAATCATATAACTAACGATTCACTCATAAGTAACTCATGCATGTGAGTTCTGAGAAAGGCCTAGTTGAGATTAGAGTTCAAGTGCAGTGTACTATGAGTTGTATAATCATCCAAATAGTACAGGTGGTGCATGCATTGAGAAGGCCCCTAATCATGGTATGGATTGAGAATTTCCATAATTAATAGGGCCTAATTACCCAATGAAATAGGGATCCTTGAGGGCAGAAAATTGGTTAAGTATTGAAGCAAGCATGTCTAGGAATCAGTGAGACATATATAGATAGTGCATAGGTCTCTTAGCTTGGAGAAAAGTATTATAATATTCTCATATTTTCTAACTTATGAAATATATAAATAGTAGGATTTTTAGCCTAGGCTTTCCCCAGGAAATACTTGTGTACTATGTGATTGAAATTCTTTCACTTTCATGTTTTGTGATTTGGTGATCTAAATTGGTTTTCGAAATTGGTATAGTAGATTCGAGTATATTGTTTTATCATATTACAATTAGTTGGATTTACATAGTATTAGAGTAGGAATAACTCTAGAAAAGAGTAATACAAATTTTTTATGTGCAGGTGAATCAAATTTACAGACCTAATCTTCAAGAATAGTAGGAGGATTTGGATGTCTTTCTCTGGATTGAGACTCGACTATGACCTTGAGGGTAGCTCGAATTACATAGCTTGGAACGACAGGATGGAAGAAATGTTGGAAGACAAAGGGCCGAAGGAGTTCATAGAGAGTAATGTTCTTAAGCCTGCTATAGCAAATTCTCAAGATCTAGCTGTCTAAAGGAAGAACGTAGAGAAGGCAAGAATGATTCCATTGGAAGGTGTTCAAGATCATATTTTCTTGAACCTCCATGGAAAGGAAACGCCATATGCTCTGTGGAAGGACTTAACATATCTTTTTCAGAACATTAACAACCACGAGAAGTTAGTACTGAAGCAAAAGGTCAGAAAAATTAAAATGGAGAAGGGTAACACAATACCAAAGTACTTGACCAAGTTCATGTTACATGTCATTTTGTCACCATGGAATTTTACCACCAATATGGATCTATCACCATCCATACTCATGCTTCCTTAGAAGTAAAAAAACTTATATTCCTTAACCAGGCCTTGGGAACTTGGAAAAAATCTCTTACATACTCTTAACGATTGTTTGTGTGGTTTTTGCGGTCACTTTGTGCCCACATTCGGATATTCCTAACCTTACCTACGGACATCTGCACTTTGTTTTATGATAAAACCTATACCCCCCATTTAAAATAAAGTAAAAGAGAAAAGTAACTTCTAGAAGCATAGTTGGGCACATATTCTTCCAACTAAAAGCCTCTTGATTAGCGCCAACTTGAGCTTTATCCCTCCAATCATTTTACTTATCCCATTCGATCAAGGAACCATAATCCCTTCATTAAAGGATCTCATCCCTTTATTGGTGGATCTGAAACCTCCTCAATTTCTCCTATAAATTGAGTTGAAACTTTAGGGTTAGGGGTACATAGGGGTTCATAAGGATTCACCGAAGATAAACTTATGCTAGTCATTCTAGAGTGAAAATATTGTGTAACGAAGGAGGAATATTGTAAACGCATACAAGAGAAATCTATATGACATCAAGGCTCATGTTGTAAGATTGCTCTTTATATTCTTGATAATACATATGGATTCTTTTTCTCATTGTGTTGTTTTTAGATTCATTAAAAAAATGAAAACTCTTAATCTCCTTTATCAGTAATTTAAGCTGGTATTTTTATTATTATATATTTCGGGTGCTTTCGATTCTTTGCATGTTTTTTATTGCAGGTTCTTCTTATCATTGAAGGAATTCTTCGGAACAAAAGGAAAGGTCTACATCAAACATCTCATTGAAAGGTAGGATAATTATCCTCTCTTTTCTACGTTTTTATAATCTAAATGCTAATATTTTAGGGAAAGAGATATTCAGATGGTTGTTTGTTTCTAGTTATCTGTTGGGATACTAGGGAAATCACTCTTGTCCACAACAGGGATTTATCTATAAAAAAATTGGCAACTTCGCTGTGGAACAAGCTTAGTTTTCTCTTGATTCTTTTGGTTTAGCTCTCGAATTTTTTTATTTTTCTATGTATGAGTATTTTTTGGTTTATAAATTTTTAGATCCTCTGAATTAGAATGCCTTGTGTTTATTTCTTTAAAATTTTCTCTACCCTGTGTGGTTTTCTTTGATAAACAGAGTGAAAAGTTGCACAAGTTTTCAGTTTAATACACTTCGCATGCATAGTCATTTTCACTGACTACCTACGTACCCCGTGATAATTTTTAAAAAAATAAAGATTTACTCTCTCAGAGCCTGATTACAAATTTCTAGAGGTTCAACCTGACTTATACCAAACCTCAGAGTATATTTGTAAAATCTTCCTAATTACCTTAGAGTCTTTTAGATAGATCATCCTTTTTGCAATTTCGAGTAGGGTTTTCCATGGTTTGATGCTCTGTTTGGAAAAATAGATTTAATGCCTAGATCACTGTTTTTTTGTCATTTCCCTCTAGTGCTACCAAGTGTCTTGTTAGTTATACTTGTTTGAGTGATTGTTTCTTTCTCATTTGCAGAGGAAAACTTCTAGATAAGTGAAGTGTGATTTGTCTAAAAAAGTAGTATTTTATGAGATTTATTCTGCTAGTTAATGGTATGAAACCAACTCAAAAAATAGAAGGAATGAGAGATCAATGCCTTATAAATCAGCCACTTCGAGGGGACAACCTCGAATACATTACATAAATGAAAATTATTGGATGATACAAATGAAAAAACCTCCTTCTATATATAGGGGTCCATCGGGTCATAATATAATCCTAGATGACCTAACAATAATAATGTAATGGAACAATAATAATCATATGGGTGTTACAAGGGTACAACAATAACAATAAGGGGGCTACACTAATAACAATAAGGGACTACACTAGTAAAATGAGGACCTAACATGACCCTCTCCTTCAAAAAAGTGTTTTCCTCAACACTTGAGTAGCTCTGGATGCTTCTATATAAAATTATCATCCTGCCATGTATAATATTCAGTTGGTAGGTTCTTCCACTTAATGAGATACTCTGAAATTGATCAATTTCATAGTTGTCGAGTTCTTGTTTCCTTGACTATTTTAGGTTCCAATATTATTTTTCCTTCCTCATCAAGTTCTGGAAATATTTTTTGAACTGAAAGTTTGTCACCTATAACCTTCTTTAAGAATGGAACATGGAAAACTGGATGCACTCATGAAGAAGCAAGAACATCCAATGTGTATGCCATAGTACCAATATTATGCAACACCTTGTAAGGACCATAGTATTTTGGCGATAATTTATTATCCTTCTTAGCTTGCTTGAGGGACATTTGTTTATATTTTTGCAACCGTAAAAATATCTAGTCTCCTACATCAAAAATTCTCTCTCTGCGATGTTGATATGTCTATTGTTTCATTCGATTTTGTGCCAAATTGAGGTTATCCTTAAAGAGATAGAGAACTTGTTGTTGATGCTCGATGTGATCTTCCACTTCTTGCACCTTAGAGTTTTTTCTTAAAGATAATGTGATGGATGGTGGATGATATCCATAAAGTGCCATAAATGGGGCCATTTTTGCTATAGTATGGAAGGAAGTGTTATACCACCATTTAGCCAAAGGTAACCACTTGACCCATTGTTTTGTTTATCAGATACCAAACAACGAAAATATCCTTCCAAAAATTTGTTCACTATCTCAGTTTGACCATCAGATTCAGGATGATAAGACGAGCAATGAGCTAGTTGAGTACCCAAACAAGAAAATAATTCCATCCAAAAATTTCTAGTAAAAATGGGATCTCTATTTCTTACGATAATCTTTGGGTTTCCATGTAGCTTTTGAATTGTTTCCGTAAATGCAGTATCAACTGTGATTTCTTTAAATGGATGAGATAATGCACAAAAGTGTGCATACTTGGTAAGTCTATCAACTACCACCATGATGACACTCTTTCCTTCTCACTTAGGTAAACCTATGATAAAATCCATTGAAATCTCCTCCCAATGTTGACTTGGAAAGGATAAAGGGTGTCGAAGACCCAGGGTCTTAATTGCATCAACTTTATTTTTGTGGAAAACTAAACATTCTGCCACAAACTTTTAAATATCAAATTTAAGGCCATCCCAAAAAAAAAATCTTTCTTCACCTTGTGGTAAGTTTTTAAAAATCATGAGTGTCCTCCTAAAGGAGAAGTGTGCAATTCCAAAAGAATATTTTGTTTTAGTTGGGAATTATTACAAAGATATAAGCGAACTTTTTACCATAACGAATCATTCTTCCAACTAAATGTATTAGATGTAATAGGATCTTGCTTCAAATTTTGAATGAGTGTCCACACTTCTCCGTATTTCTTCCATTCATCCCTTGCTTTGGTTATCCAATCTAGTTGGATAATATAAATTGCACAAATTAATGCTTCCACCTCTTCATCCTTTCTTGAGAGTGCATCTACTACAAAATTTAGCTTCCCTTTTCTTGTACATGATTTCAAAGTCATAACCCAACATCTTTGTGACCCATTTTTGCTACTCTCCTGAAGATAGTCTTTGTTCTAAAAAGTGTTTATTACTATCATGATAATTTTTTACCTTGAAGTGCCTTTCCATTATGTAAGGTCGCCATTTCTTTATTGCATGTAGTATTGCCAACATTTCCTTCTCATAAATTTCTTTCTGTAAATACTTTCATTTGATTGGATGACTTTCAAAAGAAATGGGTCTTCATTCTTGCATTAAAACAACACCAATTACATTTCCCGAGGTATCACATTCGACAATAAAGGTTTTTGTGAAGTATAGCATAGCTAAGACTGGTGTTAGGCACATTGCCTCTTTAAGATGTTTAAAGGCCTTAGTTAGAGGTGCTGTTATTCTCCCATAATTCTGAAAAAACTTGCAATAATAGCCTGTTAACTCAAGAAATCCTTGCAATTGCTTTATGGTTGTGGGGACTTTCCATTCCTTGATGGCTTTAATTTTGTTAGGGTATACCTTACCACCCTCGTGAGATACTATATGACCCATATATTCCACCTCTTGTACTCCAAAGAAACATTTGGATGTTCTTGCATATAATTGTTTCTCCTCCAATAGTTTGAGCACCTTGTCAACATGTTGAAGATGATCCTTCCAAGACCTGTTGTAGATTAGTATGTTATAAAAGAAATACTAGCAAAAATTTTCTAAGGAAGGGTTTGAAAATGAAATTCATCAACCCTTGAAATGTATAAGGTGCATTGGTAATGCCAAAAGGCATGACCAAAAATTCATAATGATCCTCATGAGTTCAAAATTCTATTTTCAGAATATCTTCAGTCTTCACTCTAATTTGATCATATCCTGAACGAAGATCCAACTTGGTAAAATAAATTGTGCCATGTAATTCGTCCAATAATTCATCAATTACAGGAATGAGAAATTTATCTTTAATAGTGAGCTTATTAAGTTCCCTATAATCTGGACACATGCACCATGATCCATCCTTCTTGTGCACAAATACTACTGCACCATAGAAACAAATTTGACTAGGTTGAATTATACCATCCTCTAACATTTCTGCAATCATACATTCAATTTTGCTCTTTTCGAAATAAGGATATCTGTAAGGCCTCAGTTTGGAGGAACAATTCCTGGAATCAAATGAATAGCATGATCATGATCATGAATGGGTGGGAGTCCTTTCGGAGTTTCAAACACCTTGGAATGATTGTCCAAGAATTTTTGGAGATCTGGATAAATAGATGATTTTTATATTGGAACTTCTAATGAAAAGAATTGTGAAATTACGCCTCATTTTCTTTCTTCAGAAGCTTTTTCATGCCATTAGATCTTATTATCTTTCCCATCTTCCCCACGATACCCCGTATCTTTATTTCCTTTCCTTCGAAAAAATATTTCAAGAAAAGTTCTTGAAAATTAAAAGCCACCGTCCCCAAAGATTGTAACCATTGTACTCCTAGTACAACATCAACACCTCCCATTGGAATGGAAATCATTGGACTGTTCAATACATATTCACCCATTGTTAGCTTCATATTATGGCGTTTTCCAGAGTAATTTATAGTTCCTCCATTTGCAACCATCACTTGACATTCTAGTGATAGGTATAGGAAACAATTCAATTCCTTGGCTAGCTTACAATGAATAAAATTATGGGTGCTACCTGAATCAATCAACACCATTACCTTTTTCTTCTTGATATGTCCTTCTATGTTGAGAGTTTAAGGAGTGGTAATTCCTGCCAATGCATTAAATGATATGGTCGAACTCATTTCTTCTTCTTTTATGGTTGGTTCCTGGTGTATATCCTCTTCTTTTGAAGTTTCTTGTTCATTTTCTTCCTCCTTCTCACAATATATGTAAAATAATTTCTTCTCAACACACTTATGACCTTTAATGCATTTGCTATCACAACTGTAGCAAAGCCCTTTTCTCTTTTTTCTTGCAATTGTTGTGGTGTCAACCTTGTAGGTTGTGGAAGTCTATGAGTAGCAAAAATTCCATCTTTATGGATGTGAGTGGTAGGCGTCCTTGTCGCCATAATTTTACATTTAATTTCTCTTGCCAACCTAAATTCCTTCCCCAATCGATCAGTTTCCCAAATGTGAACTTCATGTTGGATGTTATCCTTTAATGTCCCTATGAAGACATCAATATTGTGTTCCTCTGGAATATCGGTTACCCTTATATTAAATTTTCGAAAGTCCTCAATGTGGTCCACCACTAAACCCTTTTGTTTGAGATTTATCAATTGGCTAAATAAATTGTTGCTCTTTGTATTCTCATAATGTGCTATCATTTTCTCTGTAAAATTTGACCAAGTGACAATTTTTTTACGGGGCAAAGCCATCGATACCATAGAAATGTATTTTGTTCTAAATTTAAAGTTGCAATGCTTACCTTTTGTGTGTTTTTTACATTATTGAGATAAAAATATTGCTCCATATGTAGTATCCATGTTATCCTTGCCATCCAACTTCCTCATATCCATCTTTGGAATGTGGTGGTTCATCCATCCAACATTAGAGTTAATGAAATCACGATTAACATTTATTTTTTTCTCATCATGAGTTTCGTATACTATATTTTCGGCATTAGGAAACATTTCTTGTATCAACTTTGTCAAACCTTCCATGTCTTATTTTAGATCATTCTTCATGTTTTCCATGTTTTTTTTCATTTTTTCTTCCATGTCATCCATATTAGCTTCCATGCCAGCTCCCATGCCATCCATATTAGCTTCCATGCCATCAATATTAGCTTCCATGCATTTCTTCAAAGCATCCATATTATTTTTCAAACCATCCATCTTCGCTTCCATGCCTATCTTCGAAACTTCCATTTCATTTTTTTTTCTATTTGCAAGAGCGAAATTTGGTGCACTTTCTCTTGTAATTTTTGTAGATCATGTCACGATTCTTCATCTTCATGAGTCATAGTAGAGTATTTTGAGGGATTGATGGGTCTGTTGGTTGTGGAGCCTAATTATATTGTTTACTTTGTATCACAACATTGGACCCCTGTACCTTAAAAGGGGCGGCAACGCCGCCCGTAATTAATCGCTACTATGGGGGGTCCAGGGGGGGTGGAAACACTTTTTAGAGCCCCCCCTAGCGAGGGTTTTCGTGGGAAGTGCCCCCGAAGCTAAAAAAAGATGTAAAATTGCCTTGTAAAAGTATAGTAATTTCTAGTCAATCTGGGCCGTTCGTTAGGAAATTGATCTGACGGTAGAAGTTATGTTTAGATTAGGGTTTTTTGCCCTAGAAGGCAACCCCCTTGTATATATGAGGGTATTGTATTGGGGCTGTGTATTATATGTGTATTCTCGGAGCGAGAAACAGAGAGGGAGACTGTGAGAGAGAATAGAGGATATTACAGCGGATCTGCTGTAGGTTTTGTCTCTTCATTTTTGCTGGATAATAGAAAGGAAGGACTGGCTATTCAGGGTGGACGTATCCCAAACTGGGTGAACCATGTATATCTATGTCTCTCTGGCTTTATGTGTTTTGTGTGCTTTTATTTTTCCGCATATTTTATGTGTTGCATCGCTCCATAATATATAATTTTCTAACAACTGGTATCAAAGCCGAAGGTATATTTGGCTGATAAACTCACAGGAAAGAAGGGTTCCTGGTTCGAGTGGGAGCAATGGCAGACGATGGTAATTTTAGGGTCGAGAAATTTAACGGCCAAAACTTCCCGCTATGGAAGATCCAGATGGAAGATTATCTGTATGAGAAATATATATACCTACCATTGAGCGGAAAAACAAAGAAGCCGACGGCCATGACAGACGCGGAATGGAACATTCTCGATAGAAAGGCACTCAAAACAGTACGGTTGTGTCTTGCGGCGTCAGTCGCCTTCAATATTTCGAAGGAAACAAAAACAAAGGGTTTGATGCAGACGTTGGTGAAAATATATGAAAAACCCTCGGCCTCAAACGAGGTACTTCTTATGAAATGAATATTTAATATGAAGATGTCGGAAGGTGGATCTGTTGCAGACCATTTAAATGAATTTAATACAGTTACCAGTCAGTAAGTTCTGTAGGGGTAAACTTTGATGATAAAATTAGAGATTTGTTATTCTTGTGTTCATTGCCAGAGAGTTGGAATGGTTTAGTAATGGCCATTAGTAACTCTGTCTCTGGATTTAGTACTTTAAATTTTGATGATGTTGTTGGTGCTATCCTTAGCGAGGAAATGTGACAGAAAAGATCTGGTGAGACATCAGGTAATGCTTTGAGTGCAGAGTCTAGGGGAAGAAGAATGGAAAGAGGAAAGAGCTCAGGATATCGCAGTAAATCAAGGAAAGGCAGATCCAAGTCCAGATCGGGGATAGTGTGCTAGAATTGTGGAAAGAAAGGACACCTAAAGAAAGACTGTAGATCTCGGAAGGGAAAAGAAGGAGACACATAGCAAGAAAACAATCATGAAGAAAATGTGACAGGTGATGTGTTACAAGATGCTTTGATTCTTTCTTTCGAAAATGTTACTGATTCTTGGGTTGTAGATTCAGTGGCTTCATTCCATGCCACACCTGATAAGAAATATTTTCATGACTATGTTCAAGGAGATTTTGGACAAGTTCGTTTGGGTGATGATAAACCCTGTAAAATTGTTGGAATGGGTAAAGTTCTTGTAAAACAACAGAATGGAAACCAATGGCTACAAAAGGAGGTAAGGCATGTTCCAGATCTGAAGAAAAATCTGATTTCAACAGGGCAGTTAGGCAGTGAAGGTTGTGTGACAACTTTCACAGATAAAACTTGGAAGGTCACCAAAGGAGCGTTGGTAATAGAAAAAGGTGAAAAGGTTGGTACATTGTATTTATGCAATGGTATTTCTAACTCTGTTAATGCTTTAACTTCCAAAGGAGCAGATGCAAGATTATGGCATCATAGGCTCGGACACATGAGTGAGAAGGGAATGAAGATTCTTCACTCAAGAAATTTGTTGCCAGGTTTGAAGAATGTTGATTTGGATTTCTGTGAGAATTGCATTTATGGAAAACAAAAGAGATTCAGATTTCTCAGAGTTGGGAAAGAAAAGAAGAGAAAAAAATTGGAGCTTGTGCATACAGATGTATGGGGACCTGCTCAGGTATCATCTCTCGGTGGCTCTCGTTATTATGTTACTTTTATTGATGATGCAACTAGAAAACATGGATTTATTGTATTCAGAATAAATCTGATGTATTTGATACTTTCAAGAAATGGAAAGCTTTGGTTGAGATTGAGACAGGAAAGAAGTTGAAGTGTCTCAGATCAGACAATGGAGGTGAATATTTCAGCAAAGAGTTTGATAGGTACTGTTCAGAGCATGGAATTCGTAGAGAGAAGATAGTTCCAAGAACACCACAAGAAAATGGTGTGTCAGAAAGGATGAACAGAACAATCATGGAGCGTGCAAGGTGCATGAGATTGCATGCATGATTGCCTTTACAATTTTGGGCAGATGCTGTAGATACTGTTGTTTATCTAATAAACAGAGGGCCTTCAAGTTCCTTGGATGGTGGTATTCCAAAGGAAGCATGGACAGGTAAAAATGTAAACTACTCTTTTTTAAAGCCTTTTGGTTGTGAGGCCTTTGTCCATATTAATAAAGAAAATAGAACAAAGCTTGAGGCAAAATCAAAGAAATGTACCTTTATTAGATATGGTGCTAATGATTTTGGTTATCGCTTATATGATTATGAAAATCACAAAATAATTAGGAGCAGAGATGTAATATTCAATGAAAAGGTCTTGTATAAGAATCAGTTGCAGGAAAAGAAACAGGAAAAAGAAAGCAAGGAATACATGGTTCTTGATGAGATAACTGAAAAAGTAAAGGTGCCTGAAAATAATAATAATCAACAACCACAGCAGCATCAACCACCACAACAGCAACAGGCACCTCAAACACCTGAAAGTGGTGTTAGAAGATCTACCAGGATAAGTAGACCCCCTGAACGATACTCTCCTTCATTATATTATTTATTATTGACTGATTCTGGTGAACTCGAATGTTATGAAGAAGCAATGCAGGTTGAAAGCAGGAAGAAGTGGGAGCTAGCCATGGAAGAAGAGATGGACTCCTTAATGCATAACCAAACTTGGGACTTAGTCAGGTTGCCTGCAGGTAAAACTACATTGCAGAATAAATGGGTTTACAGGCTGAAGGAAGAAGATGGAGAAAAACAGAGGTACAAAGCTAGACTTGTGGTGAAGGGGTTTGCACAGAAGAAAGGTATTGATTTTGATGAAATATTTTCTCCTGTTGTTAAGATGAATTCAATCAGAACTATTTTAAGTCTTGTAGCAGCGGAAGATTTACATCTTGAACAGTTAGATGTAAAGAAAACATTTCTCCATGGAGATTTGGAGGAAGAGATATACATGCAGCAACCAGAAGGATATGAGGTAAAAGGAAAAGAAAAATTGGTGTGCAGGTTAAAGAAGAGCTTGTATGGCTTAAAACAGGCTCCAAGGCAGTGGTATCTAAAATTTGACAAGTTTATGTCTGAACAAGGTTATACTAGATGTCACTCTGATCATTGTGTTTATCTAAAAAGGCAAAATGATGGAAACTATATTATATTGTTATTGTATGTAGATGACATGCTTGTTGCAGGATCTAACATGTAGGAAATAAATGTGCTCAAAATAAAATTGGAAAATTCACTTGCAATGAAGGATTTGGGAGCTGCAAAAAAAAATCCTTGGTATGAGGATAACTAGAGACAGGAAAAATCGCAAATTAACACTGTCTAAAAATGAGTACATAGAAAAGGTGTTGAAAAGATTTAATATGCAGAATGCAAAACCAGTTAGTACACCTTTTGCTAGCCATTTCAAACTTAGTAAGGAGATGTTCTCAAAGACCCAAGAAGACATGGATTATATGTCTAAAGTTCCATATGCATCAGCAGTTGGAAGCTTAATGTATGCAATGGTCTGTACAAGGCCTGATATTGCACATGTAGTGGGAGTTGTAAGCAAGTACATGAACAATCCAAGAAGAGAACATTGGATGGCAGTAAAATGGATTCTCAGATATTTGAGAGGTACCACAAATCAGGCATTATGCTTTGGTGGTTCAAACATTGCTCTATAGGGATATGTTGATGCAGATATGGCAGGTGACAGAGATAACAGGAGGAGCACTACAGGATATGTATTTACTATAGGTGGAACAGATGTCATTTGGGTTTCAAAAATCCAAAGTGTTGTTGCACTTTCAACAACAGAAGCCGAGTATGTTGTTGCTACAGAGGCTAGTAAAGAAATGATTTGGTTACAAAGGTTTATGGATGAATTGGGTAAGAAGCATGATATGGGTACACTATACAGTGATAGCCAAAGTGTTATTCATCTTGCAAATAACTCATCATTTCATTCCAGGACTAAACACATACATCTCAAGTACCATTTCATACGGTTAGTATTGGAAGATGGAGAGTTGAAGCTGGAAAAGATACACACTAGCCAGAATCCTGGAGATATGCTAACAAAAGTTGTAAACAAGGAGAAACTGAGAACGTGCTCAGTTTCAATTGGTCTTCAAGGATGATGATGAAGATGAGGAATAGCCAGGTCCAAAGAGGAGTCATTGTCCAGCAAATGAAGCAGCAGTGGAGTTGCTACAATCAGTCTCCAAGTGGGAGATTGTTGGGTGTGGACCCTGATTATCTTGTTTACTTTGTATCACAACATTGGACCCATGTACCTTAAAAGGTGCAGCAACACCGCCCGTAATTAATTGCTACCATGGGGGGTCTAGGGGGGGCGGTAGCGCTTTTCGGAGGCCCCCCCTAGCAGGGGTTTTTGGGGGCAGCGCCCCCGAAGCTAAAACCAGATGTAAAATTGCCTTGTAAAAGTATAGTAATTTCTAGTCAATCTGGGCCGTTCATTAGGAAAATGATTTGACAGTAGAAGTTATGTTTAGATTAGGGTTTTTTTCCCTAGAAGGCAACCCCCTTGTATATATGAGGGTATTGTATTGCGGCTGTGTATTATATGTGTATTCTCGGAGTGAGAAACAGAGAGGGAGACTGTGAGAGAGAACAAAGGATATTACAGCGGATCTGCTGTAGGTTTTGTCTCTTCATTTTTTCTGGATAATAGAAAGGAAGGAATGGTTGTTTGGGGTGGACGTAGCCCAAACTGGGTGAACCACGTATATCTGTGTCTCTCTGGTTTTATGTGTTTTGTGTGCTTGTATTTTTCCGCATATTTTATGTGTTGCATTGCTCCATAATATATAATTTTCTAACAGGGTGTTGAATTATTTTTAGGGGGCATTTTAGAATCCAATACTATGCCCAATAGGCCTTTGTAATCACTTAAAACTGATTTTTCAATCAAGACCTTTGCAATTTGAAAAACAATACACACCATTTTCTTGCTTTTGAGGAGCTCAATATTCAAACTGAATTATCTTTGTAATTGCGGATCTTAAAATTCTTAAATTTGGTCCTATAGTAGCCCTTCGAATATTCTTTTGAATGCCATAGGTCTGACCTGATTTGGATACTTCAAGACAAGGTTATGTTGAATCTCCCACAATGACCTAATTATGGATTGGGTCGGTAGAGAGCACTTGTACGGCGTGCCACGTATCACTATCTCCTCCTTTAGCTCTGAAATTCATAAAAGGGAATCTACAGTCTGTTTACTTGTGACAACTTCTTACAAAATTCCAATCTGATGATCAGAGAGAGAGTTATGACGATTTTTCCAAGGTCACCTCTTTCAGATGAAATTCAGGACTGAACAAACCATAACTTCCATAGATCATATCCCCGAAAATATTGGGGAACAATATCTAAAATGTTTACAGGAAGTTCCTCGGGATTTTAGATCTTCTCTGTAAAAATTTCATCTTCTGAACCTTCATAGAAAACAAGTTATAGTGAGAATTCCACGATGACCAGTTTAGGTGAAATTCGTGAGCCTAAAAAAAGCACAACTTTCACATATCATATCTCTAAAAATATTGCGAACTAAGATCTAAACTTTGTAAACACCATTCCTCGGGATTTCGGCTTTTCTCTCTAAAAATTTCATCTTCTGAAACTTTGTAGAAGAAAAGTTATAGCAAAAATTCCACGATGACTTGTTTGGAGCAATAAAACCCTAGAATACAAAGCTTTGATACCAAATGTTATGAAACTAGCTCCAAAAATAGAAGAAAAGAGAGATCAATGCCTTATAAATCATCCACTTTGATGGGGAAAGCTCCAATACATTACATAAATGAAAAATTCTTGGATGATACAAATGACAAAACCTCCTTCTATATAAAGGGGTCCATGGGGTCATAATATAATCCTAGACAACCTACCAATAATAATGTAAGGAAAAAATAATAACAATATGGGGGTTACAGGGGTACAACAATAATGATAAGGGGGCTATACTAATAAAAATAAGGGACTACACTAATAATATGGGGACCTAATAGTTAAAGTGAAAAAATGATTTATTTTGCTTCTAGTTGAAACAAATCATGAAAGTAAACTCATAGGTATTGTTAGTTATATTATTAGTTAAGAGATTTCATTTTTTGAAAAGTTTTTACATTTTTAGGGGTTTTCTAGTTATTTTTTATTTTGAAGAATTAAAGATTGTTTTCTCATAGAATTGTATATTTTGGCTTTGAATCAACATAAATTTTCATGACAAAGTGATATTGGTTATGCTTCAAAATGAAATTGATTTCTTGATGAGAAATAATTGTTATGGGATGTTTTAGGAAATTTTTACTTCTTTGAGTTCAAAAAATCCTTCTACTTTCCCTTAAATAGGAATTCATGGAAACAAATAATTACATATTCATTGTTGATGCATTTAGAGTAATTTTTTGAGTAGTTCACAAGATCATTGAGTTTCATTTCCATACACCTCTGCATAAACAACATCCAAATTAATACAGTGCTTATAAAATTGCTCTAGATATTTTTACATTTTCTAGGGCTCATTTCACCATTCTACCTCAAGATTAGAGCTTTGGAATAGGGAGTAATTAAATTTCCAAAGCAGAGAAAACAAACAAGTAGCATCTTGCAGTAGGGAAAAACTAAATGTTGAAATTTTTCTCTAGGAAGCTCTTCTTAAAAGAGTCAATCATGAGGTCATGTCGGATCTAGTGGATTAATCGTACCTACTTCATTCATAAAGATAGAAGATGTGCATGTATTATAAATGATAAAACTCAGATTAACCATTGTCAAGGAGCCTAGGATCAATTGTTAGTAAACCTCGTATTTACCTTCTCGAGGAGTTTTCAAGGGGATTGAGCTTTGATATTCTGCCCTTGCATGTATATCAGACCACAAATTGCTCCCCTATGTTCAATTGTCCCAGTGGTAACCTTAGTGCCTATAATATTTAGGATTTTTCCCAAGGTGACGGTGAAGGGAAGGTCTCACTGTACCTAGAGGAGACATTGACTAGACTCACTCAGACTTTTCAGAGGGTAGTCTTCACTTTGAGATGGCATAGTGGCATAATACCATTTCATTAAGCAGGTTTTCAGGGTATATGTTCCGACCGCTAGTGTTCCATATCAATCTGCGCGAGATTGGATTTCATCACCAACTAGTGATTTTATTTTGGAAATGTATTGTTTGTGTGTCGATTTCTTCTTAGATTTTGTAGCGCGTGTTTATTTGTTTCATTATTTTTAGAGGACTTAGGTGTGATTATTTTCAATTTTTTTGGTTTCGTGAGTTAAAAAATTAACTATGGGTGAATTATCGAGACATTGACATAGAATGGAGGTTAAACCCCCTGAATATACACCTAGTCAATTGGAAAAATCAAAACTGAAAGGGTTCAATCATCAGGAACCGGTTCATCTGAACAAGGAGAATCATCCATCATAATACATCCTCATTTCGAGGTAAATAAAACTCAAATAACTTAAATAGAACAAAATCAATGAGAAATTTCTGAAGTAATCAAAGTTGAATCTGTCACTAGTGAGTTTTCAGATACACAACTCACTGAACCTAAAATATATTTACTTGATTCTCATTCCACTTCATCTAAGTCACCTTTGAATGTTGTATTAGCCCCAACTCCTGGTTGTCCTCGTTCACTTCGAGTAAAGCTTCTCATCACTAAGGATCTTCCTCGAGGCCTTAAGAAATTGAAATTCCCTCTCGTCGAGAATCTTTAGATTTAAGGTATATTAAACCAATCTACACTTTGGATTTTCCTTTCACTCCCTTTATACCAGATCCTTGGTATCTCCAATTTAGCAATTTTTTACATTGTTATGGTTACGGACATCCATGACACTGAATCCAATTTTACTCTTCACCCAGGTATAGTAACATGACTTTTGAGAGCATGTCTATTTAGTCATCCATGTTTTCGTCTTCATCAAAAAGCTTTTTGTATGGTGGTCCTTCTGTTCTTGCTGGGCACCAGTCACTTTCTGGGACTTTTTCAAGAGCATCTCCTGTCTCTGAAACTTCTACTATGTCAACAGGATTATTCGAGTCTACCAACCAGCCTTTGACTATGAAACATTTTTATATGTTTTCCACGAATACCCCTTAAGCTATCTCATAAGGTAGCTATATAGCGATTTGGGGGCAACAAACTCTTCAAGGGTAGCAACCTATTCAAAGGATGTAGCCTCTTCAAGGGCAAAAGTCTCCTCAAGGGTAACATCTTCAAGGGCAGCAGCCCCTTTGACAGCAACAACCTTTTCAGGGAGGAAAAACTTTTAATGGGTCCTATCCAACGACTGCAGGGAAAAATATTCCTAGTAATTATCAACCTTATGGCCCAATGCTTCAAAATTTCTATTATCAACCCTATGCGTCACAACCCTCAATGGGATCTCCTTATCCAGGTATAAACACTATGTGGAACCCCTCGTTTACTCAACAGTCTTTGCAACCTACCCCAAAAATGACTTATAATCAACCTACTCAATCACTTAGACAATTTTTTTACACCCAAGTCCAACAACCTTTTCAAGGTGCACATCAAATTACCCAAAGGGCATCTATGCAAAGTAGTCAACAAGCTAGTCTGAGTACTCCTAGTACTCTTATTCAATCTATTGTGCAAACATCTATTCAACAACCAGGTACACCCATCCCAGGATTTCTCCAAGTCTCTATTGGCATGACCCTTCAAATGTCAACACGAGTTGTTACATAGGCTATCCCTCAAACTACTGACCATCAAACCAGACCTATAGTCCAGTTAATTCCTCAAGAATCTTTGGAACAACCTAGTACAAGAGCTATGAAAACAAGTCAAACTTGTGTAGGTCAACCTATTCAAGGGAAACCATTTGCAGGTCAACCTAGTCAGGGGCAACCTTTTATAGGTCAAACTCTTCAGGGACATCCTTTGGTAGGTCAACCTCTTCAAGGTCAATTTTCTCAAGGCCAGTCATTTCAAGGCTAATTGAAATATGGAAAATTGGGAAAAAATACATATTTCCAGAGCCAGCCATACCCTCATTATACATTTTAGATACCATCTCAACCTCAATTCGGTATGGATACCCCTTGATACCCTAGAGGTGTGCCAATTCCAACTTCTCAAGCTATCCTAGGTTTTCTTAGATACCCTCATCTAGGTACTGGAATCATCCCTTACGGTTATGAATTCGCTCAACAAGACCCTAACAAGTGGTTACCTTTCATAGAAACTTTAGATTTACCAGACTTCTCTTGGCTAATGAATGATCTGATTTATTATCTTCTGTTTTGGCCGGCCATGCCTAGTAATTTTCCCAGTGACATTCCGAAGTTTGAAGCAAAACCAAGAGAGAACCCATCAAACCACGTTATGAATTATAATTTTTGGTGTGCATCCAGCTCTTTAATTGATGATTCCATTCATTTGAGACATTTTCAGAGAAATTTGATTAACTTAGCTGCAAAGTGGTACATTGAGTTATCACGAGGCTGTTTCAACAATTTCAATGCCTTAGAAACTGCTTTGCTTACTCATTTTTAGTTACCAGTCCATTATGATAATGGCATGGAAATTTTGACTTCAATTAAACAAAGTAAATCTATGTACAGTTCATATCACATCCATGAATGGCAACGTAGACACTGTTTAGTCAAATTTTTAATCGCAGATCAGATTTTGGCTGAATGGTTTATCAAATAATCCTAATATTAATGAAGATTTCGCTAAAGGAGAAATTTTAATAGAAGAATAACTTATCACTCAAGCAAAGTATATAGACCTTGTTTATACACAGTCCGGTATGGTGTATGAAAAAATTCATGATTTACCTCACCCAGGTCAACTTACTATAACTCCTTATGGTTCTCATGTTGCGAATGTTGTAATCGATATAATTAATACATCAAAGAGTAAAAATAAACAATTCAAATATAATAATACTATCATAACTTTACCTGATTCACCCAATGGAGACTCTTCTCTAAAAAATTCTATATAAATCGGTGTCGTAGATTCATATATTGCAAAAACCAAATCGTCCAGTAATAAGAAGAAAGGGAAGTGTAAAATAAAGAAAATAATTCTCCAAAAGAGAAAGTAGACAAAAATGAAACATCTGATGAAAATAGGAAACCTCGTTATCCCTATCTTATTTGTGATGAGGATCACTACACAAAAGAGTGTCTACATCGGTCCAAGGTATCTAAACTTGTCAAAGGTTCGCCCAGACCCGCTATTCTTAAAGATACTTTTCCATCACAAGACAATAAAATGATCAAATCTCCTTCCAAGTCATCGATGGATATCCTGATGATGTCCCAGGTGATGGTTGCAATGTGATCTCAAGATTATGGATCTAAGAGTCCTATAACTGGAAAGGAAAATGGATCATCCAGTCAACCTATGGTATCAACCCCTTCTATTTCTGAACCATTACACATCGAGAAACCTAGTCCTGATATAGTACTTAAACTGATTGCCAAAGGTGTGCTTTGAAAACTGGCTTTCAATCAACATGCAAGAGCCGCTCAAAACTACACTATTGTTGAAGATCTGGCAATTTCACCTTTACCAATGTCAGCCCTCAAAGTGTTGCAGTCATTTCTAGCTCAGAGGAAGTTATTATTATCAGCTATTCGAGGAATTTACCCTCAAGATTCTAATCTTATCGTATTTGATGTCGAGAACTTTGTACCTAGAATCTCACACCAAATTTCTTTCCAAATACCTATTTTATTCAAATATAGGCAAGTTTTTTCGCACAGTGATTGACGAGAGAGAATCTACGTGCATTATGTCTTTAGCATGTTGGAAAAATCTTGGTTCTCAACAAATAAATCAGTCACCCGTGATTCTAAAATCCTTTGATGGAAGAGGTTTTTGCCCATTCGGAATACTCTAGGATTAACCCATAGAGGTAGAAGGAAAAATCGTTACACTTGAGTTGGAATTCGTTGATGCCCCTATTGAATACAACCTTCTGCTAGGTCGGATTTGGTCATATGCTATGACCGCTATCATTTAATAATTATTTTGATTAATCATTTTTCCTCATAAAGGAAATATTGTTAAATTGATTAATTTTATTACTACAGTTATGATCCTACCCCTACGGATAGTATCCAACACGTTGGAAAGACGATTATCCCTTATGAAGATGATGGGGTAGGAGTAGTTAAGGATTCCTCTCTTATGGGAACTTTTTCTATACCTCCTCCTAACTTGCCTCTAACTTATTTCAATATCAACATGATTACATCAAGAACAGTGCCTTTTGTTGACTCACGGATTAGGCCTTCAGAAATTGAATTGGACTACTATCGCAATGAAATGCCTTTGATTCCATATGAATTGGCATATGTAGCAGTGAAATCTCTTTCTGACATTTCATCAACCGATATTGATCAAGTGAATGTGGTCAGTAATGAGTCTTCTTCTCTACCAGTTTTAGCCACATCTTTTTCTTATCCTTTTCAACACATTTTTGAGTGATGAGAATATTCGTGAAATTTTGTCATTGGAGGATTTACCTTAGGACGATCTTCACCATCTATCCTCTTTTCTACTAGACCTTGATAAATTTGAAAATGAATTTTCAATGATATTTCCAATTGAGTATGTTAAGGAACCTCAAAATCCTATGTCAATAATTCATTCAAATTCTAAGACGAATTTAGGAAACATTTCCACAACAATTCCAATGGACATATCAATCAAACCAGGAATAGTTGAAAACATTCATATAGGTGCTTCATGCTCAATTGATGAAATTAACATATATAAATTCCTATTTCAAGAATTCCGAGACATTTTTTCCTAGTGGTACGAATAAATGCCAGAAATTTATCATAAGATTATAATTCATGATTTTAATACATACCCGAATGCTAAACCTATTCGAAAAATATTACGTCAAGTAGATCCGTGAAAAGCTACTTCTATTAAAGCTGAATTTGAAATACTATTTCATGCAGGATTGCTTTATCATTTTCCATTGACATATTGGGTATCTAACATAGTTCCAGTGACCAAGAAACAAGGTTCAACTATCAGAGTATGTGTCGATTATAGGGATATTAATAAATATTTTCCCAAAGACAATCATCCCACCCCTTACATCGACCAAATTATTGATGATTGGGTCGGAAACAAATTATTTTAATTTATGGATGGATTTTTTGGTTACAATAAAATAAAAATACTCCCTGATGATCAGCCCAAAACAACATTTATTTGTCCATGGGGGACATTTGCATATTATAAAATTCCTTTTGGATTGAAAAACGCTAGCGCAAATTTTCAACGAGCTATGTCTTATGCATTGCAGGACATGAAAAATATTGTGAAACACTACTTGGATGACTTACCTACTCATTGATTGCGCAGGAAATATCATCCAACACATTTACTTGCCATTTTTATGCAATGTAGTGTAATATCCCTTAAATAGGATTTCATGGAAACAAATAATTGCATATTCATTTTTGATGCATTTAGAGTAATTTTTTGAGTAGGTCACAACATCATTGAGCTTCATTTACATACCCCTCTGCGTAAACAACATTCAAATTAATACAGTGCTTATAAAATTTATCTAGATATTTTTACATTTTCTAGGGCTCATTTCACCATTCTACCTCAGGATTAGAGGTTTGGAATAGGGAGTAATTAAATTTCCAAAGAAGAGAAAACAAACAAGTAGCATCTTGCAGTAGGGAAAAGCTAAATGTTGAAATTTTTCTCTAGGAAACTCTTCTTGAAAGAGTCAATCATGAGGTCATGTCGGATCCAGTGGAGTAATTGTACCTACTTCATTCGTAAAGATATAATATGTGCATGTATTATAAATGATAAAACTCAAATTAACCATTTTCAAGGAGCCTAGTATCACTTGTTAGTAAACCTCATATTTACCTTGTCGAGGAGATTTCAAGGGGACTGAGCTTTAATACTCTTCCCTTGTGTGTATATTGGGCCACAAATTGCTCCCTTAGGTTCAATTGCCTCAGTGGTAACCTTAGTGCCCATAATATTTAGTATCTTTCCCAAAGTCACAGTAAAGGGAAGGTCTCACTGTACCTAGAGGAGACGTTGACTAGACTCACTCAGACTTTTTGGAGGGCAGTATTCCCTTTGAGATGGCATAGTGGCATAAGACTGTTTCATTAAGCAGGTTGTTAGGGTAACTGTTCCGACTGCTAATGTTCCATTTTAATCTGTACGGGTGAAAATGTGAAGCTGGGTTACACTTTTTGCCCTTTTTTGAGAAAAAAAAGTCATTTTTTTCGGTTCTTCAACTTTCTGCAAACTATAACAATTTTTCTGTGTAGAATTTCATTTTGCGATAAAAATAAAAGTTGTGAGAAATTTTGTTAGCTTTATATTACTTATTTTTTGAAATTTTTTTATGCATATTTGATATGTCAACTTAGCGTTTCTTTGAGTGTGTGTTTCTTAACAATCAAAGGATTCATAACAAGTCATGTTATGTCGCAATGTTGTATTCATTGAAAATTTGTGTTTTTGAAAAAACAAAATGTGTTACAACAATCTAGACAGAGTCTACTTTGTTTTCGTCATATTTACAAAGCCAATGGATGCATATAATAATTACTAGAATTTTTTGTACTGGTCCAATACGAAAAACTGCGTATTTTGGATATGTTTCGTGTGGCAACAAATTTCTTAACATATAAGTTATAAACTAAAAATATAAAAGCTACCCATTAGAGTCAACGGACCAATGTAATGCCCCATAATTTTTTCAATTTTTTTTACAATGTATTTTGGGAGATACAAAATTTTGATTTCACTGAATCACAATGACCCTCAGAAATTTTTTGCACCCATTTTATTAGAAAAATAATTAAAATTAATAAATGTTTACAAAATTCCATAAAATTTATATTTCCTGAAAGTAGATTCAATTTTGAAAATGCTTGTCTTGGTTCCGACAGTTAATTAACAACCTTTCATGGAGTTTAATCAGTCCAAAGTTGCAGAACCATTTTCAGAGCCTGGTTTTGCGTAATTGGTGACGCGTTAGTTCGGCCGAACTTTTAGTCCAAGTTCGACCGAACTATGTTTTCCGCTTACGAGTCGTTAAAACTAACGTCTTAATAGTTCGGCCGAACTTCTTATCAAAAGTTCGGCCAAACTATTGTGTAACTCTCTGTCGGCCGGAAAGTTTTGTGGAGCCCCCTACAAAACACACATTTCGCGTCAATATAAATTGCCGCGAAATGATTCACAATTTTCGCACATTTCGCACTTCATTTCATTTCACAAAGACTTGGTTTGGGTTCAAAAAAATTTCTTCAAAGTTTGGGTTTAAAGAAATTTTTTGGAAGACATTTTTTGGAGGCGGCGTGATTTTTCTTGGAGGTATGTACGTGTTTTGTGTTGAAATAAATATTTTGAGCTTCTTTGTTCAAAAAATTTTCTTCAAAGTTTGGATTTAAATAATTGGGTTTAAGAGCATTTCTTGGAAGCAAATTGATTTTACAATTTTGGATTTAAAGAATTTTTTTGGAAGACATTTCTTGGAGGCGGCGTAATTTTTCTTGGAGGTATGTACGTGTTTTTTGTTGAAGTACGTGTTTTGTGTTTTTTAAAGTGTGTGTTTTGGATTGGATTACGTATTTTTTACAAAAAATTTACACTTAATTTTTTTAAAGATTTTTTTAAATTAAATATTTTGTGATATTTTTTGTAATTGAGTTATTGTCTAATTTTTTGAAGGAAATTTTTTGAACCTCATACCCTATTATCATGGGAAATTGAAGAACTTGTGTGATAAAATATGATTGAGAAAGAGACCCTGAGGAACGTAGAGAAGAGACGAGACAATATTGCAAAAGAAAGTTAGAAGCCCTCTCAAATATTGAAGAGGAAAATCAACCTCAAGCAGAAATTGAAGCAGGTATGTAAATGTAAATATTACATGATCTATTGATATATATTTAAAATTTTCCGAATTTAAAATGTGAAGCTTAATTTTTATTTGATGAACTAGTTTGAAAAATATTTTGTTTGATGTAAATAGACAGAGATATTCCTCAAAATATTGAAGAAGAAAATCAACTTCAAGCAAAAATTGAAGCAGGTATGTAAATGTAAATATTATGATCTATTAATATATTTTTAAATTTTTCCCAATGTAAAATGTGAAGCTTAATTTTTATTTGATGAACTAATTTGAAAAATATTTTGTTTATTGTAAACAGACAGCGATACTCCTCAAAATATTGAAGAAGAAAATCAACCTCAAGCAGAAATTGAATCGGGTATGTAAATGTAAATATTATGATCTATTGATATATTTAAAATTTCCTAATATTTATTGACATATTTATTAATTTAGTTATTTATTGAATATGTACTATTTTTCGAATATGTACAGATGAAATCACTATCGATAATGAGATGTTAGAAAATGTCGACACTCACACATATGGAGATAAAAAACCTGACCATGTTATACGATATCGTGTCGATAGAATTTTTGAAAAGTATTTCAAAAATGAGCAAGTGACAATTCAAGCTCAAATGTTGAAAGGTCTCCTATCATCAAGGAAATTAAAAGAAGCGACAACACTATTGGGTATTCGAAAATCAACCAAAGATAAAAAAAAATGAAAGAAGAGGTGATAAAAAATATGAGTAGTGCTATAGAGTCAATTAAGAGATCTAGAGATAAAGATGTTTCAAATATACGTAGAGGAATACAGATGGCAATGTTTTCACCAAGTACTCAAGAGAATCGTTTGAATCTAACATCTATGGCACGAGCACTGGGAACCTCGCGAAAAACTCTGCACAAACATCGAAAATTTCAACTGTAAATAGATGTAAATGATGAACTCGCTTGTTGGAGAGCTATTTGTAGGCAACCATACAAAGATAGAATTGGAGAAGATGTTAAAAAAATAATATATGAATATTGGAAGAACAATTCACGTGTTTCACCGACTGCAAGACATGTGATGCGAAGAAGAATAGCAGGAAATCAATACGAAGAACATGAAAAACATCTCTTGGAAACCACTCAAATAGAGTTATTCAACAAGTTCAAAGAAGAGAATCGTCAAATTCAAGTTTCACTCAGTGCTTTTGTTCAACAAAAACCATGGTATGTAAAACCTATCACCGTACGCGACACTTGTTGTTGCCGTTATCATGTGCAATTTGAGTTATATTATGACACATTCCTTGATTTCGGTAGAACATTATGGAAGGATTCACCTCCTCCTTCCACTATCCGTGATTTCATATCTCAAATTCTATGTGAAAGAGAAAGCGATGAACTATTTTACAAAAAGAAATGTGTTGGTGGTAAAAAATGCGATGATTGTGGACATTTGACTAAATTTCAAAACAAATATCGCATTGATATAAATGATCAATCATTGTCCAACATGAAAGTGAAATGGAAGAGATATGAATATATCGATACATCGATTCAAGGTGCAAATAGTGTTAAAAGAATTGAATTACTAGAAGACAAAAAATTTCTGATAGACTTTTTGAGAAAGTTTGAGGCCGAAATTTACAAATACACCAAGCATTCCCATAGAGCTCGATGGCAAGACTTGCAATTCAAAAAATATCGTGAAGTTTTTCCACCAAGGACCATTTTGTCATTGATTGATTTTGCATAAAACTACACATTTGTTCCACAAAAAGAAATTCAGAGTGAATACTATCATTCTGACCAAGTCTCCATGCTCGTCCATATTCTATATAGACATGCTGAACAAAATGTCGATCATATAGAAAGCACGAGTGAAAATCGACATATCATTAAAGAATATCACTTTTATATCAGTGACGATCGTACACATGATACATGCTTTGTACAACATTGTTTTGGAAAAATTTATGATTCATTGAAAAATCGTGGAATAACATTCAATGAACATTGGATATGGTCAGACGGATGCGCAGGTCAATTCAAATCTGCACGATCATTTTTTTGGTTGTGTTGTCTTCATAAGAAAACCTGCATTAAACATTGTTGGAATTTCTTTAAGACTGGCCATGGAAAAGGAGAACATGACGGTGCAGGAGCATGCATAAAACAAGTATTTCAAAGATATCAAATGAACCACTCTGCACGCCGACTTGTGAATGCTGAAGAAGTTGTTCAATGGTGCAAAACGGCTCTAAGCCATGAGATTAACCCATCAAGAGAAGTGCAAAGGTACATTCAATTTAATTTATATTGGAAATCTAACTTTAAACATTGTACATTTATCATGCAATGATTATTTTTAATTGTATTTTGATATCATATTTACAAATTATTTTTCTAATTTTCCATATAAAGGTTTTTCTGGCATATTGGAATCGAAGACATAGATAGATCAATTGGAAATGACGTTGAAACAATAAAAGGGACTCGAAAATTGCATTCAATTCAAACAAAGTTGTCCACAAATGTGTTTGCATTGGATAAAAGAAAATATTTTTGTTTTTGTGATGTTTGCATAGACAACACAAAATCCAATGACGTTTGTGAAAACAAAATGTATGTGAACGATTGGAAACATACATAGCTAAATACAAAGGGAAAAATGTCTATTGCAATGTTTGAAGAAATGCAATCAGAGGAAACTACAATATCATCCGATGGTGATCGAGTTTCTGATCTTGTTAGAGAAGGTAACATTTGAATTACTTTCTAATGATTTAAAGATCTAGAAATAAATTTAAATATGCATAATTAAATGTTAAATTTATTTTATTGTGCAGAAGATGTTTTTGTTGTAATTGCACCTATTGACAACGATGAAAATGTGAAGTATTATTTGATGCGTTGCACTGAACGAAAAATGAAATTATTACAAGACTATAATGATCACGGATTTCAGTATGACAGAGGGTCTATTATACTGAAAGGTTATTTTTTCAAACAAACTCATCAAAGTGGAGAATTTTTTTACTTTGAAGACTATGAACCTGATTCCATAAGTTGTCAATATAGTCACTTGGTGTGTGCAGCACGCATAAAGTTGATAGAAATTCAATCAAAGAAAAAATCGAAAATTAAGAAATGGAAAATGTCAAAATCCGATCATGAACGAATTATTGAGGATGGAATTCCATTAGAATTTTTTTGAGTGAAGTGTCCAACAATTTATTATCTTTGGATTAAATATGTTTTAAAACTTCCAGTACTCAACTAAAAATTGAGTTGCTTATGTTATTTGTGGTTTGCACATGTTACAAATTGTTTGGGTACAAGCACGTGCTCTAGTATCAATTGAAAGTAGTTTTTCTATACATGTGCATTGATTAAAAATGTTATATGTATTGGATATATATATATATATTCTAGAATGAAATTAATTGTTCTTGTATATGTTTTCTGACCATATGGTACAAATTATTTCTCTTTATTTTGTAAGGTCAGATTCGGTCCCCATATGGCCTAGCCTCCAAGGGACAAGATAACAAGTGGTTGTCCCCACTTGCCCGAATCTCAGCTTTTAAGTACAATTTTACTGTTTATGTCAGGCATCTTCCATGATGTCCTAGCCAAAGATAGATTCTCTTTGTTTCAAGTTTCCAGTAAAAGTTGTCACCGAATGACCTGCTCGAACTCTTGTAGTAAACACCATACCTTATCTCTCTTGCTCTCCAATATTATTAGGTTTAATTACTATAACACAAAAATCGTTCTGCATTGTCAATAATTTTTTGCGCTTACATTAAATAAATGAACACTATTAATCCAATGACTTTACAAGTAATGTACCATCATACATGCAATTATATCAAATTAGAAATCAACATATACAATGAAATCAATGGGGATTGTCTTGTTACAAGTAACATAATTTCAATTTACCATATGTGCAAATGTAGGTTGAAACCATCCAAAACTTTAAGTTGTAGATTGAAACCATCCAAAACATTAAGTTTTAAAACCCTTTTGATTATATATTGTGCAAGATTAAAACATTAAACATTTAAATTTCATTAAATATCACATGCAAAATGTAGATTGAAACCATCCAAAACTCGAGTTTTAAAAACTTCACATTCCATGCCAATTATAATTACACTATCCAATAAAAACATTTAACAAATTAAATATCACATGCCAAAGTTGTTTCAAGTTTCCGGTAAAAGTTGTCACCGAATGACCTACTAGGATATTATAAATTTACTAGCTTTGTAAGATCATTTGGCATTCGGAAAAATTCGAAAGTCTTATACTATCAATCAATTTAAAGTATCATTCACCCTAGGGAGTGTAAAATATTCAATGTAGGTTGGTGACGATGCTCACTCCTAGCTTGAAGCAGCTCCAATGACCAATTCTTTAATGAATTCCAATGCACTAAACTATTCTTTAATCAATTACAAATAGCATTTATTGTGATCAATCTTAAACTATTCTCTTCTTCTATTCTTATTGTCACACTTATTAGTTTTGTCATCTTTCCGTATCAATTATATTAAAAAGAAAGTAAAAATAATAAATCATAAACCGTTTAAATATTTAAATAGCTCGAACTCTTGTAGTAAACATTGGATACTGGTTTAATTATTATAACACAAAAATCGTTCTACATTGTCAATAATTTTTTGCGCTTACACTGAAATCAATGAACACTATTAATCCAATGACTTTACAATTAATGTACCATCATACATGCAATTATATCAAATCAAAAATCAACATATATAAAATGAAATCAATGGGGATCGTCTTGTTACAAGTAACATTTCAATTTACCACATGTGCAAATGTAGGTTGAAACCATCCAAAACTTTAAGTTTTAAAACCCTTTTGATTATATATTGTGCAACATTAAAACATTAAACATTTAAAGTTCAAAAAATATCACATGCAAAACGTAGATTGAAACCATCCAAAACTTGAGTTGTAAAAACTTCACATGCCATGCCAATTATAATTCAACTATCCAACAAAAACATTTAACATTAAATATCACATGCACCAAATGTAGTTCAGATGAAAACATTACTTCACATTCACATGCCAAAAGTACTAAAACCATCCAAAAATTAAATAAAACAAATTATATAATAACAATGTAATAAAATATGTCCAAAAATTGTAAATCTCACTTGAGTATCAAACTGTATCAAGTTTAACAAATTTTAAAACCATCTAAATTTTGAAATCAAATCTACAGTAAATCATGTCCATCAAATGGAGGATCTAGCGTCTGGGTCTCAGTCCGCGCCCTATCCCGTGAATAGGAAACCTACATACACAATGCACATGTACTTGAACATTAAAATTTGAAGTTTTAAAAATGAATGAGAATATATATATCTAGAACTTCATGTAAAAAACAAAATATTTAACAAAAAAATCATGCAATACCTCGAAAGGTTCCCTCTCCATTTGATGAACTAGTTCTGCCATAGAAACATCTGCAGTGGTAAACTGTACAATATACATGTACAGTTAAATATATATATATATATATAATTTATATAAATTAAAAACTTTCAAATGAAAATGCACGTGTACATATATAAACTTATTTTCAATAATATTAAAAAAAGGAACTAAAGACAACTTGTTCAAATGTTGTGGATGTTCCTATCTTCGTCGCTAGAGTCCCAGGATTAAAAAAATCTTCTATAGGAACCTAAACTCAAAAACTTTTAAACAACTCAAAATATAGATCTCAAAATATATATCTCAATTTTTAATGGAAATTTTTGACGTAGAATATATATATATATATATATAACTTTTAAACATAAATTTTAAACTTTTGAAAAATTGTCCATACTCGTGGCTCATCTCCCAATGAAGTAGAAGGTATATCTCCTAAGGAAGAAGAAGGCATCGCCATCCCAAAAACATCAGACGGAGTCGGTACCTGTTAAAACATTTTATCAAATTATATATATATATATATACATACATGTACATGTGTGGCAACAATTATTTATTTTAGATTCACTTAAAAAACACTAACATACATGTGTCAACATATCATGATGGTCAAGCCCATCTGCATCGTTTGAACCGGAAGTCCCAAACGTAATATTAACATTTTCATCACGCATCATGCCTGAGAACTGCAAATGGTGTTTCAACATATAATCATACATTAAATTAGATTAATGTACACATAAAAATAAATGTATACATGTACATACACATGTATTTATTACAAGTTGTACACATGTATATGTAAAAATAATTTCAAACCCTAAGGTAACTAACACATACCATTCTGGTGCCCTCTTCCTCATGAAAAATTAGGTCTTACAGACCATTGCGACAATTTATTGCATATGTTTGGAGATCTTCAACATCCATGTTGTAAATCTCCTCATCTGTACGATAAACAAAATTGGCACGTGCATTTTCACGTGCTCTTTGTCGATTTAAACAAAGATCGACTCCACTCAATCCGCTCTGAAAATTGTCGATCATAACATCTCTTGCTTCTCGACTTATTTGGGAAGTCGCATCCAACTCTAATCGCAGAGTTTCGACTCGAAATGGTCGACTCACCAATGGCAGCTCAGGGCGAGGAAACTCCACATCTCGTTTAGCACCCTTACGTTGACATAATCGACCTCTCCCCGGGCCAAAAAATTCTGAAGGAAGGTCATTATAGCTAGGTTTCATAACCAAAAAATAATCTGCATAAAACATCTGTGCAAAATAAACAGGAACCTCATCGTTCCATGGAAGCCTTCCAAAGGCCGCAAGATGTCGATCATAAAAATAAGCAGCTTTGTCTGGGTGCTTGAAATACTACACCTTCAACATTTTTCTTTTTGGCCCTTCCTTATAATTAAACATTGACTTAGCATCTGCTCTTGAAACTCTTTGTTTTATGTCCTGCCATTTATCGGGACCTATCACTGTTTCTTTTCTCTTTCTCATCATTTCTACAAACGAATCAGTTGTTGGCCCCAAATTTTTGTACACTTATACCATTTCACTCAATGAATGTGTAACTATTTCGAGACTTTGTCTACTCTTAGCAGGTAGAGGCAAAGCCTCGATATCTCTTTGCAATTTTGCATTAAGGCTTTGACACCTTTGTAAGGTGCATTCCGCCATGTTCGTTTCCCATGGTATATCAGTAATCTCAGCCGGATAAGTTGTGTTGGGTTGAAAACCTTCTTCTTCAATGTAACGTGTTGCCCTGCGTCTATTTTAACCACTGGCTCGAACATTTTCAGCCTCTGCATCAATATATATAAAATTTCGTATATTAGAAAAAACAAGTGTAAAAAAAGTTGTACAAATTTAATGAAAAAATATTGAAATTGATGGCAACCTTGATGTTGTTGGTTAACATCATCTCCAACATGACCCTGCTAAGAACCAACCCCAGAATGACGCTGCTGAGAACCAGACCCACAGTGACCCTGTTGAGAACCAGCAGCCGTTGATTGGCCTTCGGGGGAATAAATATCACCCCCTTCCCGCAACTTGCTACCACTCATACCTCGACCGGTTGAACCTTGGCCACGCTCCATGGATGGAGTAGAAAGCCTTCTCCTCTTGCCTCCTAAAAATTAAAATATGAAACTTATTAACAACTAATTTCACTCACAAAGTTAATAAAAAAAATCAATTCCATATGTACACACATGTATGGAGATTTAAGATTATATTTAAATACCGTGAACATCCTCCGATCCCTGAACCTCCATATGGGATTCGGCTGATCTTCGTCTTTCATCCTCCATGATATATATCTATTGGTCGAAATTCACAAAATAGATTTCAAAAAATCAATTTTTAATTTAGTGTACACAAATTATGTAGAAAACAACTTTCAAAGCAATAATTGATCATGTGTGAAACAAAATTTAATCGAAAAATATATTATAAAAATGATAAATTCACCAAATTGCGCTTTACATGGTGGGAGCACACTTGGTATAAAATTTACTACTTATACACTTTAGTTTGTGGGAGAAATGACACATGTACATAGTTTACCTTAAATTTGTTGTGTTTTACGGATATTAAAATGAAGAAATTCTATTTAGATCCATTCCAGAGATTGAATGTAGGGGAATTTACTAGATATGTCACCTTTCATAAAAGATGAGATCCAGAGGCTACCTGGCCCTTTACAGAATCTGCCTATAAAACTTGTAGAAGTAAACACTAGAGGCATTAACAATATCAAAGAATGTTTTCATGCTCAGACATGGGAATGTGTCTCTTTCCCTACACAAAAAAATAGTTCAAAGTAGTTAATCTTCATAGACATGTCATCAAGCAAGTCAATGTGATCATCCCCAACTTACTTTTTATGAAATTAGGCTTGGAATCCTCTACAACCTGGTGGATAGAGTTGAATGGGAACTAGGTTGAAAGGCCTTTACAAAATACATGGTAGTGAATAGCACTTACTAGGTTATGCCAACAAATAAAGTGGGAGAAATGTTTTCTCCTCGAGGTTGTCCAATTGGGTGTGTAATACCAACTTCACACATTTCCAATCAAACCCTTAAGCTTAAACTTATGTAGTTTGTCAATTTTTATCATATATTTTTTGGTAAGGGTAAATGTTTTTTATCTATAGTACAATTCATGAGTTCCCCAATTTTACCTTATATGTAAAGCATGATTCTAGGATTACTACAATTTGTACTTGGTTTTTTATTGTGATGATGCCCTGTCTCAATCTAGACATAAGTGATGATGGTCTTCATCAAATCAACTCATGTATCCTCATTAAATTTATACAAACATTTCAAATTCATATTTTCTTTCATAAAATTCTAGGAATATTAGAAGAATCAGTAAAAAGTGAGATAACCATCTCAATATGCCCCCCATAATTCATTTTATAAAAGACAAATTTGTAAAATCCCTTTCAGTAATAATGGTCGTTATTAATTAATTAAAAAACATAATATATAATAAAAAATTGACAAATAAAATTTTTGATGAAAATGTGCTATATGAAAGTAAAGGTTTAAAGGAAAACATGTACAAGGCATAGTTGAGCCAAATTATTATCTATTTATTGAATTAGAAAGGACATATAATTATTACACAAGTTTAATTTACATTCAAATGCTTCTTTGATTTATCTCATATAGCTTAATGTAATGCTAGATATATAATTTAAGTTGAAGGCCCATGAGATAAATATGACTTCTATGTGACATTTGTATTGAATCATATATTTGTTGTGTTATATGAACATAATTGGTGCGCATATCTAAAGAGTCCAAATGCTCATTCAAGACCATATATGTAATCCTCATCTAACTTAGCCAGGGATTTGCAATAATATATTTGAGTTAGCTAGCTCCATTTCAAGATATTATGGTTATCCAAGAGGGGATATAAAAAATGAAAAGAAGGATGTTGTTGTAGGTTATCCAAGTCGGACATAGAACCAGTGGAGAAACCTAAGGAAAACCTATGTTTCCAGGTCAAACCTTTGTAGAGGTTCCAGTACCTGAGAGTAAAATCCAGTTTGGGGCTGTTAAATTCTAACTGTACTGGTAATTGTGCTAGGGGGAGAAATAGGATGTAATTTCCTCTTCTCATGGTTGGGAGTCTTGTTTTTCATGTGGATTCAACCAAACATATTGTACATATTAAATGAGGACATAATTATTACACATGTTTAATTTACATTCAAATGCTTCTTTGATTTATCTCTTATAGCTTAATGTATTATGCTAGATATATAATTTAAGTTGAAGGCCCATGAGATAAATATGACTTCTATGTGACATTTGTATTGAATCATCTATTTGTTGTGTTATATGAACATAATTGGTACGCATATCTAATTTACATTACTTTAATATGTCATGCTTCTTTAATGTATCTTTTATAGATGACCAGAGCATCCCTTTTTAATCTAGATCCCTTTTGACTTCGGATATGTGGGCAATATTCATCTCCATATTTTTCTATCATAAAGCAGTGAGTAAAATTGTATTCCATTTGTGTCAATGTTAAGGTTAAGCACATGGATTAAAGTTTTATATATTAAAAGAGGAGGTTATGTATTACATATGGTCTTGAATGAGCTTTTGGACTCTTTAGATATAGATCTAAAGATTCCAAATGCTCATTCAAGACCATATGTAATCCTCATCTAACTTAGCCAGGGATTTGCAATACTATATTTGAGTTGGCTAGCTCCATTTCAAGATATTATGGTTATCCAAGAGGGGATATAAAAAATGAAAAGAAGGATGTTGTTGTAGGTTATCCAAGTCAGACATAGAACCAGTGGAGAAACCTAAGGAAAACCTATGTTTCAAGGTCGAACCTTTGTAGAGGTTACAGTACCTGAGAGTAAAATCATTAAATCTATATGGAAGGAAAGAAGGATTATATCCCCTTAAGCTTAAGCTTATGTAGTTTGTCAATTTTTATCATATATTTTTTGGTAAGGGTAAATGTTTTTTTTATCTATAGTACAAGTCATGAGTTCCCCAATTTTACCTTATGTAAAGCATGATTCTAGGATTACTACAATTTGTACTTGGTTTTTTAAGAATATATCAAATAAAATTTTTGAGAAGCAAATATGGCTTGTTCCTCAACAACATCCCTGAACATGGACACATCCTTGACTATCTAAGGACATAATGATTGAATGAACCATTTACATAAGATATCATTAGGGAGTTTGGTTTGTATTAACCCCTTGCGACATCACCAGTCATGGATGTGATTAGAAATCAGTATGGCATCATCTTGTTTTAAATTATAAAAGAGATCAAAATCGATGCCATACCTCATCGGTAACTAAAAATGAATTAAAGGAGTTTGAGCTAACGACGAAAAATTAATGTAATATTTTTTGTCTAATTCAATATACATTTAGCATCATCTCCAATTAAGGTGCATTAGAATAGACGTAGTTTAATGGAATCATCCACGAAATAATTTTATGACCACCACAGATGATAGGTGGTAATGCACATTAATGGATTTTCTCTAGAATTCCCTTCAAATTTGGGGATATTGGAAGGCACCTTGGAAGGTATGGGTGGCCACCAAGGATCATGATGAATGGGGTCATTAGTTAACTTCTCCAAATTTGAAAGAAAAATGGAGGATAAGAAAGGATTATGAATTTGACTAAATATGATATAGGAGGATGATCATCTTGAACAACAATGAGGTCCCCCCATATACTAATTCTAAGGATTAGGAATAGTAGGTTAGGAAAAACTTGGAGTAAAAATAATTGATCCTATAGGATAACTAGAGTTAACTACCATATATGGTGAAGATAAAGAAGTAGGCATAGGAACACTAGGAAAATTTGTAATATCCATATAAGATATCAATCAAATGTCCCAAGAATATGTGAGAGGTGTCAATTGAGGTGTAGCTCCTACCACGTTTAATGGTGGCAATGATGACATATCAACAGAAACTTCAGATGCATAGGGAAAAGAGGAACTAACATCCTTCATTGGTAAAATAGGAATGTAAGTGTAAGTAGGTGTAGTATTGTCTGGGTTTAGCCACATTAACTGTAGTTCTAATGGATCAGTCAAAGGTGGATTTACAAGAGAGCCATAATTGTTCACCAATGTTTCGATGGAAACCAAATCACTACAAGGAGGACTAGGTATAGAATCCATAATTATATTTTTGTCTAAGTCTTGGGTAGTGAAAGGATCTATCCGAGCAAGAGATAAAATTCCACCGTGTTCAAGAGGAAAACTAACGATATTGGCAATTAAAAAAAAAAAATTGGCACTTAGAATTTCCATAACGCTTATAACCCCATCCTTACAATTTTTATAATTTCCATGATGAGACATTTGAATTTCCTTCCCCATATTTATTTTTAATGATTATAACCTTAAAATGGCTAGTATTGGTTTGTCATCATCATCTCAAAATGACCTGGCAGATGAAAATTTACCATGTCAATCATCATCACTTCACACCATCTCATACATGACCCCTTCTACATATTATATGCATGAATTTTTGGCATTTCATCCTCTCTACCTATCCCATGAATGATTGTGACAACAAGTGAATAAAATACAATTTATAAGCAGAGGATAGTTTCTAGTTTGTCCTCCTCCATCCGCCCCATAGCTAGTGATTTCTCAATTTTCCACTTCCAACTTTCTATTCTCGAAATTCATTAGCAGCTAATTTTATCGATAGCCACACCACACCTAGAAGTTAAAGAAACTATCATATACACTACTACATTAATGAACTCTACGTTCTTTGTTATTGTAAAGTCCAATAACAAACAATGTTAATTGAGTTTAGTAGTGTATATAACAATTTCTTTGACTTCCAGGTGTGTTGTGACTATTAGTATAATTAACTACCAAAATGAATTTCCAAAATAAAATGTTGGACGAGAAAAAATAGGCAATCACTGGATATGGAGTGGGTGGAGGAGGACAAACTTATAGTGATCCCTTCCTTATCAAATTTCCTTTATTCAGTTAATGTCACTATCAATCATGGTCTAGGTAGAGGAGATGACCTACCATAATTTCAATCATATAATGTGTAGAAGGGTCATATGTAGATGGTGTGAAACGATGATTACAAACATGGTAATTTTTCATCTACTAGGTCATTTTGAGATGATGATTACAAACCAGTGCTAGCCCATTAAAGGTTATAATCATTGGTGCCTAATGTGGGGTGGACAATTCAATCATCCCATCATATAAATTACACAGATGTACTTAAATTTTCATCATAATCACAAACTTCTGTGAATTGGGAACTAATATATGTTAAAATTTTGTTAGACTAATATATATTAGAAAATTCAACCAATATATAATAGAATTTTGATAGATTGTTCACGATTTATACTTTAACTATTTGGTGAAATCCAACCATATAGAACCTACAGATTATAATGTAGAGCCATTGGGAATACCTTAGAATCAATTCTTTACAATTGAAATGCATACAAAATACTTCAAAGAAATGGGTAGGACATGCTCAAAATGTGTTGAAAAATGTATTGCATTATCTCACAAGCCTTTATATTGGGGTAACTCATCCTTTTCAAAAATCATGAAGCCCAACTCCTCTTCCTGTTTGGTGGGTGAATTAGTATATTTATGTTCATAGACTTGTAGTTAGTAAAAACATAATTTGATTATTTGTTTCTATTTACTTACATATTTTTTTATGCTGGTGTTAGCTACTTATGTCATCTTGGCTCAACCTGTGGGCTCTATTTTTTATTTTTTATAAAGTTAGTGTATAGGGTGGAGCATCCCATACTTTGGTTTTGTTTTGATATACCTCTTATGAATATTTTGATATTTTTTATAAAAATATGCTTAATCCTAAGATTATGTATTGGTCTAGTTGACATACTTATAGACCATGACATTCTATGAAGCTTTTTATGTGATGTAAATTCAGTGTTAATTAAATATTGTATATGCGCTTAAGAAAATAAACCATTACATATGCTCTCATTATTGAAAATGGCACCAAGAAAGGATGTTCTACATGGTATCAATTCAATCTACCTGGATGTTCTACATGGTATCAAAGCAGGAATCACTCTAGAAGAGAAGAATATGAGCTTGTTCTATGTAGGTGAATCGAATTTGCAGATCTACTCTTTAGGACTTGTAGCAGGATCATGATGTATTTATCTGCTTTGAGGCTCGAATATGCCCTTGAGGGTAGTTCAAATTACATAGATCTGATTATCAAAAGATTTCAGTTTATGGTGACTCCGATTTGATTATCAAATAGGTAAAAGGGGAATACAGGGCCAAAAGTTCAAGGATGCGAGCATATCACAATGTTGTCTTAGACACTCTAAAAACTTTTTCTGAATATATTTTATCTGTGATTCCTAGAAACTAGAATTGTATTGCCAACTCTCTTGGTACTGCAGCGAGCATGTTTAGAATTCCAATACATCCCAACAGGAAATATGAAATTAATGTTAAGCATCACCCCTCTATTCTAGATAACCTTCGACATTGGCAAGTGTTTCAATATGATAAGAAAATTAAAAAAAATTTGTAAATGGAGGAAGAGTTCATTTCTTGTCATACTAATAGTGCTTTCTATGATCAGGGAATTAATGCCATAGAATTAGAAGTCATACAGCTGAAAGAAAATTCCATTCCAAGAGGTCTTATACCTTTGGAAGAGCTCTTCGATCAAGATTATGTCGTGAAGAAACCAACAATCGTCCCCACTAAAGCGAGTTGAAGATATCAACATTGGCACACCAAAGAAGCCCAATATGGGAAGTTATCTAAATCCTTAACTTCGGAAATCAAAGGTAAATACACAACACTTTTGGCTTAGATAAAAAATTGACAAATAAATTTTTTGATGAAAATGTGCTATGAAAGTAAAGGTTTAAAGGAAAACATTTACAAGGCATAGTTGAGTACAAGGCATAGTTGAGCCAAATTATTATCTATTTATTGAACTAGAAAGGACATATAATTATTACACATGTTTAATTTACATTCAAATGCTTATTTGATTTATCTCCTATAGCTTAATGTATTATGCTAGATATATAATTTAAGTTGAAGGCCCATGAGATAAATATGACTTCTATGTGACATTTGAATTGAATCATCTATTTGTTGTGTTATATGAACATAATTGGTACTCATATCTAAAGAGTCCAAATGCTCATTCAAGACCATATGTAATTTCCTCATCTAACTTAGCCAGGGATTTGCAATACTATATTTGAGTTAGCTAGCTCCATTTCAAGATATTATGGTTATCCAAGAGGGGATATAAAAAATGAAAAGAAGGATATTGAACTGTAGGTTATCCAAGTTGGACAAAGAACCAGTGGAGAAACCTAAGGAAAAACTATGTTTCCAGGTCAAACCTCTGTAGAGGTTCCAGTACTTGAGAGTAAAATCCAGTTTGGGGCTGTTAAATTCTAACTGTACTGGTAATTGTGCTAGGGGGGAGAAATAGGATGTAATTTCCTCTTCTCACGATTGGGAGTCTTGTTTTTCATGTGGATTCAACCAAATATATTGTACATATTAAATGAGGACATAATTATTGCACATGTTTAATTTACATGAACAAATGCTTCATTGATTTATCTCCTATAGCTTAATGTATTATGCTAGATATATAATTTAAGTTGAAGGCCCATGAGATAAACGACTTCTAGGTGACATTTGTATTGAATCATCTATTTGTTGTGTTATATGAACATAATTGGTACGCATATATCTAATTTACATTACTAATATGTCATGCTTCTTTAGTTTATCTTTTATAGATGACTAGAGCATCCCTTTTTAATCTATCCCTTTTGACTTCGGATATGTGGGTAATATTCATCTGCATATTTTTCTATCATAAAGCAGTGAGTAAAATTGTATTCCATTTGTGTCAATGTTAAGGTTAAGCACATGGATTAAAGTTTTATATATTAGATGAGGAGGCTATGTATTACATATGGTCTTGAATGAGCTTTTAGACTCTTTAGATATATATCTAAAGAGTCCAAATGCTCATTGAAGACCATATGTAATCCTCATCTAATTTAGCCAGGGATTTGCAATACTATATTTGAGTTGGGTAGCTCCATTTCAAGATATTATGGTTATCCAAGAGGGGATATAAAAAATGAAAAGAAGGATGTTGTTGTAGGTTATCCAAGTCGAACATAGAACCAATGGAGAAACCTAAGGAAAATATATGTTTCCAGGTCGAACCTTTGTAGAGGTTCCAGTACCTAAGAGTAAAATCCAGTTTGGGGCTGTTAAATTCTAACTGTACTGGTAATTGTGCTAGGGGGGAGAAATAGGATGTAATTTCCTCTTCTCACGATTGGGATTCTTGTTTTTCATGTGGATTCAACCAAACATATTGTACATATTAAATGAGGACATCATTATTACACATCTTTAATTTACATTCAAATGCTTCTTTGATTTATCTCCTATAGCTTAATGTATTATGCTAGATATATAATTTAAGTTTCAGTGTCTTATTATAAAGAAAATAAATATGGTAGAGAAGTTCTTGTGTCTTACTATTCAGGCATACATATTTTGTAATCTTTTAGGAAGAAACACATGTTTCATTAGGCCCACTTAACCATTCTGATATGTAAGAAGACAGCATAACTTTTTTATAAAAAAAAAAAAGAAAATGACATTTATTGAGATGTATAAGCTTTTGTATCTATAATGAAGAAAGAAGCACAATATCAGTTTGCTTCTTTATTAAAGATATAATGAAAAAAGAAACATAATATTGGGTGCTTCTTTATTAAAGATAAAGTAAAGAATAGTTAGTCAAATATATATAATATTTTCCTTGGATTTCTCTCCCTATTTAGTCAAATATATTTATGGTGCCTAAAATTTCAACAAGCTAGTTTTCCCGAGAGGTTCAGGGGGAAGAATTAATTGATGTAAGAAGTTTGGTTACAGTTTTGTGAGAATCAGGGGCCAAAAATGTCTAAATGACTTCTATGTGACATTTGTATTGAATCATCTATTTGTTGTGTTATATGAACATAATTGGTACGCATATCTAATTTACATTACTAATATGTCATGCTTCTTTAATTTATCTTTTATAGATGACCGGAGTGCATCCCTTTTTAATCTATCCCTTTTGACTTTGGATATGTGGGAAATATTCATCCACATATTTTTCTATCATAAAGCAGTGAGTAAAATTGTAAATTCCATTTGTGTCAATGTTAAGGTTAAGCACATGGATTAAAGTTTTATATATTAGATGAGGAGGCTATGTATTACATATGGTATTGAATGAGCATTTGGACTCTTTAGATATCTAAAGAGCCCAAATGCTCATTCAAGACCATATTTAATACATAGCCTCCTCAACTAACTTAGCAACGGTCTACCTCCATATTGGAATGGTTTTGCAAGTGGAATCTATACTAGAAAATATACTCCATCTTTTGAAGAACTTTTGGCTTTATGTGTCCCAAAAGAATCCACGTTGAAGGAAAAATATGATACCAAACCCCATAGTGAAAATTCTGAACAATTTTCTATTAGATTAAAGAGAAAGTTTTGGTAAGTTGGATCTCATCAATGCACAACGACAAGAAAAAGTCTAATGGAAACAATGGTATGTCCAAGGTTAAATGTTTTATTTTTCATTATTTTTAACACATCAAAAGATATTTTCCTAAGAAATCAAACTCCAAGGGTAATAGAGGAAAAAAAGGGAACGAAAGAGATGAAGCACATGCAGCAAAGGGTGAAGAAGTTGAAAATAAACCCATGCATGAAGACATTAATTAATGACCTCTACTATGGAAGAACTTGGAAGGTGCCAAGTTTTCTTTCAAGTTTAGTTTCATTTCTTATTAGAAGATGACAATCAGAATAACAATTGAAATTATACCTAAAGGATGAAAGTTTCTTTTTGATTTCAGAAGTTTGAAGTTATAAATTTTATTTTAAGAAGGCGCATACAACTTAAAAGATATTGGGTCATAAAAAGTTGTGAATATGTCATCCCACAAGATACAATATTCTATAATTGTCATAACATTCAAATATTTTAATTTCACCATGAAGATTTATAAGAATTCATAATTTCATTTAGAAAGAAAACACCATAAGAGTAGCACAACATAGAAAGATTCAAGGTCATTAAGAAGAATCATAGGGATTACTTCGAGCATGATATTTGTTTGTAGTAGCAATGAAGATAAGAATAAATCAAGCATTGCAATAGAGATCAGGCATTTCAAAAGCAAATCGAGATTTTAACAAAACATGTGGAAGTAATAAAGGGACATGGTAGATATTATATACATAAAGAGAAAGAAATTCAATAGTATATCTTGAATATAATCATTGGAAGGGAAATATGGAAGCTAGTTTCAAAAAGAGGTTTCTCTCATATGAAATAAAATAAGGTGACTCCTATTGTGTAAAGGAAGTATTCCGATCAGAATTTCTTGATATCAAGATTCAACAAACTTCCAGGATGGACTTATGGACATCATATTTAGAAGGAGTTGGAAACAAGAAACTATATATGTTGATTAGATAATTTACTTTTAGATATTTGGGAAGAGACTTGAAAGATACTTATTCCAAAGAAGGTTGTTTATAGTCTACAAATAGATGGCAACATCACTGTTTAATGTCAACCTCCCTCCATGATATGTGTCTGTTCAAAGCTTCCAATGACTATAAATATAAAATCGAATCTTTCATTTTTATCATCACAATTCAGTTTTCTCTGAGAATTTTGATAAGTAAATATAGATCTCAGCTCAGATTTGGGGACACTAGACAGAAAACTCATTTTAGGGAATTTAGATCCCTCACTAGAGCTCTGATATTGTAGCAGCACTAAATTTCAGGCATGGACAACTGTAAGTACAATCATTAACCAAACATGTCATCAGAAGTACCCTTAGAGTGTAGAACTATGATCATTTTGGGTGGACAGCAGTGAAATCTTGAAGCCACAAACTATGGTCATAAACTGAAACTCAGACTTGTGTTAAAAGTCATAAATGTGACCTACGATCACTGTTCTAGTGACGTATGATAAGTATAAGGATTGCAGTGATAAAAACTCAGATGAATGATACTGTTTCAAGTTGTAGTCTAGCCTTTAAAGCTCGATCCTATGGAATTTAGCCTATGAAAAAATAAAACATACCTTTGTGTCAATATATTGTAATAACACATTTGTGGAGGACTAGAAAAAGAAACTGAGGAAAGATTTGTGATGACAAAGCTGTGGAGTGGTCACTTAACTGTGGATTATCATCATTTCAGTGATTAGTGTTCTATGTGGACAACTAGTGAAGGGTTGTACAAGTTAATAATTTGAAAAGTCTTGAACAATGTGTCTTGCAGCATATTTAGACAGCGAGGCATTGACATTTCTTTGAAGACATTCCTAGAGGCTAGTATAGACATTCCCAAAGCAGAAAACTTGAAGTTTATAATAAAGCATACATCATTGAATATACTCTTGGAATCATCTTGGTTAGTTATCTTATTATTGAGCTATTGAAACAGTTAGCAAATAAAATCTGAAGTAATTTCAAAAGGTAACCTGGTAACGGCAGCGGGGACGAGCAGGCAGCAACCGCATGAACAGCAGTGGGGACGAGCAGGCAGCAACCGCATGAACAGCAACGGGGACGAGCAGGCAGCAACCGCACGAACAGCAGCGGGAATGAGCAAGGAGCAACAGAGAAAACGCGCGAACAACCACAGAATAATGAAACTGGTAACCCGAATAACTTCGCAGGTGATTATTTTATAGAAATTAGTTCGACTGAACTATTAACTCATAGTTCGGCCAAAGTTTTTTTACAATTTAGGCCGAACTTTAGTTGTCAGTTTTCCAATCTGCGGCAAAAATTCTGTTTGCATGCGTCATCGGCATGCTGTCAGTCTAAACGGAATCACGAGTTCAACCGAACTTTTTAAAAAAAATTGGCCGAACTATTACATAGTTTGGCCGAAATTTATAAAATTTTCGGCCGAACTATTGCCGAAAAAAAATTTCAACCCCCGATTCTCACAAAAGTGTAACCCAGCTTCACATTTCCGCCCCTACGTGAGGTTGGATTTCATCGCCAACTAGTGATTTTATTTTGGAAACATATTGTTTTTGTGTCGATTGCTTCTTAGATTTTGTAGTGCATGTTTATTTGTTTCATTATTTTTAGAGGACTTAGGTGTGATTATTTTAAATTTTTTTGATTTTGTGTGTTAAAAATATTAACTATGGATGAATTATTGAGACATTCACATATAATGGAGGTTAAACCCCCTGAATATACACCCAGTCAATTGAAAAAATCAAAACTGAAATGGTACAATCATCAAGAACCGGTTCATCTAAAAAATGAGAATCATCTATCATAATACATCCTAATTTAGAGGTAAATCAACCTCAAATAACTGAAATAGAACAATATCAATGAGAAATTTCTGAAGTAATCAATGTTGAATCGTTCACTGGTGAGTTTTCAGATACATAGGTCACTGAACCTAAAATATATTAACTTGAGTCTCATTCCACTTCATCTAAGTCACCTTTGAATGTTATATCAGCACCAACTCCTAGTTGTCCTTGTTCACCTTGAGTAAAGCTTCTCATCACTAAGGATCTTCCTCTCGGCCTTAAGAAATTGAAATTCCCTCTCATCGAGAATCTTTAGATTTAAGGTATATTAAACCGATCTACACTTTTGATTTTCCTTTCACTCCCTTTATACTGGATCCTTGCTAACTCCAATTTAGAATTTTTTTACATTCTTCTAGTTACAGACATCCACAACACTGAATCCCATTTTACTCTTCACCCAGGTATAGTAACATGGCTTTTGAGAGCATGTCTATTTATTCATCCATGTTTTCGTCTTCACCAAAAACTTTTTGTATGGTGGTCCTTCTGTTCTTGCTGGGCACCAGTCATCTTCTGGGACTTTTTCAGGAGCATCTCCTTTCTCTGAAACTTCTACTATGTCAACTGGCTTATTCGAGTCTACCACCCAACCTTTGACTATGAAAAATATTTATATATTTTCTAGGAATACCCCTCATGCTAGCTCATAAGGTGGCTATATAGCATTTTTGGGGCAACAACCTCTTCAAAGGATGTAGCCTCTTAAAGGAAAAAAGTCTCCTCAAGGGTAACCACTTTAAGGGCAGTAGCCTCTTCGATGGTAACAACCTTTTCAGGGAGGAAAACCTTTCAATGGAACCTATCCAATGGTTGCAGGGAAACATATTCCTAATAATTATCAACCTTACAGCCCAATGCTTCAAAATTTTTATTATCAACCCTATGCATCACAAACCTCAATGGGAACTCCTTATCCAGGTATAAAAAATATGCAGAACCCCTCGTTTACTCAACAGTCTATGCAGCCTACCCCAAAAATGACTTATAATCAACCTACTCAACCACTTGGACAATTTTGTTACGCCAAAGTCCAACAACCTTTTAAAGGTGCACATTAAATTACCCGAAGGGCATCTATGCCAAGTATTCAACAAGCTGGTCTAAGTACTCCTAGTACTCCTATTCAATCTATTGTGCAATCATCTATTCAACAACTAGGTACACCCATCCCAGGGGTTTCCCAAGTCTCTATTGGTAAGACCCTTCAAATGTCAACACGATTTGTTACATAGGCTATCCGTCAGATGACTGACCATCAAACCAGACCTATAGTCCAGTTAATTCCTTAAGCATATTTGGGACAACCTAGTACAAGAGCTATGAAAAAAATTCAAAATTTTGTAGGTCAAACTATTCAAGGGAAACCAAGTGAATGTGGTCAGTAATGAGTCTTCTTCTCTACCAAGTTTAACCACATATTTTTCTGATCCTTTTCAACACATTTTTGAGTGATGAGAATATTCACAAAATTTTTTCATTGGAGGAATTACCTTAGGATGGTCTTCACCATCTATCCTCTTTTCTACCAAACCTTGATAGAGTTGAAAATGAATTTTCAACAATATTTCCAATTGACTATGTTAAGAAACCTAAAAATCCTATGTGAATGCTTCATTCAGATTCTAAGATGAATTTAGGAAAAATTTCCACAACAATTCCAATGGACATGTCAATCAAACCAGGAATATTTGAAAAAATTCATATAGGTGCTTCATGCTCAATTGACGAAATTAACATATATAAATTCCTATTTCAAGAATTCTGAGACATTTTTCCTGGTGGTAGAAATAAATGCCATAAATTTATCATAAGATTATAATTTATGATGTTAATACATACCTGGATGCTAAACCTATTCGACAAAGATTACGTCCAGTAGATCCATGAAAAGCTACTTCTATTAACGCTGAAGTTGAAAAACAATTTCATGCAGGATTGATTTATCATTTTCCATTGACATATTGGGTATCTAACATAGTTCCAGTGACCAAGAAACAAGGAACTATCAGAGTATGTGTCGATTATAGGGATATTAATAAATATTTTCCCAAAGACAATCATCCCACCCCTTACATTGACCAAATTGTTGATGATTGGGTCGAAAAAAAATTATTTTCATTTATGGATGGATTTTCTTGTTACAATCAAATAAAAATACTCCTTGATGATCAACCCACAACAACATTTATTTGTCCATGGGGGACATTTGTATATTCTAAAATTTCTTTTGGATTGAAAAAAACCGGTGCAAATTTTCAACGAGCTATGTCTTATGCATTTCAAGACATGAAAAAGATTGTGAAACACTACTTGGATGACTTACCTACTCATTCATTGCATAGGAAATATCATCCTACACATTTACGTGGCATTTTTATGCGATGTAGTGTAATATCCCCAGTTTGGATTTTTTTTAAACAATTGAACAATCCTAAAGGGTCAAGTGGACCCAAGGGAAAAAAATTATAGTGGACATATTTTTTATTTAAGTTGAATAAAAATGGAAATGGAATTATTTCTGCAAAGAATAGAGTATAATTAGAGATCAGTAATCCAAGTCCAGGAGGATGGATAAGGTTCCAAAGACTTTCCCAGTTCTCCAAAAATCATTGGAGAAAATAAATTAAATATTGATTATTAGATTGGAGATATAAATCTAAAAATATTCCCCAGTAAAGAGGAAATTTACTAGGAAGAGGTGGAATAAAACTAGAAAGAGGAAAAAGCTACTTTTAAAGTAATTTTGTGGAAGAAACAAAAGGAAAGCCTAGGAAAATAGGAAAAAAACATCATGATTAACTGGATGCAGTTACAAAAACAAGTTGATGGGAAAGTAGGCTTAAATAAGAAAATTATGGGTAGACAAGAGGTTGTCTATTGCTGGAAGGAACTAATCTCTGCTCAGGGGGGAGCTGTGGAGATAGAGCTCAAATGTTGGGTGGAAAATAGTCTACCGGAATTGGTATGCACAAATTAATTAATTCTCTCTTAATTTTGTGTAATTATGCTTAAGTTTATAATTGTATTGAAATTGGTAGCAAGAGTTGTGATTGAGTATTTTCTGTGTATTTATGTAGTAGGATACTTTTTTGTTAGTTTTAAAGTATTCAGATCTGTGCATTTAATAGAACCTACTATAATAAATATAGTGTGGTTTTGTATTGTTTCACAGATAATCCTAGGAATAGTACCAACTCTCAAAATGTCTAAACCTTCGAAGTAGGTTTAAATATGAGGTTACGCATAAAATATCAGTTAAACATACAAAAATTAGATATAAGAGAAGTAGAAATTATCCAACTAAGTATGACAACTTGTGAAGTAAAACTATACAGAATGAGGGAACTTTGTTCTTTTACTAAACATGAATCTAGAAAATTAAATCCTATCTTCTGATGTAACATAATTAGAAGATTTTGAATTTATACATAAGTCATAGTATTATATTAGAAATGTAATTTTATTCCTGGAAATAAAGTATAGTGGATTATATTGAATTAAAATAAGTCAGGAGACTTATATATATATATATATATATCAACAAAATTATTGTCCAAAATTTATACAGATTGGGATTTAATCCCATGAATTAAAACTACAAAATCCCTGTGAAAATAGTTCATATTTCTATTAAGGTAAGTCCTCAAAAAAGTTTTGGACCAACCTGTATAATGAAATCCAATAATTTTGTCACTGTATGAAATACATAATGATAACCATGCAGTAAAATGAAACATGAAGGTAATGGGTACCTGCACATAAGCGAATTTATAGAAATTAATAAATGTGCTTAAATTCAGGAAAGTAGTAACTATTGAAAAAAATAGATAATGATAAATTAACATGTAATTATTGCTTTATTGGCTGGAATAGAGTCGAAGAATAAAATTTTATGTAGAAGATATTGTAGGACATGTTAAAATGAGAATAAAAGGAACATAATATCCAGAGCAATTATTAACTAAAATCAGGAAAATTATTACCTGAACGTTGTTTGATAGAATATTGAACCAAATCTGAGCAATTGTGGGATTATGGAGTTCCTATACAAATTAGGGACTAATAAAATTATACCCCACTCTGTAAAAAATATTTCAATTGAATTAAAAGCTAGAATTATTAGAGGCTGTTAATCCTAATCCAAGTATTGGGAAAATTTAGTACAAATAAACAAATTGACATTTAAGCTCATACACTTGAAGAACAAGTGAACCAATAGAAATTAACGAGATTCTCGAATTCTTCCAAATTGAATGATGAAGCAGATAGACTTAGTAAAACGATAATTGCGAAGAAAGAATAAATTTTAAGAGAACTTATGATTCTAGTCCTTAATCGAAATGAATGAACACTGTGAGCTTCCACCAACTGTAACTGAGTTCAATTAACCCTGAGGAATTGAAATTTCATGTTTCTGAAACAAATAAAGTAACAATGAAATTTACAATCTCAATGCAAAGATTTTGAACTAGAATTGGAGTAGGTAAGACGTATTAATAAATTTATTTACTGCATAACCCTGTGTTTATTCAACAAGGGTACATATGCAAAGGATTTCACTTGGTTCTCTAAGTAGAGAAAAAATAACGAAGAGTATAATTTACACCCGATGGTTAAAAATATGCCGAGAGAAGAGAAATAAGTATAACGCATACCTGGAGAGGAAAAATTAATGCTGAGAGGAATAAATGAAATTGAACCATCTTCAGGTTAGAGAGAGTGTGAGATAAGTCTTCGTATCATGAAGGAAATCCTCCACCTGCGTCCAAAAAATGAAGCATTAGAAAGTCAAAATTAATGTTATAAGAAATCTACAATTTATGATAGAGATAAATAAGAAAATTAATTATATATAAAAACACTGAAATGGATTCCATACCCAAAACGAATAGTAATATTATCACATAACAGTGGCATGAAAGTAAATTAGAATTACTTTCACTAGTTGAGGTTTCTAATGCTTGAGAAGCAGTAGCAATTGGATTGACAATAGTATGGAAGACAAGATTCAACATCGTTTAGACAAAGACATAACCATCTTGAAGCAAAACTTAATGATGCAACCATAATAAACAGTTAATTATTAGTTTCAGAGAAGAATGGTTAAAGGAAAATTAAATTTGAAATACCATCAACCACAAAGATATTAGAATTCATAAACGTTACACCAAAGTAAAAACCTTACCTGAAACTCATCCTAAAGGTTAAGAAATCATAACCCTCTGCATCATGGGTTGGCCTCTACATATGAGTTTAACCTAAATTTCTTCTAAACAAAGTGTTGCAGCAGAACCAGAGCTGAATTCCAAATGACAATGCCAAAATGGTGGAACAGAAAAAAAGTATGGTAGAAGAAGAATAACCCTAATCATGAATACGACTAACCCTCAACCATCCACTTGGAACACATCAAATGGAGGAGATTAACGGGGTAGAACGAGAGGTTAAATCGTTAGGTTAGAGCCATGTGATGGCTTTAATGGCCAAGTTACCACTTATAAATGACAAAAATCCTGGGGTGATAATAAAATTAAAACATTGGACTTAAAACCATACATAACAAGATTTCAATACTAAATTCATAAATGCATAATTTAATTATGTGCCAGGTTGATATGTCACGTAGGTGGATTGCGTGGTAACCCTATGAAGAGCCTGAAAACTTACGTTAATCCAAAATGAAGGTATACATTATATGCCTCCATAGTATAATATCAGTCCATGAAGGGCTAAGGAAGTTAACGTGTAGAGTTGAAACTCAATTAAGGTATTCTCATACAAGATTTTGAAACTTGAAGCAAATATTCATATACCAATTATATTGGAGGATGGGTTTAGTTACATATGGTATCACGTAGAAGTTATAGATAAGTTTAATAGATATGTAAAAAGGTTGAAATTAGTTTAATTGATAAACATACCACTTATGGCCAAAACATGGGTAAGTGAGTAAATTAGAAAGGTAATCATATGGTGAAGGTTAACACTATAACCTTAATCAAATATATAATTATCAATTGGCAGAAGTTGGTAATATAAAAGTAAGTGAATGAAATATAAAAAATGATAAGGTAATTAGAGACCATCAGAAGTATATATTTTTCTATTATCATAATAAGGAAATTCAAATGGTTAAAACATAATATAAAAATATTATTATGCTAGAAACTGTATTTGAATCCTCGATCATATTTTGGTGAGATAAGGTGGTAAAGAAATGTCGCTAATACTAACTTCTAATAAAGTTGATTGATGAAATTGTTGAACTTGAATTCGACAAGAATTAGACAAGAGTAAAGAAAACATTAAAGCTACTAGATGGTTTTTTCAAAATGTGACAGAACACATTAATGCAGTTGTAGGAAGTTACTAATTAACCTATAAAAAGGAAAAAAATAATTGTGGAAGCGGAGTTGTTACATGTAGGCATTACAATATTTGTTCAAATCCACACAAATGTGTATTTTCTATAAAATCAGGACAATTTCTTGGTTTCATTGTTTGTAAAGAGGGAATTCATGTTGTCCCTTAGAAGGTTGAGGCCATTTTCAACTTACCTCCTCCTACTCTTTGCCAACTGCAGAGTTTGCAAGGGAAAGAAAACTTTATACGTCATTTTATCCCTAAATATGCATAGTTAACTAAAGGTTTCACTCGATTATTAAAATAGGATGTTCCTTTTATTTGGGATGATTATGCTAATAAAGCTTTCGATGCACTTAAACACGTGTTGACTCATGAACCATTGTTGCATCCACCTGATTATCACCGAGATTACTTTTTGTATTTAGCTGCATATGATTCCTCCATTAGAATGGTGTTATTTCAAGAGGATGAATCCAACAATGAACATATGATTTATTACTCATGTCGGAACATTACACCAAAAAAAATAAAGTATACGCATGTGGAGAAATTTTCCTTTGCAGCCGTTCAAGCTGTCTAAAGATTCTATCACTACATACTATTACGAAAAACAACCATGATATCTGACTGCAACCCTATGATGTACATTTTGAAAAAATAATTTCTCAGGGGGGAATAATCTAAGTGGATAGTTATAATAAAAGAGTTCGATTTAGAATTTGAAAAATCCAAATCCAACAATCCACTAGTATTTGTTGAACTTATGTGTGAACTTCGTTAGAATAAATCTGAAATTCTGGTAGAACACCATCTTTGCAATGAATCTATGTTTCTGATCAACACATTGGATCCTTGGTATGGAGATATCATTATATATATTCAAACCCAAACCTTTTAGCCTAAAAATTCATGCTCTAATCGACGTAGGATTCAATACTAGGCTCAACGATACATTATTGTTGGTGACAAACTTTATCATTGTGGTGCCAATTCTATCTTTCAACGTTGTGTAGCTCATGAATAACCCGAAAGAGTTGTAAATAATTTCCATTCTAGAGCATGTGTTGGTCATATTTATGTGTTTTTCACAACCCAAAAGATATTGTGCGCTAGACCTTTCTGGCTACAACTCTTGGAAGATTATATCCTTATGGTTAGAAAACGTCACAATTGTCAGATTTTTTATTGAAAGATGCATACACCTCCTGCTCCTCTTCACCCAATTATAGCTGTGGGTCCATTTGAAAAATGGGGCATCGATTTTGTTACATGTAACCCTCACTTGGCTAGGAGGAATGGGTATATTATTCTCGTTGTACATTATTTGACCAAATGGGTCGAGGTGATGCCTACATTTAAGGTTGACAGTGAAACTGCAGCTATTTTCATATTCAATCATGTGATTGCTAGGTTCGGTGTACATCAAGCCATCGTTACGGATCATGGTAGCCACTTTGAAGACATTATGATGACTAAACTTTTTTCTCAGCTAGCCCTATGGCATGATAATTCCACACCGTATTACCCACAAGCCAATGGCCAGGTTGAGGGTGTAAACAAAGTTTTAAACAATATTATTAAACAGATTGTAGAAAGTCATAAATGGAATTGGCACAGCATGGTTTTTTCCACATTGTGGGCATACCGTACCTCTGAAAAAATATCTACAGGGTTTACTCTTTTTCAACTCGCTTACAGTTTGAAATATTTTATAACTATTGAATGAGAAAATATGTTGCTAAAACTAGCCATTGACTTATTACCAGCTACCTTTGAAGAGGAAAATCAATTCTTATACTTAGCACATTTAGATGAGACTCGTCACACCGTTTCATTAGCTGCTAAAGCTCATACAAAACATGTTAAGGCACAATATGATCCAAGTGTTAACCCTCATGTTTATTGAGAAGGTGACCTAGTCTTAGTATGTGATCAAGCTCATGATAAGAAAGGCATTGGTAAATTTGAACCAATGTGGCATGGCCCTTCAATTATTAATCATGTTCTTGCAAAAGGGGCTTATGAACTAGTTGATTATGACGGTGTCTCTTTAGATAAGCCCATAAATGATATTTATCTAAAGAGATATTATGAATTATTTATCTTATGGAGATATTAATTGTACATTAGTTACATTTTTAGGAAAAGTGTGCCTTAGATCAATTATTTTGCTTGGCGAGTTTCTACTACTTTTTCTCCTTATCTTGATTACTCTCGATGTTGCAGATGTTGACATTATCTCAGACTTACATTGGCTCTGCAAACAATGCCTGTCATAGTACACAGAACCTATATTCCGCTGCTTAGGTTATCTATTCACCGACTGATGAGTTAGTTTCTATTCATGGGGTTTACCTCGGTAAAAAAAAAACAATATTACAGAATATAACACAATCATTGAGCTATTATTTGATGCCATTTCATTTATAATTCGATGTTTGATTTTTAGGTTAGATTCAAAACTCATTGTATTGCATCTGAACGGTGTTTATGCAATCATAAATCATTATTGTTAAGAATGTTATTAAGCGTCCATGTCTTGGAAATACAATTTGATTACATTGAATGTCAACACATTTCAAGAAATTTAAACATGTTACGTGATGCATATCCTAATCAAGTTTTAAACACACATTTGCAACATTAACCGTAAATCAAAAAAATATTCAATCCATATTGGACAAGATACTCACAGACCAAATGTAGCAATCATCATTAGGTCGAAATAGTTGTTTATCATAGTGTGTCAAAAAATATACATCATCTGTGATCATAGGTCTCAAACACCTTATGATCTACACATACTGATACAAAAAACAAAAATTCCATCTAAAATGACCATCAACTATCAATAATGATGATCATGATAGTAGAGTATAGCACACGCCACTCTGTGTAGGTATCACCTATATGTACTAGGAACTCTAGTCACATGCCTCTAGTATCAAAGAAGAAAATCATATGTCTCAGTCTCTGGGATATTTATGGTCAACCTCTCAATATTGTGTTCCAACTCTGTGAGGGCCTCAGTTGCACAGTCTATGGTGGAGTTGTTGCTCTAGGTTGTGCTATGTGTCTATGAAAATGAGGAAGCACTGCTGGTTGTATTGGGCCAAGATATGTGTTAAAATGTTTTTTATTATCAGTATTTGATGATAAAAAATCAAATAAATTTTATAAAACATAAAAACTCAAAATAAGACTTTTTACTTGGCATATCCCATTGTGCTCTAGGTGGGGGTATTGTGTTAGGGTCACCCATGAAATCCACTCCTGCATAGGGGAAGTCCTCAATCATGAAGATATGGCTTCTCAGGCATATAGAAAACTATGGTGTATACTGGACAACAAGACTACCATCACCGGCATGGTGAGACATTAATGAAACCCATCGCAACATGTGAGGATATCTCATTCCTGTAGGATCCACTAACTATTGTTGTGGTACAAGGAGTGAGATTCTCACTAAGGAAAAAGATATACTTATGGAACCATAGAATAAATTCGTCATCCTACCATTATTTTCTCGTGTGAGTTGTCCTTTCATATTAACTAATACTCCTTTGGACAAGTTTAATATTGCTCCCTCGAAAAACTCAACAGCTATTTGAATATATTCCTTGGTGGCCACATGAGGAGCTGCACTGCCACATAATCTAGTGACTGTAAAAGAAGTAATTTTTAGATAAATTTATTCGATAGTATTTATATCGATTCGACCATATTTCAATTGTGAATCCTACATGCAATATTGCACCATATAGGAAACAATGGGTAATCCTCCTGGTCATGTTTCAAACAAGGAAATTTCTCTTACCCTTCAAGGAAAACCGGTGAGGAAATAAATATCATGTGCATAAATCATGAGTCTATGATATCCAATGATAAAACACCGTTCCTCGACTACCCAGACATTTACCAACCATTTCATTAGCTCTACCTGGGCCTGCATTCCTTGTATAGACAAAAATTTGTATAGACCACAATTATTTAACACCAAAAGCTTTGATGGGTTATTAATGGCCTCATTATCATGCAATTCATGCCCATGTTCTTTCCACTCAAGCATGGTTTTTTCAAATTCCCTAAAAATAATCATTAAAACACATTAGGAAGCTTTCAAGAGAACTTAGAGAAATTTAGATGGAAATAAAACGATTTTTTGAAAACCCTGCAGCGCCTGCATAATTTTCCTTTGTATACATTGTGTTTTTTCACATGATCTACATAAAAAAACTGCGGCGACATGATAATTTTTTGCGTTAAAAATTAACGGGGTGTGTAGGTTCGATCAGGAAAACCTAGGCATCCTTGAGGAAGGTTTCTAAAACAATTTTTCTCCAGAAAAATGATTTGGAAGCCTAAAATGAAAAAGAAAATAGACAGAATGCAAGATAATGAAGGGAATAAATACCCATAATTGACTGTTTGTGAAATTATTTTTCATTCCTCCCGATATCAGCTTTAGAAGTTCTATGGTAAAAACACCTTTTTACTACTCTAGTAATTAAATGGTAAAAATGACTTTTTTTCCCCAATTTTTATAGCTTTTTATGAATAAAATAATATGATTTTATTTATTTTAACCTTTAGAAGTTCAAATTTTAAATATTTTTACCATGATTAAGAAAAAAATATTATAATTTTTGAGTTTTCTGTGCAAAGAACAAGTTCTGATTAAAAAAGAATCATTTTGACGATAGAGTAAAAATTTATCGCTTTTTCAGACTCTCAAAAAATACAATAAAGCGAAACCATGGAGTCCTATTTTAAGCTCTTTTTTGAACTATCTAAAAATGAAAATATTTCCAAGCACATGACTATTAAAACTTGTTAAAATAAATGAACAATCATCTACTCAGTATAAGTTTACCCTTCCTGACTGAACTAGACTAATTATGAAAAATGTATACATTGACTAAGCATGGTCAATAGAGTTATCTCCTACATAATTTTTCCCTTGTTAAGGTTTGAGAGACTAAAACATACGAAAAATAAAATTATGGAGTTTACTTATGTTTTTCTTCTGACTCCCTAAAACTCAAAGACACCAAGCTAATCCTATGTTGGACTCATTAAAATTAGACAATGCATAACCCCTCGATTACAATGGGACTGAACCACTCCTTCTTAGGGTTCATTAAAATTACTGAGATGGACTCATTTGAAGGATGAGCTTACTCAACAAGCAATTTTTATCATCCTCAATCTTGAAAAAAATAAATAGGTAATTGCCAGTAATGTTGGGGGGAAATTGAGAAAAAGAATGCATATTTTATAATTATTTTAAAAGCAACATGTCACTCTTGAAGATGACACTTTATCACACTCGTGTCTGGGTTGGGTAATCCTTTTGTATTACAATTAATCAAACATCATTGAAATTCTTCAACCGGTTTTGGGTATTATCTCTAAGTCAAAAGTTTCCAAGTCATTTACAGTGTCGTTATGTGTTGAAGAGAAATTTCAACTTTAATTCATTATTCATTGCAAATATTTGTCGCCATTCACGTTGACCATCCTTCAGTTAATCCTTGCAAAATATTTCTTCAAAACTTGACATAATGGTTTCGTATCGTAGACCCTCCTACGACGGATCAAGTAACACCTCCCATTTCCACTTTTTTTTCTAAATATAGTGATAACACTAATTTAATTGTCATGAACCTAATTATATCCATTTATACTTTTATCCAACCACTTTCTCTCAACCCTACTTCTATAGTATTTGAATTGTCCTTCCATTGTGAATTCTCAATGAGGGTTTAGACTTTAGGAGTTCTCTTTACTCATTTACTTGTAGTGGTCATAACAACATATTTTTTCTTATCATGGTTATTACACATAAGTTCTCCAATCCGAAATAATTTCTACTTAATCCTTTTCATAGTATACTTTAATAATTGTCTTTAATTGAAAAGTTTTCATGTACATGTTTGAATTAAATCAATTTCCACTTTGATTTAATTATTTTAATTTCCCCACTATACTATACAAAGGCTCATAATTCGGTATACAACTTTCTACCTTTACTTGGATCCTTTTTTCAAAATATTCAATTTTCGTTACTGAACCCAACTACTTACAACCATTAACATGATGTATAATATGTTTTTAAGGTTTTCAACTATACCTTGGTTTAATATTTATCATTATAATAATAATTCCACTTATTATAACACTCTACTTCTAAAGTTATACATTACAAATTCATTAAGAAATGTTTATTTAATGTCGACCTTATCGCCATTTACTTATGATATGGTTTATTATCTTATCATACTATATAGATATACATTGACATTTAAGTCAAAATCTTATAACCATCACCTTAACACTTTATTTCATATGCTATGGAATTCTACTTTCAAATATACATATCCTACACTGACAATGTTATAAATTTTTCTATCTTCTGCCATTCGTAGTTTATCCTCCCGAGAGGATCATAACTGTCCATAACCAATGTTGAGAGGCTAGATCATATATAGAACCACCAAATCACAACTTGTGATCTTCTCGGGATACTCTAGCATTAATTTTATTTGTACGAGATCACATGGACCTCTACGTCCCTTTATAAATGCATTGATCTAAGGGATAGCTCCTAATCCATCGACACATGGACGGTGTACATAATTGTTCAAGTTAGGGTTTCAAATGGCATAAGTAGTTTCATTTTTCATTACGACATTTCTCATTTGGATGATGACCCAACTCCTGCTACAGTCTTTGTGACTCACCTCTGTTACGAATGGAAATTCGTGACCTTGCAAGACCAAGGAGGTATATAACATTCTTCATGTAGAAAATGCTTCTTCATTGTTTACAGGTAATACGTTAGGCTTTCTGTGTTATTCACCTATATTTCTCTGTGTTTAGTTCAACCATTTTTCCCATAGTTTATCAATTAAATTTGATTTCTAATTCTTTTTAATTTTATGCATACGGATGAGTTCTTCCTTTTCTTGATGGTCTGTCAAATTATAAGAATCTTTCGGCACTCTTACAAATTCCAGAATTGTCACTCATTGTTTAATCGAATCCCATTTTGATGAGTATTTGGTAAGCATGTAACGATGTTCAAGGAAGACTTAAACAACTCAAATGGTTTCCATTTGATTGTTGCTGAGGTATGAATTTTCGCATTCTCTCACTTTATAGGATTATCATTTGTTTCCAACATCTATCCTTATGGTTACTAGTATTGATGTTGCAATACACCAAGAAATTGTAGAGTTTCGTGAGAATGTACAAGAAGGAGGAAGATATTTCCCTTCGTATCAATTCCAGAATGGAAATTTCTATCCACCTGTAACTTATAACTCAGTACTTCATAATCTTCGTTATTGTATTTCAATTTTTGTTTTTCATGGTGAATGATTGTTCATAAATTTTACTCTGATAACGTTCATAATTTGAGGTGCAGGTAACTGGTGAAACAATATCCTACTCCTCCAGCTATGGCACTTAGATGCCACAAGAATACTCGTAAGTTGCATTTCTTGTTTCCCTTTGTTACATTTATCTTTCATTGTGATTTACTGTTAGTGTCAGTTTTCTGAAGGGTTCTTCTGCTCGGCCCCTTGCTCTCTTCCTTATGAAGAAGCTCATTTTAATTTTCGTCCCTTACTATTGCAATTGTACTATTTGTCCACATCCATTGTTAAGACAACTTTTCTTCCCTTTAACAACTGTTGGGGTTTCTTCTAATCCTGTAAAATTTAGAAACTATTATAAAACATTTTCCTATTTGTACTAGTTTCGACTTTTCAAGGTTCTTTATTCCAGTTATTAGAATTTATAGAGTTTCTTGAAGTTTCGGATGAAAAGTATCTTAGATTTATCATCTGTTATTCCTTACCACATCTTAAAATTAATTGAAGCCATTGCAATCCCTTCTCTGGTTGAATGGTGGAAAGGTTAAGTTAATTTATTTTACGGAATGAGACTTCATCTGAGTTACCCTACATACACTTAATAATAAATTATCAATATACAATATTTCTATTATGCTATACTGTGTAGCTTTTATTTAACATTTTATATCCAGTATTAGAACTAACTCCTTCCCCTTTCTTTTTCTTTGAATGCAGGTATAGCCTGGAACCGAACTTTACTAAGGTAATGAATTTATGGATCTTCTTCGTAAATTTGGTTTCTCTTGCACATATATTTTATTTCAATATAAAGTTTGTATATCTAACTTCTGATCTCGTTTGATACAATTAAGATGATACATCACCTGCTTTTGAAGTTTGATCTACATCCTACTTTTCTTTGTTCAAGTTTAACTAGTGACCTCATTCTATCTAGGTTGGTCAAAAATTCATTGGGCTTCTTAGATGCACTTAAGTATAAAATTTTTCAGAGACTTTACAATTTTATAAAAAGGGGCTAGATTCCCTCACTGTGTAATTTGGAAATTTATATCATGTAATACTCATGGACGGTTCTGTAGACTAAATATTTACTCATATATGGAAGTACCATATATATATGAATTCTCTTTACTTTTTGTGTGAATATTTTTCCTAATTAGAATTAGTTTTGAAATAGCATGATATACCTAGTTTAAGAATAGAATGAATTGTTTTTTCTGTAATTTAATATACAAAAATGAAGTTTCTTATTTAAGAGAGTTTCAAGGTAAAGAGTTATATGCTGGAATTTAATCATGGAAAATGGTCCAACTTTCATTTGTCCTATACTCAATGTATCTCTGATGGCATAATTTTCTTAACAGAGTTAATATAATTTCATTCTGAAATAATTAATTCTCTACTTTATGTACAGTATTTCAAAATTAACAATTCATAAAATTCATTGTAATATAGCATAGGTTTTGATTTAACTCTACTGTTTGATTTATTCATTACTAGTTCTCTAATAGAATTTACTTAATTATAAAGTAAGGTTAGATAAATCCATAGAAGAATTATCAGTTTCCTGTAAGGTACCTAACTTCAGATCTAGCCTTAGGGTTTTAGACATTTTGAGAGTTGGTCCTCTATAGAGTTATGTCTGTACAACCATATAGAACAAACTATTTCATTATAGTCAAATATGTTCAATGTATAGACCTCCAACATCCATTACTATTTCATCTAACTTCCATAGCATAAGCAAATGTTCAAATGAAAAATTTCAAATTGACATAACTACTTTACTTTCTCAGTAACTCACAATATACTAAAGTATAATTTAAACAAATCAATCTAACTGTGCATACCACTTAAGGTAGACTAGGTGCCTCCCAACCTTAGAGTTCTTTCTCCATGGCTCACCCCCGAGCAGAGATCATTTCCTTCAGTCATAGACAACCCTTTGTCTATCATGAATTAGCTTATTTAAGCTTGCTTTCCCTAACATGTTTCTCTTAACTGTGTCCACTTAATTCAGGATGTTGCTTTCCTGTGTGCCTAGGGTTTCCCTTTGTTTCTTCCACAAAGGTACTTTTAAGGCTAGATTTTCTATTTTCTAGCTTTAATCCACCTCTTCTGAGTAATTTTCTCTTTGCTCGGGGAAACTTTTTATATTTTTATCTCCAATATAATTTTATTATTTAATTTATTTCTTCCAAGGATTTTTGGAAGTCTGGGAAAGCCTTACAACCTTATCCATCCTGATGGATTTTGTTTCGAGATCTCTACTCATAATCTAGTCTTTACACATAAATTTCCATTTTATTTTTATTAACTTGAAATAATAAAATAAATCCACACAATTATTTTTCCATTGGGGTCCACTGTACCATTTTGGACTTGTTCAAATGTCTAATAAAAGCATAGAAATTTGGGATATTACATATTCCCCCTCTAAAAACAAAACATCGTCCTCAGTGTTGTGAAGACAAAAAATAAAAATAACTATTCAAATAGTGATGGGTACTTTTCCATCATATATTCCTCTCTCCCAAGTATCCTCTTTGGGTGTAAAGTGCCTCCACTGCACTTCCACGCTGGCCATTGTTCTGTTCGGGAGCTCAATTTCCTCCCGTGCAAAGATTTGAAGTGGCTCTGGAAGGAATTCCCCTTCTTGTTCCACTTATATCACATTCAATTCAATAACATGAGTAGGATCATGCACATACTTTTTTAATAATGAAACATGAAATACATCGTGAACCTTAATGTGACTAGGTAAAGCCAAATTATATGCAACTGGTCCAACTATTTCCAGTACTTGAAAAGGTCCATAGTAATGTGGAGCTAGTTTTGCACAATTTCCAGTGTGCAAAGTACTATTTTTAGGCTTAATACTTAGGTAAACATGATCACCCACATTGAATTCTCTGTGAATTCTCTTTTTGTATGCATAACGTTTCTGCATATCTTGTGATGTTTTGATATTTTGCTGAATTTTCCTTACAATTCTTTCCATTTCCTGCAAAGCATCCGATCCAAGTATTAACTTATCCTCTGGTTGACTCCAACTTAGAGGGGTATGGCACTTTATGCCATAGAGTTCTTCGAAAGGGCTCATCTTTATTGAAGCTTGGTAACTATTATTGAGGTAAATTCTGCTAAGTGTAGAAAGTCCTCCCACTTTGTTGGTTTGTCCATAACATACATCCTTAACATGTATTCTAAAATCTGGTTTGTTCTTTCAGTTTGGCCATCAGTTTGGGGATGTTAGGTAGTAATAAAATTTAATTTGGTACCCATGCCCCCAAATAGACTCCTCAAAAAAGTTGTAGTAAACTGTGCATCTCTGTCTGATATGATCATCTTCGGAATACCATGCAATTTTACAATCTCTTTCATAAATACATTAGTTACATGAGTTGTACCAAAGGTATATTGTACAGGTATAAAGTGAGAAAATTTAGTCAAATTATCAACTACTACCATAATAGAGTCATGTTGGTATTTAGTTCTTGGTAAACCAATAATAAAATCCATGGAAAGAATCTCCCACTTCCATTCTGGCATGGGTAAAGGATTCAACAATCCAGCTAGATTTTGATGTTCCACCTTCACTTGTTAACATTTGATACATCTAGCCAAGTAATTTTCCACATAATTTTTCATACCAAGCTAGAACAAGTTCTTTCTTAAGGCTGAAATTAATTTCTGATATTCGGGATGTCCCGCATAGGGTCTCTTATGGTACTCATCCAATATTTCTCTCTTTAAGGAGTCCACATTGGGAATGTATAACCTGTCCTTATAAAAAATCAATCCCCTCTGATTTTCTGTATACCCCTTCATATCCTTTTTTAGAATTTGTGCCTATAGTTTTTCATACCATTGGTCTTGTTCCATTAATTCTTGTACTAATCCTTCAAAATCAAAGCTAGCACTACTTCCAACATTACTAACATTTTGCAAAGCATTTATGCTTAATGCATCTGCAATCTTGTTTTCCTTCCCCTTAATATGTTTGATATCCATGTAAAACTCACTAAGGAAGAACAACCATCTAGATTGCCTAGCGTTCAAATCAGTTTGTGTGAAGATATATTTTAAACTGATGTGATTTTTCATCTATATAATTTTTTTCCCTAAAAGGTAATGTCTCCACATCTTCAAAGCCTATATTACAACAGCAAGTTCTAAATCATAAACACTATAATTTTTTTCATGTTTCTTGAGTTCTCTTGATTCATAGGATATAACATACTTTTATTGTAGTAGCAATCCTCCTAATCCCTCTCCACAAGAATCTGTGCATACTACAAATTACTGAGCTGGATCAACAATATTTAAAATAGGTGTTGTTGTAAGTTTGAGTTTTAATTGGTCAAATCTATTTTGACATTTCTCAGTCCATTCAAAATTCACTCCTTTTCTTTGTAGAGATGTAATAGGGTAGGCTAAGGCTAAAAATATCTCTACAAATCTGCTATAGTATCCAAAAATTCCCATGAAGGATCTCACACAAGACACATCAATAGGTACAAACCACTCCCTTATCACTTGTATCTTTTTTGGGTTTGCTGCTAATCCCTTCTCTGAAATTATATGACCCAAGTACTGAATTTTATCTTTCAAAAAATCACATTTGCTAAAATTAGCATAAAACTTGTTTTCTCTAAGTGTTTGTAAAACAATTCTAAGATGTTCTTTATGCTCATCTTCATTCTTAGAATAAATCAGAATGTCATCAATAAATACTAGTACAAATTTTTCCAAGTACTTATTCAAGACATTGTTCATTAAGCACATAAATGTAGGAGGTGCATTAGTCAACCCAAAAGGTAGGACCACAAAATCATAGTGTCCATATCTGGTTCTAAATGTAGTTTTACTTATGTCTTCATCTTTAATTCTCAGTTGATGGCAGCCTGTCCTTAGATCGATTTTCAAAAATATTGTTGCTTCTCTAAGTTGGTCAAAGAGATCATCTATCCTAGATAAATTTTATATGTTCTTAATTGGCAGGTTATTCAATTGACGATAGTCTATACACATTTTTAAAGTACCATATTTATTTTTCACAAACAGTACCAGTGCTCCCCATGGGGATATACTTAGTATGATGTAACCTCTATCTAGCAACTCTTGTATTTGCATCTTCAACTCCATCAGTTTTGGGGTGCTCATTTGGTATGGGGCTGTAGAAATGGTGTTGCTTCTGGCACTAAGTCAATTGACAAATCAATTTCTCTCTTAGGGGGAAGATGAAGAATTTCATCTAGGAACACATGCTTAAACTCTTGAATGACTGGTAATTTTTCTAAAATATCACCTTCAGGTTGTTGTCCCACTTCTTCTACATGCAGCGAATACACTTGGAAACCTTTTCTTATAATTATTTTCAATTGAAGTGCTGAAATTTGTCTCACATATATGGGTTTGGTTTTCCTTTGACTATTATAGGTTTTCCCTCCTCATTTATGCAGTGTATTGTTTTGTCTAAGAAGTTTAACATGGCTTTCTATTTTTCTAACCAGCCCATTCCTACCAATACATCATAAGACCCTAAAGGTAGAATATTCAGATTCAATTCAGTTTTGTACCCATTCATATTTATGCCTATCTAGGGAAATTTATGAGTCACTTTCCTTTTTGTCCCAGTAGCTAACTGAACCAACCATGACTGCTGAAATTTCTCTGACTTTATTTTCACTTTTCTACCATTTGAGGACTTATATAACTTAAATATGCACCTGTATCTATTAAAATAGAAACAGGTTGTTCAACAATCATACCTTCTACTTCAACCATAGTGGACTGGTGTTCTACTTGACGATCTTCTAGGGTAGAAATAATTTTTAGGATGTTTCTTGCCACATCATTTACAATAGTTGCTTCTCTAAGCACTTGTATGGTTTAATGTTTCTGTGTGGACAATCTCTCAGTAAATGAGGTTCTCCACAACCCAACACTTTAGGGGTTCCCTTATTTTAATAGTTCCTTCTCTTTTATTGTTTCCATTAATCTATTTGGACCCTATTTGTGATTGAGATGGTTGATTTTCTCCAGTTTTGGTGAAATTATTTCCTTGTTGATTTCTCCCAAATTTCTTTAAGTATGCTGGTTTTATTATTTTCCCACTAGAGTCACCCTTCTCTTTGTTCTACCAATTCTTTTCTTGTTCATTTTTTCCTTTGAACTGTTGGTAACACAGTCTTGCTTTGCGTACCACTTCATCCATGGTCTTGGGCTCATCAAATTCTATCTTAACCTTGTAGACAGTAGGTAGGAAATTTAAGAAGATTTGTACCTTTTCTGTCTCTTCCCTTATATAAGGTACATAACGGAGTAGGTTGGTGAATTTGGTTATAGATTACTAAATAGTAAGTTGTCCCAACCTAAGTTAATGAAACTCTTTTGCTTTATCGTCATAATAACGTTCATTCAGATATCTATGTTTGAATTTGATTTGGTAATCCTCCCAAGTAACAATTTTCTCATCTATAACATGAAACATCTTGGTTTCCTCCCACCACAAGGTAGCATTTCCTTACAATTGATAGATGGCAGGCCTGGATCTCAAGTTAATTTCATATTCATGAACCTAAAAGTACTTTATCATGTTTAGAAGCCAAGATTCATCATCTTCCTCCTCTCCATCATAGGAGGGAGATTTAATTTTCCAGTATTCACCTTGTAATTCTTTATTCCTCCTAGACTGCTATCTATAGGCATCATCTTCCTCAGAATCTTCTGAATGATTTACAGTTCCCCTTATCCTTTTTCCAAAACCTTCACCTTCATGACTATTCCGGGAGGTAGATCCTGTTATTAACCTATCCCGCTCTTCACTAGATAACCATAGCCTTTGATTTTGGTTTTTCAGTTGCATCATTTCTCTTTGGATTCAATGCATCATAGCCATCAATGGAGCATTTTTCTCCCCCACAAAGATCCACATATAGCTCATCCCCTTCACTCATGGTTTGCAGTTGTATGCTTCAGCACTATTTCATTGTACATGAAATTAAACATTAGTGAAAATTAAATTTAACAAAACTTTACAGCAACATAAATTTCTGGTGTGAGCACACATTTTTTCCTAATGTTTTAACATGGTCTATGATACCATTTGTAACACCTCCCACTTCGAAATATTTTTATTTTCTAAATATAGTGATGACACTAATTTAATTTTAATGACCTTAATTATATCCATTTATACTTTTATCCAACCAATTTCTCTCAACCCTACTTCTCTAGTATTTGAATTGCCCTTCCATTGTGAAGTCTCAATGAGGGTTTAGAATTTAGGAGTTCTCTTTACTCATTTACTTTTAGTGGTCATAACAACATATTTCTTCCTATCATGGTTATTAAACATAAGTTCTCCAATCTGAAATAGTTTCTACTTAATCCTTTTCATAGTATAATTTAATAATTGTCTTTAATTGAAAAGTTTCCATGTACATGTTTGAATTAAATCAATTTCCACTTTGATTTAATTATTTTACTTTCCCAACTATACTTTACAAAGGCACATAATTTAGTATACAACTTTGTACCTTTACTTGGATGCTTTTTTTTCACATATTCAATTTTCGTTACTTAACACAACTACTTACCACCATTAAACTGATGTATAATACATTTCTAAGGTTTGCAACTATATCTTGGCTTAACATTTAGCATTATAATAATAATTCCACTTATTACAACACTCTACTTCCAAAGTTATATATTAAAACTTCGCTAAGAAGTATTTATTTAATGTTGACCCTATCACCATTTACTTTTCGTATGGTTTATCAGCTTGTCATATTATATAGATACACATTTTCATTTAAGTTGAAATCTTATAACCATCAATTTGACACTTTATTTCATACACTATGGAATTATAATTTTAAATATACATGTCCTACACTCATATGGTTATAAATTTTTCTATCTAATACCATTCATAGTTTATCCTCCCAAGAGGATCATAGATGTCCATCATCGATGTTCAATGACTAGTTCGTATATTGAACCGCCAAATCTCAACCTGTGATCTTCTCCGGATACTCTAGGATTAAGTTTATTTGTAAGAGATCACAAGGACCTCTAAATCCCTTTATAAATGCATTGATCCGAAGGATAGCTCGTAATCCATCGACATGTGGACGGGGTGGAGAATTGTTCAAGTTAGGGTTTCAAATGGCATAAGTAGTTTCATTTTCCGTTGCGGAATTTCTTATTTGGATGACGACCCAACTACGGCTACAATATTTGTGACTCACCTATGTTACGAAAGTAAATTCATGACCTTCGAAGACCGAGGAGGTTGTTGAAAATGCAACAAGATGATGGATCTTAGTGAAATGAAGTCGCCTTCACTAAGTGGGCCCGCAGGCTATTTTTGGCACAAAGTCTATTTTTAGACTATTTCTATTTTTAGACATATGGATCATGGTCTATGAGTTGCAGGATGCTATTTATGGATGATTGGTCAAGTTGGTAAAAATAGATGGACCTAAATTTTTAGACATTGGGCGGAATCTATTTTTAGACTGCCAGGCTAAAAATAGAATAGTCAAATATTATTAACCCTTAATAATATTTAGACTATAAACATTATCTTATTCTCTTGGAGCACTTCAGTTTGATGCTTGGATGTGGCGCATGCAGCTGACAGAAGGAAATATGCTTGTCCTTAGGGTTAGTTGAGCTATTGCATGGTTTACTTCAGTTAGAACTCATGTGGCAGAGTTTGGTGGATTTGATGAGACAGTTGGTGGAGTTGTGTTCGGTTTAACTTAGTTGAACTAGTTGTATCTAGTCTAACTGACAAATACACTAGTGATGAGTGGTGTGAATTAATTATTAATTAATTCACTAATTATTAACTCATAAATCAACTAAAGAATACATCAGTTAACTGCAATGCATGGACAATTCAGTAGAGACCAGTGTTAGAGGTGGGTGAAAGGGTGAGTCTACTATCAGTTGTGACTATGGCTGTGCATGAGATTTGCACACACATTGATTGAGATTTCCAATGAGGATTGCGCGGTACAAGCCAGTGGGATTCGAACTTGGATCTCATCATTATTCATCTTGGATTGTGCAGTAGAGGCAAGAAAACTTGTGGAGGAGATTTGAACCTGTGACCTGTTCATCTTCCGTGCTAGTTTGTGTGTAGCATGTGAGATAGTGCTGAGAGCTGTGAGAGCTTTGTGCTATGTATTGTTACATGTTCTCTATCATTATAATATACATATAGTTGGCTGTTTTCAGCTGTATGCTTTCCCCATTACATACTGTGTTATATGTGTGCTTGATTATGTTTTAATGTGGGCATGCGACTGCTTCTATTTCCGCATATTTATGATCAATTGTAGAAGAGGTTATGTATTATGCATGAAGCTTAAAAAATGTGTAATCAGGATAATCTCAGTGAATAATTCAGCTATTATTCAAATTTCTACATGGTATCAGAGCGAAATTGATCATCGGATCTATTACAGTGATTACAATTTATTTCGGTAGACAGAGTCTGTAAGCGGGCTAGGTAGCCTCTGGATCCATCCTTTCTCTGAAAGGTGATATATCCAGTAAATGCCCCTATAGTCGATCTTTGTGCTAGAAATACTTTTTTCTCACAGATCGGAAGCAGTTGAGTTTTGAGCTGGTGGAATTCGAATTTGCAGCAGAATTTGGAATTCGAATTTGCAGCAGTTTTCTTGGTGTCAAAGTCAAAATGTCTTTCGACGGATTGCGATTGGAGTATGCCCTTGAGGGCATCTCGAATTATGTTGCATGGAATGAAATAATGGAGGCGGTATTAGATGATAATGGCCTGAAGGATTTCATAGAAGCTGAGGTCCCAAAGCCTACTGATGCTGCTCAAGTTGAGGCTTGGCAAAAGAATATGGCAAAATGTCGAAGGATTCTGTTGGAGGGCGTGAAGGATCACATTGTATCCAGCATGCATGGAAAAGCTTCTCCATATTTTATGTGGAAAGCGTTGATAGATTTATTCCAAAGCAAGAGCGACCAGAGGAAGTTGGCGCTCAAGGATAAACTCAGACACATAAAGATGGAGAAAGGCGACAGTATGCCCAAGTACCTCATGAAGTTCATCCAATGCAGGGATGAGCTGGGAAGTGTGGGGGTGACTATAGATAATGAGGAATTAGTGAGCTTGGCTCTCCTTGGTCTTCCAAAGAGTTGGCATGCCTATCAGGATTTTGTTAATGGTCGGGAGAATTTCCCAGGATGGGAGCGACTTTGGTCGGATCTTGTGCAAGAGGAGATAAGGCGGAGTACCAGGGACAGATCTTCATCAAAGGCGTCTAATGAAGAAAATTGAACTTTGGCTACCAAAGCAAAGAAGGGGAATAGCAAGAAAGCTTCTCATTCCGGTGCGAAAGGCAAGAAGCAAGACATGTCCAAGGTGAAGTGCTTTCACTGTCACTAGCACAGACATTATGCCACAAATTGTCCGCAGAAGAAGAAAAATAATCAAGCTGCTGGATCTGTAGCGGGAGAGGCCTTAGCCTCACAGTTTGAGTTGGATTTTTCGCTGATCGCATGCTTGGTCTCAAGTGTGATGGGATCAGTATGGTTCTTGGACAGTGGTGCATCTTTTCACATGACTGGAGATCGAGATTTGTTTTCAGATCTGGATGAGAAAGATCTTGGAGTGCACATCGAGATGGGCGATGATGGTAGATATAGTGCGACTGGTATCAGTACCATTTCCTTTAAGAGGGAGTCTGGTAAACCCTTCATATTGACGGAAGTGATGCATGTTCCAAGATTGAAGAAGAATCTGATCTCTGTGGCGATGTTAGAAGACAAGGGGTACGATGTTGTCGTCAGCGAAGGAAAGGATTTTTTGCACAGTAAGACAACTGGAGAAACCCGGAATATAGGGGTTCGAGTAAAGAACCTTTATCAGCTGTAAGTAGATGGCTGCGCAATAATGGAATGCAAGGCAGAAGGAGTGGTGAGCCGGGATGATGGCGAGCTGTGGCACCGGAGATTGGGCCACCTTCACCATGGAGCTTTGAAGATACTGCAGTAGATTATTACTGTGCTTCCTAAGGGCACTCTTGCACAGTCATATCAGTGCAAGGGAAAATTTGTGAAAGCCACCTTGGGAAAATTTGTGAAAGCCACCTTTCACGAGAAGGATAGTCGTGCCACGACGATCCTTGAGAGAATTCACATAGACGTGTGTTGACCTTTCTCAGTAGCTTCGATAGCAAAGCACAAGTACTATGTGATCTTTGTTGATGATTATTCTCGGAAGTGCTGGATCTTCTTCATGCAGAAGAAGAGCAAGACATACTCAAAGTTCTGTGAGTTCAAGGCGCTGGTTGAGAAGGAATCGGGGAAGCATGTGAAGGCTCTTACGAGTGACAATGGTGGTGAATTCATATCTGGCGAATTCAAAGACTTTTGCAGCATAGAAGGGATTCGAAGAGAGCTCATAGAACCTCATAACCCACAGTAGAATGGGGATGCTGAGCGGAAGAACAGAACGATTGTGGGTGCTGCACGGGCGATGTTGCATGATCAGGGCCTACCCCTTCACTTGTGGGCAGAGGCATGCAATACTACAGTATATGTGCAGAACCGTTGTCCTCACAAGATACTTGGCATGAGTACACCGGAGGAGGCGTTTTTTGGCAAGAGGCCTGATATTTCCCATTTGAGGATTTTTGGTTCACCTATCTACATGCATGTGACGAAGGATGCCAGGAAGAAGCTGGAGCCGACCGCAGAGGTTGGGATATTTATGGGGTACACTGATGCGCCCCACAACTATTGTGTGTATTTTCCAGACAGTCGCAAGACTATTGTGCGACGGGATATCAAATTTCAGGAGGAGAAAGCCATGCAGTGTTCGCTTGGGAGGGAGCCACACTTGCATGCAGATGAGGAGCTATTAGTTCCTAAGGATGAGCCTCGGGATGTGGATCAGCCACAAGAGGAAGTTCATGGAGTGGAAGAGACCACTCATGTAGCGCCAATCATCAGAGGGCACAAGCGCACTACAGAAGCTGAGCGACTGGCTCAAGATGCAGAGAAGATTGTAGGACCACCTACAGCACAGTGCAGATAGAGACAGTCACCAGATCGGTACACTGAATACATGGCTCTTGTGAGAAAATGTGTTGTGACAGAGCCATCCTCTTTCGAGGAAGCTGTGGAGGACCCTGCATGGGTAGATGCCATGGTGGAAGAGTATGATTCGATTGTCAGAAACAGTGCATGGGAGATTGTCCCGAGGCCGGAAGGGAAATCGGTGGTGGGTTCGAGATGGATCTACAAAGTGAAGCAAGCAGCTGACGGGAGTGTGGATAAGTACAAGGCAAGATTTGTTGCCCGAGGCTTTTCACAGATTGAGGGGATCGATTATGAGGAGACCTTTGCACCTGTTGCAAGGTATTCTTCCATATGGACGATCCTAGCTATCTCGCGCGGTGGGGTGGCACATCCATCAGATGGATGTGAAGACTGTGTTCCTCAACGGAGTCATTGAGGAGGAGGTGTACATAGAGCAACCCGAAGGTTTCGAGATCTTCAACAGTGAGTCGCATGTGTGCAGACTCAAGAGAGCACTGTATGGGTTGAAGCAAGCACCTCATGCTTGGTACACACGGATAGACAATTATTTCACTGGACTTGGATTCACCAAGAGTGAGGCGGATCCTAACCTGTACCAGATTGTGGTGGAGGGGAAGTTACTGATCATTGTACTGTATGTAGATGATTTGATTTTGACGGGTGATGAGATGTTGATACTTTCATGCAAGGAGGATCTTGCTTGAGAGTTTGAGATGAAGGACTTGGGCCTCCTTCATTATTTCCTGGGATTGGAAATTTGGCAGCATAGTGATGGACTATTTGTTTCTCAGGGTAAGTATGCCCGAGAAATATTGGAGAAGTTCAACATGCATGGCTGCAAGCCTGTTGATACTCCTCTTCCTGGAAGTTGGAGGAAGGAGGATGCTACTTCAGCGGAGGTAGTGGATGCCACTGTTTATCGACAGTTGGTGGGGTCGCTTATGTATCTGGTCAATACACGACCTGATATATTCTATGCTGTTAACCAGCTTTCGCAAGCTATGGTTAAGCCTACCAAGATATTATGGAAGGCAGGCAATCATTTATTGCGTTATCTTAGAGGCACATCAGGATATGGCTTGTGGTACAGACAGGAGGATGAGGTGAAACTATGTGGCTTCACGGATGCAGATTGGGCAGGGAGCCCAACGGACAGAAAGAGCACATCTGGAGGGATCTTTAGTATGGGTTCGACAACAGTTTCTTGGTACAGCAGGAAGTAGAGATCTGTGGCACCCGCCAGCGTAGGCCGAGTATGCGGCGTTGCTTCTGGCTGCATGCGAGGCCATATGGATGAGGAAGATCTTGGCCTGGGTTGTTCAGCGGTCACACTGAGCCTAATCGGGACTTATCAGATAACCGAGTTGCATTAAAATCTCGCTTAATCTAGTATTTCATGATAGATCCAAACACATTGACATCGTGTACCATCATATCGTAGGATCGTGTGCAATGAGAATCATGTTACGACATTCTACCTGAGGATCGTGATGTCGATATCTTGACGAAGGCGCTCACTCGTAGAAATTTGAATACCATAGGGGCAGGATTGGGGTGGCAGATAATCCCTATTTTTTTGAGAGGGAGTGTTGATATTGCAATAAGATGATGAGCTTAGTGAAAAGAGTCGCCTTCACTAAGTGGCCCCGTAGGCTATTTTTGGTGCAATTCTATTTTTAGACTATGTCTATTTTTAGACATGACAATCATATTCTATGAGTTGCATGATGCTATTTGTGGATGGTTGGTAAAGTTGGAAAAATAGATGGACTTCTATTTTTAGACATATTGGGCGGAATCTATTTTTAGATTGCTATTCTAAAAATAGATATGTCGAATATTATTAGCTCTTAATAATATTTAGACTATAAAAATTATCTGTCTCCGTTTCCTAACTCGCCTTGATGCTTGATGTGTACAGTACCGATTAAGGAGTTACGTTTTTCTCGTTTAGTGTAGCTATTGCATGGTTGACTTCAGTTAGAACTCATGTGACAGAGTTTGGTGGAGTTGATGAGACAGTTAATGGAGTTGTGTTCAGTTTAACTTAGTTGAGCTAGTTGTATCTAGTCTAACTGATTGATACAATTAGTGAGAGTGGTGTGAATTTATTATTAATTAATTCACTAATTATTTACTCATAAATCAACTAAAGAATACATCAGTTAACTGCAGTTGATGGACAGTTTCAGTGGAGACCAGTGGAGAGGTAGGTGAAAGAGCCGTGTGACTATCAGTTGTGACTATGGTCAAGTATGAGATTTGCACACACATTGTGGGAGATTTCCAATGAGGATTGTGCAGTACAAGCTAGGGGATTCGAACTTGGATCTCATTCATTCACATCTTGCATTTCGCAGTAGAGGCAGGCAGACTTGTGGAGGAGATTTGAACCTGTGACTTGTTCACTTTCCATGCTAGTTTGTGTGTAGCATGTGAGATAGTGCCGAGAGTCAGGAGAGATTTTAAAGTATGTATTGTTACATTTTCTCTATCATTATAATATAAAGATAGTTGGGGGTTTTCAGCTGTAATCTTTCCCCATTACATACTATGTCATATGTGTGCTTGATTATGTTTTAATGTGCGCATGCGACTGCTTCTAATTCCGCAAATTGATGATCAATGGTAGAAGAGATTATGTATTATGCATGAAGCTCAAATAGTGTGTAATCAAGATAATCTCGGTGAATAATTCATCTATTATTCAAATTCTAAATGGTATTAGAGCGAAATTGATCACCTGACGACATGCTGATTACAATTTATTTCGCAGAGATGAAATCGTAAGCGGGCTGTAGCCTATGGATCCATCCTTTCTCCGAAAGGTGATATCCGCAAATTCTATAGTCGATCTCCGTGCTAGAAATACTTTGTTGCAAAACATCGAAGCGCTTGAGTTTTGAGTCGGTGGAATTGCGACCTGGGTGGAATTTTCGACTTGCGGTACATCTAAAAAATTCGAATTTGGTGCTAGCTTTTCTTGGTGTCGAAGTCAAAATGTCTTTCAACAGATTTCGACTGGAATATGCCCTTGAGGGCAGTTTGAATTATGTTGCATGGAAGGACAGGATGGAGGCGGTATTAGATGATAACGGTCTGAAGGAGTTCATAGAGGCTGAGGTCCCAAATCCTACTAATGCTGCTCAAGTCGAGGCTTGGCAAAAGAAGATGGAAAAATGTCGAAGGATTCTGTTGGAGGGCGTGAGGGATCACATTGTATCCAGCATGCATGGAAAAGCTTCTCCATACTTGATGTGGAAAGCGTTGACAGATTTATTCCAAAGCAAGAGCAACTAGAGGAAGTTGGCGCTCAAGGATAGACTCAGACATATAAAGATGGAGAAAGGCGACAGTATGCCCAAGTACCTCACGAAGTTCATCCAATGCAGGGATGAGCTGGGAAGTGTGGGGGTGACTGTTGATGATGAGGAATTGGTGAGCTTGGCTCTCCTTGGTCTTCCGAATATTTGGCATGCCTATTAGGATTCTGTCAATGGTCGGGAGAAATTGCCAGGATGGGAGCGACTTTGGTCGGATCTTGTGTAAGAGGAGATAAGGCGGAATACCAGAGACAGATCTTCATCAAAGGCATCTAATGAAGAAAATTTCACTTTGGCTACCAAAGCAAAGAAGGGGAAGAGCAAGAAAGCTTCTCATTTCGGTGCGAAAGGCAAGAAGCAGGACATGTCCAAGGTGAAGTTCTTTCACTGTCACCAGCACGGACATTATGCCACAAATTGTCCATAGAAGAAGAAAAACAAGCAAGCTGTTGGATCTGTAGTGGGAGAGGCCTTAGCCTCGCAGTTTGAGTTGGATTTTTTGTTGATCGCATGCTTGGTCTCAAGTGTGATGGGATCAGTATGGTTCTTGGACAGTGGTGCGTCTTTTCACATGACTGGAGATCGAGATTTGTTTTCAAATCTGGATGAGAAAGATCTTGGAGTGCACATCGAGATGGGCGATGATGGTAGATACAGTGCGACTGGTATAGGTACCATTTCCTTTAAGAGGGAGTCTGGTAAAGCCTTCGTATTGAAGGAAGTGATGCATGTTCCAGGATTGAAGAAGAATCTGATATCTGTGGCAATGTTAGAAGACAAGGGTACGATGTTGTCGTCAACGAAGGAAAGGCTTTCCTGCGCAGTAAGACAACTGGAGAAACGTGGAATATAGTGGTTCGAGTCAAGAACCTTTATCAACTGCAAGTAGATGGCTGCGCAGCAATGGCATGCAAGGCGGAAGGAGTGGTGAGCCGGGATGATGGCGAGCTGTGGCACCGGAGATTGGGCCACCTTCACCATGGAGCTTTGAAGATACTGCAGCAGATTTCTATTGTGCTTCCTAAGGGCACTCTTGCGCAGTCATATCAGTGCAAGTGAAAATTTGTGAAAGCCACCTTTCACGAGAAGGATAGTCGCGCCACGACGATCCTTGAGAGAATTCACACAGACGTGTGTTGACCTTTCTCAGTAGCTTCGATAGCAAAGCACAAGTACTATGTGATCTTTGTTGATGATTATTCTTGAAAGTGCTGGATCTTCTTCATGCAGAAGAGGAGCAAGACATACTCAAAGTTACGAGTTCCGTGACTGGTTGAGAAAGAATCAGGGAAGCAGGTGAAGGCTCTTAAGAGCGACAATGGTGGTGAATTCATCTCTGGCGAATTCAAGGACTTTTGCAGTGCAGAAGGAATTCGAAGAGAGCTCATAGCACCTCATAACCCACAGCAAAACGGGGTTGCTGAGCGGAAGAATAGAACAATCGTGGGTGTTGCACGGGCGATGTTGCATGATCAGGGCCTACCCATTCACTTGCGGGCGGAGGCATGCAATACTGCAGTATATGTGCAGAACCGTTGTCCTCACAGGATACTTGGCATGAGTACACCCGAGGAGGCGTTTTCTGGTAAGAGGCCTGATATTTCCCATTTGAGGATTTTTGGTTCACCTGTTTACATTCATGTGACGAAGGATGCCGGGAAGAAGCTGGAGCCGACCGCAGAGGTTGGGATATTTGTGGGTGGCAGTACGCCCCACAACTATCTTGTTGTCTTCCCGGTCGGTCGCATTGTTGGCAATGAGATGAAAATTCCAGGAGGAGAAAGCCATGCAGTGTTCGCTTGAGAGGGAGCTACACTTGCATGCAGATGAGGAGCTGTTAGTTCCTAAGGAGGAGCTTCCGGATGTGGGTCAGCCACAAGAGGAGGTTCAGGAGGTGGAAGAAACCACCCAGGCAGCGCCAACCATCAGAGGGCGCATGCGCACTACAGAAGCTGAGCGACTGGCTCGGGATGCAGAGAAGGTTGTAGGACCACCTACGGCACAGCGCAGACAGAGACAGTCACCGGATCGGTACACTGGATACATGGCTCTTTGCGGTGGCCGTGGCCAGGCCATCCTCTTTCGAGGAAGTTGTGGAGGACCCGCATGGGTAGATGCCATGGTGGAAGGTATGATTCCGGTGTCGAGCAGAACCGCGGGAGGTTGTCCCGCGTGGGAAGGGAAATGGGTGGTGGGTTCCAGGTGGATCTCGCGGTGAAGCGAGGGCGGCGAGACGAGTGTGGGCCCAAGGCAAGATTTGTTGCTGAGGCTTCTCACAGGGCAGAGGGATCGGTGTAGGGAGACCTTTGCCTATCCTGAGTGCTCTTCCATACGGATGATCCTAGCTCTCTCAGCGCAGATGGGGTGGCACATCCATCAGATGGATGTGAAGACTGCGTTCCTCAATGGATTCATTGAGGAGGAGGTGTACATAGAGAAACCCGAAGGTTTCGATATCTTCAGCAGTGAGTCACATGTGTGCAGGCTCAAGAGAGCACTATATGGGTTGAAACAAGCACCTCATGCTTGGTACACACGGATATATAGTTATTTCATCAGACTTGGATTCTCCAAGAGTGAGGCGGATCCTAACCTGTACCAGATTGTGGTGGAGGGGAAGTTGTTGATCATTGTACTGTATGTAGATGATCTGATTTTGACGAGTGATGAGTTGTTGATACTTTCATGCAAGGAGGATCTTGCTAGAGAGTTTGAGATGAAGGACTTGGGCCTCCTTCATTATTTCCTGGGATTGGAAATTTGGCAATGGAGTGATGGACTGTTTGTTTCTCAGGGTAAGTATGCCCGGGATATATTGGAGAAGTTCAACATGCATGGTTGTAATCCTATTGATACTCCTCTTCCTGGAGGTTGGAGGAAGGAGGATGCTACTTCAGTGGAGGTAGTGGATGCCACTGTTTATCAACAGTTGGTGGGGTCGCTTATGTAACTGGTCAATACACGACCCGATATATTCTATGCTGTTAACTAGCTTTGGCAAGCTATGGTTAAGCCTACCAAGCTCTTCTGGAAGGTAGGCAAGCATTTATTGCGTTATCTTAGAGGCACAACGGGATATGGCTTGTGGTACAGATAGGAGGATGAGGTGAAGCTATGTGGCTTCACGGATGCAGATTGGGCAGGGAGCCCAACAGACAAAAAGAGCACATCTGGAGGGATCTTCAGTACCAGGTCGACAGTAGTTTCTTGGTACAGCAGGAAGCAGAGATCTGTGGCACTCAGTTCAGCAGAAGCTGAGTATATAGCAGGAAGCTTTGCTGCATGCGAGGCCATATGGATGAGGAAGATCCTGGTCGGGTTGTTCGGGTCACACTTGGAGCATACTATGATTTATTTTGATAACCAGAGTTGCATTAAACTCTCAGCTAATCCAGTATTTCATGATAGATCCAACCACATCGACATCAGGAACCATCATATCAGAGATTGTGTGCAGCGGAGAATCATGCTACTTTCATACATTCCCACGGAGGATCAGGATGCTGATATCTTGACGAAGGTGCTCACGAGGAGAAAATTCGAATACCACAGAGACAGGATAGGGGTTGTAGATAATCCACATCTTGTTGAGAGGGAGTGTTGAAAATGCAGCAAGATGATGGAGCCTAGTGAAATGAAGTCACCTTCACTAAGTGGGCCCGCAGGCTATTTTTGGCGCAAAGTCTATTTTTAGACTATGTATATTTTTAGACATATGGATCGTGGTCTATGAGTTGCAGGGTGATATTTATGGATGATTGGTCAATTTGGTAAAAATATATGGACCTCTATTTTTAGACATTGGGCGGAATCTATTTTTAGACTGCCAGGCTAAAAATAGAACAGTCAAATATTATTAACCCTTAATAATATTTAGACTATAAACATTATCTTATCCCCATGGAGCACTTCAGTTTGATGCTTGGATGTGGCACATGCAGCTGACAAAAGGAAATACGCTTTTCCTAAGGTTTAGTTGAGATATTGCATGGTTGACGTCAGTTAGAACTCATGTGGCAGAGTTTGGTGGAGTTGATGAGACAGTTGGTGGAGTTGTGTTCGGTTTAACTTAGTTGAACTAGTTGTATCTAGTCTAACTGACAAATACACTAGTGATGAGTGGTGTGAATTAATTATTAATTAATTCACTAATTATTAACTCATAAATCAACTAAATAACACATCATTTAACTGCAATGCATGGACAGTTCAGTAGAGACCAGTGTTAGAGGTGGGTGAAAGGGTGAGCCTACTATCAGTTGTGACTATGGTTGTGCATGAGATTTGCACACACATTGATTGAGATTGCCAATGAGGATTGTGCAGTACAAGCCAGTGGGATTCGAGCTTGTATCTCATCATTATTCATCTTGGATTGTGCAGTAGAGGCAGGAAGACTTGTGGAGGAGATTTGAACCTGTGACTTGTTCATCTTCCGTGCTAGTTTGTGTGTAGCATGTGAGATAGTGCTGAGATCTGTGAGAGCTTTGTGCTATGTATTGTTACATGTTCTCGATCATTATAATATACATATAGTTGGGGGTTTTCAGCTGTATGCTTTCCCCATTACATGTTGTGTTATATGTGTGCTTGATTATGTTTTAATGTGGGCATGTGACTGCTTCTATTTCCGCATATTTATGATCAATTGTAGAAAAGGTTATGTATTATGCATGAAGCTTAAATAGTGTGTAATCAGGATAATCTCAGTGAATAATTTAGCTATTATTCAAATTTATACATGGTATCAGAGCGAAATTGATCATCGGATCTTAAACGTGATTGTTATTTACATTGACAGTACGTAAGTGGCTAGGTAGCCTCTGGATCCATCATTTCTCTGAAAGGTGATATATCCAGTAAATGCCCCTACAGTCGATCTCTGTGCTAGAAATACTTTGTTCTCACAGATCGGAAGTAGTTGAGTTTTGAGTTGGTGGAATTCGAATTTACAGCAAAATTTGGAATTCGAATTTGCAGCAGTTTTCTTGGTGCCAGAGTTGAAATGTCTTTCAAAAAATTGCGACTGGAATATGCCCTTGAGGGCAGTTCGAATTATGTTGCATGGAAGGACAGAATGGAGGTAGTATTAGATGATAACGGGCTGAAGGAGTTCATAGAAGCTGAGGTTCCAAAGCCTACTGATGTTGCTCAAGTTGAGGCTTCGCAAAAGAAGATGGCAAAATGTCGAAGGATTCTATTGGAGGGCATGAAGGATCACATTGTATCTAGCATGCATGTAAAAGCTTCTCCATATTTGATGTGGAAATCATTGATAGATTTATTCCAAAGCAAGAGCGACCAGAGGAAGTTGGTGCTCAAGGATAAACTCAGACACATAAAGATGGAGAGAGGCGACGATGCCCAGAGTACTAGCAGAAGTTCATCCAATGCGGGGATGACTGGGAGAGTGGGGGGGTATTGTAGATGATGAGGAATTAGTGAGCTTGGCTCTCCTTGGGCTTCCGAAGAGTTGGCATTCCTATGAGGACTCTGTCAATGGTCGGGAGAAACTGCCAGGATGGGAGCGACTTTGGTCGGATCTTGTGCAGGAGGAGATAAGGCGGAGTACCGGGGATGGATCTTCATCGAAGAATGAGGATTAAGAAAATTGCGCTTTGGCTGCCAAAGCAAGGAAGGGGAAGAGAAAGAAGAATACTTCTCAATCCAGTGTGAAAGGCAAGAAGCAGGACATGTCCAAGGTGAAGTTCTTTCATTGTCACCAACACGGACATTACGCCACTAATTTTCCGCAGAAGAAGAAAAATAAGAAGGTTGCTGGATCTGCAGCTGCAGAGGCCTTAGCCTCGCATTTTGAGCTTGATTTTTCGCTGATCGCTTTTTCGATGATCGCATCTTGGTCTCAAGTGTGATGGGATCGGTATGGTTCTTGGATAGTGGTCGTCATTTCACATGACTGGAGATCGAGATTTGTTTTCAGATCTGGATGAGAAAGATCTTGGAGTGCACATCGAGATGGGCGATGATGGTAGATATAGTGCGACTGGTATCAGTACCATTTCCTTTAAGAGGGAGTCTGGTAAACCCTTCATATTGACGGAAGTGATGCATGTTCCAAGATTGAAGAAGAATCTGATCTCTGTGGCGATGTTAGAAGACAAGGGGTACGATGTTGTCGTCAGCGAAGGAAAGGATTTTTTGCACAGTAAGACAACTGGAGAAACCCGGAATATAGGGGTTCGAGTAAAGAACCTTTATCAGCTGTAAGTAGATGGCTGCGCAATAATGGAATGCAAGGCAGAAGGAGTGGTGAGCCGGGATGATGGCGAGCTGTGGCACCGGAGATTGGGCCACCTTCACCATGGAGCTTTGAAGATACTGCAGTAGATTATTACTGTGCTTCCTAAGGGCACTCTTGCACAGTCATATCAGTGCAAGGGAAAATTTGTGAAAGCCACCTTGGGAAAATTTGTGAAAGCCACCTTTCACGAGAAGGATAGTCGTGCCACGACGATCCTTGAGAGAATTCACATAGACGTGTGTTGACCTTTCTCAGTAGCTTCGATAGCAAAGCACAAGTACTATGTGATCTTTGTTGATGATTATTCTCGGAAGTGCTGGATCTTCTTCATGCAGAAGAAGAGCAAGACATACTCAAAGTTCTGTGAGTTCAAGGCGCTGGTTGAGAAGGAATCGGGAAGCATGTGAAGGAGAGCTCTAAGGAGTGATAACGGTGGTGAATTCATCTCGGCTGAATTCAAGGAGTTCTGCAGCGCAGAAGGGATTCGGAGAGAGCTCATCGCACCCCATAACCCACAGCAGAACGGGGTGGCTGAGCGGAAGAGCAGAACGATCGTGGGTGCTGCACGGGCGATGTTGCATGATCAGGGCCTACCCCTTCACTTGTGGGCTGAGGCATGCAATACAGCAGTGTATGTGCAGAACCGTTGTCCTCACAAGGTTCTTGGCATGAGTACACCGGAGGAGGAGTTTTCTGGCAAGAGGCCTGATATTTCTCATCTGAGAATTTTTGGCTCACCTGTCTACATGCATGTGACGAAGGATGCCAGAAAGAAGCTGGATCCAATCGCAGAGGTTGGAATATTTGTGGGCTGCTGATGGACCCCAGCTATCAATAATATTTTCCGGTGATCGCAAGTAGAACATGCACGGGATATCAAATTTGGGGAGGAGAAAGCCATGCGGTGTTCGCTTGAGAAGGGAGCCACACTTGCATGCAGATGAGAGCTATTAGTTCCTAAGGATGAGCTTCGGGGATGTGGATCAGCCACAAGAGGAAGTTCATGGAGTGGAAGGGCCACTCATGCGGTTCCAGCCATAAGAGGCGCAAGCGCACTATGGAGGTGACGGCAGCTCAAGATACGAAGGTTGTAGGACTACCTACGGCAACGGTCTGGGAACGAGAGACAGTCACCGGATTGGTACACTAGATACATGGCTCTTGTGAGCAAATGTGTCGTGACAGAGCCATCCTCTTTCGAGGAAGCTGTGGAGGACACCGCATGGGTATATGCCATGGTGGAAGAGTATGATTCGATTGTCAAAAACAGTGCATGGGAGATTGTCCCGCGACCGGAAGGGAAATCAGTGGTGGGTTCAAGATGGATCTACAAAGTGAAGCAGGAAGCAGACGGGAGTGTGGAGAAGTACAAGGAAAGATTTGTTTCCTGAGGCTTCTCACAGACAGAGGGGATCAATTATGAGGACACCTTTGCACCTGTCGCAAGGTACTCTTCCATACGGACGATCCTAGCTCTCTCAGCGCAGATGGGGTGGCACATCCATCAGATGGATGTGAAGACTGCGTTCCTCAACGGAGTCATTGAGGAGGAGGTGTACATAGAGCATCCCAAAGGTTTCGATATCTTCAGCACTGAGTCGCATGTGTTCAGGCTCAAGAGAGCATTGTATGGGTTGAAACAAGCACCTCATGCTTGGTACACACGGATAGACAGTTATTTCACTGGACTTGGATTCTCCAAGAGTGAGGCGGATCCTAACCTCTACCAGATTGTGGTGGAGGAGAAGTTGCTGATCATTGTACTGTATGTAGATGATCTGATTTTGACGGGTGATGAGTTGTTGATACTTTCATGCAAGGAGGATCTTGCTAGAGAGTTTGATATGAAGGACTTGGGCCTCCTTCATTATTTCTTGGGATTGGAAATTTGGCAGCGCAGTGATGGACTGTTTGTTTCTCAGGGTAAGTATGCCCGGGAGATACTGGAGAAGTTCAACATGCATGGTTGTAAGCCTGTTGATACTCCTCTTCCTGGAGGTTGGAGGAAGGAGGATGCTACTTCAGCAGAGGTAGTGGATGCCACTGTTTATCGACAGTTGGTGGGGTCGCTTATGTATCTGGTCAATACACGACCCGATATATTCTATGATGTTAACCAACTTTCGCAAGTGATGGTTAAGCCTACCAAGCTCTTCTGGAAGGCAAGCAAGCATTTATTGCATTATCTTAGAGGCACATCAGGATATGGCTTGTGGTACAGACAGGAGGATGAGGTGAAGCTATGTGGCTTCACGGATGCAGATTGGGCAGGGAGCCCAACGGACAGAAAGAGCACATCTAAAGGGATCTTCAGTATCGGGTCAACAGCAGTTTCTTGGTACAACAGGAAGCAGAGATCTGTGGCACTCAGTTCAGCAGAGGCTGAGTATATGGCAGCAAGCTTGGCTGCATGCGAGGCCATATGGATGAGGAAGATCCTGGTCGGGTTGTTCGGGTCACACTTGGATCCTACTGTGATTTATTGTGATAACCAGAGTTGCATTAAACTCTCGGCTAATCCAGTATTTCATGATAGATCCAAACACATCGAAATTAGGTACCATCATATCAGAGATTGTGTGCAGCGGAGAATCATGTTACTTTCATATATTCCCACGGAGGATCAGGATGCTGACATCTTGACGAAGGCACTCACCAGGAGAAAATTCGAATATCACAGAGGCAGGATAGGGGTTGCAGATAATCCATATCTTGTTGAGAGGGAGTGTTGAAAATGCAACAAGATGATGGAGCTTAGTGAAATGAAGTCGCCTTCACTAAGTGGGCCCACGGGCTATTTTTGGCGCAAAGTCTATTTTTAGACTATGTCTATTTTTAGACATATGGATCATGGTCTATGAGTTGCAGGATGCTATTTATGGATGATTGGTCATGTTGGTAAAAATATATGGACCTCTATTTTTAGACATTGGGCGAAATCTATTTTTAGACTGCCGGGCTAAAAATAGAACAGTCAAATATTATTAACCCTTAATAATATTTAGACTATAAACATTATCTTATCCTCTTGGAGCACTTCAGTTTGATGCTTGGATGTGGAAAATGCAGCTGACAGAAGGAAATACGCTTTTCCTAAGGGTTAGTTGAGCTATTGCATGGTTGACTTCAGTTAGAACTCATGTGGCAGAGTTTGGTGGAGTTGATGGAGTTGTGTTCTGTTTAACTTAGTTGAACTAGTTGTATTTAGTCTAACTGAAAAATACACTAGTGATGAGTGGTGTGAATTAAGTATTAATTAATTCACTAATTATTAACTCATAAATCAACTAAAGAACACATCGGTTAACTGCAATGCATGGACAGTTCAGTGGAGACCAGTGTTAGAGGTGGGTGAAAGGGTGAGTCTACTATCGGTTGTGACTATTGGCTGTGCATGAGATTTGCACACACATTGATGGAGATTGCCAATGAGGATTGCGCAGTTGGAGCTAGTGGGATTCGAACTTGGATCTCATCATTAATCAACTTGGATTGCGCAGTAGAGGCAGGCAGACTTGTGGAGGAGATTTGAACCTGTGACTTGTTCATCTTCCATGCTAGTTTGTGTGTAGCATGTGAGATAGTGCTGAGAGCTGTGAGAGCTTTGTGCTATGTATTGTTACATGTTCTCTATCATTATAATATATAGATAGCTGGGGGTTTTCAGCTATATGCTTTCCCCATTACATACTGTGTTATATATGTGCTTTATTATGTTTTAATGTGCGCATGCGACTACTTCTATTTCCGCATATTGATGATCAATTGTAGAAGAGGTTATGTATTATGCATGAAGCTTAAATAGTGTGTAATTAGGATAATCTCGGTGAGTAATTCAGCTATTATTCAAATTTCTACAGAGGTAGATAACTTTCTACACGCAGAGAACACTTCTTCATTGTTTACAAGTAATATGTTAGGCTTTCTGTGTTATTCATCTGTCTTTCTCTACGTTCAGTTCAACCTTTTTTACCACCGTTTATCAATTAGATTTGATTTATAATTATTTTTAGTTTTATGCACAGGGATGAGTTCTTCCATTTCTTGATGGTTTGTAAAATTATAAGAATCTTCCGTCGCTCTTACAAATTCTAGAATTGTCTCTCATTGTTTACTTGAATCCCATTTTTCTTAGTATTTGGTAAGTATGTAATGATGTTCAAGGAAGACTTAAACTTCTCAAATGGTTTCCATTCGATGGTTGCTGAGGTATGAAATTTTGCAGTCTCTCGCTTTACAGGATTATCATTTGTTTCCAATGTTTATCCTTATGGTTACTAGTACGGATGCTGCAATACACCGAGAAATTGTACAGTTTTGTGAGAATGTACAAGAAGGAGGCAGATATTTCCCTTTGTATCAATTCTGGAATGGAAATGTCTCTCCACCTATAACTTATAACTTAGTACTTCATACTCTTCATTATTTTATTTCAATTTTTGTTTTTGGTGGTAAACGATTGTTCATAAATTTTACTCTAATAGTGGTCATAATTTGAGGTGCAGGTGACTGGTGAAACAGTACCCTACTCCTCCGGCTATGGCACTTAGATGTCATAGCAATAACCGCAAGTTTAATTTCTTGTTTCCGTTTGTTACATTTACCTTTCACTATGGTTTAGTTTTAGTGTCAGTTTTCCCAAGGGTTCTTCTACTCGACCCCTTGCACCCTTCCTTCTGGAGAACCTCATTTTAATTTTTTTCCCTTACTATTGCAATTGTACTATTTGTCCATGGCCATTGTTAAGACAAATTTTCGTCCCTTTAACAACTGTTCAGGTTTCTTCTAATCGTATAAAATTTAGAAACTATTATCAAACAATTTCCTATCTCTAGTAGTTTCAACTTTTTAAGGCTCTTTCTTCTAGTTATGAGAATTTATAGAGTTTCTTGAAGATGCCAATGAAAAGTGCCTTAGATTTATCCTCTGTTATTCCTTACCACATCTTAAAAGTAACTGAAGCCATCACAATCCCTTCTCTGCTTGAATGGTTGAAAGCTGAAGTCAATTTATTTTATGGAATGACACTTCTTCTAAGTTACCGTACATACAATTAATAATAAATTAGCAATATATGGTATTTCTACTATGCTATATCATGTAGCTTTTGTTTAGGATTTTATATCCAGTATTAATATTAACTCAATCCCCTTTCTTTTTCATTGAACGCATGTATAGCCTTGAACCGAACTTTCCTAAGATATTGAATTTATGGTTCTTGTTTGTAAATTTGGTTTCTCTTCCGCATATATTTTATTTCAATATAAAGTTCGTACATCTAACTTCTGATCTCATTTGGTACAGGTAAGACGATACGTCAACTTCTTTTGATGTTTGATCTACATCCCAGTCTTCTCTATTCAAGTTTAACTGGTGGACTCATCCTATCCAGGTTCGTCCAATTATTTGTTGGGCTTCTTGCATGCACTTAACCATGAAATTCTCCAGAGACTTTACAATTTTATAAAAGGGGCTAGATTCCCTCACCGTGTAATTTGGACATTATTATTGTGTAATTACTAATGGACAGTTCTATAGACTAAATATTTACTCATATATGGTAGTACCATATATATATGAATCCTCTTTCCTTTTTGTGTGAATATTTTTCCTAATTAGAATTTCTTTCTAAATAACATGATATAACTATTTTAAGAACAAAACGATTTCTTTTCTGTATTTTAATATACAGAAAGGAAGTTTCTTATTTAACAGTGTTTCAAGGTAAAGAATTGTATGCTAGAATTTCATCATGGAAAATGGTCTCATTTTCATTTGTCCTATACTCAATGTATTCTACTGGCATAATTTTCTTAATAGAGTTAATATAATTGCATTTTGAAATAATTACTTCTCTGCTTTATGTACATTATTTCAAAATTAACAATTCATAAAATTCATTGTAATACAACATAGGTTTTGATTTAATTATAATGTTTATTTCTTCAGTACTAGTTCTCTAATATAATTTACTTAATTATAAAATAAGATTAGATAAATCTATAGAAGAATTATCAAATTCCTGTAAGGTACCTAACCTCAGATCTAATCTCAGGGTTTTAGTCATTCTAAGAGTTGATCCTCTACAGAGTTATGTCTATACAACCATACGGAACAAACTATTTCATTATACTCAAATATGTTCAATGACCTCCATCATGCAGCATGCATTACTAATTCATCTAACCTTTATAGCATAAGCACATGTTCAGATGAAAAGTTTCATATTGACATAACTACTTTACTTTCTTAGTAACTCATAATATACTAAAGTATAATTTTAAAAAATAATTTTAATTGTGCATACCAGTTAAGGTAGAATAGGTGCCTCCTAACCTTAGAGCTCTTTCTGGATGGCTGACCCTCGAGCAGAGATCCTTTCCTTCAATGATAGACAACCCTTTTTCTATCCCGAATCACCTTATTTAAGCTTGCTTTCCACAACATGCTTCCCTTAACTGCGTCCAGTTAATTCAGGATGTTACTTTCCTCTGTGCCTAGGCTTCCCCTTTGTTTCTTCCACAAAGGTACTTTTAGAGCTAGCTTTTCTATTTTCTAGATTTATTCCACCTCCTCTCAGTAATTTCCTCTTTACTGGGGAAACTTTTTAGATTTTTATCTCCAATATAATTTTAGTATTTCATTTATTTCTTCAAAGGATTTTTGGAAGTCTGGGAAAGACTTACAACCTTATCCATCCTGATGGATTTGGTTTCGAGATTTCTAATCATAATCTAGTCTTTTCACATAAATTTCCATTTTATTTTATTAACTTGAAATAATAAAATAAATCCACAAATTTTTTTTTCCATTGGGGTCCACTGTACTATTTTGGACATGTTCAAATGTCTAATAAAAGCATATAAAATTGGGATATTACATAACACTTCCTATCAACTTCATCTCATTATCTAGGAACTTGATCTACAAATCCTATGAGTACGTTGAAATCTACATGCCTTCATGGCAGGTTTATCACCTTCAATCAAATTACTCTATGAGTGTTTGAATGCAATTATTCATTCAAATATCATAGATTATACATTAATACGGGAGAAATTTGTACGACATCAAGGCTCAGGTTGTAATATTTCTTTTTATATTATTGATAATACATATGGATATTTTTTCTCATTGTGTTGTTTTTAGATTCATTGAAACAATTACAATTCTTAATCTCCTTGATCCTTAAGTTAAGCTGGTATTTGGGTCATTATATACTGTAGGTGCTTTTCATTCTTTTCATGTTTGTGATTGCAGGTTATTCTTGGCATTGAAGGACTTCTTCGGGACAAAAGGAAAGGTCTGCATAAAACATCTCGTTGAAAGGTAGGAGAATTATCCTCTCTTTTCTAAGTTTTGATAATCTGAATTCTAATATTTTAATGAAAGATATATTCAAATGTTTGTTTGTTTCTAGTTATCTATTTGGATACTAGGGGGATCACTCTTGTCTACAAGAGGGATTTATCCAAAAAACAGTTCACTCAATGTCTTGATGAGCTTGGAAGTGTTGGTGTTATAGTTTTTGAGGATGATCTCGTGAGCCTCACACTTCTAGGACTTCCGAAGAGCTGGAAAAATTAAAAATATTTGGTAAATGGGAGGGAGAAGCAACTAGAGTGGGAGTGTTTTTGGTCTTACTTGGTGCAAGAAAATATTTGGTAGAACACCAAAGAATGATCCTCATTAAATAATGATGATGAGGAGAATTATGCCTTGGCCAGAAATGAAAATAAATGGAAAGGGAAGTCATCCGATTCCAAGTTAGTTTCTAGTCAGGCTGGAAATACTAAGGACTTGTCTAAGATTAAATTTTTTCACTGTCACGAGCTGGGACACTATGGCTAAAAGCGCTTGCACAAGAATGTCAGCAAGAATCCCTTAGGAGGAGCAACAAGTGAAGATCTTGCTTCACAATTCAAGTTGGATTTCACCCTCATGTGAAATGCATGGTTTCATTAGTGATGGGTTCTGTGTGGTACCTAGATAGTGGAGTCTCATTCCATATGACTGGAAACAAAGTGTTCTTCAACTAATTGGAGGATAAGAACCTCCCGATGCACATCGAGATGGGAGATGATGGGTGGTATAGTGCAACTGTAATTGGTATTGATACCTTTTAGAGGTTGTCTGTTTCTCCTCTCATATTAAAATATGTCATGTATGTTCCTGGTTTAAATAAGAACTTAGTTTCAATTGCTATGTTGGAAGGTTGTGGTTACAATGTGAAATTTAGAAAAGGAAAGGAATCCATTCATTAGATATCCACGGTTCAGGTGAATAAGACCGGGGTTCATGTAAAGAATCTCTAAAATTGGATGTAAAGGATTATGTTGCCTTCAGCATGAAAATAGAGAAATTGGAGAACTAAGACATCAGTTAGTTATGCCATAGAATATTTGGCCATCTACACCATGGAGATTTGAAGATCATGCAGAAGATCTGAACAAGACTTCCTAGGGGTGCACATGAGTAGCATGATACATGAAAATGTGTACATTAGGGAAGTACACCAAGGCCACCTTTCATGACAAGGACAGTTGAGCGAAAGCGATCCTTGAAAGTGTTCACTCAAATATGTGTGTTCTCGACAGCCTCCATGACCAAGCATATTTATTATGACATTTTTGTAGATGATTTTTCACAAAAGTGTTGGATATTCTTCAGATAGAAGAAAGGCCATATGTTCTCATAATTTTGTGAGTTCAAAGCACTAGTTGAAAAATACACATGAAGGAATGTTAATTCTCTCGGGAGTGAAAATAGTGGATAATAAGTGTCGAATGAATTTAATAAATTATATGCATATGAAGACATTCGATGAGAATCTATAGCACCTGATAACCCATAAACAAATGGGGTTGCAGAAAGAAAGAATCAAAGCATTATCGAAGATGCACGAGTGATGTTACATGATCAGAGTCTACTATTCCACTTGTGGGTGAATGAATGAAACACAAATTTTCCTGTGTAGAACATAAGTCCTAATTAGATTATTGGGATGAGTACACCAGAAGAATCTTGTTGTAGTAAGAAGCTAGATGTGGCGCATTCTATATTGTCTGGTTCATCAATTTATTGTCATGTTACCAAGGATGCATGGAAAAATCTAGAACCAAAAGCTAAGTTTGACATATTTTTGGTATAGAGTGATGCACCTCACAACTATCGATTGTACCTTCCATCTGACAAGATGACAGTGGTTTGTAGAGATGTGAAATTCAATGAAGGAAAGGCCATGCGAATTTCCCTTGAGAGGGAGCTTCAGACTCATGTAGATGAGCATCTCTTAGCTTGAAAATAAAAACCTAAATATGTAGAGCAGCCACAAGAAGAGGAGGAGAGAGTAGCAACATCCACTCATGTAGAGACATCTGGAGACAAAAGGAAGTAAACCAGAGAGGCTAACAGGTTTATGCATGATGCTAGAGATAATGTGGGAGCACCCACTTCACAATGAAGGAAGAGAAGGCCCCCATATAGGTACACTGACTACATGGCTCTTATGAGAGAGAGAGTTGGCAGACTGAGCCATCCCAATTCGACAAAGTATTGTAACAACCAGTATGGGTCGATGCCATCATATGAGTATTGCAACAACTCTATTCAAAACCACCTTCAGTTCAAGCAAGGTTGGAATAAGGATGCCAATTCTAGCTTGACCATAGCGACATAAAGGTAGATATCATCTTAGGGAATAAGGATAATATTAAAAACACCATTACTTCCAAATTTAAGGAGAATTTTTAAGGAGAATTTAGAGGGGAAAAGGAAGCTAAGGTATTATAAGGAGGTAATCAACCGAGCCAATTTTGCTAACTACAATTAACTTTATGTCTTAACCACTGCTAAGAAGATAATTAACATTGCAAATATTAGAACTAATTCTAATGAGATTTGAAGTGAAATTTGGTGTGTCTATTTCCAAAACACCTTGGGATGAAATAATCTTCCTTCTTTGTAATACTAAGAGAGTCGAAGACGAAAAACACTTTCTCTCGGATTGCCCGACCCTTACTCAAGTTTTTTCCCCTTTTCAAAACATTTTTCACACTACCAACATTATTGAATTGTTAAGTCAACAAAAATATATTGAGCTCAAAACACTTCACTATTTTATTTTTTTGTCACAGAAATAAAATTTTACACAATCTCAATTAATTGCTTTTTTATTAAGGTTTGGTGAACCATATTGGTCTTAGCGGTGGTTTATCATCATTATCATCATCACCATTAATATCAATCTTAATATTAATGTTAATAGATATTAACATTAATACTAACACTCACATTAGGGTTACTATTAATATCAACATTAATATTTATATTAACATTGGTATTAGCATTAAAATACATATTTTTAACACTAAAATTATGATCAAACTCATTGACCCTCTTTAATAATGGTGAACCAGGATGAATAAATGGACCCCAAATAAGTTGGCTATTAGCTAACACAACAATATTTACCAACGTCGTTCATATATATGGATAAATATAATTTTCCACCTTTTATACACATCAATCAACAGATGAAAATGATATTGACTTATAACAACCGCAGTAATGATGCATAATAATTGCAATAATGTATGTGCTTGTGCTAGTATTATCATAACTTCTATACATTTTATTGAGAATATGATTAATTCAAGAGATGGTTGAAATATGTAATGTTGGTGAGTGTTAATTGAGGTTAATTTGGGTTAGTGACATGTTGAGTTATAATGTGTTGATAGATAATGTTGTAATAGAGAATTATTTAATGTAGGGAGCTTACTTTGGGTTTGCAACATGTTGAATTATAATGTGTTTTTTTTTTTTTCTAAGTTAGGCTAATTCTATTAGATCATATGAAACAAAAGGTTACAAGTCGCATCCTGAGGAATGAACATGTTCAATCCAAAGGGAAGATTTCTATCAAGTACTGGACTGCCCCTAATGGGGAAAGCAGTCCTTAGAAGTTCAAAAAATATTGTTGCTCGTGATGGGAAACCAGCAGGAACAGTTTGAAAAATTATACATCTTGCATGCTTGTCACTGTAATTTGGAAGCTCTTTGAGGATCCTACACATGTATCCATCATCCTCCATCCTCGAGTGCAATGCGTGTGCATCAGTCTGCTGGCGTGGCAAAGTAGGAAAGCCCAAATTCGCCACGTTGTCAGTAGGCTGAGGGACTTCCTGATGCTAAGAGAAGTCGTCTATATTTAGGTCCAAAATGATGCCCACATCCAATTCTGGACATTCACCACTGTATCCTTATGTACCACTAGAGTCACTGTTGCCACTGGTAGGACATTAAACCGGAAGGGCTTTCAGTTTGTGAGGGGTGAAATCACGTTCAAGGGAGATGGTGGGATTATGAGCTCGCATTTTCTACAAGGGGTGGAGAACAACGAAGCCGAAGCTAGGAGCTACAAGGAAATTTGGGCGTTCAAATTGACAGGGGGAGAACTAACAAATTTGTTCCAATCTAAGGAGAGGTTCATTTCACAGCCATGGGAGGGTGATAGGGGAGGGTAGGGAGGGAAAGATGGCTAGCCACACCCACCCTCTCTCCAGCATCACTGCTTTTGATTCCTAGTCATGATAGTCCAAAGGGGACAATCTCCTGGCCAAAGGGAGATGACTAGAGAGCGCTCCAAGCCTGGATGAGCGAGAGAAGTGAACCAAAGACCAGGGAGCGATAACATAAAAATGCACAGAGAGCGAGTGGGCTGGACTGAATATGCAGGTGAGAGCCAAGGTGGTGGAATAAATGGCCATGATTGGCAGCATTAACTTTATGCAGGCCTGGTACATCGACGGTAGGGTGGCGGAGGGTGAATTACTGGTGCCCTCATGCCAGGTTTTATTATGGAACCCCTTCCAATGTCTGAGCAAGTGGAGCCGCCGAGTGTCCTTCCTCATGGCGACCCCATGGCACCTCCTCACTCTAATTTTCACCCACATCCGAGGGGGATAAATCCTTGGGTACCAATTGGGTACAATATTTTTTCAGAGTTTCATCATCCAAGGAGGAGAGAGTGTTGGAACTGAGAGGAGTGTTATGCAGGACTCCTTTGTTAGCGAGAAGGTCAGTGACCTTGTTGGCAGTTCGCCTGATGTGCTTGAAGTCGATTATCATTTGTGTGTGGATGCATTTCTTTAAGAGAGTGATGGGCAAGGCCAAACACCAACTCTTGGCCAATTTCATGGCAGAAGAACCTGCTTGTAGACGAGTAGCCATGTTAATGAGTATCTGGGAGTCACCCTCAATTTCTAGGGGGTAGAAATTGTGATCATGAGCAAGAAGGAGCCCTTGGAGCATGCCTTCAAGCTTAGCTAAGTTTTTGGTGTCCCATCCAAGATTTTCGTAAAATACCCGCAACATATCTTCGCAGGAATTTTTGAAAATGCCTCCAAATCCTGCCTCCCTTGGGTTTCCCTTGGACGCCCCATCAAAATTAAGCTTGATTATCCTGGGAGGAGAAGGGGACCAGAAGCAAAGGGAGTCAGAGGATTGGTTTGAAGGGGGCTCATCAATGGGGAAGGATTGAAGATGGAGGTTCCAATTGGCCCAAATGAGTTTTTCACTAAGATGAGAGGGGAGGTTGGATTCTTTCCAGTGGTGAAGGGCTAAGGTCTCTTGAAAGTTACTACATATAGTGTTCCATAGGATGTCATGAGTGGAATTAACATCCCTTAAGATTCTATGATTGTGATCTTTCTAGAGTGTCCAGAGGTTGTGCCTTGCAAGAATAGTCCAGAGAGCGTTGAGGATGTCACTTTGAAAGGGAGAGGGGGGCCATCTCCGAATGGTGTTGAGAATTCTTCCTGGAATCCTGTCAGATCATCAGGTTAGCAGTACAACTTTGTCCTAGATCATGATAGCTAGAGTAACTTCATTGAACAAATTCTCACTAGATTCCTCCTTATTACCACAGTTTGGGCATTGAGATGGGCCAAAAAAACCCTTCCTGCATAGATTGTCCCAAGTGAGAATGCATATTTTACTAAGGAGCCATAGAATAGTGGATATCTTGGGCCATATCTGGGCATGCCAGATTTTTTCCCAGATATTATCAAGCTGGTCAGGAAGATTTGGAAGAAGCAAGCGATATTCCTCTTTGGTGGAGAAGGTTCCCAAAGAAGATTATCCCCAACGAATGATGTTGACTCCCTCGAGCTTATGGATTCAACGCTTAAGGAGTTCCTGCTTAATGTCGTCAATGAGATGGAGACCAAGTTTATATTGAAGTTGATCTCCTAGAAGCCAAGAGTTGATCGAGAAGTGTTCTTTGTTTCCAGATCTTACTTCCCAGAAGCTGTGGTCTCCGACTAGGGCTCATTCTTTCATGGCTACCTTCTAGATTAGGGATCCTTCCTTCTCATCATTAAAGCGAACCAGGTTAATTAGTGGCCAGTTATTTGCATATTTGGCGGCCCATAGCTGATCCCAGGGATTTTCCGTATTGGAAATCCATTGCCACCAAATTTTGGCTCCCATGATTTCATTGCTGTGCTACGGATATCGTAGGCCTAGCCCCCTGGAACTTTTATAGACACAAATATCCTACCATTTGACTGAAGCCCACTTCCTTTTATCCTAGCCCACTTCCTTTTATCCTTGTCACCTACCCACAGAAATTTGCGCCAGTGGCTTCGGATGGCCTTGAGTACCCATTTAGGAGAATCCAGCATGGAGAAGAGATACAAGGGCATGGATTGAAGAACAAACTTGATAAGAATGAGGTGGCTAGCAAGGTTGGGGGCTTGATGGGTCCATAGCGAGAGCCGAGTTTCAAATTTGTCCAGCAAGTCTTTCTAGGAGGAATGTTTGATGATCGATTCAGTGAGGGGGGGCCCCTAAATATTTGGAGGGCAGGGAGGCAATAGGGAAGCCAAGAATGCGGGCTATGTTGCGCTGAGTGAGGATATGGGTGTTGAAGAAAATGAGTTGTGACTTGGAATTATTGACAAAGGGGCCAATAGCCAGGGAGAAGCAACCCAAGATAGAATTGAAGCCAGAGGCCTCCTGCACCGAGGGATGGCCAAAGAACATGTTGTCATCAACAAATTGCTGATGAGTGATGGGGGGATGATGATGGAGACAAATTCCTTTTAAAAATCTCGCATTCACATGGGTTTTGATGAGTTTTATTAGGCCTTCCGCCATTAGGACAAGAAGAAAGGGAGAAATAGGGTCTCCTTGACGGATACCTTTAGAGGGAGAGAAGGGGGTAGAAGGCGATCCATTGAGAAAAATGGACTATAACTGGGAGGAGATGAGACTCATAATCCATTGAATCTAGGTTTGATTGAAACCATAGGCAGCCAAAATTTTCTGGATCATTAGGGGAATTTTGAGGTCTAAAATGGGCCTCCTAAGGAAATTATAAAATAACAGTGAAAAGAATCAAATAAGATTTGATGACATCATCAAATTTTAGAGGGAAAAATGAAAAAACTACTTTTTCAACTCATATTTTCAACTTATCTCCCAAAGTGTTTACTCAAATTTCGAGTGAGAGTACTCGTTGGATGCGAAATTTAATTCCTCATCCAAGTATTACCCATGCTGCATAGTTTTGATGGGTCCTACTACACGTAAAATGAGAAATACATAAAAAACGTGATTGTAATCACGTTTTTTTATGTATTTCTCATTTTTCATGTAGCGGGGTTCATCGAAAGTATGCAACATGGGTACTCATTGGATGAGGAATTAAATTTTGCATCCAACGAGTATTCCCACTCAAAATTTGAGTAAAAAATTTGGGAGATAAGTTGAAAATACGAGTTGAAAAAGTAGTTTTATTATTTTATTATTTTTTAACATTTTTACCCTTTTATTTAAAAAATGGCAAATCATCCCCCATGGTTGACATCATCATCTTGAGTCCTATTGGTTGTTATAAAGTTTATTTTTGTTGTACATTTTTCTTATGAGGCCCATTTTAGACCTCAAAATTCCCCTAATGATTTTCTGGATGTATTCCCAACTTAACTTGTCAAAGGCTTTAGAGAGGTCGATTTTCAGAAGCATACCTGGGATTTTGCAAGTCTTCAAGTTGTGCGAAACTTCATGGGTAAGAATAATACTGTCGAGGATGTGGCAGCCTTCCACGTATCCAGTTTGTGCTTGAGAAATGAGGAGGGACAACAGAGGCTTCAGCCAGTTGGCAATCACCTTGGAGAGAAATTTATAGAGCACATTGCAGAGGGAAATGGGGCTATACTTGTTGGGAGTTGTCGCCTGCTCTTATTTTGAAATGAGGGTGATGAAGGTGGAGTTGAGAGTGGGGAGCATCCATTGCATGGATCTGGATTCTTCAACCAGTGCCCAAATATCATTCTTGATGTCCTCCCAAAAGAAGTGGAAGAAATTAGTGGTAAAGCCATCCGGACTGGGTGCCTTTCCAGATTTGAGCTGGGCCATGGCCTGATCTACTTCCTCTAATTGAATCATCTTGAGTAGCATTTAATTGTGGTCCTTAGTGATCGTTGCAAGGATGTGCTGGATGACGTTAAGGATGGGTTCCTGGTGATTTAAGGGCAGTTCCGTCATCGTTTCCTTGAAATGGTCGAGAAGTTCTTGTTCAATCTCCTCATGCAATTCCAGACTAATGCCTTGCTCATTTTTTATGAGGGAGATTCGATTGACCATTATTCTTTGAATAGTGGATCAGTGGAAGAAATTCATGTTTTTTCCCCCTCTTTTAGATAGTGTTTTCTGGATTTTTGTTTCGAGATAATCTCTTCTTGTAATGCGCGTTCCTCCAATTAATTTTTGAGCTGCTGCTCCTACCTGTTGATTTCTCTATGCAATCAAGGGTTATGAGCTTCTATTTAAGGTTGGCCATTCTTGTCTCCAGCTCTTATTCACTCCTAAAAATGTCTCCAAAGATATGCTGGTAGTAGTGTTTGAGTTTGGCTTTGATTATCTTAAGCTTCTACTACACTTGAAACATGATGGATCCTTCGTCTGGGTTTATGCTATGCCACCAAGCGACTACCATTTCTCTAAATCCAGGGTGAGGAAGCCAAAATTTCTCAAAGCGGAACAGTTTATGGAGGCCATGGCCTGGTCTGTCTCATTGGAGCTGGATGGGACAATGATCAGGTCCAAAAATGAGGAGTATAGTAGAGAAGATATCTCCTCTAGCCTGGATGGCCATGTCCGATATTAGAAATTGATCCAATCGTGAGGCGATGTGTTGGATCCCATTTCTTTGATTGCTCCAATTGTGGATCCCATTGGCAGTAGGGATATCAATCAAGTGATTTTGGAGAATGAATTCCTTGAACCTGAGACTGTCAGCTTCCAGCAGAGAACAACCTCCCCTCTTTTCTATAAGGCTGGTTATCATGTTGAAATTCCCACCTAGAATCCAGTTGGGATGGGGGTTCAGGGAAGAGAGGGAGGAAAATTCATCTATAATATTCATCTTGTGAGTGGAGATCTGGGGGAAGTAAACATTGGTGAGGAGACCATTCAGACGAGAACCAATAAGGTGAAAAGTGGCCTGGAGGAAATGATGGGAAGCATGAAAATTGGAGAGGGTGACAATGGAGGGGTCCCAGGTGATGGAAATACCCCCAGAGGTGCCAATCGCATCCACATCCATGGTATTGCAGCCAGGTCAGAGCCTGGATAGAGAAGAGTGAAAGGTGGAACTGGTACATTTGTTTTCCTACATAAATAAGATGGTGGGTTTGTTGCATCTTACACAATTTTTTATCATGCGGCACTTTGAGGGACTGTTTATCCATAGAATATTCCATGATGTGAGCTTCATCATGTAAAAGATGGATTCAGAGCCTTGAAAAACTTTGTCAGCTTGGGGTATTTTCCTAATTCCACCAATATATCCCCTAGCGTTTTCAATCTTTGAAGGTTCGTCTATCTTCCTCTCTTTCTTGATTCCCTGATGATGTTGAGTGTTTCCCTTGGAATGAGTTCTCCCTGAATTCCTAATTGAGTGCTCCCTTTGATAACTGAGCTTTGAGAAGGGCTTCCTCCAGACTATCAATCTGTCTTGGGGGAATAGTGTGATACTCTCTGGTATTGAAAGCTTTCTCCAATACTATAAGATCCAGATCCCTGAAGTCAATGGATTCTAGCTCCTCAACCATGTAGGAGATAGATTCAATGATGTTCCTTCTGAGTCCATATTTTGGCTGAGGGTGGCTTGAGGGCCAAGATTCCTAACACATCCATTATTGAGGACACTCGAGTGAGGTTGAGGGGTGGTCACATCAGAGTTTACCCCCTATTTTTCCTTGGGATTAACATCTTACGGTTTTAGCTGTGCTGAAAGCTTAGGCAGTGGAATGTTGAGAGGAGGAATGGATCCGAAAGCAAGGGGGAGAACAATGTCCAAAGCTGATGGAATTGAGGGTTGGATCTTGTTTGAATCAAGGTTGGCAAGGATTTGGAAGCTATTGGTGGTAGCTAGCTTGGGGTTAGAGCTAGTGGGGGGCTAGGGAGGGCCAAGGTTACTAGGGGTTTTCTTGGAATGTCTCTTGTGAGAGGCTAATTTGGTAAAGCCATCAGGATCTGGGGAGTTGGGGTTATCAGGATGGTAAGGATGGGGATTCTGGGGGTAGTCCCTGAACAAATGACAATGCATGTGACATTTATGATAGTAGAAAGGAACATTTTCATAATCAATAGATTGGATCCATTCAATTCATCATGCCATAGAATTACCAAGTGAGGGAGAGCCTTTGTGAGATGCATTTACAAACATATGCGAGCATAGGCAGTGTATCTGTTATTCTTTGTTTCCTCTGTGATTTTGATGAATGTACCCAAGCTGTTGTCTATTTCCTTGAGGGTGATTTATTCCCAATATTCTTGCGGCAAAGAGTAGAGGCAGATCTAGACTAGTGCCTAGTTAAAATATTCTTATCGGGGTTGAATCATTCTACCCAGTCTCAGAGGTCCGTCAATCTTCCCCTAGCGTTATCAATCTTTGAAGGTTCATCGATCTTCCTCTATTTCTTGATTTCCTGATGATGTTGAGTGTTTCCCTTGGAATGAGATCTCCCTCAATTCCTAATTGAGTGCTCCCTTTGATCAACTGAGCTTTGAGAAGGGCTTCCTCCAAACTATCAATCTGTCTTGGGGGAATAGTGTGATACTCCCTGGTATTGAAAGCTTTCTCCAATCCTATAAGATCCAGATCCCTGAAGTCGATGGATTCTGGATCCTCAACCATGTAGGAGATAGATTAAATGATGTGCCTTATGAGTCTGGATTTTGGCTGAGGGTGGCCTGAGGGTCAAGATCCATAACAGATCCATTATTGAGGACACTCGAGTGAGGTTGAGAGGTGGTCGCATCAGATTTTACCCCCTATTTTTCCTTGGGATTAGCATCTCATGGTTTCAGTTGTGCTGAAATTCTAGGCAGTGGAATGTTGAGAGGAGGAATGGATCTGAAAGCAGGGAGGAGAACAGAGTCCACAGTCGATGGAATTGAGGGTTAGATCTTGTCCGAATCAAGGTTGGAAAGGATTTGGAAGTTATTGGTGGTAGCCGGCTTGGGGTTAGAGCTGGTGGAGGGATAGGGAGGGCCAGGATTACTGGGGGTTTTCCTGGAATGTCTCTTGTGAGTGGCTACTTTGGTAAAGCCATCAGGATCCGGGGAGTTGGGGTTATCAAGATGGGAAGGATGGGGATTCTAGGGGCAGTCCATGAACAGATGACCATGCATGTGACATTTACGACAGTAGAAAGGAACATGTTCATAATCAATAGATTGGATCCATTCAAAGTCCTCATACCATAGAATTACCAAGTGAGGGAGAGCCTTTGTGAGATGCATGTACACACAAATGTGAGCATAGGCAGTGTATCTGTTATGCTTTGTTTCCTATGCAATTTTGATGAAGGTACCCAGGCTATTGCCTATTTCCTTGAGGGTTATTTCTACCCAGTATTCCTACAGTAGAGAGTAGAGGTGGATCTAGACTGGTGCCTAGTTAAAATATTCTTTATCGAGGTTGAATCATTCTACCCAGTCTCAGAGGTAGAGTCCCGCAGCGTTGAAGAAGTAAGGGCCTCCATCCATGACACAATTTTTTTCTTCTAGGCAAGTGAAGATGATGTTGAAGAAGCCCTTTGGGCCTATCTGTAGAGTGAATTGGCCTTTGGGTTTCCATTTGGCATGGATTCATCCATATAAATCTTTTTCAGTGGGCCAGAACCCAATGAATTTTCCTATTAGGGCGTGATCATGCATGTACTGGATTCGACTGTTGATTCGTTCTGCTGGGAAATGGATCTCGGGTCTTTTTGTCTTGATTGGGATACAAGTAGAGGATTTCACCATTTGTGCCTTTGTTTCCTTGTCCCCAGCTTGGGCCTGATCAACAATGTTACAACCAGTATTGGCTGCCTCAACATTCTTCGCCTGGGCAGTTACAGAGATGTCAGGTTGGTATGTAGCGGTAGAGACTTTGGGGGTTCTAAAAATGGGGGAGGTTATGGAGCCTCCCCCTCTAGCTTCTATTATTTTGTAAGAGAGCAGTGAAAATTTGGGATGCAGATAGCAGGGAGGGATCAGGAGCGCTGACAATGCCCACTATAGGGGTGCAAAGGAAACCCTAGGGTTTCAGGTCATGCCTTGACTCAATCAGTGATCTCTCCTCCATCCTCCAATCCCTCTTGACCCTGCGAGTTATAATGTGTTGATATATATTGTTGTAATGGATTTTTTCCTATGAATATTGGTGTATTGGCTCCAAGATTTGTAAACTATTAAGTGATTATATTTGTGGATTGAAGTGGTACCAACAAACTCACTCTAACTAGAAAAAAGTTGAACTCTCTCTCTCTCTCTCTCTCTCTCTCTCTCTCTCTCTCTCTCTATGGAAAACTAATGAAAGGAAAACTATTTTTTATATAAGCATAATAAATTTATTAACTCTACTTTATACTTCATAATTTATTTTTAATATTTTAATAATAATTTTTAATATAATTAATTTTTTTTGGGTGAGGTAATCTGACATCTCATATTATATAATAAACCAAAAAATATATATATTGTAAAATTGTAAATAGTATTAGATTAATTAAAAAAATAGTATTAAAATATTTAAAATAAATTAATGAAATATAAAATAAAATAAAATTGGGCATGGAGTATATATTAATTTTTTTTTTTTCTTGGCTAAGAGTTCAAGTTAATGGCCCAAAGCCCAGAGGCATCTGGCATGTATGAAAGTATACCCCTTTAAGTATAATCAATGAGTAATCCCACGTGGTGTGGTTTTACTTGAATGCTAATGATGTGTTAGCATGCATTTGTTTATAGTAGTCAATGATGGTTGTCTTCTTGCTTGTTATAAAATTGAGTTATGAGAGGTTTTACCACTATGAAACGCCCTAGTTAATGGGTTAAAAACTCCAAGTCATTTTGTTTTTACTGAATTAAACATCTATGATCTACTTACATTGATGGAAAATAAATAAAAAGTCAAAGTAATACATGTATTAAATTTATAAAAAAAAATGAAGTTAATTGCTTGAGCTTTCTATAAATACCTTCTTGTGTAGGAAAATTAACTGTATATTAAGCTTACATAAAATGGATGGCAAAAATAGTTCCACATACAAAACGGGTGAGTCGGTTGGGCTAGCTATTGGAAGCCATTCCCTTCCAATAAGAAGAAAAACTAGAGGATTGGCCAATAGGGGTTGTGTGAACCTAAGGCAGAACTAAGGGAAAGCGATGGTGAAAAGATTCTTTTCTAGAAAGTGGAAATAGAAAACCAGAGAGTTTCATCTGGTAAGCCAGTGGAACTACATTTCCTAGACTGTAGCTGATGAGGATCAAGTTGTTTCTAAGGCAACTCTCTAATTATTTTGACTATGAAATTGTGTTTGGGGGCAGTGCCAATCTAAGGCTGGACTCTTAGGTTAGTAATACCATCTACATTTTTCTGTTATTTTTTCATAAAAACACCATCCCAAGTTAAGGAAAAACATCAAAGTATTGTAGGATTTTGTGCATAAGTAATTGTTATTATTTCATGTAGGTTATGATATAAATATATATTGTTTTATTTGCAATTTGATTCACTCTTAAGGATCTGTATGCTAGTTAGATAAGAGTCTTTATGCAAAATATGAGTGATATTACATGAAAATTGTTTGTGAATATATAATGGATAAGTACCCTAGCAAGGATTCATAGGTTTACAAACCTAATAAGGCTAAATGTACAAACCCAAATCATACAGGTTAACCGTGTAGCATATGGTCTATTGCAAAACCTGAACCGAAGTGACAACCTATTACATATAGGTGTGTTATTTTATTTGTATTAATTATTTTTGTTGAAATTACAAGTTAACGGACAACTGACACACATATTGCGTGAGTATGGTAGTCTGGGTAATAACTATTACTATTGTAATACTGTGATGAATTAAAATAATTGTAGAATCCCAAGTCTGTAGAAAATCTCTTCCAAAACCATTTGAAATAATTTAAAGAGACCAAATTGATTTGGAATAGATAATATAGAAAACACAATAACTTTCAAGAATGAAGGGGTAAGAGGATTGAATTCTACAGGGTTGGGTTAGTTAATCCCTAGCTCGGTGGATGCCTTGCCATGGGAAAGCAGTCCCAACCCTCAGCCAGGTAAATCCAACCATATGGTGATAACATTAGAATACAACGAGACAACAAGTATATAACCTACGGAATCGCAGAGATGAACTAAAAATTTAATTAATCAATAGGAGATAGATACTGTAATGATCCACATGAAAAATGTACAATGCAATAAAATAAACCCAAATGCAGATGTTGAACCATTCATTAACTGAAAAACAAGAATTGTCATATTGTATATATATCTATATATATATATATATTTCTATGTGTGTGTGTATATCAAATAGAACATAACAACTCCAAAATCGATTTCATATAAATGTGTGCTTAAATATTACAAGGTAAAGCAACAATGAAGAGAAAATGAAAGAGAGTTGATCCATTAAAATCTATCCCTATATAAATACATATTGCAAGATTGCATATATTCTAATTTGTATAAACCCTAACCAGGGGTGAACTGAAATAGGGGTCCTTGTTGGCTCGCGGGGGTGTTGGAGGTCATAAGAGCTTCAAACTGCCACACCAAGAAACCCAAAGAAATTAGAAATAAAGAAGAAAAATTGTGCAACGATAAATTGTGATAGGGAAAAGAAACAATGTGGGTTAGGGTTTTATTGTAGTTAATGTCCCTGTATAATTAGTGTTTGTGCATAAATATCTGTAGGATGCCTGAGAGTCGAGGCTAAACCTTGAAAATGACGTTGAAGAATTGTAACCAAAATACAGAGGCAGGTTCAACCTGTTGGATAAATCTAAAAAATTAATAATATAGAAAGAGTCGTATTGTGAAGGCGATTTTAACAGTTGAGCCTATATACCTAGACTATTACCAGGCCATGGAAAGGGAAAAAAATCTGGAGCAAAATAATAGTGTTTCCACCATGTTACAAAGTGGTCCACTCCCAACGGGAGGGTCAACTAATGCTGTGATAACCAGAGTTTAGAGGATAGTTACCTCTATTACCCTTATTCCAATATCAACCGTTCAATCTCAAACTAAACCTACTAACCATTGATCCTTCGTTGATCCCAAAATTTTCCTCACCATCGATTGAGTTTCCTTGAGATAATCAAGCCTTAGGATGAGAAACATGTGAAGTGATTTAACTCCAAGACTACACCCTTTTAAGAAGTGGGGTGAAACCCCAATTAGTATTTGTACAGTCATAAATGCCTCATAACAACACTAGTAATGTGGCGGCAACATGGCTTGATGATAGTGCTAAGAACTTAGGCAAGGAATTATGATGCAATACCCATTATATATGTAGATATTTAAATATGATGCAAAATTTTTACATCACCTTCATAGTATATGAAAACACATATATGCTGCCAAATGATTTACACAATCTCCAAGTAACTAAATAATAAAGTGAAGTATCACACGAGAGTTATAAACCATTACTAACCAATGTACAAATAATTACATTGGTTTATGAGTTAAGTCAAAGTTAACGGAATTTTTTTTTTCGTGGGGATATGTTACAGGTGGTATCAGACATAGGTTCCTATAGTACTAGCCTGATGAGAAGATTTTTTTGGTGGTGTTACAAGAAGAGATAGATAATAAATACCATGAGGAGAAGGGGAGGGCCGACTTTCATGCATCCTGTCAGCCGCATGATGGGAGGAGGTTCTGTACCTTTGGGCGGAAATAACCCGGAGTTATGGGTACAATTGGAAAATGGAATAGAACCAAAGATTTAATGGAAACTATAGATCAGCTCTGAGCTGAAACTATCACTCTTTGAACATAAAATGAGTGATTAGTACATGAACAAGAGTGCATTTTGAAAATTTTAACGGATAGAAAAAATCACCGAAACTCCTAACCTAACTAGGACAATGGGAACCATGATGAATCTCACAAGATAAAGGGGAATAGGATATAAAAAATGAGTCAAACCCAAGAATTTGCAGGAAATAAAAAAATGCAAGGGAAGGAGTCAAGGGATAATTCTAGCAGTGAAATATGCGAGAAGTTTAAGAAGCGAAAATCTCAATTGCAGGGGGAACTCAAAAAAATTAAGCCCCCAATTTATGATGGTAAAGAAGAGGAAATGGACTAATCATGGTTGATGGATATAACAAAATATTTTCAAATTTACGAATATGATGATAATTTAAAAGCCCAACTAGCCATCTACCAGTTGGGGGTAAGGCCACATTGCGGGGGAGGAAGCCAAGGCAGTACATTGCATCGAGGAATAAACAATCGCTTGGGAAATTTTCCAGAAGCATTTCAAAAATAAATTTCCAACTGGACGATTCTACAATGATAAGGAAAAGGAATTTAATGATTTAATATTGGTTCAATTATCCATTGTTTAGTATCTAGCGAAATTTACTTCCCTGCTACGATACATACCCTATTTACATGAAGAGATGGTGAAGGTCCAAGATTTAGTTATCAGTTTACCATGTCACATGAGGGAATGAGTTGAGTTTGAATACCCAAAGACCATGGACGATTTTGTGACAAAAGCACGACTCTACTATCAGCAAGGGCGGAAAACAGATAATGGTAATAATTGGTTAGGGAAGAAAGGAAAAATGAATGCACCTAAGAATATTGAAAAAATTTCAACCTGGAAACCACCTCTGCAGTGTTGGGGCTATGGGGAACCACATTATATGAAGAAATGTCCTCATTGTGGAAGACTGGAACCCATAGCCAATATTCGTGAAGCATCAATAGTGGATGAAGCAGCCCAGAGTCTACCAATAATTAATGCAACACTTGGAGAATGCCAAGGAGACTATCAACCCAACATGATTGAAATGGAAGGTAAAATGCTTTATCATGTTGTTTTTATACTTATAGATCTTGGTGCAAGTTTATGTAATGTAAGTCGTAGAATAGCAGAACTGTGTCAACTATAAACTAATAATTTTAAACATTCCTAGTTAGTTTAACTATGCACGGGGGGGAAAAGACAGGTCAATGCTGAAGTGGAAAATTGTTTAATTGAAGTGGAAAACCAACCTTTAAGGATAAATTGAAACATGATTTTACCTATAGGGTTTTAAGACATATTAATTGGCATGGATTGGTTGAAAGCCACTGGTCTATGGTTATCTGTGAAGATAAGACAATGAGTTACCGAAATGAAGCGAGTTCTACATGTGAAATTCAGGGAATTAAGAGAAATGTACAACTTAGTCCTATTACTACTTCTCAATTAGAAAAATTCTTGAAGAAAGGCTTTCTCATTTATGTTTTTCAACTGTGATACGTAGGCACAAGAGGAAAAGCGACTGGATTGGAGTACATACCAGTAGTTCAAGAGTTTGTAGATGTATTCCCGGAGGAAATACCTGGACTACAACCAAGAAGAGATTTGGATTTTACTATTGAATTAATTCCATGAGTTGTGCCTGTATTAAGGGCTCCTTACCAGATGAGTACTCTTGGACTTATAGAACTGAAAATTTAGCTCTAGGTGTTGTTAGATAAGAATTACATCTACCCCAGTGTATCGCCATGGGGAGAACCAATTATTTTTTTGAAAAATAAAGATGGCATGTTAAGACTATCTATAAACTATCGACAATTAATAAATTGACGGTAAAAAATAAATATCCATTACCTAGAATCTATTTAATCAAGTCAAAGGTTTCAAAATATTTTTGAAGATTGATTTAAGATTCGGCTACCACCATATGAAAATTAAAGATGAAGACATACCAAAAATTGCTTTTAACGCTCATTATGGACATTATGAATTTGTGGTTGTCCCATTCAGGCTAAATAACACATCAGATACCTTTATGGGCATCATGAATAAATTATTTCACCCTTATATTTATAATTTTGTATTAATATTCATCGATGATATTTTTCTCTATTCAAAGAGAATGAAGGAGCACTAGGAACACTTGTGATTTTTTTTACAAACCTTAAGATAATACTAGTTGTATGCAAAATACATCAAATGTGACTTCTACAAGGAACAAATTCAACACATAGGACACACTATAACGCATGAAGGAATAGTTGTAGATCCCAGAAACATTAAAATTGTTAAGGAATGTCCCATTCCCCATAACGTAACTAACATCCAATCATTTTGGGGGTTGGCAGGATACTTGCACCTCTTTATAAACAAATTTTCTAAAGTGGCCTATCCTACGACATATTTTCAAAAGAAGGGAAGGTCATCTAAATGGACTCCTGAGTGTCAAAAGAGCTTTGAATTGTTTCAGAAACGACTAACCACCACATCGGTGTTGCGAATAGCAGATCTAAAAAATAAGTTCTATTTTGCACAGATCCATGTCAGGCACGGGTGGGAGGTGTGGTTATGAAAGAAGGCCTTGTGGTGGCATAAAAATCTTGAATGTTGAAAGACCATGAACAACATTATTTAGCTTGGAGCACACCGCAATGGTCCACCGCTTGAGAATTTGGTGAGATTATCTCTTGGGGAACATATTTACCTTGATGATGGATCACAATAGTTTGACCAATTTTTTCAATCAACCAAATTTGAATGCTTGACAAGCACGATGGAATGCGTTATTAAGTGAATTTGACTTTGATATGAAACATATGGAAGGCAAAGAGAACATGGTGGTAGATACTTTGAGCAGGAGATTAAGTTGTGTTTATAAAGCTTCTTTCAACAAGTTAAAATTTATTTTCCTTGACCAAGTTAAGGAAGCTACATCAAAAGACCTTGAATATTAGCTTCTCTAGCAACAAGGAATAGAAGAAGGCAACTCTGAAAGAAATTTTGGGTATAGTGTAAAAAAATACAACATGTTGATATATCAAGAGTGTATTTATGTGCCAAATAAACAAGCCATTAAGAGATTTATCCTAGATGAGTACCACAGAACTCCTTATGTTGCACAACTAGGGTACCCGAAATTGATCACTTTTAGTAAGGAAGCATTAATTTTGGCCCAGAATGAAGGCAAATTTAGCTAGGTACTTGGCATAATGGCTAGAATGTTAGCAAGTGAAAACAAAGCATCAATATCTAGTTGACCTACTTCACCCATTGCCTATCCGTGAATGGAAGTGACAAAATGTAACGTTGGATTTCATTACTGGATTTCGAGAAACAAAGAAGTAGAATGATTCAATAATGGTGGTAGTGGATAATTTGATTAAGGCATCTCACTTTATATGAGTGAAGTAAACCTATAAAGCGCTACAAATAACTGATATCTTCATGAAACAAGTTTTTAGATTTCATGGGACTCCCAAAATGGTCATCTTTGATTGAGATGTAAAATTTAATTCCACATTCTAGAATGCCTTATTCATTGGTTTAGGCACTTAAGTACAATTCAGGACAACTTACCATCCACAGATAGATAGAAATACAGAGCGAGTAAATTAGGTATTAGAAGACATGCTTTGAAAGTTCGTGATGCAACAACCTACAAAGTGGAAAGAATATATACACTTAGTAGAATTTTTTTAGAACAATTGGTATCATGCCTCACTAAGCATGAGCCCATTTGAAGTATTGTACAGGAGAAAATGAAAAATTCAAATTAATTGGAATATCCCAGAAGATAAATGGATGTTAGGACTCGATATGCTTAAGGAGATGGAAGCTACAGTGAAAAAGGTAAGAGCTAATTTAAAAGCTGATAAAGATTTCCAAAAGAATTATGTTGAGTAACAACAATCTCATAGGCAATTTCAAGTTGGGGATCGTGTGTATGTGTGGGTGAAACCCAAAAGGAGCACCTTGAGGAGGAATGGACATTCTAAACTAGCCCTTCGATTTTATGGCCCTTTCTAGATTATCGCTCGGGTCAGGCCATTGGCTTATCAGCTAGCACTCCCTTTCCATATACATCTACACAATGTGTTTCATCTCTCTTTGCTAAAAAAATATATACATGAACCAAGACATATGATACAATGGGAGAACATACATGTAGCGTACGTAGGTTACGGTAACCAAGAAGTAACTAGTATGATTATGTTTAATTCAAGTTAGGAAAACAAATGATATTATGTGTTGTTGCGGGTCGAGCTAGACGAGGAATTTCTCATCGAGCCCCTGCATATTCTCGATCAGAGAGAAACAATGTTGTGGAAATGAGTTGTGGAAATAAGTTATCCACCAGGTTAAAGTGTAGTGGAAACACTTTGGCCCAGACGAAGTCACTTGGGAAGACGAGCTAGTAATGTAGGTTGCATACCAAAGACTATTTTCGAGGAAAGTGAACAAGAGGGATGGTGTTCCATTTGAGGGGGAGGAGATGTAACACCCCAGTTAACGGGCTAGAAACTCTAAGGAATTTTGTTTATGCTGAAGTAAAAATTTCTAATTTACTTACTTTGCTAAAAAAAAAAAGGGAAATTAAAAATAAGACATGTTAAATTAAAAAAAAATAATGAATGTAACTGCTTAAGATTTCCATAAATACCTTCTTATGCAGGACAATAAATTTTAGTATAATCTTATCGAAAATGGATGACATAAATGGTTCCACACACAGAATAATTCAGTCAGTTGGGCTAGTTGTTGGCAACCGTTCCCTTACAACAGGAAGAGAAGCCTAGAGGATTGGCCAAGAAGGGGTTGCGTGAACCTGAGGCAAGACTAAAGGAAAGAGATGGTGAAAACATTCTTTTCAAGAAAGTGGAGATAGAAAACCATAGAGTTCCAACTGCTAATCTAGTGGAACTACATCGCTTAGAATGTAGCTGATGAGGATCATGTAGTCTGGAAGGCAACTCTCAAATCGTTTTGTGTGTGGAATTGGCTCGGGGGGAGTGCCAATGTATAGTTGGAGTCATAGGCTAGGAGGACCATCTACATTTTTTTTTAAGGTTGTAAGAAAGACCCCATCCCAAGTTAAGGTAAAACATCATAGTTGTAGGATTTTGTGCATAAATAATTGTTATTAGTTCATACAGGTTGTCATCTAAATATACATTTTTTTATTTGCAGTTTGATTTACTTCTTAAAGATTAGTATGATAGTCAAATAAGAGTCTGTCTAGAAAATAGGAGTGATAGTACTTGAAAATTGTTTGTGGATGTATAACAGATAATTACCCTAGAGAGGATGCCTAAGATTACAAACCTAACAAGGCTAAATGTAATGACCCAAATCATACAGGTTATCTGTGTAGCATATGATCTATTGCATAACCCGAACTAAGGTGACAACCTATTACACATGCGTGTGTTATTTAATTTGTATTAATCCTTTCTGTTGAAATTAAAATTAACAGAGAACTGACACATATATTGTGTGATTATTTTTTTTCAGAAAGAAAAAAACACTGAATATATTGATTATATAAATAGTACATAGTCTAATAATCTCAGCTGTAATGATACACAGCGAGAAATCCTCCATCAATTGCCCCATAGAAGTCTGCTCATAACTGAACAGAGCAAAATGAGTGGGCATCCACATCAACAGGTCAAGATCCGACCCGAATACAAATTACAATCATCAAAAAGAGAATCAGATGATAATAGGAAATGTCCAAATACAACTCCAACTGCTGGATATGATTTCAAAAGGAAAGCTTAACTCAAGAAGCATCAGTGATTGATTGGAAGTAGAAAAGGAAGATACTCTTGAGTATGCGATTTGATATGGAAATTATGTTGTTGCAAGCCAAATCATAAAAATTGAGCAACATGAACAACAGTTCAGCTGCAAAAAGATTATATATCTTGATGGGCTGCCACATAGTTTATAAAACACGCTCGCTTGATATGTCACGCTCGCTTGCCATAGATATACCCGCTCGCTTGCTTTGGACATATATACAGTGATCCAAAGATACTGGAAATGATAATGTCACGCACAGATGGTATAATGACCGCATAGTTAATAACAAAGAAACGCAGGCCATATAGGTGATCACGCTCGCTTGATGTAGATTGTGATGAGTCCATATAGAACGTTCAAGGCGAAACCAGCCCTCACCTGTGAACAAAAAGTATGCATTGTACCTTGACAAAAATAGCAGGGTGGGAGATCTGGTTAAAAACTAATAGAGCCTGCTTGACCCAAAAAAACTAAGTCATATGTGCATCTGCAGACAAATTAACAACATAAACAGAGATAGAAATTTTAAGGAAGAGGGATGTGAGACACGTCAATCTGTAGTCCATTTGAGAAATGGGCAACCATCAAATAGCCGAACTCCTCCAGAAGTCCCTTCTTGGAAAGCCTGTCAGCTCTAGTGTTGTTCTCACATATATTGTGTGATTATGGTAGTCTGGGTAAGAAATATTACTACAATAATAATGTGATTAATTAAAAGAATTGTCGAAGCCAAAATCTGTAGAAAGTCCGTTGCAAAACCATTGGAAATAATTTACAAAGACCCCTTTTATTTTGAATAGATAATCTAGAAAACACAGTAGCTTGGAGGAATGAAGGGGTAAGAGGGTTGAACGCTACAGGGGTGAGTTAGTTACTCGCTAGTTGGGCGGATTCCTTACCGTGGGAAAACTGTCCCAACTCTCGTCCAGTTAAATCCAAACAGATGATAATAACATTAGAATACAACACGATAGTAAGTATATAACCTAAAAAATCGAGGAGATGGACTGACAATTTAATAAATAAACAGGAGATAGATACTAAAATGATCCGCATAACAAATGTATAATGCAAGAAAATAAACCCAAATGTGGTTGTTGAACCATTCAATAATTGAAAACAAGAACTGCCAAACTATATATAATACAACATAACAACTCCAACATTGATTTGATATGAGTGCGTGCATAAATATTATAATGTAAAGAAACAACGAAGAGAAAATAAAAGAGAACAACTCTGTTAAAATCTGTCCCTATATAAATACAGATTGCAAGATTTCATATATTCTAATTTGTATAAACCCCGACTAGGGGCGAACCGAAATAGGTGTTCCCACCTGTAAATATTTGGTAGGCGACCTCAACAAGTGAAATAGATGGGGTCCCTATCGGCTCGCGGGGGTGTTGGAGGTCGTAATAACTTCGACCTGCCACACCAAGACACCGAAATAAAGTGCAAACAAAGTAGAAAAATTGTGCAATAATAAAATGTGATAGGGAAAAGTCATAATTTGGGTTAGGTTTTTATTTCCCTCAACATACTTGTAGAACCAGTGTTAGTGCATAAATATCTGTAGGAGGCCTGAGAGTCGAGGCCGAACCTTGAAAACGACGTTGAAGAACTGTAAGTAAAAGACAGAGGCAGGTTCACCCTATTGGATAAATTAAAAAAAAATATATAAAAAGAGTCGTATTGTAAGACCAGAAGAGGGTTTGTAGGGTTCATATTGTTTAGCTGGAGGATTACTAAGGCATGGAAAGGGAAAACAATCTCGCACAGAATAATGTTGTTTCCACTATGTTGCAGAGCGGTCCGTTCCCGGCGGGAGGGTGCAACTGATGTTGTCGTAACCGGAGGGTAGAGTGCAGTTACCTCTATTACCCTTGTTCCAATATCGATCGTTAGATCTCAAAATAAACATGGTAACCGTTGGTACTTCATTGATCCTAAAGTTTTCCTCACAGTCGATTGGGTTGCCTCGAGATAATCCACCCTTGGGATGAGAAGCACATGAAGTGATTTAACTCTAAGTTAGCGCCCATGAAAGAACTGGGTGAAAACCCAATTAATAGTTTTACAGTTATAAATGCCTCATAACAACACTAGCAATCCAACAACAACATGGTTCGATGACAGTGCTAAAAATTTAGGCATGAAAATTCTCATACTGTACACTCGTTATATATGTATATATTTAAATATGCTGCAAATGTTTTACATGACCTTCGTAATACATGAAAACACATATATGTGGCCAAATGATTTACACAATATCGAAGGAATGAATTAATAAAGTGAAGTACCATACGTGAGTTAGATACCATTACTAACTAGTGAAAAAATAATTATATTTCTTTATGGGTTCAGTCAAAGGTAAATGAATTTTTTTTCCTATATTTTACATACTATTAAAAAAATGTGAGTCATGAGATGAATAGAATTCCTAACTTGTTGATTGAGTAGCCTCGAGGGACATCTAGCTCGAGCCACACTAGCACTTAGAATGGTATGATTTTTCTCGAGGGTTTTAAACTGATGACTTTTTCAACACAAATTGCTAACAACTTTTCACCATCTATGATATTCCCCACGTGCTTAACATATTTTTTATTAATAATACATTTTATTATATTCATTTATATTTAAATTATTTTTTCAAAAACATCTAATTTTATCATTAAAAAAGAACAATGTTTCGTTTTGTAGATGTTGACAACATTCACTGTCTTGAACATGCCAAGTTAAGTGTGTTATTAATCACTTAACTTCTCTTTCTGTCTTTTCATTTTTTGGACTTTTTGGACTTTTTGTCATTGAGATGAGGTCTACTAAACCATTTCCAAATGACTTCTAATTATCTTTGGTCCGAGTTTTTTTTGTTTAAATATAAACTTTCATAAACATAATCTCTCATTCTGCCCACCATCTTATTCTCTCTATGCCGCATTTTTCTGTTGTTCTAATTCATTGATCACCTATCCTATAAAATTCTAATTTTAGTTTGCATTTCCATTCTGGACTAGAAAATCGACCCCTTATTCTTGGTTTGGAGGATTCTTTGTGAGTTCTTATATTTCCTTAGAGAGCTAGGGATCAAAAGGTTGCTATCGTTTTCTTTGTGAACTTGCCATTTTCCTTTTTTAGGTTTTTTTTTTTTTTTCCAAACAATTATATTTAAAACTTAATTTAAAATAAATTCATATAAATATTAGTATGTTATAATAAATTTCAAATATATCTTTCAATATTATTATATTATAAGTAATACTTAAAATTTCTTAAAATATAATAATAATATCTATATATATTTATTTCAAATAAAATTTGATTAAATTTATATTATTAAACAATTTAACGTATTTTATAAATTTTATTTTATTAAACAATTTAAAATACAACATTACAATTTGAAAGGTGTAAAGTTATATATAGTTTTTTTATTAATTAAATTTGCTTAATAATTATATATGGGCTGAATTTATATAAAATAATCTAAAAATAATTTTAAAAATAAATTAATTACAATTTCACCAAAAAGTTATTGCACCTAAAATTACAACGAACTTGGTGATTTATAACGTGTCACTGTAGTCTGACTATGTACAGAGAGCTCGAGGCAACTATAAAAACCCTTCCATCACTGTATCCTCAGTTTTTCAACTATTAGATGATTACATTAATTTCTGGTCATTGGCATAAGAATAGATTAGGAATTTTAATGCCAACAAATAATTAGTTTGTCAATGACTCTGAAGGATAATTTGTGCAGTTATAATGAGTTAGAGAGGAAAAAGAACTAAAGTATTATAGGGAGGTATTCAACCTAACCACTCTTTCTAACTAGAATGACCTTTATATTTTAACTAGTCTTAAGAACAGAATGAACATTGCAAAGATTAAAAATAATTATCATGAGATTTGAAGTGAAATTGTGTGTTGGTCTATTCCCAAAACACTATGGGATGAAACAATATGCCTCTTCTGCAATACTAAGAGAGTCGAAGATGAAACACACTTTCTCTTGGATTTCCCCATCCTTACTCACATTTGGTCTCCTTTTCCAAACATTTGCCATACTACCAACCTTCTTGAATTGCTAGACCAACAAAACTATAGTGACTTTAGAACACTTCGCTCCCTTCTTTTTTATCACAAAAATAAAGTCTTACACTATCTCAATTAATAGCTTGTTTCTTAAGGTTTGGTAGATCATATTGGTCTTAGTGTTTGTTAACCATCATCATCATCATTAATATCAATCTTAATTTTAATGTTAATATTGACTTTAACATTAGTACTAACACTCCCATTAATGTTAATATTAATATCAACATTAATATTAATATTAACATTATGATTAACATTAATATACACATTATTAACACTAAAATTATGAGCAAACTTATTGACCCTATTTAATAATGGTTAACCATGATCTATCAATAGAACCCAAATAAGTTGCCTAAAAACTAGCAAAACCACATTTACTAACGTGGTTGATATACATAGATAAACATCATTTTACAACTTTTATACACATCAATTAACTAATTTTTATATAAGAGCAATAAATTATTAACTCTACTTTATATTTAGTTATTATTTTTTAATATTTAATAATAATCTTTTAATTTAACATGTAATTTAATTTTTTGGCGCTAGGTAATGTGACATCTCATATTATCTAACCGACTAAAAAGATATTATTTTTAAATTTTAAATATATTTCTTTTAATTAAAAAATATTTAAATATTTGAAATAAATGGAGTTACCTTTAGTGTGATTTTTTGGAGTTTCCAGTGCCAAAATCTAGTAGAAAACTTTGAGGTGAAATATTTATTTGTGTTATTTAAAATGATTTTTTGATCGTATATATGGATTCAGCTCCTTGAAAAACCTCTAGGGCACTTCGATTGTGCAGGGGTTACACATGAAACTTGTGATTTCAATGATTTCTTATGAGATTTGATAGAAATTTGATCACAAAAATCCACAAGAATAGTCTCCATAAAGTTGCACTAAAGACAACTCCAAAATAAATTAATGAAATATAAAATAAAATAAAATAAATTAGGCATAGATTATATCCTAAAATATTTTCTTCTTGGCTAAGAGTTCAAGTTAATGGCCCAAGGCGTAGATGCATCTGGCATGTATGAAAGTCTACCCATTTAAGGATTGTCAATTAGTAAGTAATTCTAAGTGGTGTGGTTTTCCTTGAATGATAGTGATGAGTGAGCTTACATTATTTGATAGTATCCAATGATAGTTGTCACAATTGCTTGGTAAAAAACTTAGTTATGATAGGATTTCCCATTGTTAAAAAAAATGTGTCATGAGATGATTAAAATGCTTAACCTGTGGATTGAGTAGCCTCAACCTAGGGGCATATAGCCTGGAAACAGTAGCACTTAGGATGGTTTAATTTTTATTGAAAGGTTTCATACTCGTGATATTTTCACCACAAAGTGGAAACAACCTGTCACCATATTTTTTATTCCCCATTGGATTAAAATATATTTTTTTAATAATACATTTTATTTTATTCATTTATACTTAATTTTAGTTTTTTCAAAACCATGTAATTTTATTCACCTTAAAAAAGTAATAATGTTACATTTTGTAGATGTCGATCACAACTTTAAAAAAGGAAAAGTGTTCGATTTTGTAGATGTTAACCACAAACACCGAGAGTAGTTTTAAACTTGTGACGTTAAGTGTGATAGTAATCACCTAACTTCTCCAAACGGCTTCCAATTAGCTTTCATGAGAGTTCTTTGTCTAAATATTCACTTTCATAAACATGTTCTCTCTTTTTACCCACCATCCTATTCTCTTTGTGTCATATTTTTCTGTTGTTATAATTCATTGATCATCTTATCCTATACCATTCTATTTTTGGGTTGCATTTCCATTCCCGACTAGAACATTAACCCTTTTTTCTTGGTTTGAGGATTCTATGTGATTCCATAGACCCCTTCTTCCTGGTTTGAGGGATTCTATCTAATTTCTTCTTCTACCTCACATAAGGATCAAAAGGTTTCTATCTTTTATTTTTGTAAGCCTACCCTTTTTTTATTTCAGCAAAAATATCTAAAATTTAATTTAAATTAAATCCATATAAATATTAATATGTTATAACAAATATGAAATATATCTTCTAATGTTTTTATAAGATATTTAAAATCTCTTATAATGTTATAAAAATAATAATATTTATTTTAATAATATAAGAGATATTTAAAATTTCCTATAATGTTATAAAAATAATAATATTTATATAAAATAAATGAAATTTGATTAAATTTTTTTATCAAACAATTTAAAATATGAAATTAAAATTCGAAAGGTGTCAACTTATATATAGTTATTTTATTAATTAAAATTTATTAATATTTATATATAAAATAATTAAAAAATATATAAAAGTTATTTCACCAAAAATTACAACTTGGTCATTCATAACGTTTCAGCCTCGTGCGACTACATAAGGAGAGCTATATCAGTGGGATGCACTGATAATAACCCTTCCATCATCGTCTCCTCAGCTGGTCAAATATTGTATGATTACATTACATTATTTTTTGTTCAGTGACTTAAGAAAGAGATTCTGAGTTTCAATGGCAAATAATTGGCAAGCGGCTTGCCAATTGGCAGTAAATGGCTATAGTTGTAGAGTTTTATATGATTAAGATTGCATCATTAGCTTGCCAAAATCCAATAATATGAATATACAACCCATTGCATTTACAACCGAGTGCCAAGTCCATAGATTTTTCATGACTTTGATGTAATCGTCACAAATGAGTCATGAGAAATCTCTATTTGGGTCAAATTAAACAATAGAAACCTAGAAAACTCCAATAGTTGGTTTTTAACTTTGCATATATGTTTTAAGTTTTGGATTGTTTGTAAAAAAATTTTAGTATATAATATATTTAATATTAGGTATTTACATGTAAGAAAATTTGGTCAAATTTTCTTACATGTGATTTTCACCAAAAATTCTTATATATATTTAATTTTTACAATATAAGAATTTAAATTTATTTTATTAAATAATACAAAATAATTATTATATTTATTTTATTAAATAAAATTAAATATAAATTTCAAACTTAAAAATGTTTAAATGATAGAGTTACTTTTCTTTATAATAATTAAATTTAACATTTTATATATAATGAGATATATAGAGAAAAAAATGCAGTATATTTATAAAAGAGCAGAATAGATCTATCTTAACCATAGATTTACCATAAGCCTAGAGGAATCAATTTCTTTAGGGTCAAATTTATTTTCGAGTGCAAAAAGTAATGTGTAATTTTTTAATTGTATTTTTGAATGTTATAGAGATTACATAACATGTGCTTTAAGTCATTTTATCGCACAGTAAATTGGATTTTTTTATTATTAATATAGTTTTAAATATATGTCAATACTCATTAATATTAAAATATTTTACTCATAACTCACATGGGATATCTATTCTATAAGACACTAAAACATTTTCTTTTAATTTTTCTTTTATATATAGATATTTATGAAGTTAATATTTTACTTCTAATTATATATATATATATAGCCAACATTAATTTTTTATTTAGAGACTATTTTATTTTTATTTTAAGAGGGACAAACATACTTAAGCATTTTCACAAGTGCTACAGATTGAGTCTATCTTCTTAGAGTTATATAAAATAATTGTATTTAACATAAACATCAAAATATTCTATTTACTACTGGAATAGTGGAAATGAAATATCAACTAACTTAGTTAACTATTGTATTACTCCATTTTTAATTGTTTATGTATGTGGTTATTTAATTTTTGTTTTGGCTAACATGAGTGAAAATTGTTTAAATTATTTTTTGAGGATGTGGCATACTTACACATGTCCCTCATACTGGATTGTAGAATGAGCCTCTCGGTCAACAAGAAAATCTCTTACACCTCTCTAAGGTAGCTCCTAAGAAATTCTGGAGGAAGATTCTAACCAGAAAAACTAAAGATAATAATAGAATTGATTTACACGACTAGAATTCCTATCTTAAAATTCTTTATGAATATCTAAATGTCATAGATAACTTTGAAACCCTGAGCAACGGAAGAAATTTTCTCATTAGAAGACACAGATTTTTGGGTTAAACGCCTCGATAGTTGAAAAGCAAAGGACATTGAAGGTTACGAGGTATAAACCTTAAAAATGGGAGGCCACGTCCTCATCCCTCACTTCCACAAGATTTTCAATCAAGCAGTCAAGTAAGGGTTCCCTAAACCATGCAATCAGATCCTCATTATTCCTATTTTTAAAAGTGGGGATACAAATAACCCCTCTAATTATCAGAAAATTATGATTAGCTCTCTCTTAGCCAAGTTATATGGTACTATTTTTTTAAAGAATATGAGCATATGGCTTGAAAGTGAAGGTAAGCGAGCTAAAGGCCAAGCGGGTTTTAGAAGGCAGCAGTCAACAACATACCACCTCATTACGCTTAGGATAATTATGGAGGAATGTCGTAATGATAAATCCAATCTATTTTGTTGCATTGTGGATGTTAGAAAGGCTTTCGATAAGGTAGCTAGAAATAACATTTGGAATATATTAGAAGAGCTAAAGGTTCCTTTCGAGCTGAGAGATGTCGCTATAAGGTTATACGAGAATGTAATTTCCAATTTAAGAGCAATGAGGGGTGGTGAAAAGATATTAACTATAATATCAATGTTAAATGAGTTTTCCCCCTCTCCCCTACACTATTTGGCATTTACATCATCAAGCTAGAAGGTTCTTTAGAGGAAGCAAGTTGTGCTGGAATGATCTTAGTTGTAATAGTCATCATCCTTCTTCTCTATGCTGACGATATTGTTCTTCTGGCAAGGTGCCCATTTGTCTTGATAAACAACTAAGAATTATGAATATTTTTTTCTCTACCATGGGTTTTATTGTTAACATTGACAAAACAAAAGTTATTATTATCAAATCCAAGAAGGACACTTACGCTAATTTTGTGTATGACAATAACAACTTGGAGGAAGTGCCTTCTTAAAAGCACCTAGGAATTGATATTCATCACAAGATGAAATAGAACTATAGCGTTGCGAAAATGATTAATGGAGGGTGGAAAGCTTATTTTGTTCTTGAAAACAATTGTAAAGCAACAAACCTTGTTATGTGGGATAAAAATAATATCCTCTTTGAAACTTTAGTCACTCCTCTTATCTTGTATGCATGTCAGGTTTGGGGTTCCAGCATCTCTGGAGAATCCTGGAGAAAGATTGAGAAAATCTAGAAGCATTTTATAACGTATAACCTAAAAATTAAAAGTAATACACCCTATCCTATTCTCCTTATAGAAGTAGGTCTGTCCCCCTATCGAGAACCTAGTTATGACTAGGCTTCTGTTATACAAGCACAAAATCAATAACATGGGAGACCACAAACTTCCTAAGCTAGCTTTAAATTCTAGCCAAAACCACCTAAGGCTCAAACGAGGTTGGTATAAAGATACTAGGGCTTGATTAAATCATTGGGAGGTCGATGAAAATGTTGCATTGCAAAATACTAATAACATTAAAAATATTGTCACTTCTAAGTTTAAAGAGAAAATGTGGCGCGAGAAATATTTAGTAGCTAAAAAAAATTAAGATATTATAAGGAGGTCATCAACCCTACTCTAGAAGATCAAAAGTATCTCTATGTTTTAACTAGCTCATAGAAAAAAATTAATATAGACAAGATAAGAACGAACTCTCATGAGCTCCATAATGTAACAGGTCGTTGGGCAGTTCCCAAAACACCATGGGTTGAAAGGATTTTCCATCTCTGTGAGAATATGAACATTGAGGATGAAAATTAGTTCCTCTTAGAGTGCCTTGCATACACCCACATTAGATCTCAGTTTCAAAATATTTGTTTCAATACCGACCTTCTTAGCCTTTTAGTATGTCAAAATTATAATGAGCTCGAGACGCTTCTCTCCAAGCTCTTTGAGCATAAGAGTACAATTTTAAAATAAACTAAATAATTCATTTATTTAGTTCCGATAGACCAAAGTTTGATCTTAATGAACATTAACAATCATCATTATCGTATTTAATTTTATACAATAATAAAATATTATATTATTTTATAAAGTGATATCAAAATCAACATTTATAAAAATTTATCACATCACAGCTAAAGTGGTAGTATATTTATAATTAAGAAAAAATAAATATATTATTCAATTATTCAATATAATTTAATAAAAATAAATTATTTTCAATAAAAATAAATAAATTCAATAATTTAATTTTGAATTTATTATTTTTATTTACAATTGTAAATTTAGTTGAAGTAATATTATTCTTGGGAAGATATTAACAAAGCACAAATTTAAACATTAAAATCTACTATTAATTTTCTGAGTGATATTGTTTATAATATTTCATATTAAACTACAATAAAATTGACTTTTATCATAATTTAATATTCATTATTATAGATTAGTATATCTTACTGCAATTAATATTATTAATGTGAAAATTTTTATTGTTTAATTAATATTATTAATGTTATCATTGGCATTGGCATTGCATATTGGGGTCACAATTTGAAAAATTTTATTGCTCAAGTGTTGGAATAGTTTTTAGTAAAAATGGATTTAGTACCTTTGAGAACTTTGAACAATTAAAAACCTGTAATTTGAGGACTATAATTTTGATTTCTAAAATTTTATTCCACTTGTTATCAAAATGTTATCGGAATTATCGGAATTTCCATTATTTTAAGAGCAAAATTAAAACCTCTTTAAAATTACAGTCGTTCACATGACTCTCTGCTGTTACTTCCATTGACTTAGTTACTTCCATTGACTTACTGAATGAATGACTTGTCTCAAAATGCTGACCATTTGCGTGGACGTACTGACAAGAAGAAGCTCGACTTGAAATATAGGGTAACATCGTCCCATCCTTTTCAATTGGCTATGAAATATAGGAATGTAATTTTGCTAGGCCCAAAAAAACCAATGTATGTTATCTGTTTAACGGCCACTTTCGCAAGTTTTCGCTTTTTTTTTTCTGATTTTGGATGTAGAGACCACATCAGGTAAAGATAATTCTTTTAATTCGTAGTAAGCATCAAGGAAGAATCTATAAAAGGCCAATGAAATGAAGTAGTTTTGCTTTTGAAGGAAGGTGGCAAAAAAAACCTATGAAATGAAACAATCTCCAGACATTTCTCATTTATTTATGATCGTTTATATGATTTGAATTGAATATATGATCCTTCCCATTATTCAACTCATTAGATTAACTGTCAAGGTTCGAGCAACTTCTGAGCATGTGCCTTATTTATTTTATTTTTATATGTTTGGTAATGAAAATATATTATACTTATTAATTATATAATCTTTGTACTCTTTCAATCATGGTTAAAGTGCACACTGACCGAAAATTTCAAGGACAGATTCGGATGACCAAGTCCAGGATCTAATTTTATTCGTAACTCCAAAGCCAAAATTTAACACAAGTCGATTGTAAGGAGCTGGCTATACATGTCCCTAAATTGCTGAAAGTCACAGTGGCATGCGGCGGCACTCTAACCCGGTGTTCCTAAACGATGACCGCCATTTTGATCCATCGCAGGTCTAGTTTAGAATGGTTTCTGATAATATTATGGCAGAGGTCAGAAGGAAGCGTGAGCTGAGGCCAAGGCGGAATGGGCCCAGCTTTAGGAGAGAAGAGACGGAAAGAGGACCCACGAATGAGTTTTCGAGGGTGTAAATCTGAGGGCTTACGTATGAACTTTCTTTTTCAAACGCCCTCTATAATAACTTTGATATTTGTTTTTACTTTCATATATTATATTATATCTGTTTATTTATATATTGGACCATATCTGTTTATTTATTATTAGGTTATATATTATATTATATTTATTTATTATTATGATGATGATGAATATGAAAGATATATTTTTTTTTTTTAACACTATTAATGAATGGAATTTACATCACTTTTTTGATATATCTAAATCATATGTTTAAATTATATTTAAGTTAATTTTTTACAAAGCATAATTAAAAATTTATTACCACATATGAACATTAGAGAAATATTATAAAAATAAAAATGTTTAAACTTATATTATTGAAATGTGGCTCTATTAAAATAACATATTCATAAGCATTACACTTGTCAGCATGTATATTTTAAAAATCCAAAACTACCAACATATTAACATCACTTTAAAACTAATTTTAAAATGATCTACCCAACCAAGAAAGATATAATAATCAATTTGTTATTTACTAATATTAATATGGTTTTGATTTCTTTACAAATAAAAAAAAACACTTATAATAGTGATTTAACTAATATTAATATGGTTTTGATTGGTAGAAATAAGAAAAAAGTTATCATAGTAATTTTACTTTTTAATATATAATATTAGTTATAAGTTTAATAGTGTTTCTATGTTATAATATATAATATATAACTTAGATAATCTTGATTTGAAAAATCATTATAGGTTATAATATATAATATAAATTTAACTTTTAAATTATTTTCATTTTAATATTAATATTAAATTGAATATTCATAATTAATAGTAATATTAATAAATATGAATAAATATATTAATATTGTTTTTAATATTATTAATATTTATAATATTTAATTAATAATATTAATAAAATTAAAATTATTATTAAAAAAATTATTAACATTAATATTAATAAAGAATATTAACAACATTAACATTTAGTATTAACAACAATATTAATCAATTTTGATATTAATTTTAATTATTAATATTAATTTCAATATTTATTATGACTATTAATACCAATTAATATGAATACCAATATTAATATTACTTTTAATTTTATTAATATTTTTAAATATTATTTTTAATGCTAATTATTAATGCTAATAACATTTAATTAATATTATTAATATTATAAGTAATTTTAACATTATTACTCTAAATAACATTAACATTAATATTGATAAATAATATTCACAACATTTAGTATTTTAATTTTAATTTTTTTGTTAAGTTGTTTGAGTCCATTAGAGATTGCATCAAGCACTAAGCTAATTGAGTTTAACTTGTCTTTTCCCCCTAGCACGAGTGCAATAACCTCTGTGCAGTTTGATCCAGGGTTGCCTTTATGACGAGGCTCATCCTCAACCAATTGCGCTAGTGAGACTTGACAACGACATTTAATGTTAAAAATAATAATAACACATTTTAAATTACAGTGTTTTATTATTATTGTTGTTGTTATTATTATTATTATTATTAACATTAATGTTAATTAATAAATTTTAGTATTAATCATTAATATTAATAGTATTTAATTAATAATACTAATATTATTAATGACATTAACATTATTATTATGATAATAATGAGTTGTCTTTAATGGGACTTTTTGAGATGTTTTTCGACTTATATTTCAGATGCTTATGAAGTTGTTGCTAGTTCTTAATCGACATGAAGTAGACAAGGTGATGGCTTTATAATTGCATATGCACATACAAGTGGTTATGCTCCTACCTTATAGACTACTTTGTGGTGGTAGCACTAGGTAAGTTATTTTGGTTGGCCGTACCATTTTCTTATGTGTTCGGTAGTAGCTAGGTAGAGCAACAGAAGGGCGAGGTAATAAGAAGAAACCGCTGCAATGAGAGGGACAAGGAAATCATCAGTGAAGAAAGACTAAGGATGTATCCACACTTGACCAAACTCCAATACCAAGATTGGATCTTGTTGAACCAATAGGATTACACCCCGATTCTCTTTCTTTCTTTCTTTCATGCGTAACTGGATCAAGCGCATTAGCTTTGTGCAAAATCTGACAGGAATAAAAGGAAATCATAAGTTTGATGGGAAAGCTCTGCACAATCGAAGTTACCTAGGGGATTTTCAAGGTATTGGATCCATATATTCAGTTAAAAAACTAGTTTAAATAACACGAATCAATATCTCACCTTAATTTTTTTCCACGCGATTTCGACCAGAAAATCCACTAGAAATTCCAAAAAATCACATTAAAAAGAACCATGATAAATACTATTAACATTAATATTGATAAATAGTATTAACCTTTAGTATTAACAATAATATTAATAAAATTTAATTTACAATATTTATTCGTATTATTATTTTAATTTAATACTATTCTTATAAATTAATAGATTTTAATATTTATATCATTAACATTAATCACATTAAATATTTATAAAATTTTAATCTAAAGTTTACTATTACTTATTAATTTTAATATTAATGAATATGAATACGAAGATGAATATTATTTTTAATATTATAGATATTAATTTTAACATTAATATTAATAACATTAAATAATATGATCATGGTCAATAATCATGGTCACATTGTGATGATCATTGTCTCTTGGTCCAACATCACATTACGACAACCATGGTCAACCATTTTTATTTCAATTTTTATAATAATTATATTAGGGTTTATATAAATTGGGTCTATATTATTAAAACCTTAGGTTTAATATTATTCCCTTGGGTTTATAATGCCTTGTGTTTTTAGTATTAATCCCTTGCTTTTATTAGTTCCATGGGTTTATAATATCAATATTATATTAATATTATTCCCTTGGATTTGTAATATCAATATTATTCTATTGTCTTTATATTAATCCTAAGATTTAATATAAATCCCTTGAGTTTATAATCATGGTCAACCATAGTCAACTATGGTTCAATCTCACATTGTGACAAAGCTTGTCTCGATAGGAAAATTAACCATGTTCAACCATCGTTAACCATGGTTATTCATGGTCAACCATGATCCAACATCACATTATAAAAAATATTATCTCAAAATAAAAATCAACCATGGTCAACCATGATCAATCATAGTCAACCGTGGACAACCATCATCAAATGTCACATTGTGACAAAGATTGTCTCAAAACAAAAATCAATCATGGTCAATCATGGTCAACCATGGTCAATCGTGGTCAACCATGCTACAACGTCACATTATGACAAAAATTGTGTCAATATAAAATCATCCATCATCAACCATGGTCAAATATTACCAACTATGGTCCAACGTCGCACTGTCACAAATATTGTATCAACATGAAAATCAACCATGGTCAATCATAGTTAATGAGCGTCAATAGCCATAGTTACATTAACCATGATTGCATTGTGACAAAAATTTTCTTACGGTCCAACATCATATTGTCACAACCATGGTCATACATGGCCAACCATGATTCAATGTTGCATTGTGACAAAGATTTTCAATATGAAAATCAGCCATGGTCAATCATGGTCGCTCATGGTCAACCATGGTCCAATGCCAAATTGTGACAAAGGTTCTCTCTATATGAAAATCAATCATGGTCAACCATGGTCCAATGTCACATTGTGACAAATATTGTTTCAATATGAAAATCAACCATGGTCAACCATGTTTGTTTTAGGGTTTAAAACATTTATTTTAGGGTTTATATACCTTAGGTTTAAAATATTAATCCTTTGGATTTTTTAGGTTTTTATTATTAATCCCTTGATTTTATAATTTCCTTGGGTTTATAATATCAATCCCTTGGGTTTATTAATCTAAGGGTTCATTTTATTAGGGTATAATATCATTGATAGGGTTTATAATATTAATCCTAGGGTTTGATATAGATGCATTGAGTTTGTAATCCATTAGGTATATCATAAAATTCTTTTGGTTTATAATATTAATCATAGGGTTTATATTCCTAGTGTTTAATATTCATCCTAGGGTTTCATGTTATTCCCTTGGGTTTATAATCCCTTAGATTTTAATATTAAACCATCGTCAACCATGTTCCAATGTCACATTGTGACAAATATTCTCTCAACATGAAAATCAATCGTGGTCAACCATGGTTCAACATTGCATTGTGACTAATATTGTCTCAATATGAAAATAAATCATTGTCAACCATGTTTGTTTTAGGGTTTATAATATTTATATTAGGGTTTATATACCTTGGATTTACAATATTAATATTTTCAGTTTTTTAGGTTTTAGCATTAATCCTTTGTTTTTGTTAGCGCCTTGGGTTTATAATCCATTAGGTTTATAATATAAATTCCTTGGGTTTATAATATTAGTCATAGGTTTATATTCCTAGGGTTTAATATTAAGCCTAGTGTTTACAATATCAATCCATTGGGTTTATTAATTTTGGGATTTATATTCCTAGGTTTTAATATTTATCCTAGAGTTTAATGTTATTCCCTTAGGGTTATAATCCTTTGGATTTTTAATATTAATCCCTTGGGTTTAAAATATTAATTGTAAGGTTCATGATATGAATCTTAGGGTATAATATGTACTTTAGGGTTTCTAATATTTACCTTAGGGTATATATCCCTTGGGTTTATAATATTAATCCCTTGAGTTTAATATTATTCCCTTGGGTTTATAATCCCTTCTATTTTCAATATTAATCCCTTGGGTTTATTATTCCCTTGGACTTATTGTATCAATAGTTGAATAATGTAACATTGGAATGGTAAGAAAATTTATCAAACATCACACTGTGACAAACATTGTCTCAATATGAAAATAAGTTTAACAATCATTATCACAATGTTACATTACATTATAATCTATTCAATGTCGCATTGTTACATTACAAAACCTGGTTTTAGTAAAAGGTTTATACTATTAGGGCCTTTTAATATTTAGTTTATAGTATTAAAGTTTAACATTGGATTTATAATATCTAGTATCGGGGTTTATAATATTAACCTTAGGGTTTAATATTAATCCTTGGATTTAAAAATCCTTTGGACTTTTAATATTAACCCTTTGAGTTTATCAATCCCTTAGGTTTATAATATTAATCATTTCAGTTTATAATTATTCCCCTCGATTTATTATCCATTGATTTTATAATATTAACCCCTTAGGTTTATTAATTCCTTGGATTTATAGTATTAATATCTTGGGTTTATATTATTAATCGTATGTTTCATAATATTAATATTAGAGTTTATATCCCTATATTAATATCAATTGTAGGGTATAATGTTATTCTATTGGGTTTAAAAAGCCTCGGGTTTTTAATATTAATCCAATGGGTTTAGTTGATCCAGATCTTGGGGCGAGGCCCCCAAGGTCTAGAAAATTGAAATGGATCTTGCAGGGGGAGGCCCCCAATATCTGAAAAATTGAAATGCTAGAAAGAAAGGAGAGAAAAAATAGTAACCAAAACCTTAAAGAAACTTTTTTATTTTTATCAAAATAGAGAATAACGATAAAATCTACATTGTGGTGAACAATTTGTGCTTTCACAAAATGTGACTTGTTACTTATAGTCTTTTTTAGTTACAATACCACGGGTTAATTCCATGGGTGAATGAATACCATGGGCAGATTCCACTTACAATACCATGGGTGGATGCCACTTAAAATATCATGGGTAGATTCCATGGGTTGATAAATACAATGGGTGAATGAATACCATGGGTGGATGCTACTTTCCATTCAGATCATTATTCCCTCATTAAGAAGCAATGGTCCTCATTTCGTGAAGTTCCCTTCTAAGGCATTTTTTTTAATATGAAGAACCAAGAAAGAGAATGGTTTTATGTGTTTAAATCATAACCATGATGAAATAGGATCCAAGGATAGAGATACCCTATAATTCTTCTCACCAACTGTCATATTGACAGTGTGAAACTTAGGAAATGGAATTCAATGAAGTGTGGGTTTTTGGATGACCCATAACCATAACAAACAAAGATCCGATGATAGAGATATATTGTAATTTTTTTCACCAAGTGTGATACTATCAATGTATTACCTAGAAAATGGACTTCGATGAAAATAATTTTTTGTGGTTGATCCATAACCATGATGCTAATTGTTGATAAAGAAGCAGGTGCCAACATATCCTGGGGTGGGAGGGAACGTCTCTAAAAACCCAAGCGGGATGTTGCTATACTGAAACTGATGAATGTGAAACAAGTTCCTACTAAAGTGGGGTGGGAGGGCACATCTCCAAAGGGAAACCACTTTGACTTCTACTTAAAATATAAAAACTAATTTAAAATAAGCATAACTTGGTCAATATAACACATAATATTTACTCTAACATGTTTTTGGAAATATAATGACCATTCTTCATCTTCCCATGTGATTGAAATCCCTATACGGACACTTTGGAAACTTGTATTTGCACTGTAACTATCTTGTTATCACAAATGTTTTGAGAAAACATCTAATTTTAAATGAGAAATATCTCCCTCATCTAGACTCCAATTCAACTCATTATTTTTTTGAATTTGGGTATTTTTTCTTAAGGGAACTATATATGTTATTTTTTTTGTAAATTTTTCATCAAATTTTTCATATATAAGTTTCAAACCCGTGACCTAGAAACTTCTTGCAAAAAGCTGAAAAAAGAAATCTTCTCGCTTTGCTTAAGGAAGTGCTTTGTGGAGGTCATAGCACGTGCATGAAGTTTGTTTAAAATTTATGCAAAAAATTTAAACTGAAGTATTCCTCAAACCCTCGTTCCCATGGAGATGTAATTTGGCTATGATACCAGTGATCCAGATCTTGGGGGGAGGCCCCCAAGATCTAAATTTTGAAATGGATCTTGGGGAGGAGGCCCCAAAGATCTGATAAATTGAAATACGAAAAAGAAAGGGTAGAACACACAGTAACCAAAACCACAAAGAATCTTTTAAATTTTTATTAAAATAAAGAATAACCGTAAAATCTACATATTATTTGTTCCTTCACAAAACATGACTTGTTACTTATAGTATTTTTAGTTACAATACCATGGGTAAATTGCATGGGTGGGTAAATACCATGGGTGAGCAAATACCATGTGTAGATTCCACTTACCATACCATGGGTGGATGGATACCATGGATGGATGTCACTTACAATACCATGGTTAGATTTCAGTTTCCATTCGGATCATTAGTAATCCTTCTGTTTTATAATATTGATCTTATAGTTTTTAATATTAATAAAAGGGTTTATATTCCTAGGCTTTAATATTGAGCCTATGATTTATAATATTAATCTTAGGGTTTAATATTAATCCATTTAGTTTATAATACCTTCGCCTTAAATATCAATTCCTTGGGCTTATTAATCTTAGGCATTATGTTCTTATGATTTAATATTAATCATAATATTTAATCTTATTCCCTTGGTTTTTTAGTATCAATCCATTGGGTTTATTAATGAGATAGTTTTATAATGCTGATCCGAAGGTTGATAATATTGAAATTATGGTTTAATGTTCATTTTAGGGTTTATAATATTTCCCATAGGGTTTATATCCCTTGGGTTTATAATAGTAATTCCTCATGTTTAATATCATTCTAATGGGTTTATAATCCTTTGGGTTTATTAGTCTCTTGATTTTATGATATAGATCCCTTGGGTTTATTAATATAAGTGTTCATATTCTTAAGGCATAATATCATTCATAAGTTTTATAACGTTAATCCTAGGGTTTAATTTAAATCTCTTGGGCTTATAATCCATTGAGTTTATAATACAAATTCCTTAGGTTTCTTAATCTTTTAGTTTAGAATATTAATATCTTGGGTTTAATATTAATATTGATCTCTTAGATTTATTTTCAAGTTAATATTAATATCTCAGATTTATAATTTATAATAGTAGGGATTATAATATTAATCCTTGAGGTTTATAATGCTAGTGAGTTTGGTTTATAATATTAATATGTTGGGTTTATTACTCTGTTTTGTTTATAATACTCATAATTAGTTGGGTTCATTAATCCCTAGGGGTTTTAGCATCTCAGATTTATAATAATAAAAAATAGTTGGGTTCATTACTCCCTTGAGTGTTTAATCCCTAGGTTTTAAAATATTAATTCCTTGGGTTTATTGATCGCTGGTGTTAATAATGCCCAAAATTTCTAATATTAATCCTTGGATTTATAGTATTCATAATTCCTTGGATTTATTAACCCCTTGGTTGTGTAATGTTAATCACTTGGGTTTATTAATCCCTTAACATTTTAATATGTTTACCTTTTAATATGAATAATCCCTTGGATTTGTAATATTCATCTCTTGCAAATTCATTTGGCTTATAATATTTATCCCTTTTACAAACACTAATTATAATAATTATTAATGATATAAAAATTATTGATAATTATTATTTAATAATTTATAATTATTAATAAATAATAAATATTATAATTAATAATTATTTATATTATTAATATTATAATCATTAATTATTGATATTAATTGTAAACATTTTTGTTTATATTTATGTGATTAATACCAACATCACATTATTACATTTATAAAAGTATTCCTTTAGGCTGATAATATTAAGGTTTATAATCATAGAGTTTATAATACTAATCTCAAGGTTTTTGATCACTTGGATTTAAAGTCTTAATCTTAGGGATTATAATATAAATCCTGGGGTTTAATGTTTTTCTTTTGGGTCTATAATATCAATCCCTTTGGTTTATAATATTAATCCTTTGGGCTTGTAATATTGGGATTATAATATCACATTTGGTATAAGGGTTTGAAATGTTCAATGTTTAATATTGAGGTTTATAATATTGGATTTTATAATTTTAGGGTTTATAATATTTATGACCCTTTCGACTTATAATATTAACCCATTGGGTGTATTATTCCCAAAGGTTTATAAAATTAATCACTTCAGTTTATATCATTAAAATTTTGGGTTTATTATTAGAGTTTATAATACTAATCTTAGGGTTTGATTTATATCATTAATATCTTTGGTTTATTATTAGAGTTTATAATACTAATATTTGGGTTTATAACTATAGGTTTTATAATATTAATCTTAGGGATTATAATATTATGTTTGGTCGCGTTAAGGTTTATAATATTCATTATAATATTAAATTTTGATATCATCATGTATCACATTTTTCTCATTAATAATGTAAAATTCTAATCCTAGGGTTTACTGTTTTTCCATTTAGTTTATTTTCCCTTAGGCTAATAATATTAATCCCTTGGGTTTATTTTTATTAATCTTAGGGTTTAATATTTTTCCCTTAGGTTTATTTTTTGTTGGATTTTAAATATTAATTCATGGGATTTATTTTCCCTTGGTTTTATTAATTTTTTGGGTTTATTTTTATTAATTTTAGGGCTAAATATTTTTCCCTTGTGCTTATTTTCCTTTGTTTATAATATTAAACCCTTGTGTTTATTCCCTCTAGGTTTATAATATTAATCCCTTGTAGTATTGCAATTTTTTAATTTTTGGTTTCTAATATTGCATTTAGTATGAATATCTAAAATGTTGAGCTTTTAATATTTGGGTATATAATATTGGCTTTAATATTGAGTTTATTATATTAATTGTGCCATTTATAATATTAATATTATGATTTATAATATTTATTGTATGGTTTATAATATAAATATTAGGGATATAATATTAAGCTTAGTGTTTATAATGTTGGATTTTATAATATTAGGGCTAATAATAATTGAATTAATATTGTTATGTTGAGATGGTTAATAAATTTTTTATTATGTATAAAATATATTGATAAGTATATTAATATGTGAATAAATGTATATTAATCATTAAGATAACCGTGAGAAATAAATACTTATTATTAGTAATAACCCTATATTATTACTATATTATAATAATTTTGTTATATATATATATATATATATATATATATATATATATTACTAAATATATATATATATATATATATATATATATATATATATACTTATTACTAAATATAAATAATCAATCTCTAATAGCCATATTAAGAATATAAATCAAATAATTATTAATGTGATTAATAAATTCTTTTGGCTTATATCAATCAGAATCGTAAATATAATTGTACTTATTAAGTATGATATTTGTTTTTAGTTTCATATATTATATTATATTTTTTTTTGTTTATTTTTTATTACTGATGTGAATGATATTCTATTTTTGAAAAGTGATTTTAATTATAATTTAGATACATATATTTTTTATTATTTTGCAAATATTTAAGGACGTTAATTAAAAAATTATATAATTTATGTAATTTTAAAGATAAAATTTTCAGTTAATGAGTATGAGCATGTTGTATGAATCTTAGTTTTTAAACTTCATGCTTTTGTGTAGAGGCTTTATGTTTGAGTGTGCATAATACAGGATTAAGTTATATGAAGGGAGAGGAAGATAAACATTTTCTAATAAGTCCAAAAAACCATAATAAATGAACCTATACATGTTTTAGAGAATTCGAGTCTCAACACTCACGGAGCATTTTGACCTTACCTTGAAATTTCATCGAAGTCTTAGTAAAATCTTAGTATGTTGGTTGCCACATCTTATCATAATTATCTTGGAGTCTCGATAGCAAAGTCACTGAGTTCTTTTATTTTATACAATCTTATAATCTCACTTATATATGAATAAGTAAATATATTAACAATTTATCTATATATTTAATTTTTTAACATAATTATGAAATCAAGTTTTTTAAAATTATTTAAATAAAAAATATAAATAAATAACAATCAAGTTTAAACGAACCAGCAAATATTAAACACCATATATAAACTAATCATTGACTTAATGAATGATGATTAATATTTCCCATTCTTATACTGCACCAAACGTTTTAACTCGTGTTTTTGTTATGCCTTATTTCTTAGAAATTCATGTTTGATTTGGTCACGAAAATTTGAATTTGACAATTTATCATCCCACTGTAAGTTTCACTTTAAAAGTACGATGTCGATTCAAATGTGGGCGAACTAATTATCAATTTTAATTCATCAATTTATTTTATAAAATAAGGTGATTTGAGTGTTGACTAGTAAGGATACTTCTCAGATCTAGTTAGTTGATGGGATCGATATTTCGGTAATCTTACAATTGCAGGAGAGAGAGAGCCATTTGTTGCGCAGAAACTAGTCCACGGATAAGAGGAAATAAGATAGATAGTTACATTCCATTTGAATATAGATTGATTTTTTGAACATTTACATTCGACTATTCCTTTTGTCGACTTCTAAAATCTTAGTCCATCGTCGACCCCGACATTTGATGGGTAAATAAAATTTTGTTTTATCACAGAGTGGCCTCATCAAGCCAAGATAATTTTGAAACAAGCATATATACTTCAACCTTCTGATCAGTCGATGACATCAATGTTTAGGCCGATGATTGACTCTGATCACATCCGTTCAATGGCGTTGTTGGACGTGTTGGTTCATGAGGTGAATAAAGTTTGAAAATAAAAAATAAAAATCACTATATATATAATGTTATGTGTTTAGGTAGTTATTGAGACATTGTACAAATCATTATCAGAGTGATGTTTAATGTTGTTCATGGGAATTTGATATTCAATGGAGTAAATTTTTATTTTTTGATATGTAATATTTATAAGTTATTTTATTGATAAGATATATTTTTGGTTTATGGTATTGTAATATAAAATATTTAAAATTAAGAATATCTATAGTAAATGAAAATAATGTTTTAATGTATTTTTAATTTTAAGAATATAAAATATAAAATATAATATGAAATAAATTTAATAATCTTATCATCTAACAAAATTTAAATGAATATATTTTATTTTAATTTGTGAGATAATACTAAAAAAATTATGTAAAGGGAATATATCATATAGATAATGAAAAGTATGTACAGGAAAATAAAAAAGCCTATCTGAATTTCAAATAATTGTGAAAAAATAATTGAAGTATTGCAACAATCCTCTATATTTTCATGTTAATTGATTGTAATTGATTGACCTGTTGCATTTTTCTAATGAATTATTAGTAATTGTGCAACCATATTAAGTTATAGTTAATTCATATTTTGGTAGTCTAAAAAATTCTCAGTGGACATTTATCACTCAACACAGAAAAGTGGGTAGCAAGATGTAATTTATTAAATGCCTATAAATTTCTAAAAATTCCTTTTTGAAATTTATGTTGAAGTATTGCAACAATCCTCTACATTTTCCTATGAATTTCCTATGAATTAATTGTAATAGATTGACTTTTTTCATTTTTCTATTAAATTATTATTATTTTTGTAGCTATATTAAGTTGTTATTAATTGTAAACCCATATTCTGACAATATAAAAGGTTATCAATGGCTATTTACCGCTTAACATAGACAAGTGGATAACATGATATAATTTATTAAATGATCATAAATTTCTAAACTTTCTCTTTGAAATTTATCTAATTTTGGATATGTTTTCTTAAAAGAGTTAAATATGGCTCACAATATGTCATATCCCCTATTAATCTTACATGAAAATGTATGGAGTTAGGAAATTTTTGTACATCATTTGGAAATGTGTAACTTTTCTGAACTACTTTCCATATTACTTCAATTAATATTATATAAACCCTCATCATTACATAGACTAATATTTAGTAAAGGAATAGTAAGTTAAAAAACCATTAACTACCACTTTTGTAGCATATTAACTTAAACTTATTATCTAATCTTGCATCAATTATATGATTATTTTAACTCAGTTAGTTAATCACATACTTGATAATACAAACATCACATCATGCAAAGAATCAACATCATAAAAAAGGCACAACATTCAACCACATCATTACACATTGATATACCGTGTAAACCACGTAGACATCGATAAAAACTTGTGAGGGTGTTCACCCCTCACTCAATGGTTATAAGGGAGTCCATCCCTTGACTGTCATCATAAAATATTACAAAGAACCTCATCTGAAAAACAAAATAACTAGCTATAAGTTATTACAATCATCGTGACATTATTTACCCACAAATCCTTGACCATTGTTCCTTTGGGGCCTAGTTCTCCCCATTAGTGGATTATCTTGTAGCTATAATTCCTTCAATATTCATAGGCCAGTAAATTTTTTCCTACCATAATGGTAAACATAATCCAACTTTCCATATGTTTTAGTCATTTCTTGCAACTTCTATTGTCAACAACCTTTGATACCATGATTAGGTCAAGCATTAATCACACTAATAATAAATCCATGCTAGTGATGTTTCATAATCTATTCATTTTCATTCATTAAATGAAAAAAAATATATTTTGACATGATTCCTTTAACAACGCTGACCATGCATTAATTATAAGCATACAATTATCAAATAATGTTGATAAATAAATACCACATTAACTATTATTCCCCTTGCATAAGCACACATTATTTACAACGAAAATCACTACAAATGTCTAGGAATTTCTTTAAGGGAAGTTAACACATAAATTATGATCTTCATGCATGCGATTACATGAACTTTATCAAAAGGATCTATCCCTTCAACTATTACTTTTGGTGCATGTAAATTTGTAAAATAAATCTAACAAAATGGATGTTGTTTCTATGCATGAAAATTCATATGTTACCCAAAATGAATATTCCCCAAAAAATATTAATACAATAGAGCATGCAAAGACATGTTTCCTTTTCAAGGAAATCTAGCAAAATAGGGCATGCAAAAAAATGTTTACTTTTCTAGAAAACTAATACAATAGAAAATAAAAATACATATCTTCTTTTCCAAAATATTAAACCACCATTATCCATATATTATATATTATAAAGAAAAAAAACGTTAATATTATTGTAACAACTCCACTTACCATATTTTTTTCTAATTATAACATGATTTCCAAATTATCATCAATGACATTAATGTACTTCATCATCATTAGACGCAACTCTTTAATTGTACTTCTTGTGGTTAAAATTTCTTTCACAACCTATAATTTCATGCACATAATACTTTTATGTGATTTATGATCCTTTAATCCACTAAAATAGTTCCCAATTCATATTCATTTTCAATAATTTTCAATAGTAACTATCCTTGCGAACAATTTATCACCACCTTACTACTCTTATAATCAAATTTATAACTTTCTATTTTATTTCTGCCTTTACTAATTTATACTTCTTCTAACATAATTTGGTAACATAACACTTTATTTTATATCTTGGAATACTTAATTGTGTTCTAATATTTTATTTATCCTACCCACTTTCATCTCTTATTCCATTTATACTCTATATATCACCCTTAAGATCCATAAGAGTTAATCTTACTATGATTTAATCTATAGTATCAAATTCAATCCTTGAAGTATATCCCTTTATTTATGTAAAAGTATATAGCTAATGTTATTAATAAAAATTTTAAACGATTTAATGATACGTTTAATATACCTCAGAGCTCTCATATAAATTCAAATTTGTATATTCCACTTATCTTACTTTTCGAATATTTCCCTAGCCATTTATGGCTTAACTAAATTCGAATTTCTGAAGGGAAGGTTTGCTATACATAATTCTATGAAGTTCTCTTCATCCCTTATAATCCAAATCATATACGAAAAGAATATTACCTAAGTTTTATTACATTCTAGGTATGGTCTTGGGGATTTATTAATTTGGAACATATTTGAATTGTTCGTGATTTCACCTATTAATATATCAATTCCAAAGTTAATATTTTAGCATTTATCCTCATATATGAGATTCGAACTTATGATAGCCAATTATGAAGGACAAAAGTTTTACTGCATTTCTCCGTTCGAGAATTCAATATTAATGACTGTACTATTGATCATTTACTTGATCACATGGCTATGGAGATATTTTGCTCTGCTTGGGATTTGTATTCTTGACAAGTTTACGGTCAAGATGAAATCATATTTCTACCTTGGTTGATTCAAAGACCTACCCACTTTAAAAAATTTCATTTTCGTTTTGGCATTGTTGCAATCCTTGGCTCTGGTGATTCCGGTAAACCCTCGTCTTTGGTTTATGCACACAGTCCGTCAAATTGGTTGATTTTTTCATGCAATCCATCAATTTGATGGCAGTCCATGTTTAACTATCAGACCATTTTTCTTCAGGTAATGTTGCATCCATTTCACTATTCTGCTATCGTTTTTTGGGTTCTGTCTCTGTATAATTTTTATTATTTTATTTCCATTTCATCTTTCTTTGCAACTAACGTGTTCTTGTTTTGTTGCAGGGTTTTCGTTTTGCCTTAACTTTTAGCGTTTCAACTTCCATCCTTTTGGATGACTTGAGGTAACTTTATTCACTCCACTGGACAGGTAAGGATTTTGTTTTATGTTGCTTTCATATTCATATGAATATCATGAATAAAAATTATATACATCATCTTCGTTGATTTATATTTCGATGAACCCTCTTTCATTTTCTTTTGTATAAGTTTTTATGGATTCTCAAAATAAGAAACATCGTCATGCATCTCTTTTGTATAAGAAACATCGTCATGCATCTCTTTTGTATATAAGTTTTTATGGATTCTTAGCCAGTGAATTCGTAATATCATCTAGGCTTTTAATAATATTTTGGACTCATAGTGTTTTTATTATGATTACATTTTTGGGTTTTTGTTTACAACATATTTTAATACATAATTTCGATTTTCCCCAAATTTTTTTAAAAAGCCAGTGTTGAGCTTGGCTATCTTACCAGCATGCATTATATGTATTGGGTTTGACTTCCATTCGAATTATAATCTCCCTTTATTGTAATTCCCTTTCTCATTAATGAAATACAGAGTTGGGGTTTTCATACGACATAAATTTCTCTGCTTCTATTTATTACAAATCTTTCACTTAATTTAATTTCTATGCAAGAATTAGATTTATTCTCCTCTCTCATTGAGTTAGTTTTTATAACGTGTTCACAGTAATTGTTTTCATTTAGGTCCACCCTACCTTTATTATTTTTCAACTATCTAATAATAAAAGCATTAAAAATATGGATATTACAATTATTTTTGTGTATATAGATTAATATTCATTCTCTTACATGAAAATGCATATTTTTTCCATAATAAAGCTAACACAAATATTATACATAAATTGCATTATTTTTTTCCCAAAAGTAAATTAACAAAATATTTGTTCCTCTTGTTTGAAAAACATATATTTTTTTAAATAAATTAATAAAATAATAGCTATATATGCTAATGCATATTCCCTTTCAATAAAACAAATATAGTGGATGTTATTTTCTTGCATGCATACACATATCCACAATTTTTTCAAAAAAAACACTGACATAATAACTATAATTCTTTGTATGTATATAACACATAATATTTTAAACAAATAACATCATAGATATTGTTGTATACACCTCAAAAGATATGCTTTTCCAAAATAAATATAATAGTTATTATTTAATGCATGCAAACATATACTTATATTCAAAAAATTTAAATGCATAGTAGCTAGTTTTCTGGTCTACAAACTTATATTTTCTTTTCAAGAAATCTATCTCAATAGTTTTTCCTTTCCACATATCCAAAATGTATTTCTTTCCAAAGGTTATACACTATGATTTTTGACATACATATTCTTTTCGAGAACTCCAATTCATTAGTCATTCTTTCTGTGCAAAGGATGTGCTTATTCTTATTTCAACATAATGTTATTCTTACTAGCTTCTATTTCAATTAATTCCATGATATTTTGGGTGGAAAATTATTTTATCCCGATTAATTCTCTGATAGGATTAAATTATGTAGATAAGTACACTGAACTTTGAGATTGAATATCATTTTGTTTTAAGAAACAATGTTTTTATATGTCCCTTTTGCACTGATGAATTGGAATAATGGGTCTCGAAATAGATATGGATTGTTCTGTAGAAAATATGTTTTGAGTAATATTTTAATATATTCCTTTTTATTGTAATATATCTCCTTTTTTTGTTATGAACTGAGATAAAACATTACAGACTCAATATAGTTTTTATGAGAGGGGAGCTAGCGTGAACTATTTGTGTTAAAATAAAAGGTAATATTTATGTTTATAAAGGTAAAGGCATGATATGAATTAATAGTAACAGTAAACTTTGTTACTCTTGAAACGCAAGTAGGAAACACAAACTTGGCAACTGTTTCCAAGGATAGTTGTTTGCAACATATTTAAATATATAGAGATAAAGAACCTAAACAAAAGAGATGGAAATTCTGAACATGGAAACTAAGTTACAACAAATAAAATATTTAATGCTATCTAGGATACATGCATATTTAGTAACAAATTATTGATGCAATTGAAGTAGGTTGGAATTAGCTTAGCTCCGTACGTGGAGGCATAGATACGTTCTGTGAACAATTCCACTTCCAAATACATATACCTAGATACGAGAAGCCTTATGGACAGAGGCCGATGGGGTAAGGCCCCGTCTACTTTGCTTGCACCGGTAATAACTACCATAAACAATGTAAGGATACAATTTATATAAAACTGGTAATTGAGACATATTATGAAATAAGTAATCCAACGAAATAGCCATTCAGACATCCATGAAACCAATTATCAAAAAAATAAGTTATTACCAGCTAAAGGTTTCAAGTAATCTAAAGAGATAATTAAGAACACTGGTTAAAATAGCTGAAGCCCATAATCCATATTGAGTTTACCAAATTACGAATCAATGATGTTGGACCATAACCGAAACAAAACTAACAATTAATATAAATATCAACAAAACTTGAGGATTTTAACAGTCGAGAGAATTGAATTATTAATAAAAGGAGTGTCATGACAAATATATCGAAATTTACATTTAACAGTTTAACATGTAAAGTCGAGCACAATCCTTTTACAATCTGGAGTGATAAAAAAAATTCTTTACACATCATAAATACAATATTGTGCTTTGACTTGAAAAAAAAAAAAAAGGAACAAAAACCATTTAAGGTGGAATAAAAGTTCACTAGCAAGGAACCTGGGCTAGCATGCAGTCTGAATACTAAAATAAAAACATAAGAATTGAAGCTAGGAGTACAAACATCTAAGTTTGAGAATTAAGGGCCCCATGACCCTCTAACTAAATAATCTTAAACATTCCGAACAAGAGAGTTTAGATCCTGGAAGATAAAAGGAACATGGTATAAGAGTGGGTTCACCACACTCCCCATACGCAAATAAGCTCGTAGAAATAATGAGAAGACAATGAGAACCTCTAACCTGCAGCCCAACAAAAATTACATTAAGTTAATAATGTTCTTCACAATTTGAAATTGAGGCATAAGAAAAGAGGAAAGGGTAGAAAGTGGAGAAAACTAATTCCAGAGAATAGGAGCCCTTTAATCCAAGAAGAAGTAACCTGGTAAGGAGCGATGGGTTTCAGCGCCACACGGTCGAATCTCCTGCTACAGGAAGAAAGTAATACAAAACTTTAGAAGTTTTCATAAATATTGTAAAGGAGTAAAGAAAAAAAAGATTACCTAAGCCCTTGGTGTTACCTAGAAGGGTGCTATCGTGTTTGACTTGAGAGGAATGATTGTGTCCTTCAGCAGACAAACCCTCCATGCAAGATGATAACTAGAACAAACAAATTAATTCACTCTGACAACCTAAAAATTGCCATCATTATTGACAAAAATAAAAGAATAAAACCACAATAACTTATCATGAATTGGAATGGTATTTTGGAATCAAAACCCTTGTGGCACTAGGATTTAGTTGCGGAGCTGCGGTGGCAAAGAAGCATAATGACAATGCGGATGAAGAGACTAGAGACATGGTGGTTAACCTTAACCATCCCCACGAAGCCTGAAACGTACGATCATCACCCGGAGCAATCAAAGGAAAACAATAGGAAAATTGTACCATACAAAATGAGCCTAAGTTAATTCTGAAAGCGACAAATGGGGTTGGTGAGACTTCCCTGATGTGAAAACCAAGCTGTTGTATTAACCCTATAACAATATATGTGTATTAACATGGTTTATACTTTAAGCTTCCTAGTACTATAATGGGAGTTGCATTGAATTGTATATATTTTATGGGATAACCTTTATGTATATTGATATGTATGCTCCAATACCAAGGTCGAAAGTGAATCTTGAGTTTTGAGTTTTGTATAGAGTACACATAAGTATTACCTCATTAGACTAGACATCACATTAATTAATTAATTAGTAAAATTAAGGGGAAAAAATCTTTTTTTATGTAGTCTTAGTGGATGTTACATCCTATATAACTTGGACCAATTCCTTCTCATAATTTGTAAGTTCTTTATTAATATTCAAAAAATTACTTGGACTGATTTCAATTTTGTTCAATTTCTTGTGTAGAAACTATAACAATATTATAAGACAAATACAATACTATTAGATCATTGGATTCTTGTACATCATATTTTAAATTTTTTTCTATGTGGATGAGCATTACAAGTATCAAAACAATCAAAATTATATAGGAAATAATTAAGTTGGTCCTCTTTTTAGCTTTTTTATCCACTATGCACATTAGTTGAACTATCTACTCATCCCTTGTTGAATCATCTACCCAATCAAACTTTGTAAAAAATTTTGTAGGTGGGTACAATGTGATTTGATGTACTACTGCCCCATAGTAGATAAACATACTAACATATCTACATCCTATGAATACATTCGTGGTAAAAAGCCATGGTCTCTCAAAATTATAAGATGTCCCCTGCTAACATTTTTGTTTGAAAAACCATGAAATCTGAAATATACTCCCATGATTCTAAAGAAACAACTATATCATCTAAAAATGTCTCTAACTTAAACCTAGATTTGTCTGCCATGTCTCTAACTTAAACCTAGATTTGTCTGCCAATTCTAGAATAATTGTGGTAGGCTTAAGGTTTGTAAACTCGAGTCATTTCATGGTTCGTGAAGTCATAATATTGACGATTGATCGAAGGTTGATCAAAGTACTAAATATGGAAACACCATTACTATTCATAAAGGAAATAGGATTCACATGATCTATAAACTTTTTACCTAAGTTCTTTCTAGTAATTAGATCAACACACTCCCCAAAAAGGTCTATGGTAGGTCGGTCCTTTTGTTTCCTACCAATATTTTTTGTAAAGTCCCAAGTCGTTTAAGTATATATATATATAATAACCTCATAAAAATGGATTCCTAACACACAAATTCCTAATCTCATTAAAAAATTCATATTTGGGAATGGTAATAGGCTTACTTACATTCAATCATTCCGTATAAGGTGGATCTCCTAATGGAGGAGGTTGTTTTGGATGGTTGGTATTTTTCTAATGCTCAATACGAAAATTACTATAAATTACAAGGATAGGGAATACTTCTTCCTTTTCTTCTTTAATAATTGGGGCTGTGATTTTGACGCACCTTCCGAGATCTGAAATGGATACTCTGCACCTCTATAGGAGTAATCGTACAATTCAGGAAGGAATGAAACTAAGTTGGTATGCCTTATTGTTTAGGTTAGTGTTGGTATGAATAGGAAACGGATTCATCCTATGACTTTGAGTGAATGGAAGCTACAACTACTGAGGTTTTGAATTCCAGGGTTTTTGATGCGCAACTACATATGATTGATAAGATTACGAGAATTATTGTTGTTGAGTAGGACACTCAAGTTGCACCAAGTAAGGATATGGAGGTGGAATACCGTAGCAAAACCCATGCCAACCTTACCACCAATGTTGATTTTGAGCTGGTTGTTGGGGCCACCCTTTCCATGGTGTTATAATGTTGCAGGGTGCATATTGTTGAACATGTAAATATGAAAAAATCATAGCAGAAAGATCAAAGGGCATACCTTAAGGTCGGGGCTACGATGCTTTTTTACATTCCAATGGTTTAAGTTGTTCAACTGATTGATCATATCCATGCTACGCTTTGAGACCTCGTAAGGACGGACAACTGTCAGTAGAATGTTCTTCCGCTCAAATGGCAGAAATAACAATGCTATCAAGAGGACAACATTTATTTGGATGTTTCATTTGACATCTAGGACATAAAATAGCAAGGGATTATTTTTATTCTGTTTTTTTTATTTTAAATCTCAGGCAGTTAACTTGGAGACTGTGTACTAAGTTTATTAGTCTTAAATTTTTCAAGTAAGTTTCGCAATTTTGTTCTAGTTAAATCATTAGAGGATGTGTTAAGATTTATAGGGAAATCATCCGAGGAAACCTTTCAGTCTGGCCTTGCCCTCACGAACACCTTCTATATATTTTAAGAATCTCATCAAAGGAAAAACTAGATATATCCCCAATCCCCATTGAATTAATCATGTTCATAGATTCTTCCGAAACACCCCTTAGACATAAGTTTTTTTTAGTTGAAGTGTTTAGATTATGTTGCCTCGCGTGTTGAATATTATGTAAAATATTTCTAGAGGTATTCCTCCAAATTTTATTCTCTCTTTACACCATCCTAAGGATTTATTCTTTAAATTATCTTGCCTTACGGTCATCTTGATATTTTTTAAGAAATGAATTTTTTATGCCTTCCTAGGTTGTCATATTATTTTCTCGTCTTCATTTACCATTCCTTGGAATCGTGCAAGTACCAATGGGGAAATGTTCTTCATGTGAACATTGGTAGTAGGACCAGTAATAGGAAAAGCAAAGGTTACTCGTCCTCAATCTTTTCCTAATTTCCTCCCACGATCATTTCACCTTCTCCCTCAACCATTATTCTTCCCTTGAACAAGATGAATTTGGGTCTTAGTGGTGGAAGCTCGGTAGTTGGTTGTCTTTAAATGTTGACTTTGCCGCCCCTTCCAACGATATAACAATTTTTGTACCAACTAAAGTGGCTGTAGTTTTTATTATCACCCCAACTACGAATTTCTCACCAAAATTCATTTTTCACTTTATTGTTCTACCTTCATTCTTCATGTCTTAATTATTTCCTCTTAAATGATTAATAGTGGGGTTTTCTTTCTTCTAACTATGCTATTTGGAGCATTAAATTTTCCTTTACCCTTATTCCTTTTACTTTTTTCTCAGCTCATACAATATCAAGATCATCTAAATCCAATGAGCCACGAAATCCACTAAAGTGGATCTACAGGTTCTTACCTCTGGTTTTACCATTCCTGCCTCTCTATGTTTTAAGATTCTCATGCTATATAAACAAGTAAATATAATGACACATCAAACCAACTTAGGACCTAATTCTTTAACACCCCCCACAACGAGGCCAAAAATGCTGGGAAATTTAATTTCTTAAATTGTTGCTAATTGAATTATCTATCGAGAGTTCTCGGTAAAATATATGCATAAATAGGTTTGAATGGTTCCAAATCAAAAGGAACTACAACATTCTACTGTAAACACACGTTACCAGATATTAACTGAACATAGATTCACTCTTTGCATGCCCCATAAAAATAATAACAAAGATTAATTTATAATATCATTCCATCCATGAGTTTGGGTAAAACATTCCTGCAACTTAACAATAAAATAAAAAATTCATGTTATGTTGAAATAAGACATTAACGCAAAATAAGAATGAATTGACTGAGTGTCACCAGTGTGATTCCTAAAGTCTTTTGACTTCGGGTGGATCTCTCGGTTGTTGACTCTCCACACAGCGCCCTCACACCATTTACACAAAATATCTCTACATATGAAATGTAAAGGAATAATTGTAAATAGAAAAACTATTTCTACACAAATGAGACTAAATTAAATAAATAATTTACCATTAATTTCTAAAACACTACGAGTGAATCCCTGATCATGAAGCCTTGTTTGACTTGGAGCACTACAGGTTTTAAAATATTAACTCACGATAAGATTAACGAAAGGAATTTGCAACAATCCTTCAAAAAGTTACAAAGTACAAAGGTTGTGTTCAAAATATGGTCACTACAGAACCGATTACAACAATATATAGAGTTCAAAATTTCTAATAGCTTGGAACGAGAGACCCGAAATAGAGACCGTGTCCATATCCCAGTGTTACAACCATATTTGTTTTATATAAAATTAAAAGTTGGATCATAACCATAAAACCTATGAATTACATTTAAAAAATACATTCGCACGTAAGAAGATCTTATGTTAAAACAAAATAACACCCTAAGCAGTCTTTATCCTCATGGTTGAATTGGTGGCTGGGGGTGAATACCAAAACTAATCATAACTATCTCCTTTTAGCGGGTTCGTATAATGGCTACCTACTTCCGGTAGTTCAACATAATATGCATCATTACACAATTTTGAAACCTAACTTGGAATATGTGTCTTATAACCTATGTAAAATTTTCAATGCCCAAGGTTGACCAAGCAAGGCAAGGACACTAAAAATAGACTTAATTGATGATAAAATTTGTTTAACGATAGATAGTCACCTTAATGAAATCTTTACTGCTAGGGCAATAAGATTGATAAAAATAATTAAAAAGTGTAAGAAGATGTAGGATAAAACATAAGATAACATGAATCAAGGGTGTTTAATGTCTGAAATAGATGGGTAAAAAAAAACTCATTAGGGGCATGCCTTAAAAATACTAGTGGTTGATCATTATGTCTACATCAAGAGATATGACCAACAAAGGGATATTATACTATTGTTGTATGTGGACTATATGCTAATTGTTCGATATGATAAGAACATTAGCAATATATATAGGTTGAAGAATTATTTGGATATTCAGTTTGCAATGAAAGGTTCGACTCCACCACAATAAATATTGGCTAGTAGGATTATACATGAAAGATGAAAAAAAACTTGTGGTCATCACAAGAAAAATATATTGAGAAGGTCTTATACAAGTTGAATATGAGAGATGCCAAACTAGTTGGTACATTGATAGCATCACACTTCAAAATTAGTCATGATTTGTGCCCTTATGATGACAAGAAGAAGGAGAAAATTGTAACACCCTCTTCCCACATCTACCCAAGTAACCGGCCAACTAGGGTAAACATGTGATGATAGGCTACTAAAATGAGATTCAACCTCCTAAATGACCTTAAGAAAGTGTAACCGATGGAAACATGACAAATACCTCTTACATAACATCAAGAACAGCTCCGGGAGGTAAACAACCCTTCGAGACCTTGAAGCTTCAAGGCAGACTGAATTTTGACCCTATTGAGCCTAAGTCGTGGTAATATAATTGAGAGGGAGTAGTTATAGACCCTTAGATGTAGCCTAGACTTGGCAGGGTAGTGTATAGCGTCTCAAATAGTCAATTCTATGTCTGCAGCTCAAGGATTTGTGCCACATTTTTAGCCCCTAAGCCCAGATCACTTCCTAGAACTTCCTGAAACTTTAGGAGAGGATAAATAACATTTAAAAAAATAATCAAACCATCAGGAACTCATCTGATCCCACCCAGCCATGAGATACATTTCATCAAACATGTCACAAACATTGTATCTACAGGTGTAAAGAAAAAAATTAAACATGGGTGTCTAATAGTCATATGAGAATTGCTAAGAAACATTGACCCATTACATCATAGGTTGAAATAAAATCTAATTTACCATAAATACATTGTATATTAATGTACAAGAAAAAAACATAGATGTATCCATACATCGTTGTTGATAAAATACATGCTTATACTTAGCATAATAAAAAAAAAATACAGTAGACATAACATCAATGAAATCGACATAATAATCAAGATATGTTCATACCAAATACCAAAGGGATTAGCTTCTCATTAATGAGTGTAAAAACCAACCAGAGATGGGAATTCCATGTTCCACCCAAACATAGATTATCTTAGCCAAATCTCTCTTCAACCAATCACCCTTGTGCCATATTCCAAGCATGAACGTGGGACTAGTAACCAACTGAAAAAATAATTAAACAAGCATGGATGATACCAGAGTTCTTTTCCAACACCATGAGGAATTTCAGTGCCTCCTAGTCACTGAGGCTTTATCAGAACTCACAGTCCAATACAAGGGTCACTAGGCCTTACACTGAGACCATCTCTCTATGCTTTACCATACATCCCATCTCGGGACTACCAGGACAAACAAAGAGAAATACATGTCTTGAATTTACAATATATATTTCCATTCACTAGAAAGGATTCCTATGCCCACCAAGGTACACAATTTGGCTTTACCGCAACCCATAGTGTGGATCAAGGGTTACCATGCCAGTGGATTTACCATGGTCCACAGTCTGGTTCAAGGACCACTAGACCATGTGTTTGGTACTTCAAAGGTCCACCCGACTCAAATTTGAATCCAGTCCATTTAGCTCAACCGAAGTATAAGAAACCCATCTGATCAAATATATATGGAAATGGAAAGGCTAGGCTGAAAATATTGTCACACCTAGAAAAAACCATGCCATGATAGCAAAGAACCCCATGTAATACAATGCATGCCAAATATATAAAGGAAAATACACATGAAAATCAATACCTTCCAAGAATGTTGTCGTAGCTTCTTCATTCTTACTCCTCCTTGCTTGTTTCCTCCTTTTTCCTCCTTTCTTGACTTTCTTGCTCAAATGAAAAAGTGCTCCAAAAACTCTAAATGTCAAAGAGAGAGAGAGAGAGAGAATAATGAGAGAGTTCTGAACAATTGAATTGAGAAAGGTTGGAAAATATTTCCAATTGATCCTTAGAAGACTTTTTATAAAATATACCTCTATGTTTTTCATTTTCGATTATTTTCCTTCATTTTCCTGCCCACATGCAACCTGTGACCTTTCACCTTTTTTTTCTCCTATTTTCAATTATTTTTATAAATAATTTCCCACAATTTCCACTTTTCCTTTCCAAAGCCTTTTCCTTTGCGTTTTCCAAAATCTTTTATCCATAATAACATAAATGAATACCTTCTAGGATGTTTTTCCCAACATTTAACATGGGATAAGTGTCCCATCAACCCTGCTTACTATTTTTAATCTTTATTACATGGATTTTTCACCAAGGTTCTTATAGAACCCTCCCGCTTGGGGGACACCATCCTCAGTGTTCAACCACACATATACCTCATCAAAACCACTGAAAAACAAACATATTTCCCATGGAGGTTTATAATAGAGCTCATTGCATTATTTACAATTAATAGCCTACTCAAAAGAAAAAATCATCCTGACAATCACACTGTGTACTGGAGCGCTTTATAACATAACACATTACGGTATTTACAATAATATACACATATACAAATATAAAAAATTTCTCAATCATAAAATAGAAGGATACAATGCTCATATTAGCAAGAAGGGAATCCAGAGATCCACACATCCACCCTTACAGTAATACAATGATTCACTTCCTTCCCAGGAAGTCCTGAATCAATTGTCCAAGTATGTATCCAATATTTAGTGCTAAAGTCCTGCGCTACTATACCCTTAGTGAATAGTTGACGACTCGTTGTTCCACGATGCACTCCCAATGTGCATATGATTCCATCTGGAAATGCTAATGAAAAAAAAAGAAATCCCTCCATCGCATTACCTTCTTTGAGACACAGTGCCTTGAGAAATCTTGTAATCCCTTTCCTGTAATACTCACCTTCCAAGTTCCCTGACATCCCCTATCATGGGCAATCCATCCCTTGGAAAGGCTTCCTTACATCACAAGAAACAAAAATCAAGGCATATGCCTGCCTAAAAATGATCATATCGGTCATAGAATTCTCATGGAAATCAAAGGAAACTGTTGGGCACCAGTGCCCCACAATGGCCCTGCTCCTGATGTGCTTTACGATATACTGTGTCATGTTCCAATTCCTTTTGTTGTTTTTATTAATGCTTGCAATTAGCTTCAACCACCCAACCGGGAATTTTATGATTTCCTATACCACACACTTAATTTCAATTAGATTCAAAATATATTGAAATAAATTCACAACATACGTGATTGGTAGTTCGTCAATAAGGTACACTTGCAATTGTTTTCACTTCCTTTCAACAAGTAAAAATAGTTGTGTGATATATCATTATGTATAAACATATCACATCTGGTTAGCTCAAAACACAACCATCATAAATTAAAATCATGAATCACATGAAATCACTGAAAATCATAATCATAGATCACATGTAATCAGAATAAGTCATAATCACATATCACATGCATAGTAAAAATAAAATAAAGTATTTATACTTATCCTTCACTGATCACTACTTTTTCCTTTATTCTTTCTATACACACACCACATCAGTTTCCACATCTAGAAAACACCCAATGTCTTTTCTTCTCTTAGCTCACATAAAAATATACACGTTTTACATCACATCACATACATCCACACATGGCATACAACACTGCACAATGCATACACTCACATTCTGCACAAAAAATAACACATACACTTACACCCAGTGTACAACAAAACACAATACATATAAATATATAGAGTACAATGCAATGAATACATTTTTTACAATATCACGACTACACCATGCACATACATAGTATCGCATGCCGCTACACAACATGTATGACATGGAAACAATAGTCCATGTATACCAGTACCATATGCACAACATGTACACAATACCAGTTGTACACACACTATCTCCACAACATGTGGTGTGTATCACATGTACACATCACCACCTGCACAACATGTACACAATGCAAAATTTACACCACACGACATGTACAATGTGTACACAATGCCACATGTATAGAGAACCACATGCATGACATGTATGTGACACAATATGTACACAACACCAAATGCACGACATGTAAATGGTACCTCCTGCACACAACACCAACTGTACAACTTGTAGAAAGCACCACATGCACACAACACATTGTGTACAATAATTCACACAACACTAAATGTACATAGCACCATATTTTAACCATGCACACAACATCATGTGTACATGGAATTGCATATTCAATATGTACATAGCACCATACGTACACAACATTGCATATCCATCATGCACATAGTATGATATGTACACAACATCACAGATCCAACATGTATATAACACCATCTATACCTAGCACTGCATATGAAAGATACACACAACACCATATATACAACATGCATACAATATCATATGTACACAATACTACATATGCAACATTACACATCACCATAGGTACCATCACTGAATAGACAATGTACGCATCAAACACACAACAATAGTACTACACATCCATAGACCACACACTGGCCCCATGAGCAATATTTCTTCTATTATAATTCAACTCTCTGTGCTTATCCTAGCATGTCACAAATCACAATACTTTCACTTTGCTTATTTACCCCTCAACATTACCTGTCCATAACATAGACATAGGAATAGTACAAGCATATAACATTACATCATATACATATTATACTAACCTCGTAGATCTATCAGGGCTACTCTACCAGCTGATTCCTCATAGCCAGGAACCTATTCATTCCATTCGCCTGCATAAGAAATCATCCCTCCACAAGAATGATCCTTGAAAACCTTGTCATATAGTGATGTAGATACATACATATATATAATCATTAGCATAAAACAACCATGATCTTGTGAGACATGGTCATACATTCATAAATACATACATATAAACCATTAACATAAAACCATCAATATCCATGACAACCATGTGAGTCAATGACATACATCCATACATACATACATATATGAATATATAAACATCGACATCATCATGATCACAACACAACTTCTAGATATCAGAAGGTCTATGTTAAGACAAGTTCCTTTGTTTGTGCATAACATGCATAACATTGAGAATAATAGTTCCCAACATATCCAAGGCATCTATTACCTTAAACTCATTTAATTTACCTTTCCTATCACCTTCCTTATTTTGGTATTGTTGCTGTCCATTTACCCAAATGGACCCAACCAGTCCAAATGACTGTCATAGTATTACCTTCTGCTATGCTTACTCATGCAATGAGCTCCATTTGAGGCTCACATTATCTATTTGGTACCATACTACTATCCTATTTCCCAAACCAATTCCCAAGACTCAAAACATAAAATGAAATCACAAGAAAAAAAGAAGTCGTCCATGAAAACCAATAATAATACGACACCTCAACCAAAGTGGCATGATCATGCATTAGACACAATCAAGACCGCAATTCAAGCACAAAATATCCAAAAAAAAATACTAGAAAAAAAAACCATGACAAAATCCTAATGGTTGCCAATACTTCCAAAGGAAAGCCCATCTCAAGCCTTCTTCCAGATTTCATGGCAATCTCTTGCCATGTAATCCCTTGCATCATACTACCAAAACACATAACTGTCAGTGCATAAATAATTATAACAATATACAATTTATCTTACCTTGCTAGAATTGAGTCTTACTATATGCTATCACGTCACCCTGTTATTAGTTATATAAACAATTCAACTACTACCTTGTCATGCTAATAAAAATCATGCTTCGCTACAATTGTTCTCACATGTCAATCACATGTTCCAAATATCAAGACATTATATCTATTGACTAAAATAAACCTTTGCAAAGGCCAAGAAACATGTCATAATCAACTAATAGTAAAAATCATATTAGCACAACTATCACCTACTTATTCTCAAGTACACATCATCTATCTCAACATATATTGTGTTAGTTCAACCATGTTAATACCAAATTATTTTTCATAAAATATTATAGATACAAACTCATATCGTGCAATTAATCAAACGTTCAAACAACTTGCCATCATATCGTGTGAAATAAATAAAATAGATGACGAATAGACACCAAAACACTCAAACACCAAATAGACAACATAATAGAACATTCAAACATCATGTAAATGACATAACCAAGCTCATACCCTAATGAATTTTGTGGGATGATATCTTTTTTGCACACTTAATCCAGTTAGCACGATATAATATCAACTCAAACATAAATAAGGTCATAATATCCATAACAATAATTTACTAGCATGGTCACATCATAAGCTCATAAACATTTTTCATTCATGCATAATAACCAAAATTTATAAGTCGACATAGAAGAGTATGACATGATATCAAAAAATATTAAATCATCTCAGAATGGCATAAACTTAACCATTTGCATAGGAAAATCCAAGTTAGCATGATACATTTAACATCAAGATATTAATGAAATAACCCTAATCATCAAGCTAATTAACATATAACAACAAGAAGTTAATCATGCAACATACGGATCAACAAAATAGAGCATAGTCATCAAGTTAATTAACATAAAATATCAACAAGTTAATTATACAACATAATGATAAATTTAGCTAGCATAACACAAAAACAAGAAGCTAACATATAACATAATCACCAAGTTAAGACCATGTCTGACTAACCAACGTAAGTACATATGATCACACTAATTAAATAATATCTATCATGTATGTAACCATAATAACAATAGAATGACAAAAATATACGTAACAGTAATGCTTACAATAACCATGAATCACATATCTAGTTGCGAAGCATTCAAACTTGTATGACAATCTACACTTATCCTAAAGTCTATTGATGCAAATTCAGTTTAAGGATCTCCATCTCCTGCTCTATCTCTACAAACACATTAGCATCATAACATATTAATATTATCATGATGACTTAATTTTATAAAGTGACGTTATGCACAACAACCTTCACCAACCAATCCAAACTTGACCATATACACCCACTTGACATGTATAACCAATCATGAACGACCAATGCATGTTCAACATATAACATCACGCAAGCACGCAAACATAGAAAACACATAAGCGTGATCAATACGTAACCCTAACATAAAAAATAAATGTATGTACTATATGTAACAATATGAAAGTGTGCACAAATAATACATAAACAAGGACAAAGCATAACCAGTAATACACTCATGACAACATGTTGACAACAACACCATTATCCCTTCCATGGCGACACCATTTCCACCATGGCCAAAAAACCATGGATGAAAGAATGACATATAGACCATAAGCATACTAAACATGCATGCAACCAACATAAACACATGATACACACATTGTCCATCAAGTCAAGGATTTGAACTATTCTGTGATACCACTTTATAACACCCTCTTCCAACATCTACCCAAGTAACCAACCAACCGGGGTAAACATGTGGCGAGAGGCTACTAATATTATATTCGACCTCCTATATGACTTTAAGGAAGTGGAATTGATGGAGACATGAAAAACACTTCTTACAAAACATCAACACCACCTCCAAGAGGCAAACCACCCTCCTAGACCCCTGAAGATTTAAGGGGGATTGAATTTTGGCCCCATTGAGCCTTATACATGGGCTTATAAGGGAAATGGAGAGTCTATAGACACTTATCCATTGGATATACTTGGAAAGGTAGCGACTATGGCCCCAACCAATCAATTTTGTGCTTGCAGCTTTGAGATTTGTGCCATATTTATAGCCCCTCAGCCTAGGTCATTGCCTAGAACTTCCTAAAAATTTAGGAGAGGATAAATAACATTTAAAAAAATATATGGAATAAATCAAATCATTGGGAACTCATACAAACCCACCCAGCCATGACAAGCATTTCATCAAACATGTCACAAACATTGCATCTACAAGTATAAACAACATAATTAAACATGGGGGTCTAATACTTATTAAAGAATTTCTAAGAAGAATTTATCCCTTACATCATAACTTGTATCACAAACTATTTGACCATAGATACATTGTATTTTCATTTACATGCAAAAACATAAATAGAGGCATACATCATCACTGATAAAATACATGCTTATAACTAGAATAATAACAATAGAAATACAATGGAAATACATCAATGAAATACAAATAATAACAAGTACATTTTCATAACAAATATCAAAGGAATTAGATTATCATTCATGAGTGTAAAAACCAACTGGAGATGGGACTTCCACATTCCACCAAACCATATATTGGTTGAGCCAAATCTTTCTTCATCCAATCACTCCCGTGCCATATTCGAAGCATGAATGTGGGACGCATAACCAATCGAAGAAATAACCAAACAAGAATGGATTCTACTGGAGCTCTCAGCCTACCCCATGAGGAATTTAATTTCCTCCTAGTCTCTCAAGATTTACTATAACCTAGAGTCCGATCCAGGGGTCACTAGGCCCTACACCGAGACCAAATCTCGAGGCTTTACTATACATCCCATCCGAGGACTAATAGGCCCAATGGAGAGAAACACACATCTTGGATTTACCATATATCCTTCCATTCACCGGAAATGATTCCCAGGCCCACTCGGGCACATAATATGGATTTACAAAAACCTACATTCTGGCTCAGGGGATACTAGGCCAGTGGCTTTACTGAGATTAACAGTGCATTCCAGGGACCACTAGGACATGTTTTTTTATTTCATAGATCCACCCCACTTAACCTCGAATCCAATCGAGCCATCCAACTCAACCGAAGTATGATAAACCCATCTCATCAAATATATACAGAAATGGAAAGGTTGGGCTGGAAACATTGTAGCACTTGGAAAAATCCTTGCTTAGACAACAAAGAACCACATGCAATACCATGCATGCCAAATCTAGCAAGGAAAATGCACATTGAAATTGATACATACCAAGAATTGTGTTGTAGCTGCTTGTTTCCATCTCCTCCTTGCCTTTTTCCTCCTTTTTCCTCCTTTCTTGACTTTCTTGCTCAAATTACAAAGTACCTCAAAAGATCTAAGTGCCCAAGAGTGAGAGTGAGAGAGAGAGAGAGAATAACTAGAGATCTCCAAAAAATGGAACTGACAAAATGTTGCAAAAGCTTTCCAACTGATCCTTAGAAGCCTTTTTATAGAAGATCCCTCTATATTCTTCATTTTCCATTATTTTCCTTCGTTTTCCTCCTCACATGAAACCTATGACCTTTCACCTTCTGTTTCTGCTATTTTCCATTATTTTCATAAATAATTTCCAACAAATGCCACTTTTCCTTTCCAAAGGCTTTGCCTTGCCTTTGAAAATTTACTTTAGCCATAATAACTGAAATGAACAACCGCTAATATGTTTTTATCAACATTCCGCTTGGAATAAGTGTCCCATCAACCACAGTTATTATTTTTAATTGTTATTACATGGAATTTTCAGCAAGACTATTACAAAAATGATTAAAATTCCTTATGCTTCACTAGTTGGTAGCTTGATGTATTCGATGTTATGTACCCGTCCAGATATTACACATTCATTGGGAGTAGTGACTAGGTTTCTTGCAAATATAAACAAACAACATTTATAATTGGCAAATTTCATTATAAAGTGTATCAATGGCACGAGTAATTATTTTTTATGTGTTGGTAATAATATGTTATTCGATAAGGTTACACAAATGAAAATATGACAAGATATGTGGATGTTATAAAGTCTGTTGCAAATTATTTATATAATTTTGTAGGTGCAAGAATGTCTTATATGTCTAGAATACATAAAGTAGTATCTATATCCACAATAGAGGAAGAATACATACTTTCCATGAAATCATATAAAAATATTTTGTGGATGAAATAACTTTTAACATAGTTGGAAATAAAACAAGACAAGGATGTGTTGCATTATGAATCAGAGCATCATTCGTTTAGAAAAAAACTAAGAAAAAAATTCTAAGTGAAATCAAATTAATGTTCACTAATATTGGATTCATGAAGTGCTAGATCATGGGCTACTAGAGTTGGATATACTAATGAATATTATTCCCAAGGGGTAATAAATGACTTTGTAAAACCATAGGTGGAGCAATGTAAATGTGATGAAAGGAATCTTGAGAGAAGGATTAGTAGTGAGGAGTGATAAACAATGTAAAAATATGTGGTCTAAACATTAGACATTGGATAACTATTATAGTTAATTTTCGTTGAAATTGAGCACATTTTTTTTTTTTTAATATTGGGTTTCAATGATGTGATCTACATAACTCAAGTGCCTCATGGGTCTTTCAAGCAGATCCATTAATATACTAAAAAATCACTTTAAATAAATTAAGTTCACCATCTTACCAAAATTTGTATTTTCATATTTCGAGGAAAAATTCAAAAATTTCTAATGTTTAGACTGATCCATGTCAAAAATATTCACTCCAATTTCTATTTGATCTTCGTGGAGATTGTTATGTGTGGGAGAAAATCAAGTAAAATAAAATATAAATTCTGAAATGTTATAGAAGGATCCAAATGATTTGTTGGTACCCATGGTATTGATAATGCATAGTATTGTCCCATGTTATTGGGTCCATGGTACTATAATAGGGTTTATTTTTAAGGAGTATGAGTAAAATATGTGGGTAAAAATATAGTAAATTTATTCTTATTTTAATAAAATATATCTTATCTCTTTCTCTGTATTTTTTCCATAATTTTCCATGTAAATTATGTATCCAATTTATGAATTAATTTACTCTCGCACATGAAGAAGCCCTTCAAATGTAATCTATTGGCTCTAACACCATGGTTGACAAAAATATGTGATGGAACACTATAAACCTAACAACTTTGACTTTTTCAATAACTCAAATTTACCAAATAATGCACTTTAATTTGAATTAATTATGAGAAATATATTTTGAAAATAAAAGAATTATAAAACGATAATTAATTGTGAAATTCGTTTTAAATCCATCAATCCCTTACTGATGCTCTTGAGCTCTATCGAGAAATTAGTGCATCATCAAATATGGAAAGCGTCATTTCCTTATCTTAGATAAGGACCAGACAAATAAACAAGCGTCATGAGGAACTTATGTCAAATTAATGATAACTCTTACATGTTTTTTTTTGTCTTTTACATTTTTTTTTTTAAAGTTTGGAAATAAGTACTAAAACCAGACAATCGGTTCTATTTACAAAATGCTTAATTTCGTAAGTTTGTTACAATTATTTCACTTTAACATCATTGATTTAGAAAAAAATTCAGCATCGACCTTAGTAAGGTATTTATTAGTTTATAGGACACTAATCTTTATCTAAATATTTTAATATTCATTTTAAAATTATAAATTATAAGTTTATATGGTAATTTAAATTTAAATTTATATAATAACCACCAAATACAATAAAGACATTTTACTTTCAAATTTGAGTTGATAATGTCTAAATTTGAAATTCAAAAACTATAGTTAGTGCCATAGGGAATTTGGCCGAAAGGGAGACATTTTGTCATTATAGTTAGAATAATTATCATGTCTGTAATGTGTATATTGTTCTTGATATTCTCCTTACTTTATTTTGTAAAGTACGTTGTTTGAAGGTCATTTTTTTAAGAAAGTTTTTGGAAAGGAATTGCAAAAATAAGAGCTATGAAATAATGCTTGTTCTTAAAATGTTTTTTTATAAATAACTACAAGAGATAGAAAAGAGTATTAAATAAAAAAGGCTGTTGTGGGGCAACAAATATTTGTTTTGATTGTGTATACCTAATATGCAAGTCCTCATATGCAAGCTTGTATGAAAAGATGCTTGTTTTCATGACTGTCAAGTAGAAGGGAATACAAAAGCTTTCTTAAGAGCTGATTGCAATCACTAATTAGTTTTGTATTTTATATAATCATACCTCTTGTAGTATTCCATAACTCATGAATAAACATTCAATAAATACAACAAGAATTACCGATATTTAATCATTGAAATATAAAACTAAAAATGCTCACATAGAACAAAATTTGGACCAACCAAAGTAAACTAGATTTTGCACCACAAGCAGATATTTAGAATTAAACACTGACCAACTCATAATAACTTAACATATTGCTCATATTCAACAATACTAAGAAAACCCTAAGTTGTAAGAATTAAAATAAATGACTTCTAAATCATAATTACTGAAATGGGAATTTTATCCAGTAATTGACAAAAACCTTGTTAAATTAAAAGATGTAAATTTATATTTAACCATTAACATGCCTTTATGCATGCAGAAAATATATGACAATCATACATTTCCCTGACAACTAGGTGTGGGATGTTACACATATTTTATTGCCACAAATATGTGAACAAGAGTTAACATATCTCATTGGCATTTAATTTTTGAGTGATAAGATACAAAGAAAAAATTTGTGGGCTAGCTCCTTCTTAATTTGTGCAATTCTTGTTTGAATTTCATCTTTAATGGCACCATAAGAAATTATTTTCATCGAATATTTCACTATGGTGACTTTTTGGCACTACCAAGATGTTCTAGTGATGCATTCTCAACCTTCATACACAAATCACCAACTATGAATTATGCACTTATCAAAAGGATTTTCAACAAGTTCTAAAAATAAAAATGAAAAAAATAAATATTTATTCTGAAAGCGAGAGGACACATGCCACAGTTGTAAATATTTATTAAATAAAATTTCGAGCTTGAGGGCTATAAACATTAAACGCTAGAAGATGCATTTAAAAAAAATGAATCATAATTTCCCCAAAAGAGATGGAAATGAAAATGATATGATCAATTTCATGATACTGTTTGATAAAATAATATTAACACAAATACCTAACTTTGGATATTGTCAGTATTTTCCAATTGAAAACTATAAATAGTACAAGATATCAAGATATGCATCTAACAAATGCAATATTAGAATATCACGAGAAATTCAAATGCAATTGGATTGACATAAATAATAAATTCCAAAAACATAGTAACCAAATGATAATTTAATTACTCAATTGATCAGTGTGTTTACATGTGCTATTCAAGAAATTACCTGAAAACACCTAATTGGTCTTGCGTTCTAAAGAAAAATCCAAGATAAAAAATTATTTGTACCAAGAATTTTCTTATAACCTAGGCTATGCATTCTTATAAAACTCAGTCAGTAAAACATAGGGCTATACATTATAATAAAATGTACTTATTGTTTCCCAAAATGATCAAATTAACATAGAAATATACACTGCATAAACAACTAGAGGAAAAAATAAGTAGCCAATGCCTTCCCTGAGAGATCTTCTACTATTAACATGGACAATCTCATTGATGGTTGAAATTTTTTTATCAATGACAAATCTTCCAGCATTTTCATACTCTACAATCAACTTCTTTGTGTTTTTGACAAATTGCAGAGATATGTACCCCCTGTCAAACTGTAACAAGAAAAAAATTATCATTCATATCACTGCTACACTGAAAGGATTTCAACTAGCATGAGTGCATCATTGTAGCTTCCAGCTTATCTCCATTCCTTCCTCTACATCAACATTCTCATTGGATGAAAACTAAAATTATCACATGGGAAACTAAAGGATGTTGTAATGGATAGCTTGCAAAGATGTTTAGGACTAGTGGTGGATGAGAATGTTGAGATTAGTAGGTTGGAGGATTATTCACAGGCTTCTCAATAGTCACATAAATCAATAAAATCATGACGAATCTTGGAGTCACTATTGGATAGAAACATTGAGACTACAAAGGTTCTACATGCATTGGTTCCACTGACAGGCATTCAAGGAACACAGAAATTTATATTAGATAAATTGAAAGTTGATAGCAAAACTGGGGAAATGATGGAACTTTCTCCCCATGACTTCAGGAAAGGATCACATAGAGGGAATAAACTAGCAATACTGGAAATAATGACCCCATCCATCAAGGCTTCTTCATTTAAAGGGTCCATATAGATGGGTTCAAAAGCTTACCAACATATGAATAATGGTAGAGGTACTGTCACATACAACATTATGATATGGCATTTCTGCAAGATGAGGAGAGTTTGGGACTCTCATAGATCATTGGAATCTACATTTTGGTGCTTGAAGAAGCCATTCTAGTGGAAGAAATATTCTTAATGTATTGTAAAGCTATTGAATCGCTCAACATTCTTGAAAGTGAGACCCAAATTTTTTTTTAGCTCTTCAACGAAGTTTAATTTACAAAATACAGGAAAATGATTGTCACATTCTCTAGATCATGTATGCGATGAAAAATATGTGGATGATTTGGAGGAGCCATGGAATTTTGTACTTGAGGTATCTGACAATTGAAAAAAAATTCATCACTAGTTCTCAAATAAATTTCAAAGGGATGGGTCGTCTTCTTTGTACCTGTTGGAATTTCTGGACAATTCTGAACACACATAGGAATAAAAAAATTCCTCTTCCACAACACAAAGATTTAAAACAAAATTGAATTGCGGACAAGAGAGATGAAATAAAACACTTCTATTTCATTAAACTAGAAAACTCTGTTACAAGATGGAATCTTTCTTCAGAACGAAGTTCTGGATTCACAACAAAAATTCACTCGCTGTTGCAGACACAATGCTAAAATAATTTTCTCTCTATGTCTCTCTGTCTTTCTATCTGCCCTTTGGGCTCTCTTAAAACAAATACACAGTCTCTTCTTTAGAATGCACTCGTGGCATATATATATATATATATATATATATATATAACCAAAGTTTTAAAATAAAACATGTGCCATGGTAAAAGTTGGTAAAAGTAAATAATAAAAACATAAAAAACTTTTATGCTAAGGTTTGAAACTTTATTCCCTTCATAGTTTCCTGGGGCTGCTTGGAGACAATTCACGTGAGTTCTCTTTACCTCCCAGAATTACTTTGGTTGGTAAAGAGGTGGGTCTAGAGATGAGTGACGTCACCTCCTTCGAGGGTTGTCTTCCCCTTTGCTACTCAAGCTTGGTTGTCCTCTCAGAATGTTGCTGCTATGTAATGAATATGGTTGGCGGAGAATTGAATGCGGTGGTTGGTGTAGATAAGTATGCAGTTACGTGAAGTACAAATCTGGAGATTACTGCCACCGTTCTTCAAACTCCTCACATCATAATTTATGTCACAGCTTTTGTTGTCTCTTCATTCCCATCACCATTTACTTTTCTGTCCTGCTATTCTATGCGGGAAGTTGGAATTAAATTCCAACACTCCTCCTCAATTTTAACTGCTAGGTTTTCTTGCATACCCAGGAATTTCCTTAAATAATTAAAACTCTTCTGCGTTAATGGCTTTGTCAAAATATTAGCAAACTTCTCCTATGTACTGCAGTGCTGTAAAACAACCTTTCCATTATTAACAAGTTCTCGTATAAAATAAAATTTTGCATCAATATGATTTGTTCTTTTATGGAATACATAATTGTTTGATAAAGCTATATCTGAGCTATCATCAAAGTAAATTGTTGTTCCTTTGTCCTGTTCATGACATAAATGTCTGAGCATTCTTCTCATCCATACTACTTGGCATGTTGCTGTTGTTGTTACCAGCTTCTTGGAAGCTAATGAAACGTCTCTTGATCCCAAATGAAACACATATCCAGATGTTCTCTTCCTGTCATCTACACTTCCAACCCAATCACTGTCAGTGTAACCAATCAATTTAAAATTTTCAAATGAGGAGTAGAAAATACCATACCCCTTCGTTCTATTCACATACCTTAGAATCCTCTTGGCTGCTTGCCAATGAGTCTCTTTCGGCCTTACCATAAATATGGAAATTAAACTTACAACGTGCATTATATCTAGCCTAGTTGTAGTAAAAAACATGAGGCTTCTAACTATGCTCTTGTACAAACTAGGATCGAAATCCTTGATGCTGTATTCTTTGCTTAATTTTAACCCCATGACAGTTGGAGTTACAGCTGCCTTGTTGTTCAACATGTTGAATCTTTTCAACACTTCTTCAACATATTTTTCTTGGGAAATAAAAATCCCATTTTCATTTTTTCCTACTTCTATTCTGAGAAAATATCTCAGAAAACCCAAATCAGTCATTTCAAATTCACTCTTCATGACTGCTCTAAAATCAGCAATGAGAGAAACTTCATTACTAGTAAAGATTAAATCATCTACATATTAAACAACAATAAGAATGTTACCATCATTTTGTTTTATGTAGAGTGTGGATTCTCCATCACATTTCTCAAATCCAATTTTATTCAGGTAAGCATCTATCCTGTTGTACCATGCTCTCAGTGCTTGCTTCAACCCATAAAGAGCTTTCTTCCATTTTCATACTTTTTTGTCTTGGCCTTCAATATCATAGTCTGGAGGTTGTTCAAAATATACCTCTTCTTTCAACACTCCATTCAGGAATGCAAATTTCACATCCATTTGGTAAACCTTCCATTTGTGTTGTGCTGCGATGGACATCACTGCTCTTACGGTTTCTATTCTTGCAACCGGTGCAAAAGTTTCTTCATAGTCTCTTCCTTGTTGTTGCTTGTAGCCTTTCAAAATAAGACTGGCCTTGTGCCATTCAATCTTGCCTTCAGCATTGATCTTTGTCTTATAGACCCATTTTAATCCAATGACTTCTTTACCTTCCGGGAGGTCCACTAAATCCCATGTATTACTCTTTTCTATTACACCAATCTCTTCTTTCATTGCTTCAATCCATTTTTCTTCTTTTACAACATATTCAAAATGAATTTTTTCATCAACATGAAAATAGAAAGAAAATAAAGAGTTTAGACTAGCATTATCATTTACCTCTCCTTGTTCATAGATCTCACTTAGATTTCTGAATCTCAGTCTTCTTGGTGTACTTGGAGTTCCACTTGAACTCGAGGGATTTTTAGTTCCCTGTGGTGTGCTTGAAGAATAACTTCCTTGATTTCTCAAGGCTGTTCTATTTATAGCTTGCGGTGTGGTTTTTTGTGCTTTCGGTGGTGGAGGAGGAGCCACCAAGGAGGGATTATTTGCTGATGTCCCTTCCTCTTCTTCTTCATGAGACACACATGTCTTCACATTCATTATTTTCTCTAAGCTTCCATCCCAAACTTCTTCTTCAATAAATTGCACTTCTCTGCTAATTATAACTTTCTTGGTGGATGGATTATAGATTTTGTATGCCTTTGAATCATCACTGTATCCAAAAAATATACACTTTTCCCCCTTGCTATCAATATTCTTTCTCAATTGATCTGGGACATGTGCATAAGCCACACATCCAAAAAATTTCATTTGAATGACATGTTTCTTTATGTCACTCCATGCTTCTTCCAAAACTATATTCATAACAGCTTTGGTTGGGCATCTATTCAAGATATAAGTTGCACAGTTGACAGCTTCAGTCCAATACTCATTTGGCAAATGTTTTGCCTTCAACATACTTCTGACCATGTCCATGATGGTCCTATTCTTCCTTTCTGCAACACCGTTTTGCTGAGGTGTGTACCTTGTGGTAAACTGCTTATGTATGCCATTCTCCCTATAGAAAAGTAGGAACTCTTTGGAGATGTATTCTCCACCTTTGTCATTTCTTAGCACTTTGATGTAGTGCCCACTCTGCTTCTAAACAAGAGATTTGAAGTGGCATAACTTCTCAAACACTTCACTCTTCTGTTTCAAGGCATACACCCATGTATTTCCGGTGTAATCATCTATGAATGTCAAAACATATTTGTTGCCAGCTAAAGATGGTGTTTGCATTGGTCCACAAAAATATGAGTGGACAATTTCTAACGGTGCCTTTGCCCTTATACTCTTTCCTGCTAGAAATTTCTCTTTGTGTTGTTTTCCCAAGATGCATCCTTCACAAAGGCTGTATGGTTTCTCAATCAATGGTAATCCTTTTACCATTCCCTTTCTGTGCAACAAGTTCAGGCCTTCGAAATTGAGATGTCCAAATCTCAAGTGCCTTAACCGGTTTTCATATTATACCTCTTGTGTTATAGCTGCTACATTTCTTATTTCCTTCAAGTCTGCTCTGAGCTTGAGAGGAAACATTTTATTTCTTGTCATCTACACCTCTACAATGACTTTCTTGCTTGGAGGTATGTCCATGATTTTTCACACATCATCTTTAAAAAATACATTGTAGCCCTTATAAATGAGTTGTAAAATGCTCAAAAGATTACATTTCAAGCCAGGTACATAATATACATCTGGCACAAAATTGTGTTCTCCATTTCTTGCCAGGATACTTACTCTACCTTTTGCCTTGAAAAATATCTTACTATCAGTTCCTGTTGTTACTTCAGATTTAACATTTTCATCAAGGTTGGCAAACATTGCTATGTTTCCAGTCATGTGGTTGCTACAACCTGAGTCTAAGAACCATATATCATCTTTTCTATCTTGTGCTATATTACATGTTAACAGAACATTCTTCTAGTTCTTTTCTTCTTTTGTAAAATTAGCATTCAACCTACTATTCATGTGATTTTTCCTTTTCCTACGTTCATTGGCATAGTGCCCATATTTCTTGCGATAATTACATTAGAATTGGGATTTATCATACCTTTTTCCATGAGCTTGATGTTGGCTTGAGCCTTCATTCTAGTTTTGATTGCTACCCCTTCCACTCGAACTTGCAGGGCTGTTTCTTCCTCTGTTTTCGCTTCTGCCTCTTCCTCTGTTGTTTTCTCTGCCTTGGCCAAAAGACATTTGAGTATTGAAAGCCTTTTCCAATGAGGAATCTATTCCTCTGCTCAGTTTGTGTTCATGAGACATCAAGGATGCACTAAGTTCATCCACTGTAGATAGTGAGAGATCCTTTGTCTCTTCTATTTCCACTACTATGGCATCAAATCTTGAGGGTAGAATTCTCAAGATTTTCTCCACTATCCTTATGTCTTCAATTATCTCTCCATGAGACCTTATCTGGGTAACCAACTCGATAACATGAGTGAAGAATGAGTCTATAGTTTCAGACTCTTTCATACAGAGAGTTTTAAAATCTCTCCTCATCATTTGTAACTTTGTTGTCTTCACCTTCTCCATGCTTTGATAGGTTGTCTTGAGAATATCCCACACCTCCTTAGAATTTGTTGCTATTGCAATCCTTGGGAAAATACTCTTGTGCACTGATTGAAGGAGATATAAGAGGGCCTTGGATTCCTTCTTCCTATTATCTCTTAACAAGTCTCTTTCTGCTACTATCAAAGCAGCCAAGAATGCTGCGTCTACTAGTTCTAGGTAGCCGTTCTCAACTAGCTCCCATATGTCCTGTGAAGCAAATGAGCTCTCATCGTGATTGCCCAATAATCATGGTTCTTCCCGTTAAACTGTGGAGGTTGGGGATTCATCAGACTGGTGCTTGTTGCTGCCATCGTGACTGTGCAAACCAAACAATTTTCTTGACTTTGTTTAAAAAAAAACAAACAGAAGCTTTCTCTGCTAGAGAAATCTGCTTCAACAAACTTCTTATAGCTTTTGCAGTGAACATCGATCTTTTCTTCGTTCACTGAGCGCCTAGACTAGCTCTGATACCATGTTGGAATTTATGGACAATTTTGAACACACAGAAGAATAAAAAAATTCCTCTTCCACAACATAGAGATTTAAAATAAAATTGAATTACGAATAAGAGAGATGAAATAAAACACTCCTACTTCATTAAACTAGAAAAATTTGTTACAAGAAGAAATATTTCTTCAAAACTAAGTTCTGGATTCAGAACAAAAATTCATTGGTTTTTGCAAACACAACGCTACAAGAATTTTCTCTCTTTCTCTCTCTCTGTCTTTTTCTCTGGCCTTCAGGCTCTCTTAAAACAAATACACAATCTCTTCTTTAGAATGAACTCGCTGCATATATATAAGACATTATATATATATATATATATATATATATATATATATATATATAACCAAAGTTTTAAAATAAAACATGTGCAGTGGTAAAAGTCAGTAAAAGTAAATAATAAAAACGTAAAAAAATTTTATGCTAAGGTTTGAAACATTATTCCCTTCATACTTTCTAGGGGTTTCTTGGAGACCATTCACGTGAGTTCTCTTTACCTCCCAGAATTACTTTGGTTGGTAAAGAGGTGGGTCCAGAGATGAGTGACGTTACCTCCTCCGGGGGATGTCTTCCTCTTTGCTACTCAAGCTAGGGTGTCCTCTTGGATTGTTGCTATTATGCAATGAATATGGTTGGTGGATAATTGAATGCGGTGGTTGCTGCAGATAAGTATGCAGTTCCATGAAGTGCAAATCTGGAGATTGTTGCCACGATTCTTCAAACTCCTCACATCATAATTTATGTCGCCGCTTCTTCTGTCTCTTCATTCCCATCACCATTTACTTCATCGTCCTGTTGTTCCAACAATACCCTGAAGATGATTTTCTTGAAACTAAGAAGATAGTTATAATAATTCACCAATTGCACCAGATATTGGAACCTTTTAAATCGTGTCGTCAAGTTGAAGATATATAGGGGTCACTAAAACAAAAGGTGTTAGTGGTATTGAAATTTAAGATGTGAGCCCTTTAAGGTTTTGTTTATGATTGGATCAAAGAAACAAGTAGTATTAGGCTTGGTTCTCAAAATGAGGCTAAGAGAATATCAAACAGTTCCAAAAACCATATTAGAGCACAAGTTCCACTGCAAAACAGGTGCATGGAGTTGAAAAATACAAAAACTTTAAAAGTGGCGTTTTTCACTATGATATTCATTATTGCCTTGACAAAGATACACATCAAGGTGAATTTGGTGCAATAGCCACCAAGACTATTGAATTTGATGGAACTGTTGAAGGACATGCAATTCAGCATAAATAGAGTCAATCACATGAAACATCTAAGTTTCTAACATATTTTAAGCCATGCATAATGCATGTAGAAGGTGGTGTTGCTTCAAGATTCAAACATGTCTAGAAGAAAACATATTCAGTTTACTTTTTTGCATGCAAGGGAACACATGTTGTGCATGTGACAGAGGTGCCTTATTTTTGGTCATCTTTAAATCATGATGACATTTTTATTCTTGATACAAAATCCAAAGGCTTTCAATTTAATGGCTCCAATTCATCCTCTCAAGAGAAGGATAAATTTTAAAGGTTGTTCAATATATCAGAGATAATTATCGTGATGTGAAGCGTGAAGTGGCTACAATTGACGATGGAAAATTCAATCCTGAGACAATGGAGTTTTGAATATTTTTTGGTAGTTTTTTCCTCTTGCAAAGAAGTCCAACAATGGTGATGAATCACAACTTGAAGCTCTTCCAAAAAATCTACTCTGCATATGACAGGATCATGCAAAACCCATTGAAGGAAATCCATTGACAAGAGACATGTTGAAAAAAAGCACAAGCTTCATGTTAGTTTTTGGAATTGAGATAATTGTTTGGATGGGTAGGAATACATAAACCCATTGAAGGAAATCGATTGACAAGAAAAATGTTGAAAACAAACACGAGCTTCATGTTAGACTGTGGAGTTGAGATAATTGTTTGGATGGGTAGGAATACATCACTTGATGATAGAAAAGAAGCAATCTAAGCTGTAGAATATTTTATTTCCAGTAAAGGAAAGTTGCAGCAAGCTCATGTAACTCGTATTATGGAAGGATTTTAAATTTTCATGTTTAAATCAAATTTTGATGCATGGACTCAAAGTACATATACAACTATATCTAAAAATGGAAGAGGAAAAGTAGCAACCTTGTTGAAACAACATGGATTTATTGTTAAGGGAATTCTCAAAGAAACTCCATTAAAACACGAAATTAACAATTTATTGATTGTACTGGCCATCTTAAGGTTTGACGAGTAAATGGTAAAAACAAATTGTGTATGCCATAGAATGAACAATGAAAATTTTATAGTGGTGATTTCTATATTATGTGATACACTTATCCTGGATAGGAAAACGAAGAATACCTATTTTTCACTTGGATTGAAAAAGTGAGTGTTTCAAAAGAAAGAACTATTGTCATATCACTAATAAGTAAAATGGCCGAGTCATTGAAAGAAAAACTGGTTCATATAAGATCTTTGAGGGCAATGAGTCCATCCAATTTCTAAAATGTACTTATTGTTTCTAAAAATGATCAAATTAACACATAAATATACACTGCATATACAACTAGAGCTTATGTTTGCATAATGAATAAACCTTTAGATATGGCTAAACATAACTCGTTAGATAAAATTCCTAGATAAATAATCTCCCAAAGGAGTTTACCACTCTAACATACTTTCAGTTCCTACCACAAATATGAAATTTTGTTTACTATGAACACATAAAACATACCTATAATAATAGTAGTATCCCGACGAAGATCATTTATTCTCTCCCCAAATCTTGGGGCCTTGACAACAACAACATCGATTACTCTACACAATTTATTGACAACTGTTAAGTCCCTATATTAATAGTGTAGCCCCTTATTATGTTAGTGTAGCCCCCCTTATTGTTATTATTGTACCCCTGTAACCCCCATATTGTTATTATTGTGCCCTTACATTATTATTGTTAGGTCGGCTAGGATTACATTGTGGCCCACTAGGATTACATCATGGCCCCATGGACTCCTATATATAGAAAGGAGGTTTTTTAAATTGTATCATCCAAGAATTGTTCATTTATGTAATGTATTGGAGGTTTCCCCCTTGAAGTGGCTCATTTATAAGGCGTTGATATCTCTTTTCTTCTATTTTTGGAGCCGGTTACACAACATTTGGTATCAGAGCTTTGGATTCTAGGGTTTCGCTGCTCCAAACAGGTCATCGTGGAATTTTCGCTATAAATTTTTTTCTGTGAAGTTTCAGAAGCTGACACTTTTAGGGTGCGAAGCTGAAATCTTGAGGAATCTTTTATAAAAATTTCAGAGCTTGGTTCGCAACATTTTCGGCGATATGATCTGTAGAAGTCAGGTCTTTTTTCAGGCTCCTAAACAGGTCATCGTGGCATTTGCACTATAAATTTTTTTCTACGAAGGTTCAGAATCGGAAATTCATATGGTGTGAAGCAGAAATCCTGAGGAAATTCTTCAAAAAATTTCAGAGCTTGGTTCGCAATATTTTTGGAGATATTATCTGTGGAAGGTAGTGCTTTTTCAGGCTCCTGAATTTCATCTCAAAGAGGTGATCGTGGCAAAAGTTCAATAACTCTCTCTCTGAGGATCGAATTTGAGTGCCGTAAAAAGTGGTCACAAGTAAACGGAATGTAGTTTCTTGGCTATCAATTTTGGAGACAAAGGACAAAACAGTGACACGTGGCAGGTCTTACAAGTTCTCTCTACTGAACTAATCCAGAATTAGGTCATTGTGGGAGATTGAAAATAAATTTGTCTTGAAGAATCCTAATCAGATCATACCTGTGGCATTTGAAAGACAGTTCAGAAGGCTACTACAGCAGTGAATTTCAGATATTGAAGATTCTCAATTACAGAGATAATACAATTTCAATATCGAGCTCCTCAAAGAAAGAGAAAGGTGTGTATCTGGTTTTTAAAATTGCATAACATTTGTTTGAAAAAGCAATTGAAGTGATTCCAAGTGCATATTTTAGAATTTTTATCAGTATTGGGTTCTATAATGCCTCCAAAAAATAATTCCATACCCATTAATCCCTCAAAAAGCTATACTATGACGCATGAAGAAGAAGAGTTGCAGTATGAGATATCAAGATTACGGTACCAAGTGCAACAAGTTTAGATCTTACGTAGAGAAATTGAAGATGAAATAGATGGTTTAAAAGCAGAAATGGAGGCTAATTTGGATGGTTTGAAGGATCAAATAATAGCAAATATGGATGATAAATTAGTGGAAGATCACATCGAGCATCAACAACAAGTTCTCCAACTCTTAAAGGATAACCCAACTTTGGTGCAGAATCTAATGAAACAACAGGAAGATCAACATGACATCGAAAGAAGTTATGAAGCAGTCATAGAAACAAGAAATCGACAAGTACGATCAATTTCAGAGTATCTCAGCAAGTGGAAGAACTTTCCTGTAGAAGATTTCACATGGGAGGATGAGAATTTTATACATAAGCATCAAGAAATAATCAAGCATTGAGGACAACACTTGTTTGAAGGAGAGGGGCATGTTAAGTCCCTATATTAATAGTGTAGCCCCTTATTATGTTAGTGTAGCCCCCCTTATTGTTATTATTGTACCCCCGTAACCCCCATATTGTTATTATTGTGCCCTTACATTATTATTGTTAGGTCGGCTAGGATTACATTGTGGCCCACTAGGATTACATTATGGCCACATGGACTCCTATATATAGAAAGGAGGTTTTGTTCATTTGTATCATCCAAGAATTGTTCATTTATGTAATGTATTGGAGGTTGCCCCCTCGAAGTGGCTTATTTCTAAGGCGTTGATATATTTTTTCTTCTATTTTTGGAGTTGGTTACACAACAACAACTAAACTAGACAATGCCTCCCCTAGAGATATTCGATATTATGACCAAAGGTGCTCTCAACTGTGTAGTGTTTTCTAATACAAGGAAAATCTCTTTGATGGTTGAATATTTTTTATCGGTGACCAATATTCAAGAATTTAAAATATCTACAGTCAACTTCTCTACATTTGTGAAAAATTGCGGAGAGACGTACCCCCTGTTGAACTGGAACAAGAACAAAACTATAATTGATAGCATTGTTGCACTGAAAGGATTTCAACTAGGATGACTGCATCATTGTATCTTCAAACTTACCTCCATTCCTTCCTCTAAAAAAACTGTTGTTTCAAAAAAATATGAAGACTCAATAGACATAACTCCATCTGGCCCAACCTTCTCTATTACATCAAAAATCATAGTTCCCACAATACAAAGAAGAGGAGCTATATCAAGTATAAAATTTTGGCAAATATATGTGATATGAATTCAGAGGATTGGATTCCTCTCCGAACTATCTTAACCCATTCCAGAACATGAAGAAACAACAAAACTATATGATAGGAACAATGGTTAACATGCGGGCAATAAATCACATCCCTTAGTATGTATAATAATGTTATTCACCACATATTTTAATAATAATAATGGAAATATATAAGATAAACATTCGATATAGTCTAATCAAAATACAAATGTTGTAGATTTAGCATGAGAGCGCTGCATGCAACCCATGGGATTTCTTTGGCAATACCATGGGCTCTGTGTTTCTGAATTCCTGCACAACATCACATTATGTGTAGCATGTCCATCCAAATTAAAAACCAAAACAAGGGTAGTGAATCTAATACGATACAGTGTAGCTATAAAAAACACAAACTAGCCATTCATAAATCCATAGTGGTGGGCGCGCAAAACCGACCTCTTCTTCACGTATGAGCCGGTTTAAAATCTCTGTATAAATCAGGTCCAGTTCTATGAGTGTTCCTTTCCCTTAGGGGCCTTGTTTACCTTAGTATTCCCTCCCTTCTACCCCATTTTGTCTATACTTTCTTTCACCAATTCCCTATTTATCAGCTAGAGTGTTGTGAATGAGAACCTGGACGTGTCTTTTATAAGGTGAATTCTTGGCCCATAGGTATTTTCTGCCTCAGTTGCTTGTTTAGATGTGAGGTAAGCTTCCTTTGTGCTTGCTTCTTCATATGAAGTTGGACGTGTCTTTTATGAGGTGAATTCTTGGCCCATGGGTTTTTTCTGCCTTAGTTGCTTGTTTAGATGCGAGGTAAGCTTCCTTTGTGCTTGTTTGATCCTTTATTCTTGTTGGTAGTTTCTTTTATGGTTTTTTGTACTTCAGGATCAATGGGTTCCATATAAATTACCCGTGATACCAAATCTGGAACTGCATCTCGATACAACAATTAAAAGTAGGGAAAATTGCAGGGTTATTTTTTGAGAGCTAAATAATTTTGGGGTTAATATTCATTATAGTTTTATTTATGATTCTTTATCATAATTATTGCAATAAAATATCTGATAACATATAATTTAAGTATTGAGAAGTTTTTCAAGTGCATTATAATCTAAGTATTAATCAGTTAGACTTTTTTTCATAGAAATTTTCATAAATGAATAACTTATTTAATACAGTTGAATGCCAAAAAATGATATCTAACATACAATTTATCTAATGAATCCAGACTCTAATCTTGTTTGGCTTATCTTCCCAGTCTCCATTCCATACCTCGAGGGAAATGCTTGACTTACACGATTAAGCGAGCTAATTTTCCTGATGTCGAGTATACTGATTTTGATATTAGCTAATAAATTGATTTGAGAAAAGAAAGAAGTACTAAATAGATAGGAAGAGAAATGAGATCCCCAACCCCTAAAGGGGATACACTATAGTTCTTCTTACCCAAAGAATGATTGACTACTACCAGAAAGAGACCGACAAACGAAACTGATCTACAGGCATGAACTGAGTACCCTCTCATGGAAAGCGGATTGATGCTTTAAGGCTTGAACGAGTAGCTATTCCTCAAGTAGATAAACCACTCTTAAATATAGAGGTATTTAAATATTGATTCTTTCACGAAAGATTTCTGGAGACTAATCTTCTTTCAATCGAACTGGTTATTCCCTTCGAGGGTTGGATTTGAACTGAGTGAGAAATTACCTAATAAGACAACTAAACAGGTATTCTTATCTTCCTCCTTTATCAGCTCTGATATCTGATTTCCAAATTTCGAGTTCAGAGTAGGAAAGAGGGAAGTTGGTACTAGCTGTGTGACTTATTTAAATCCCAAGTCGAGGAATGCTTCCCTACCTAAAGTAACTACTTCTATATGTTTTCTATGCCATTACTGTTTCTTCGAGCACCACCCCCGACATCTCAGTCAAAGGACTACTTTCTCAAATCCAAAAATAACAGAACGTAAAGCCATATTGCTATAAAATAGAGTCCATAAGGAGGGAATGAAGATGCACGAGCCTTATCTTTTTATTTATTCATATGATCCATCGAAAAGGGGAGTCGATGGTTCAATTCCCGCTGGGAACTGTAGTGCAAAAAAGGGTAGAATCGAATTCCATACAATCTATTCCTAATCCATATGGTGCTGATACAAATTTTGATCATTACCATTTTGTTAGAAACCAAACCAAGGCATGAGCACAACCATTTTTTGTGTTGTGCCATGTCATGCGTCATTTGTATACTATTACAAACTTCAGAAGCCAAAAAACATTTAATGTTCACAGATTAATATAACCTAGCTCAAGTTCAATAAATGCATAATATAACATAACATACCTCCCTCGGCTACCTCGAGAAGAGGCCAAATAATATGATGAAACAACTTATTGGCCCTAGAAAACCTGCTATAAATCTGATTGGCTATTTAAGACATAAAAGGAGCATGAAAGCTTAAAAAAAAAATATAGGTTAAACGTAAAAGAAACTATTGCTACTGAATAAAAATGATTACTAATAGTCCATGTTGTCGCAATAGGGACTAACAATATTTTTCTAGAATATGCAAAAAAGAGAGACAATGTCTAAGACAACTCATATAAGGCATGCACCAGGACAAATTTTTGAATTATAGTACACACTTTTCCCTCAAGGTTTGGCATGACCATTTTAATTCCTAAAATTCATTTTTCAAAACACTCATAAAACAATTGATCTCTAAAATGAATTTTTATGATTTAAAATATAAAAAAATATTTCGAAATAAAATAAAACATATTCGCTTAATTATAATTCCATTCTTAAAAAAATAAAAAATAATAGACCACAAACTGACTTAATTATATTTCCACGCTAAAATTCACTAGATTTTTTTGGTGCACTAGAGAGTGAGCTTACCCCTCCTTGTTGGCTTTACATATTGGCCATATCAGCAAACACATTTCCGCCTACACTAAAATTTTAAAATATTGAAAGGCTTTGCTATGATATATGAAAGAAAGGATTATGTGGGCTAAGTCTAGGCTTTGCTATGATATATGAAGGAAAGGATTATGTGGGCTAATTCTTCTATAAAATTTATATTTGCTGAAGGCCTACACAAATTTTAAAAAATGGAAAGGATTTATTGGAGGAGGGTCTTCCAATTCCGACCATTTTGTTATATTTTGTAATATTTTAGTCTTGCGTAGGGGTTTTGGGACGGGTCAAAACCCTCATGAACTGTAATGGGCCAAAGGATAGATCAAGGGGCCGCAAGCCATGGTTTACATACCATAGAATAGAGTAGGATAAATAGTATAAATAAATGAATAGATCGAGTCTAAGAAGTTAGTTTTTGGAATACGTCTAAACGTGGATGATAGAGTTGGATATTATAGGATAGTTTTGTATGGATTTGTTTGGGTGGAAGGCCCCTGCTGACTATGTGCGCGGATGCCCTATTCCTGCTCTGTACGAACCCCGATGGCTATGTGTGCGGGTTGTTCTAGTGTTTTGTATGAAGGATCTGAAATAAATACGTAATAAAGGAATATTTTTGTGGATATATGAGTTCTATATGAATTGATTAGTTATGTTATGAATGTTTCTGCATCTTTTTTCTGAATTATGTATTGTCTGCGATTAACTCTCTTGAGCAACTATTATTGGGTTTATATGACTGCTTATTTGATATATTTGATGGTATAAAGATCTATTATGAGGTGTTAAGGGTTATTAATTTATTTATGATTGATTTGTTCTGCATATTAGACCTAAATCTGTCTGAAAAGGGCTTACTAGTTATGGATATTGCTGCGAAGGTCTGTTTATGGTTGTTTAGGATCTTAAGGCACCCACATAATTCCATATCTCTTTGAGGGTGTGGAAACCTGGTTCCAACACTGTCCCATAGCACTTTGGGTGAGACTTTGAATTGCGCATGCAGGTCATTGCCGAAAGGGCCAGTAGTAAGAGGGTTTTGTTGGTTAACCTCAATTCTGAACCTCGGTCAGGATCCCTCAAGCCAAAAAATGGTTTCATTGTCGAGACTGGGAGAATTTTGAGAGAGGTTGGGTCATTCTGTGAGGTCATTGGGAGCCGTTAAAGCTTGAACTTGAGGATTGGTTTTAAAAACAAATTCAGGAACTTTCCCTAAAAGAAAATAGAAGTAAGAAGCTATACGCTGAAGAGTGGAAGAATAAGTATACGTTTATGGAGATCCACGAGAAATTCTTCATAACCTTTGTACACGAACTGCAAGAGTGGTTGGCAAGGTTAGAAGAATTCCAAACCTGTTGGAAGGACAATCAGGTCATAGAGGTGACCCTTGAATTAATCCAACAATTGGAAAATACTGTTAATTCTATTACCTGGACTATAGATCACTAGGTTGACAATGTCTTGGGTGGGATTGTAATAGAATTTGCAGTCGATCAGTTTGTATCCTATTCTGAAGATGAAAGGAAAATTTTCAAAGGATTGAGGGGTAAGTTCTTTGTAACACCCCTAGTTTTATGTTTTTCAAGTTAGACATTTGAACTTTAGTCCAAAGGGGAGTGGACCCCAACAGATGATTATTGTGTGGATGTAATTAATTATTAATGATGAAAAATAAATAAAATATTTTCTGTCCACTATGAAGAAATGAGATTTTTGAGATCACTTGCCTAATCCATGAGGTATGGAAAGAGGCTAAGACTTTCCCAAAAATATTTCAAAAATCCTTGAAAGAATTTATTTCTAATTTAGATTTTTGAGGAAAAATATAAATTCCCCCAATGATGAGGAAAGTAGTTGAGAAGAGGTAAAAAGCTGGAAAAGCAAAAAGTAGCTTTAAAGTCCCTAAATAAGGGAAACCTAGGCAAACAGGAATAAAAGCATCCCGAAATTCTGGACGGAGAATTAGAAATAGGCTTGGGGAGGGCATAAGCTTAAATAAGCTACTCCAGAATAGATTGGGGTTGGTTTGTTCTGGGGAAGGGCTCTCAGCTCAGGGGTGAGTTCTAGAGACAGATGAACTCTACGGTTGGGAGGACTAGTCATTAGAAGTAGTGGTATGCACATCCAATCTATAATATGTTAACTTCGGTTTTATGGTGATTATTTATACTGAATTAAACAATGTTAAGTTCAGGTTATGAATGTTAGATTCCTCACATTTAACAGATTTTGTTGAGGGTAAAATCCTCTAAAATATGTATAGTTGTAGGAATAAAAATCTGTGAGAAAATATCAATCATAATTTCTAAACTAATATTAGTTTAAATCTGAAGATATATGTTATTCTCACAGAAGATTGAATTTTGTAACTTTAATCTGCTTTTAGTATATAAATTTAGGTACGGGAAAAGAAATTAAAATTTTAGTGACAGGGTTTAAAATAGAAAACTCTGTTTAATTATTTCTAAGCAGAAATTAATGGATTTCCTGAGAGACAATTATTATTCTATCTTCAAGAACAAGTAATGTAACATCAAAGAAAAATAGTGACAAATGAAAAATAGATAAGTAACTAAGTAGAGCCGCTGATTGTGAACATTCAAGTAGGTGAAATAGTAGTTCTAGTTATATCTTTTTTAGGACTAAACTATTAAGATTAAAGTCTATGAAAGCAAATTATTAACTCTGTTTTGTTATGCAAAGAAGAAAGAATGGGATTGCTATCTGATAACATAATTAATTACTAAATTAATCTTAGATGTATTGTTGTGTGTATGAGGAAGCTGCATCCCATACAGAATAGAAGATTTTCATTATATGAAACCGATAATTATCTAATTTATTATCTTGCTGTGACATAGATTAACCATTTTCATTTTTGAAATAAAATTTAATAACCCTAAACTATAATAAAGTTTATCAAAAAAGGGTACTAGATCATTGTATACAAATACATTGATATAGGAAAAGAAACATTTAAAAGTACAGGAAGAATAAATAAATGCCTTCAGTTATGACTAAATCATCCTTCCATTCTGTAATTGCATTCTAAATAAAACCTTATAAATTTTGGAAGGCAACAAAATTATGGTTGGAATTATTACATGCCTGTATAAACCAATTGGAAATAATTATATGAGATTTTATTTTATTGTAAAAGCGACAAACGAATATATATATATTTCGCAATTGGGCATTGGAAAATAACTTTCCGCAGAGTAGTACTAAAGAGAATAATAACTCATTGACAGAAGGGAAACATAAAAGCCGGTATCTAGTATTCACAATTTATTCAACATATAAAAGGGATCGGGTACTATGCAAAGGAGAAGTACCATAAATAAATAAAATTTGAGTTGAAATATACAATTCATCTAACAGAAAATTTAATAGACAGAGCAGAGAGAGATTAATGATAGTCATCTCTGGGGTTTTTAAATAATTTTTTTTACAGAACTTGAGTATATTGTACTCCTTAATAACAATTAAAATTTTAAACAATGATTCGAATTAGAGTGTAGACACTCAAGAGGTATTACTATCTCCATATTCGAAAAAGAAATATGCACATATACTGACCTGTTACCATACAAAAATTAGGTTATTAGAATACATTTAATAGGGAGATAAGCATCGTCTTCCACAAATGTCAAACCATCAGGATGGAGTATTTACCTGCATGAAAAATGAATATACCCTTAGAATACATAATTTCATTCCGAAGTGTGAAACGAAAACTCGAGTTATTTCAAATCTAAGTAGAATTAAAATGGAAGTTCTAAACTGTTAAGTTTCATTCTGTAACTACTTATTAGAAATTTGTTAAAATAACTTATATTTCTAAGTGATAATGATACAGATCAACCCAATATAAATTGCACAGTAGTGACAATATATATATATATATATATATATATATATATATATATATATATATATATGAACGTATGAATACAACGATAGAACTCATAACTGGGAGAGAAAAATGAACATATATGAACGAGAGAGACAAATACATAGTTTTATACGAAGAGGAGCTCATTATATGTGCTCTTCGGATATGAAGAATTATTAGGAAGAATGTGAATCCCAAACCAAGATAGGAGATATATTAAATAAATTTTTTTAACCAGAAGATAGACTGAGATATGATTATGAAATTTTTTTTTACAGTATGCGCTTCACAAGAGTTGGAAATAAATTGCTCAATAATAGAGACAACACCAAATTGATACTGGTATTGTATTTTCCCCCATATAACAAGTGAAATATTCTAATGCGAATGCATAAATGTATAAGTCAAGACAGAAAGAGAAGGTATAATTTACCTGGAACTCTAGAAACTTCATGACGTCGCATACTCTTGACTGGTATGTTGGCGCTCCAGAGGGACGAAGTTAAGCGCAGAGAGAGAGAGAGACCTCAGAGTTCTCGGAGAAATTTTAACATGAAAATTGAAACTGTAAAGAAGAGAAGACACTTAATATACAGTGGAGAAACCCTAACACATCGCTTATCTCCATCGTCCAGGTGGAGAGCGATGCCCAAATCAAATATCGATCATATGAATAATTCCTTGAAAGCCAAGAAAAATCTCCGTAGTACATATTCAGATTCATGATTTAATGAAATAGTACCATTAGAACCAACTACGCTATGAGGATAGTAATAACGAATGCCACATAATCGGTCGCCATAAACACACCACTGACATGAATGCCTTGAAACCATAATTGAAAACACATAAGTACAAGTGAATCCCTATAACAATAAAATGCATTAAAGGAGCTGATATATGACTGTAGTCTTGTACTAGTCTCGGAATTATCCAAACAAAAAAAAATAAAACCCTAACTACTAAATGAACGAACTGAAGTAGTCGAGAAGTCATCTCAGTAGTTAGAACGATATGTGTATCAAAGAGTTATAACTTAAAAAGGTCCACGTAAGGACGATGAATACTAACCCTAAAATAAAACAATTATAATATGATGATATAGTTAATGAATAGAAAAAAAAATAGTTCTCCATTATATGGCTACATTAACATGTGGTAAGAATTATAAAATGCTCCATACTATTATGAAATTAAATTAAATCATTCATTACAAGGTGGATAAATATGTTGAGGTATTTATTCCAAAGTGTACTATAAGAGGAATATAGTCTTAATAGAAATTCTTTAAGATGTTAAGGGAATAAAACTTCTATTATGATTTACAAATTTAAGAAGTACAAAGGTATGTATAAAATATATTGATTGAAAATATCATTAACTTAAAAATTAGTCAAGGATATTAAAAGAATAGAAAAAAAAAATGTGGGATGAGAGGCATTACATTCTTACAAACTTTGCCTTTGTTGATTTAGATTATATTTTTTGAAAAGGGTAATTTTTGCAGCCACAACGATAGAATGACCCCTGATCATAGCTAAAGCATGAAGTGCGGCGGTAAATACTATCGGCTCAATAAAAATGGGATATATCTGTGTACAATCCTATGAGAAGCTCCCCTGATCCAAAAGGAAGTGTGGCTATGAACGTAGAGACTAGCTCTCCTGCTACGCAACCATCAAATGTGTGCAAGGGTAAGAATCCTCCAACCCCACCACCACCCCCACCTACGGACGATATGGCCGCACAAATGAAGTTACGTACCTTTAAGATTGCGAGGGATGATGATATGGACCAATTTTGGTTGGTGGCGAATGCGGTGTGTACTGCGCAAAGTGTCACTGCAGATGTTGTAAGGAGCACAACTACAAATGGCCTTTGAAGGTCCGAATTTGGATTGGTTCATGTAATATATTACTCAACATGCGAAGCCCACAGTGCAGGAGATCATGGATGCCCTGAAGTATCAGTTTTAAAAGCCTAAATCTTATTCTCAATGGATAGTAGAACTAAAATATATTAAGCAAGGGCCTACAGAATCAGTTTGGGAAGTTGACCAATGACTAAATAAAGTCATCAATGATGGAAGTTTTTATTACGATGACAATTAGCATAAGGAATGGTTCATTGCCATGTTGTTGTCGCATCTGCGTGGGCCCATGGATCAGTAGAATATTGACTTGCAGGAAGAAGCCCAAGAAATTGCTATGAAGTTATAAGTTGCGCCAAGGGACGATGCTTAATTTGGAGCGCTAAATATTCAAAGCCAATTAGAGGCGATGCACTTAGACATTCAGAATTTATGAAGAGACAAGGTAAAGAAGCTAGCGCAGATGTCTGGTGCATACACTATAGGGTGTCTGGCCACACCAAAGATCAGTGACCTCTACTGTCAGATTATATTCAAGTTGGGGAACCGAGTCCATTGTGCCTAAGGGATATTGTTGGGCTTAGTACCCCCACACTATAGTGCACTAATTATCAGGTGGATGGTGACATGATATAGACCACTACCCACAGTTAGGCTCTTATGTCCAAGAACTAAAGTAATAGTGGTGCATATTCTGCTCTTCGATGGGACATGATAATCACAACTGCCAAATGCTCAATTTGATGATCGATAGAGGGAAAATTTACAGAGTACAGGCTGATGCTTCATCACCATCATCTCCCTCCAGAATAGGAGGATCCCCAGCAAGAGGACGGGGAGAGGTGGTGGCACAGGTCAAGGGAGAGGGTAGCTAATTTGCTACAACTGTGGAGACACCGAAAATTATGCATGAGAATGCCTAAAACCATGCGGCAATCTTGTAGGTATTGTGGGAAATTTGATCATGGAATTGAATAATGTCATGTGCTAATAGCTAAAATGCAGGAAAAACAATAAATGCCAACGCAAAACATAAATCGAGTTAAGGTTGAAGCACATGAAGATGGTCCAAGTGTAAATGTAATTAAATGCAACAGTACTTCTAATGGAGGAAACGAGGAGAAGGTCACCGCAGAACCACTAATCAGAAAGGCATCTGAAAAAAAGGAAATCCTCAATGTGTAGAAAGAAAGAGAGACTTTCATTAAAGCCAGAAAGGATTTTACTGATGTAGAAGCATCCACCTCAAGAACCCTGATGGAACCAAAAGTTGATGATGAAGTTAAGCCATTTTTACAAGACTGCATTAAGCTATTGCGCAATAAGAAGACTGTGGATAATCTCCAGTCCCTGAGAGAAATTTGTGCAGAAAAAGAGGTGACGCAAACAAAATCCAAGGCTGTAAACAAGGTTTACAAGAAGAAGAAGTCAACTAGTAGGGAGATGCACATGATTGTGCAGATTGGAGACTATGAGATGGACCAGGTCATCTTAGATTTGGGCTCTGGTGGAAATTTATTACCTAAAAAAATCTGGCATAATATGGGAGAGCCAAAGTTGGAATGGTCCACCATTCAGTTGTGCATGGTTAATCATCAAAAGATCATCCCATTTGGCAGGCTTGTGTAAGTAGATATATACATCGCTGGAGTAAATGTATGTGTGGACTTTGAGGTTATACAAATTGTGGATGATGCAGATCCCTACCCTACATTGTTAGTATTGGATTGGGCCATTGATATGGGATGCATCATCAATCTGAAGTGCATAAGTATGATTTTTGAGAATAAGGGTACATGGGTGATAGTCCCACTGAATCTGGCAGAAGATGAATGATACATAGAGCTAGTGCGTGAAGGGGATGAGGTTGACCATATCTATAAATTGACTGCGCAGGACGAAGACTAGATCGTGGAAAATTTTAAGGGCTAATATTCGTAGGTGGGCTAATTTTCAATGATTTTTAGAAAGAAAACATTCATCAATTTACATTTTTCATAAAAATGATTCGCCCAAATTTTACAATATAAAATTATTTTAACTGAAAAATCGGTTCATTACGGTTGTTTTTCAGTTCATCAAAGCACATTGTTCAATTGTAGTGTATTCTTTCCAGCCCTGAGTAGTTACTTCTACATAGGCTTAGAACAGATTTAGCTCCCTTGAATAGTAAAAAGCATTCTATAACTCACTTCCAAGCTGATTTGATTGAACTTCGAGAATTAGATAGTCTTCCTTATGATAATTTAGAGTAGTTTTCCTTCGATGTCACTTGCATATACTGTGTTTACACTCTTGAAATAACAAGACTTTCCCTGGGTTGATAATTAAATGAAAAGCATTGAGGTTACCTTTAAACATACACATTTATGAAGAAACAAAATCATTGAAGAATCCGAGAAGTGCTGTGAGAAAAAACGTACGAGGGTATTTTATGCCTTGACCATATGGTTACAGCTACTGGCCTTGTTCGTTGTTTTGGACTAACATCGATGCAATGGGTAGTGCTTCCACCTATGCATAGAGTGAATAGGAAATTGCATACTGAACTTGGTTGTCGAACTAAGGTTGATATATTATCCTTGGGTATGTCAGTTTATAAAATGATGGTGAGAAAGCATCATGGTGGACCTAGAAGTGTAGACATTCCGAGGGTCCATGACATCGAACTTGATTTTAATCTTCCTGGTTTTTCACAGGACATTCTTGAGCTTCTGCAGTCCATGGTGGAGCATGACAGAGGAATCATGTGTTAACTAAATACTATGGCTAAGCAGGAGAAGTCAGTCACCTATGCAGAAGAAATTCAAAAGCATTTGATCTCTTTTCTCTTCAATGAGAAACACAACTTCTTGATCATAAACAATGGGGAGAAGGTGAAAATTGAAGCACTCGAAGGGAAGATTGTGGGTTTGTTATTTTTTGCCCAATATTACTATGAAATGAGGATTTTCACTCATGTTTTGTCCGAAGTCTATAAAAATATATTGGACAAAGGCGACTTCGAGATCGTCGACCTTTCATAAGATATAGATGAGCACGAATTATCATTATTGCTGAAGAGAAGGGCTATTTCATAAAGGAACAAGTGACCCAAGTGGAATTGCATACATTCAGTGCTACGCGAATTTGAATTTGATTGATTTCAAAGAAAACGAGTTTTAATGCCACCTATAAGCTAGAACATTTTCTACCTTTGTTCCTAGAAATTCGAGGAGGAAGTTGGTCTAGCAATATCATCATTCCAGGGAAAGAGAACGATTCACAAGAATCATTCCCCATTTTGACATTTTGTTGTAAACTAATTTCATTTCCGAAAAATTATTAAAATCGCTAATCTGCCCTCCTTAATATCAGTTGGCTAATTTAAATCTCAAATTTGTAATTTGATGCTATATAAAATATTATTGGGAGCAAGAACGGTCAATTAATTAGACAGAGGCAGCGAATTAGGAAATCGATTGAGCCAGAGACAGTGTGCACGAAAGGAGTGCACAAAAGGGAAGAGGAGATGTCCCAATGTATCATCATGCATTTCTCATCTGAGGTTCACTCCTCTCATCTTGCTCGAGTTAGAGTGTTTGTTTTCTTGATGTAAAAGACTGTTTTCAAGAATTAATTGAAGCCATTTTCGATCATGCTCTATGTGTTTATTTATTGCATCTAATGATTATGACTACAGTGTGAACCAGGTTAATCAAGGGTGTGAGATGGATGGGTTGGCCACCAGACTAGCTCGACATCGATTTATGTCTCTTTCTAATTAGTATTTAAGTTGTTATTTACCGTGTGTGTGAATTTCTATTGCAAGATTGAATTATTTTCATTCTGTTTCCATTTTCAAATTGATGTCCTTTAATTTGCTTGAAACAGAATAATTAATCGATTTATCACATTATGGATTGTGCTTGCACCCTAAATATTCTTCATAAGATTGCATCCCTCCAGATTTCCTGAAATCACAATATCGGCTTTTGCTGCAACCTTTTTATGATCTTGAGGAATCAACACATGTATCGAATATACTCTTGTAGAACTTGCGCATCATTCAAGAAGCAGAAATCACTTATTTAAATTTGTGTTATCTAAAAGTAGTGATTTTTGTGGAAACTAAAACAATAATATGCATTTTCCATTAAGCTTATGGAAATTGTTACAAGGTTAACTTTTGGGGACAATGAAGGCAAGAGATTCATATTAAGTCAATTTCTTTATAAGTTTGTTTCAATAGTAAATTTATGTTGTTAATACTTCTAGATTAATTTCACACAAAATTAGTACAAGTATAATTATTGCAAGTAGAGTTAGTGCAGGCAAAATGGCTTTGAATTGATTTTGAGTGTATTACAACATTTACAGTCTTTGTTATTTTGTTGAAACTTCTTGGTTTCCAGTTATGATTTCCTTTCTGTTCGTACTTAGAATTTCCTTTTGCATTTTTAAATAGTACATGATTGCCTTTTAGTGCAGGATTTTTTTTTTTTTAGATTAATTTGCAAGTTAGACTAGAGTTTCATTTTCAGGTTGCTGGGGGCTTTCTATGTCATTTGCAGTGCCGCATCTCGAAGTTCACAAACTTTCCAGATCGAAAAATTAAGTGTTGGTACATTTATAAACCCTATACCGCACCTAAAATTTTGGCGTCGTTGTCAGGGAGACGATTATGGGATTGACCTTGGTGATCTTCCACATTTATTTAATTTTGACTCAGTGCTCTTGCAAATTTTATGTTCTTGAGTTCATTTTTTTCCTACACCATTTCTTTAAGCTTTCTCATTTTATTTAATTTTTTAAGAACCCCTCACCCTACCCACATATATAGATGTTATTCATGTGATAAAAAATTTACCAGTGGGCTTGTTGAAAACAAGAAATTTCTATTTTGAGCAATCATTCAATGAGGAGTTTTTATGCTGCTACAGAGACATACAACTCATCCAATGAAGAATTAACCAGTGAAGAATTTACCTTTTTTATTGAACATTAAAGAATTATTATTAAATCTCTGATTTCGAAATTGGATGATTTGAAGGAAGAGTGGAAGTAGGATGAAAACCCACCGCTTATCTTTTATGCCAACTATATGAAGAAACACTTCCTTAGAAAGTTCCCACTTAGTAGCCCGAAAATTTGCAAAATTTGTGAAGAGTATCATCCAACAGAACATTGACCATCACTACCAAGATTACTATAGACACTTAGAAAATCAAGTAAGGAATCAAATCGACTACCAAATATAACTCAAAACCCGTTATCATTTGATCCTTGGAATAATGATTATTTTCCTGAGCAGGTTCCTCAACATGTTTATAATCATGTAGTTTCATCGCAAACTTTTAATCCTCCTCCAATTGAATATCCTACTTCATGGCCATAGTGGCCCTCTCCTTGGCTCTCATCCTCGAGCTAGATATCTCTGCGGCTTCAAATCGTTTGGATCCTTATCTCTAGGGAAATATCCCATGCAAATTAAATCATATGAGCACCAACAACAACCTCAATTTCTTTCCAATGCACCAATAAGTTATCCTCCTCCATGATCCAAACCACATGTGCAACCTCATCCTACCCTTAATCCATACCCTACCCCTTATCCTAATCCTTACCATCCTTATCCACACCCTAGCTCTCATTAAAACCCTAATCCATACCCTAATCCTACTATAAACCATAATCCATACCCTAACCCTAACCCTAGTTCTAATTTCAAACCTAGAGCTAACCCTAGTCCAAATCCTAGTCCCAACCCAAATCCAAATCATACTAGAAGCACCAACCAAAAACCTACCCCAAACCATCTTCTAAACCCTAATCTTAACCATGAGGGTGAAAAGCTGTTTCAAACACCTATTCTTCCCGTTGATTGCCATGTTGAACAAAATGATGCATCTTCCATGTTTGGAAAGAGAATGAATTCAGAAACTTCCCCCATTACTACAGAGAATTCACCCCGGGAAGATATAATTCAAATAACACCAGAGGAGAAATCTTTTATTGGAACATGTTCTGAATTTTTTTTTTCAAACTCAAAACCCTAGAACTGCTCTCAACCATTCTTTTTAATTTGAAAATCAAATATTTGAGCCCAAACTTGAGGGATTTATCTTTTTTCTTTCACCAAATACTTTTTGGCTCGATGAAAGTGACTATCAAACTGCGGAAGACTATCAGTTGGAGAATCTTAAATATGTGGATTCCATTGAATCCTGGTTTCGAGCAGTCATCAAGCCACCTTATTCCCTCATCATTTGGCATCTCTTGGTGCCATATTAATTGAAGCAACTGGTTTCTAAAACTTTGGTATGTATTGAAGTTTATTCTTTAAAACTGAGTGTGAGTATATTTATCATTTTTTTACGCACATGGCTTCATTGGAAGTATGCCTACATTTAAAGGTGATATTTATTTATTTAAAAATAGGGTAGGGTAATCCGAGAATAATGAATAAAGATGTATAACAACACTCTTGAACTTGTGATTATTTTAAAGCACAACTTTTGAAATTTCTATTATCATGCACTCTCATGGTAAGACTTGTCAAAAGAACTTTACACTTAATACCTCATATTTTAAAAGTGACTTTGATTATGGATTAACATATCAGTACATGATATTGTTATAAGTTACATGTAATACTTTTCCCCTATTCTAATAAAATGTCATCCAGAATTTTTTTTTAAGTCCTCTTCCAAGGGATCAATGAAAAACCTCCTGTGGTGAACCATGCCTACAAAAATCTAATAATATTTCATAAAGAACCCTGGCATGAGAAACTCAAGGAATTTTTTTGGTCATTATCTGAGATGCCTTTAAAAAATTTCTTAGGGTAGCATGACCAACTAGTAAAGAATAGTAATTAAAAACTTTTCATGTCATCCATCTTAGCTTCCATGCCAGCTTCCATTCCATCCATTTTAGCTTCCATGCCATTCTTCAAACCATCCATGCCTTTCTTCAAACCATCCACCTTAGATTCCACGCCTTTCTTCAAAACTTCCATTTCATTTTTTGTTTCTCTTTGCGAAAGTGAAACTTGGTGCACTTGCTCTTGTAATTTTGATATGTCATGTTGCGTTTCTTCCTCTTCATGAGTCATAGTAGAGACTTCTGAAGGCTTAATGGGTGTTGAATTATTTTTTGGTGGCATTTTAGAACCCAATACTAATATCTATGCTTCAATACGCCCTTGGAATCACTTCAAATGTATTTTTCACACAAGACTTATGCAATTCGAAAAAAAAATACACACCTTTTTATTGTGTTTGAGGAGCTTGATATTGAAAATAAATTATCTCTATGACTTTAGATCTCAATATCCCAAATTAGGCCCTGTAGTATTCCTTTGAATCTTATTTTGAATGCCACAGGTCTGACCTGATTTGGATTCTTCAAGGAAAATTTATGACCGATCTCTCACAATGAACTAATTATGGACTGGTTCAGTAGAGCAAATTTGTATGATGTGCCACATGTCACTGTTTCCTACTTCGTCTCTGAAATTGATACAAATGAAGATAAAATCCATACACTTGTGGCTACTTTTTACAGAATTACAATCCGATGCTTAGAGAGTGAGGTATGATAATTTTCCAATGGTCATCTCTTTGAGATGAAAATCGGGAGCCTGAAAACACCCTGATTTCCACAGATCATATCTCCTAAGATATTGCGAACCAAGATCTAAAATTTTTAAAGAGTGTTCCTCAAGATTTAGTCTTCTCTTTGTTTAAATATCATCTTCTCAACCTTCATACAAAACAAGTTATAGCACAAATTCCACAATGACCTATTTTAGGTGAAATTCGGGAAGCTGAAAAGGCCCTAACTTGCATAGATCATATCTCCGTAAATATTTTGAACCGAGATCTGAAATTTTTACAAGATTTTCCTCAGTATTTCGCCTTCACTCTATAAAAATTTCAGCTTCTGAACCTCGCATAAAAAATGTTATATCGAAAATTCCAGGATGACCTGTTTGGAGCAGCGAAACCCTAGAATCCAAAGCTTTGATACCAAATGTTATGAAACTAGCTCCAAAAATAGAAGAAAAGAGAGATAAATTCCTTAGAAATATCTACTTAAAGGGGGGAAACTCCAAATACATTACATAAATTAACAACGCTTGGATGATAAAAATGACTAAAACCTCCTTCTATATATACGAGTCCATGGGGCCACAATATAATCTTAGCCGACCTAACAATAATAATGTAATGGCACAATAATAACAATATTGGGGTTACAGGGGTACAAAAATAACAATAAGGGGGGTTACACTAATGACAAAAAGGGACTATACTAGTAATATAGGGACCTAACACACTGGTGTATCATTAGAGATATCATGGGTATGTTGTGTTCTATACCAGATGTATCATAAGTTTTGAGATCAGAATAATCGAATAAATGATAATCTTTCATCAGATGACATATTTCGACATAGATTGATATTCGGAGGCTTGTCATCATTTCCAAGGTTTACTAATTCGAATTTCAGAGTTGAACTTTGAATTTTTGCATTTGTTACTTTTTTAAGTCTGTGTTTGATATGATACAGATCTTCCAATTTGATTGCAACTTTGGGTATCATATTTTCATCTTCAACATTCTGTTCTAATTGTAACTCATGTTCATTTTCATATATGATTTGGTCATCATATGACCCTTCTAATATTAGAAAATTCACAATATCATAATCATCGTTGAAGACTCGCCAATTTGTGACATTATCAGGAATGGATGGTCTAAAAAATAATTCAATAGAAAATATGTCGAGACTAAATTCCTCATATGGTAGGATTTTTGATGCAACATTCTCTAACATATTAGCACTAGCATTTTGCAGTCTAGGTACATGAGAAATATTAAATGTCAAAAAATGAGATATAAGATCTTGTACTAATTATGTATAATGTTTAAGATGCCCACAAATTAAATGAATAATGTTTCTTACATGTCTAATGATGATTTCTAAGCTTGCAAATACTTCATATTGAGGCCAATCACTTTTTTTAATCATTTTATAAATGCTTCATATTTTGCAGTATTATTTGTACATTCGAATTCTAACCTGCAAGATAACATGGTATTTTCTCTTTCTAGTCTGATTAAAACACAACCAACTCCTGCACCATCGTTAGATTTGGAACCATCGAACTACAAAGTTCAAAACAAATTTTTTACTACTGGTTTATTTACAAAATTTTTGCAATTGGAAGTATTTGTTTGTGAAAATTTTCCAGTCTGTGAGATGACAAAATTATCTAGAAACGAGATTTTTGTGCATTAAAATTCCCTAAAAATGATTGAGATGAATAATTCCCAACAATATTATTAATTGAATGTTATTGGCTCATTATCACCTTCAAATTCAATCACTGTACGTTTCAATTGTTTTTCTTGGTAAAATCAAATTTGAGTTGGATTCCCATTGTAAGGAAGCCACATTTGAGACCAATCTGTAGCAAAATATCCATGGATTTTTTCAGAACATTCTCTACTTAGAATTAGACCGTAAAATTCAAGAATGCTAGTGAACAAAATATCTATTATTTGACAGACTTTGGGATTTGATGAAAGTATAATGCCGACATAATTAATTTCCCCTAAGACTTCTACTTTAGTCGTGTCAAGTTGTACTATGTGAACGACATAATTTTGTGGAGTGATGTTAAACTTAGCACAAACTGTTGTTGGAATTATATTGGAAGAGACTCGTAAGCCAATCAAAAAATTATGAAGGTTTTTATTGAAAATTTCGTAAGTTAAGAGGAAGGGAGGCGTCTGTGAATTAGATCTGTCACCGATCAGGATGACACCAGTAGGATCAACTTTATTTGAAGAAGTTGGGGGTTTTCCCATGCCTTTAGCAGCTTGAGATACAACAACAATAGGTAAAGGTGATATAGGAACTACATTCAGTTATCTAAGTTACATTTTCTATTGTTTTTTCAATTTTAGAAGTTCATGTACTGGAATATTTTCCCTGCTCTTATTCATATCTTACACAATATTATACTCCATAGTATCAATGAATACTAGGGTCTTTGATGTATATGGAAGATTTTATGAAGTTGGATTTGGCTGTGAATTTTTGGGAGAGGAATTTTTACGCTTGCTTTCTCCTTAGCAGGAGCAATTTAAGTTTTCTTCTTTTGATTCAAGTGAGTTGTATCATCAGGCCCTTTTCTTCTAGTGCTAATGGACAAAGCTTCTTTTTCTTCTTCACTTGGGAGAAAAAAATCCCATATTCCATTTAGTTCGGCTATTTATTCATCTCTATTTTCTTCATCTTTTGTTTCTTCATCCTCTTCTTATAAGTCAGACTTAGCATTAGATATGGTATTTGGTGGCTGAGAGTTAGAAGATTCAAATTTTTTTTTCTTCATTTCAACCATTTCATTAGACATATTCTTTAACACTTTATGAAGTCCTTCAAGATAAAAAGGATATTTCTGGACTTTATTTTTAGAATCATCTTTGAAAGACACTTGCTTATATTTTCTATCTTCTTGAGAGCTTTTATTTTTCCAGAGAAACTATGTGTTTTTCCACAGAGAAGGATTCCTTCATGTTTTCTGCAAATGTGGCTAAGCGTGCTCTATCTAAAAAATTGCTATATTAGAGGAAAGAGAATATATATACCACTATTTTTGAACATCAATGCCATGATCTGACGCAGTAGGAATTTTATTTAGTTCATTAAACCAGGAATTGAAGTCGTTGATATTTTCTCCCATTTTAACCTTGAGATTGGATAATTCATTGATGAGTGACAAAATGGTTCTATCATATCCAAATTTAGCTAGCAATTGTTGTTCAAACATATCCCAACTAGTTATGGAGCAAGGGAGTAATGAAAAGTGCCAGGATCCTGAAGATCCTATAAGAGTATATGGAAATAATCTAACCACATAGTCTTCTTTAGTCACTTCATTTCAATTAATGGAAAACATATAGTTGTGGAGATTTTCTTCTACTCGGAAACCATCATGAGGATTGAATTTGGGCAACCATATTTCAGGATGTTTAGGAAGAGGGTGTAGAGTGCCTGGCATTGCTACAATGCCTGGATTATTCCATGGATGTATTCGTGGTGGTGGTTGTTGTCCTACCATGATGATATGAGTATGGATGGATGAAGATATGAGCGGGAATTGAGTTGAAGAAGAGGAAAGTTGAGTAATTGAACTAGAATAACTAGCACCAATAGTTAAAATGAGGGTTGATGAAATGAGTGGAGGGAATGAATGGAATTTGAGACAGAGAATTGGACAAAACCTCACTAATATATGTTTTAGATTTATATTTCTTGGTATTCCTTCATAAAGAAGTAGTGTTAAATTCCAAAGGATTAATTCCAATTTTCTCACTTAGAGAACGAGTCAAGATTCGTCTAGGTTGTAAAACAGATGAAATGCTTTCTTTAGATGTATGGGAAATTACATGTTTTTAAGCTGAAATAGAGATTTGTTCTAACTTCTCTATTAAAGTCTAAACTTTTGGTGATTCAAATATATAATCTGAAGAAAGTAATTCTAGGATCTACTAGGATATTTAGGAGAAGATTGTTCAATTTTTGATGTTAAAATGGTAGTTCTAGATGGGGATCCAAAAGTTGGAGGGGATCTAGAGGGAGAACAACTATTAGGATGACTTCTTGATTTTTTATCAGTTTTCCTTTTCATTCACAGTCATCCCCTCCTTCTAGCACCAAAATGTTGAAGCCTTGGAATTTCATTGCAACAACATGGGGGATAATCAACCGGTCTGGACCTTGACATCTGCTCCTTTTCTATTTGGTATAGTTTCTCCGACTAGGGTTAATGGGACCAGTTTCCTAGCAAATATTTGATATGATGATGATGGGTTTGATACAAGGAGAAATGGAAAATTACTTTAAACTAATGGAAATAATATATTTAAGTAACAAACACATGCATATATTTGATCTAATATTTAAATTAATCTATGCCCAAGAATAAGTTAACTTATGCGATCTACAAAGGTATCTTAAAGAAAAACATAATAAATATCATCCAATTTCTTAAAAGAGATGAAACTATTTAAAGATAATTATTTTGCCTAAATAGTTAGACAAAATAATTGTGAAACTATATTGCATATATCGATCGATTATATACTCAATAAGGAATTACAAATGAAACTTCATGCAATAGTGCTTTAATGAAGAACTATAATCAAGATCTCATACACAATATAATATAAAGAAGTTTATTGCTAAGTCATAGATAAAACTCAATCGTAAAGATTGTTAGCCTCTCTCACAAAACAATAATAAATCCAAAAATAAATAAATAAGTTAAATATCACAAGTTAGGAATTTATGCCTAACTCTTTAGTTTGGGTTGTTCCTCTAAGATAGGAGTTAGTTTAGGTAGATCCTATATTGGTGTGTGTTTGGTTGAGAAATTATCTCAACCAAAGGTTTCTAAGATAGCATGCACTATCTTGAGACACTGTCTCCTCATCTATTTAACTGTAACACTACATTCTTTTAATGATGAGAAAATATGTGAGGAAGCCGTGAGGCTGAAGCCTTTTCCGCAAATATTTTCTCTCTGGTTTTTTATGTGTGCTTTATATATTTGTCTGAGTTAATTTCATTTTCAATTTGTGGTATCAGAGCAGCGACCTATCTTGGGTTTTTAATTGTGTTTGTTGTGGCTGATGGAATTGTCAATCCAGTTGTGTGAGTTGAAGAGTGACTGCAGAGACAGCGTGAGTGTAGAATAGTGAGATCAGAGAGATTCGTTGAGACATGGATGAAGTTGTGTATTAGAGGCTATTGATAACCAGCCTTTTATAGAATCACTACCTTGGTGTGAATCCCGTAATGTTTATGGATGCGCTGGTATTCAAGATCTATTTTTTCTCAAAATCATTTCAGTCGTGTTAGATGAGGGAAGGAAGGCAAGAGGCTTCTCAAAATAATGACAACCATAATTTTTTGAGCCCGTAGATCCGGAGGGAATTGTATGGTTTCCAATTAAAATTGGAAACGGTGTTTTATTTGGTGCAGAGGAATCATTGGTGCACAGGAATAAGGCTAAATTGCATCACTGTCGTTGATGTCTTCTACGAGAGACGATCCTAGTTCGAGCTAGAGAGTCAACTTGCATGGGTCGAGTTGACCTATGCACTGATCCGCCATGGTGTGATGTGAAATTATATTTCTTGATGCCCATTGATTATATGAATGAGCCGAGGGAATTTGGAGATCATAATTAGTTTTTTGGAAAGTCAATTATGCATATATCCCAGTCGACATTAGAAGGTATCATGGCTCCACGCAGAGGTGTTTGGAGAAACAACCTATGTGCCTGAATTCTGATGGGTTGGTAAGTGGAACAATCTCAAGTGATATATTGGAAGTGTATAAGCATGGAGAGGCATGTTGGTTCCTGCAGCGTACAACGAGCTGAGAAAGGGAGCCGAAATGTATTTTTCATTCCACTGGTGCAGATTGGAAAGTGTGGATATGCGCAACAGATGACAGAAGAGGAGTGAAGCCTATAATTGTTGCCATATCTAATCCTGTGTGTTGTGAGGAGGCATGAGAAGCGAAACAAAGGACATGGGAATTTAGACTAAAGAAATCGAAGGGAATTTCTGTCAAGGCCACCAGTTTTGAGAAGCTGGAATCAACATCATGTTTGTAAACACAAGGCTGGCTTTATTTTTTTGTTTTTTTTTTATTTTTCGTAGAAATTTGAGATCGATTTCCTTTAAAAGCCTTCAATCAAATAGTTGCATGTAACCTATCAAAAAATTTATGCCCGTGAAGAGATGAGTGTAATTCCCAGTGGAGAGCTATTGACTGTGCTGAATAGACATAATTTTTTGAAAGTAGTTGCTACTGTACTTCTGAAATGAAGTTGCTTTGAACTTCCCTGATAAAAACAAACTCTAGAAGACCGTTTGCGTCCTTAAGAATCATTACTGCAAGTTATTTCAATCCAACTGACTGTGCATTGTGCAAATGATTCATCCTCCTTGGCATTGTATCAGTCCAGAAACCTCCCAATATGTCACCAATAAGCTTCTACGGACACAGTATAGAACGTGCAGAACATAATTTTCTTGTTTGGTGTATTTTTTGTGCCCCCCAGTGCAACTGAGGAATACTGTATTGGCTGCAAAGAACGATATTTTATGGTCCGACAGCAGTGGTCAAGCAAGTGAAGTATTGACAGAATTGTGCCATGAAATAGTGGTGACAGAATTGTGCCATGGGATAAACTTCTTAAAAGTTGTAAGAACACAAATTTTTTTAATAGTGTCGAATATCTGTGAAGGTGCAAGCTTGTGGTGAGCGGCCACATTTCAAAGTAAATTATGATGATTTGTTTCATCAAAACACATAAAGCATTGGTGATTTTTTGGATCTCTCCACACGTTAGCGAAAAGAAGGAATTGGACCTACCCACAATGGAGGAGGCGGATATGTCCATGAGGTTGTCTGTTGCATAACGATCTACGTGAAGTTTATGGTGCATGATTCTGTCAATTAAAAATTCAACCAAAAGTACATAGCCTGAGGACTATGGTGTTGGCGTGAGGAATGAGCTTATTTTTTGAGGAAATGAGAAATGGTACATACCAAGGTTTGAATGCATAGGGTAAAATAAATAAGCAAGAATACTAAGCTTCTTAAAGTGTATGCATAGTGAGATTTTGAAAAGTGTGCTTAAAAATAAAAAGGAAGAAGGTATATTCATTCACATTTTAAAGTGAACATAAAATTCATTAAATTGTTTTTTCATGGCACTTTAAAAAGGGGATTAAAAATATTAAAGTCTTTTATGGAACTTTAAAAAGGGAGAAATATGTTATTTGAATAAGGTATGGTTTTTAATTTGTAGAGCTTTTTAAAGTGATATGTGGTGGATAAATTTGGGAGATATAAGGAGTGAATAGAATATTATTTTTTATGAGAAGTTTATTTTTAATGTCATCATTAAAATAATGGAGAGATAAGGTGTGGAGTGATATGATAAGTATTTTGTAATTTGGAGCGATAAGGTGAATTGTTTTTTGTAAATTTGGAGTGATAAGGGAAAGTCATTTTTGTGATTCAAAGTACCATAGGAGAATATTTTTATTTTATAAGGGAGATGTTTTAAATTTTTTTGGAGTGATAAGTTTCATTAAAAATTTTGTAATTCTTGGAGTGTGTTAGACTCCGTCTTGTCTAACCTCTGTCAGAGTCAAATGCAGACAAGTAGCTGTCAAAGTCTCAGTTCAATATACAGGCCAATGCTAATCAGCTTTCACCCACTGCTACTTAGATGTTTGCAAAGCTTGTTTTCAGAATGTTTCAATAACACTTGCAGGCTAGGAGAAGGTTTAGTAGTTGTTTATATCAGGAATGTCATCAATGAGAAATCGATTCTTCTTCAAAACCCTGTTTTGAAGAAGAAATCATCAAATATGTTTTGGTAATAAATAGGTAAGTGGTCAAAATATTTCAAATTTTACAGTTCTTCAGTGGCACCAGCTTCAAGCATCCCTGCAAAAGACAACAAGCATTTCAGTTCAAAAATTCAGAAAAGCCAAAGAGAAAACATTATATTAAAGGACCAATGGACAAAATGCCAAAAACATTATAGTGTGGGCTATCAAACAAATTCAAAAAATCAAATCTGATTTGGAAGGATATTTCTCTCATGTATAAATAATGGAAATCAAGTTCATTTTCTAAAATCCACAGCATAGAAGTCGAAGTCAAGTGTTTGGAGGCCAAAATCGTGCTTTGCAGAAGTGTTGACAGAGTCTGGAGGACGTGAGACCCACTTGGGCGCATGCGACCCACTTGGCAAATGCGACCCACCTGTGCATTTTGGCCAGTGTAAATTTGAACGCATGCGACCCACTTGTGGCATGCAACCCACTTGAACGCATGCGACGCACTTGTTAACAGAATTCAGAAAATTGCGTTTTGCGCCCAGTCTTCATCCAAAACGACTCCAACGAATTGCAAACAGGTTTTGATCATTGTGCAGTAGATTTTTATTATGCTTGTGGTGATTTTGATGTGAAAGAAGCCTTGAATTTGCAGCCTCCGATTGTGGGATTTTATCCGTATATATGCTCCAAGACAAAGAAGTTGTAATATATATCTTCTCCAAATTGTTCCCGATTTAATCGCCCATCGCATGATTGCAAAGGTCACTATAATAGAGAGGGCAGATGAAGGGCGTTGAGAACGAGGTCGTGAAGGTTGATCATTGATAGTACGTCGACAATTAAAATTCGAAAGCAATCTTTGCTTTGGAGAGGTACATGGATGATGGAAAATTGATCACCAAAATTGGAAAGAATAGTGACAACGTGAAAATGGTGCTAAAAACACTTATTCATTTTGGAGCTCTAGCATCTATATTGATTGATGGCAAGCCACACTTGGGAACTGATATATTGGTTCGCATACTACTCAACTTACGGAAACATTTACGAGAAATGGGAATTCAGATAATGTTTGGTACTCGAATGGATGACCTGCTAATGAGGCAAACACAAAGTTGTTGGAGTTCGTGCTTTCGATTTAGAGGTGACTCAAGAACCAATCCGCGAAAGATTATATCTCGATGCATTGTTTTGCCGTTGGTCATTCTCGTCGTGATGTATATGAAAAGCTTTTGCGTTGCAGTATCGTTCTTTTAATTCCAAAAGACTTTGATTATTCTAAATTTTATTTATGAAGTTCGCAGTGGAAATGGGAAACAATATTTTCTGTGGAGAATAGTCCATTCGCATCGATAGTCGATGGCCGCATTTATTGTTTATATAAGTCGTTGTTTTATGATAAGAACTTCTTCTGCCAGGTGAATTAAAGGTATCAATATATGTATGATGTGGTGATAAGCACATGGGAAATGTAACGTGGCAATCGTTGCAATATGTGGGCATTCGAACATATGTGGCAGCATGGAAACGTGCCTTCAGCAGAGACACTTGTCGTGACATTATGGGAGAGAATAAAAGTCAAAAGCCAAATTTAAATACAGATAATTATCCCAGCAGAGAAATCGAATTGGTTGGTCTATTTGGGGTCTTCAAGCTGCAGCTCAGAAAGTCTAGCTATAGATTCTATCAAATCATTGGTCATCAACAAACAAATATAACGCTATTCCTTTTAGAGCAGAGTCTTCCTATTTTCATGATTATTGATGTAACTGCCCCTTATTTTCATCGATTAGTTAGCACTTCTCATAGTTTATTTAATGTATTGTAAAAACATTTGTATAGAGAGAGTTCTGAGAACTAGTGTAGGGTGAAGAGCAGAGTGTTTCATTGTACAGTTTGACAGAGATTTTAATGGAGAGATACAGCTCTGTTTTCTGAGATTCCTGTGGCATGAAATTTGACAAATTTTTCTTCTTTGTTTTCATATGTTATCGTTATGTTTCACAGTTCATTAATTGCCATTTCAATATTGAATGATTCTAAGTGAGAAGGGCAGAATTCAGCTTACTGCTCTGCCCTGGAGAAGCATCCATGTTTCGTGTAATTTCTTCTGTTTGATAAGGATTCAATTATTGCCCTTGTCAACCTCGCAGCGGTCTTTCACTCCATATAATTCCAATTTGATTGTTAAACTTCATGCTTACCTTGCCTCTGGAGATAATCTGCGTTCTTTATTTAATCTTTGCTCTTGCTGTCTTTGCCTCACACAGCCCAGAAACCCAACATTTATTAAAAACCTTATTCATATCTCTCTACTAGCCTAAGATTAGTTTTCCTTATCGGTCATCTCAGCCCTTTTGAAAATCTTTTGCCGAGATAGACCCGGAGAGAGCCCTCTCCTGTCCTCGTACGGCTAGCTACGAGGCTAAGGTTGCTGTGATGTTGCCTCGAGTTTTTCCTTCTTCAGCCTGAGGCATATTCGAGCGCTAACATAGTGGCGACCATACTAGGGAAGAATTGGTTTGCTTGTTGATGTCATTTTTTTCATTAGCTACAGACGGAGTCTGAAGTCACGCCAGGAAGCCTTCGAACTGCACATTGCTCTGCGAGTGCATATTAGATAAACGCTGCTTCAGTCCATCTCCGGTCTAGCTTGTGAATGTGACACTCGACTTGTAGATTGTCTTGCCCCAGTATATGTATCAAGATCAGATCTGATGGTTGATGGTGGACAACGATCAGACATAAGAAGGCTGAAATCATTCACCGGCAACTTCATTCACTGAATAATCCAAAAATCAATGCTTCATGGCGACCTCACTGCTGACGGACCGGATTGCAAGAAGATACGCTCCCATGAGCCGAGATCACATCCCAGGTTTTCCATATAAGATGCCCAAGGTGGATTGGCTTCAGAATTTGCCTATGTTCAGAAATAAGGAAGGTAATGACGCTGCTCTTCATCTGGTGAAATTTCACATTCATGTGCATAAATTTAAGATCAATTTTCCTGAAGACTGTTTGATGAAAATGTTTATGGCTACTCTGGAAGACGAAGCCCGATCATGGTATGAAGGTTTGCCAGCTGCTTCTATTTACTGTTTAAGGGATTTTTATACCGTGTTCTTTGAAAAGTATAAAGCATCATATCCATCCTTGATTTTAGTTCAGAACTGTTGTAACCATGTACATAATTTCATTGAAGATCTAGAGCTGTTTTATGGTAATAATGATTTCATGGACGGAGAAATCATGGAGGCTCTATATGAGAATCCATTTCAGCAACATGAAAAGAACCGAGAGGATACCCATCAAGGTGCTCAGGAGACTTTGCAGCAGGTTGATGGCCATATGGCTGAAAATGATGAAAGAGAGAGTGTGGTTTCAGATCTACCCACAGAAGACAGCAGCATGCAAGTAAGTCCAGTTCCAATTGCAGATTGTGATAATGTCCAGACAGCTACTTCAGATTCAGATTCAGATCAGGATGACCAAGCATATCTTGTGCTGAAGCCCATCAAGGAGAACTCTGCTGTTGAAATCATCTGGGATGCAGAAAACACAGTAATGGATCCAAAAGTTCTCAGTCATACTGTCAGCCCATCATTAGAACACATCCTTCATGAAGAAGCAATCCAGTCAGTTCATGAAAGACAGAATGAGATCTTTGTGCAAGTAAGTGATGAATCTCCTTTCAATAACTCAGTAATGAATGATAGTTTGAATTCCCTGTCATATGAAGATAATTACTGTTTAAGCAGAAGAAAACAAAAAGCATTGTCACCTTTGTCTGAAGATGAGATAGATCTACTTTTGAAAGGTCATGTTTCAGCCGAAGATACAACAGATTTGCAGTACACACATAGTCATGGAAGTGTTGGTGAAACTTCTTCCTCTGTTGAAAAAGATGACTGTCTTGTAATCAGTTGTGTAGGTCAGCAAACAGATAATTTTTTCCTTCACAAAGATGATAAGGCTGTCATGTTTAATAACCTTGAAGATTGTTTTTTGTTTAAGAATGACCTAGATCATGAAATTGAAGAGTATATGCCAGAATTGATCATGGTCAAGGAACCTACAGCTAACACTCAGATGGCAGATTTGTGCATTTATATCCCTCAGAAATCAATTGTCCTTTCAGATCAGAATGAAGTGGATACTAGTATTTTTGCAGCTGGATCTCCAGATAAGCCAGTGCTTCAGGATTTTCAAGATCCCTTCAGCATTCTTCTGCAAGCATTAGAAAGGATAAATGTTGCCTGGTTTATTGTCATGAGCTTTGGTTTCAATGATTGTGTTGAGTTGCCTACAGGTTTAGCATTCTGCCTACTTGAAGAGAGTAAGAGCAGAAATTTGAGGTGTAGCCATCTGCTGGATTGGTTGCATTGGAAGGCCCATTATACATGATTGTATATATCACATCAGTATGCGGGCGGTTGCCATCATGATGTTAAAGCTTGATGGACTACTTCCCTTTTCAGAAAGTTTTTGTTTTAATTCACTCATTTCAGTTTGCATCAAGTCAGTTTGAGTCGATTTTCCAGTTGAGTTATCAGTCTTTAGTTTGTTTGTCAGAATAATGATTCCATCGCCCAATGGATGGAGGCACTGTCTGCTCTCCCAAAGCTCTGCGATTCTTGGCACCTCCAAGAAGCGGCAGCTGCCATCCCCATTGGAGCCAATGTTAGACTCCGTCTTGTCTAACCTCTGTCAGAGTCAAATGCAGACAGGTAGCTGTCAAAGTCTTAGTTCAATATACAGGCCAATGCCAATCAGCTTTCACCCACTGCTACTTAGATGTTTGCAAAGCTTGTTTTCAGAATGTTTCAATAACACTTGCAGGGTAGGAGAAGGACCAGTAGCTGTTTATATCAGGAGTGTCATCAATGAGAAATTGATTCTTCTTCAAAACCCTGTTTTGAAGAAGAAATCATCGAATATGTTTTGGTAATAAATAAGTAAGTGGCCAAAATATTTCAAATTTTACAGTTCTTTAGTGGCACCAGCTTCAAACATCCCTGCAAAAGACAACAATCATTTCAGTTCAAAAATTCAGAAAAGCCAAAGAGAAAACATTATATTAAAGGACTAAAGGACAAAATGCCAAAAACATTATAGTGTGGGCTATCAAACAAATTCAAAAAATCAAATCTGATTTGGAAGGATATTTCTCTCATGTATAAATAATGGAAATCAAGTTCATTTGCTAAAATCCGCAGCATAGAAGTCGAAGTCAAGTGTTTGGAGGCCAAAATCATGCTTTGCAGAAGTGTTGACAGAGTCTGGAGGACGTGAGACCCACTTGGGCGCATGCGACCCACTTGGCAAATGCGACCCACCTGTGCGTTTTGGCCAGTGTAAATTTGAACGCATGCGACCCACTTGTGGCATGCGACCCACTTGAACGCATGTGACCCACTTGTTAACAGAATTCAGAAAATTGCGTTTTGCGCCCAGTCTTCATCCAAAACGACTCCAACGAATTGCAAACAAGTTTTGATCATTGTGCAGTAGATTTTTATTATGCTAGTGGTGATTTTGATGTGAAAGAAGCCTTGAATTTGCAGCCCCGATTGTGGGATTTTATCCCAGATCTATGCTCCAAGACAAAGAAGTTAGAATATATATCTTCTCCAGCTTGTTCCTCAGATTTAATCAGTCTACTGCATGATTGCAAAGGTCACTATAATAGAGAGGGGTCAGCCTGTTGAGAAACGAGGTCGTGACATCGGTGCATTGATAGTACGTCGACAATTAAAATCTGAAAGCAATCTTTGCTTTGGAGAGGTACATGGAGTGATGGAAAATTGATCACCAAAATTGGAAAGAATAGTGACAACGTGCAAATGATGCTAAAAACACTTATTCATTTTGGAGCTCCAACATCTATATTGATTGATGGCAAGCCACACTTGGGAACTGATAGATTGGTTCGCATACTACTCAACTTCCGGAAACATTTACGAGAAATGGGAGTTCAGATAATGTTTGGTACTCGAATGGATGACCTGCTAATGAGGCAAACAAAGGTTTTTGGAGTTCAGGTTTCTGACACAGGAGGTGACTCAAGAACCAATCTGCGAAAGATTATATCTGATGCAGTCGTTCTTGCTGTTGGTCATTCTGCTCGTGATGTATATGAAAAGCTTTTTGGGCAGAATGTTCTTTTAATTCCAAAAGACTTTTCTTATTCTAAATTTGCTGATGAAGTTCAGAGTGGAAATGGAAACAGTATTTTCAGGAGAATAGTCCATTCGCATCAGATAGTTGATGGCCGCATTGAGTTGTTTATATAAGTCGTTGTTTTATGATAAGACCTTCTTCAGGTGAATTAAAGGTATCAGTATATGTATGATGTGGTGATAAGCACATGGGAAATGTAACGTGGCAATCGTTGCAATATGTGGGCATTCGATTCATCTAAAGAACATATGTGGCAGCATGGAAACGTGCCTTCAGCAGAGACACTTGTCGTGACATTCTGGGAGAGAATAAAATTCAAAAGCCAAATTTAAATACAGATAATTATCCCAGCAGAGAAATCGAATTGGTTGGTCTATTTGGGGTCTTCAAGCTGCAGCTCAGAAAGTCTAGCTACAGGTTCTATCAAATCATTAGTCATCAACAAACAAATATAACCCTATTCCTTTTAGAGCAGAGTCTTCCTATTTTCATGATTATTGATGTAACTGCCCCTTATTTTCATCGATTAGTTAGCACTTCTCATAGTTTATTTAATGTATTGTAAAAACATTTGTATAGAGAGAGTTCTGAGAACTAGTGTAGGGTGAAGAACAGAGTGTTTCATTGTACAGTTTGACAGAGATTTTAATGGAGAGATACAGCTCTGTTTTCTGAGATTCCTGTGGCATGAAATTTGACAAATGTTTCTTCTTTGTTTTCATATGTTATCGTTATGTTTCACAGTTCATTAATCGCCATTTCAATATTGAATGATTCTAAGTGAGAAGGGCAGAATTCAGCTTGCTGCTCTGCCCTGGAGAAGCATCCATGTTTCGTGTAATTTCTTCTATTTGATAAGGATTCAATTATTGCCCTTGTCAACCTCGCAGCGGTCTTTCACTCCATATAATTCCAATTTGATTGTTAAACTTCATGCTTACCTTGCCTCTGGAGATAATCTGCGTTCTTTATTTAATCTTTGCTCTTGCTGTCTTTGCCTCACACAACCCAGAAACCCAACATTTATTAAAAACCTTATTCATATCTCTCTACTAGCCTAATATTAGTTTTCCTTATCGGTCATCTCAGCCCTTTTGAAAATCTTTCGCCGAGATAGACCCGGAGAGAGCCCTCTCCTGTCCTCGTAGGGCTAGCTACGAGGCTAAGGTTGGTGTGATGTTGCCTCGAGTTTTGCCTTCTTCAGCCTGAGGCATATTCGAGCGCTAACAGAGTGATAAGTTTAATGTTGAAGTAATTTTATGGAGTGATAAGGATTGATTTTTTGTAAATTTAGAGTGATCAGTTTTTCAAGGAAAGCTCATTGTTGTAGGAGGTTGAGTCAGATTTTGAAGATATTTTTTCCAAGAAGTTCTAGAACTTTGATTCCATGAAGATGTTATGAAACTGAACGATTATGTACTCCAAATTTTTACAAAGGATATATTTTTTGTGGTGATTGTGTCCTATATCTGCCTGAAATTGAATAAGGGGATCTTAGGTACATGAAGAGTGTGTTGATGATGGTGCATGCTTCATACTGTTTCTTTTTATTTGTGTCTTGTTTTGACACATAAATGATCTCATTTTACACATACATCAAGTTCAATACAAACAAGCACAACATATATAACAAAGTAGCTACAAGGAAGGGTAATTAAACTCAACACATGCATTTGCACCACTACAACAAATAATCAAAGTTGTCAACATCAGCATTCTACCTCAACAAGCAAATTCACTTAATACAATCAAGTTCATGTACCTGCAAACTCTAGCATTTCAACGAAAATTCTACGTCACTACAATCAAGTTAATGAATCTGCAAACTTCAACGTTTCAGAGCATAGTCTACATCAACATTATTGAACTTGTAATCAAACTCAAATTGAATTGAATTGTAAGGGTGCTTTCTTAGTTGAAAATGACACCCCTGTTTTGAATTAAGTCTAATTAAGTCAAATTGAATTCATTGTAGCGAGTCATTAAAATAATTAAGCATTTTTGGGTGCATTTTTGACAGTGTTTGACACCCTTTCTTTAAGCAGAATCAAGTAAATGCACGAGTTTTAACTCTAAAGAAAAAAAAAAAGTTCACATCTCCTGCAAGCGAGCATAAGTATTCATTCAAGCAATTTGCATCAAGTCAGTACAAAGTTCAAACCATCAAGCAAGCCAACATGAATTTCATTGCAGCAACCATCAAAGAAACCAAGCAAGTTCAACTCTAACACCAATCAAGCAAGTTAACATCTACATCAAGAAAGCGTGAGTATTCCTTCAAGTGAGCGTGAAGTAATCAAGAAAGTCAAGTAAACGTTCAAGTAAAGAGATCGTCATTAAGCGAGTGTGAATACAAGAGTTCAAGCAAGAAAAATTCTACAATTCTAGCAAGTGTTCCAAGCAAGTGCAATAAGTAAAAAATCAAGCGAGCGTGCCATTCAAGCCACATAGCAAGCGAGCCTGTCATTCAAGTGAAACAGTTCAAAGTACGACATCTACAACAAGAGAGCCTGAATTCAAGAGAGCAAGTTTAGATGGCGCAACACATTTAGTTGTTAAAAATTCTTTACAATTTGATCATCTCAAGTGATGAAGACACGGTGCAAATCAACAAAGAAACTCTTGCTGATCTTACACGGCATCTACAAAAAACAGATGAAACCATTGAGTTTCTTCAAATAGAGTCACAACTAAAATGAAATGAGTTGCAAGAGAAGAGTAATGCTTCCAAGTCTTTGAACCATCCAGATGATACTTCATTCATTCAAACAAATTCAAGTGTCGAAGTTGTTCCAGTTAAAATTTCTTCCAAGCCCATCATCAAGCCATGGGAAGAAATTCAAAATCACAAAAATCGAAGAGGCTTAGGATATGTCAATGATGATACTAACTTCCATATCCCAGATTATTCCAAGCCAATTAAGTTCGTCAGTGCAAGATTTCTTCCACAAATCACCTCAGCGCATTCAGAGAAAGTTGCAGACAAACATAAATGCATGCAACCTGAAGTTACAGTCAAACTGAAATGTTCTCATTGTCAAAGAACTGGTCATATGGAAGATCAATGTTTTGATCTCCATCCTTGTTTCCATTGTGGAAAGCCCAATCATTCCTTGGAGAAATCTCGCAACCATCAACAATCAGCCAGATTGAAGATACATTATGAATGGATTGATCCTTGGAAATGCTCATCCTCAGTCAAAATATTGTCTCAGTTCTACAACCGAATACAATCACACATAATGCAGCCGACAGTGAAAATAAAATGGTACTTTCATGCAGTTGAATGGGGGAGTACACCAGTGTAAAATTCCTACACATGAAGGGGGGAGTTCAGGAAAATTTTCCAGAGAAGTGTCTCTCCTTTCAGCTAACAAAGGGGGGGAAATGTCAATGAAATTGATGGTGGTTGTCAGACTCAAAGTCTCGACAAAACCAAAAAAAGGAGCTAGTGGGTAGCTTCCGTAGCCAGCGGGCATATTCAACAGCTAGTTGGCATCAACAAATTTTCCAGTGAGAAATCAATAGCAAAGAATCAATGAGAAGTTTTCAATACAACAAAAGCAATAAAGAGTATTTTTTGACATCATCAGCCAGTGGGCGTTCAAAAAATTTTGTCAGTGGACAAAGGATGATGATTTCACGCAAAGGACAGATGGATCCTTTTGCAACTTGGCATGTGATGGAGTTTTCAAGTGAAATCCATAGATGAATCAGACATGCAGCTGACTCATGGTCTCTTCAGATTGCAGTTTTTCAGCATCCATCTTTGGCAATTTTTCAGGCAATGTTTTTGAGGATCAACATGAGAACTTGGAAGATGGTACCTCATTCTTATTTTGGATTTATCATTGAAGGGGGGAATGTTATCCTCTCTCATAAAAAAAAAAAAAATCTAAAAATAAATAAATAAATTAAATATTACAAGTTAGGAATTTATGCCTAACTCTTTAGTTTGGGTTGTTCCTCTAAGATAGGAATTAGTTTAGGTAGCTCCTATACTCGTGTGTGTTTGGTTGAGAAATTATCTCAACCAAAGGTGTTTAAGATAGCACGCAATATCTTGAGAAACTGTCTCCTCATCTATTTAATTGTAACACTACATTCTTTTAATAATGAACAACTATGTGAGGAAGCCATGAGGCTGAAGCCTTTTCCGCCAATATTTTGGCTCTGGTTTTTTATGTGTGCTTTATATATTTGTCTGAGTTAATTTAATTTTCAATAAAGATAATAGTACCAGATATGAGAGGTTATATTTATGAAATCAACAACATTGACCTTCTCTTCTTTTCAACCAAATACACTCTAATAGTACAAAAATGAAAATTCCGTAGAGTATATTTCGATATTCAAGAAAAATAGGATCTAGTTCCATGTATTTCATCAAAAGAATCAGAAAAGTATAGAAATGCAAGCTTTTGTAAGGTGTTTTTCATAAAATCTTGAACCCCTTTCTAAATGCATGAGAGAGGTTTAAATAATATTACATATGTATCAAAAATAGAATATTACATAAAAACTCGAGGAGGTTTCAAACAACCTTCCTCAGAATACTGAATAATAAAAGATAAAAACTAAAAGAAATATAATGATGTGCTTGATCAGGGTGAACGATCCTTCCTTTCCATTGAGCTTTTACGTTCATGGATATCCAATTTTGGCTTCACTTGGGATGGCTAGACAATTTTGGATCTTAGTTGCCACGCGAATACAACATCAGAGAGAGCTGACACCATATTTTTAGTGGAATTCATTAGACAGTGTAAAACCATTTGTTGAATGTATGGTTTTACTAGAAATTGCCAATAAGATTCATGATCAAGATTAAATAGCTTTTTGACTGCTTCAATTTTATTTTTGGCTACCTCTTTCCACTATCCCTCTAATTTTTTGATATTTGGGAAAGCTCCAGGCTTGAATTATTTAATCATATTAATATTATAAATGTTATCATTGACATATTCAATTATATTGGTTTCTATGTCATCTCCTCTAGATGTTGCCCTTTCTACTTGCTTTAATTACATATCCCAATATGTAAATAGAATATCTCTGTGGGATTCTTCAGTATTCGGTAAATCAACTTTTCTTCCTTCCTCAGACTCTTGTTGGGAGATAAAATCTGTGATATTCTAATCAAATTCTTCATATTCCAATCTCTGATCCACAATTTGATGGACTAATGTATCACTTGTTTCACAATATGGTTTGGTCATTGAGATTCTTTGACAAAATATTTCATGTTGTTTTTTAAATTGAGTATTTAGCTCAAGTGTTTCTTTGATGAATTATTCCATCTAATGTTGATTTCTGAGTTTATCTACTTCATTTTGCATTATTTGCATTTTTGTATATTTTTCTGTAATGCTTGCATGCTGCTTTAACTTCATTTGCTTAAAATATTTATGGAATTGTATCTTATGCAGCTTTGTTTTCTTATTGACATTATGTCTTTCTTGTTCAGTTTGTTGCTCTAACAGCTAAATTCTTTCATATTTATCTTTAAGAATAATACTAACCTCTGTTGCCTTATCAATTACAGTTTTTGCATCAGCACCTGCGAATTATGACAACATTGTCAATTTTTCTAATGGATGAATGGGGTTGGCTTTCCCAAGAACCTCCATTGATTAATTCTCTGGAGTTGCTACTAATAAATCAAGCTTTATTTTCTTTCTCTGTCTCCTTACCACTGGTTTGTGTGTTGGACTATAAAATATGTCTAAAGGGGGTATATCTTCAATTCTCAAAACAATTTGTGATGTTGGGTAGACCGAGATGATTTCAACATCTTCTTCCAGATTTCCAACTTATAAGTTCTGTTTAGGAGTTTGAAAATCAGAATTTCCTTCAATTCATGTGTATTTGTATGGTACTTGGAGCTTTTGTTTGAATTTCTCCCATTCTTGATCCATGTCATTCACTATAATTGTCCATGTCTGATCGTGTGTAGAATTAATTTTCAATTTTTCTCCAACCAAGGTTTCTTTGGTTGTTTCTCCAATATTTATCTCTCTATCCTTTTCAAAACTTTCCTAAGGGTCTTCTTCCTGATCTTGAAATTGATGTTCAGAAAGCTCTGAACCTTGACTTGATTTCTCTCATGATTCTTGATCAAAATTACGATCATAATTTTCTTCTAAACTTACACTTGGAGTAGGCTCTCTTGTTTCCTCAATCTGAAATAGGTCTAATGGACTCGTTGCCAATATTTTGTTTCTGTAAATATGAAAACTATTGAGGTCTTCCGGAGTTAATTTTATTGACGCAAAATGCATGACTAGTGAAAAAGTCTCGGATTTTACAAATAGGTCAACAAGTTTATCTTTCTTGTGAATTAACTGTCTAATTTTAACGAAAGCAGTAAAGTATTGGGAAAATTGGTTGGGATTATGATCAAAGCTTGGATTAGGGCCTAAAATTAGCTAAAAAATCAAAGTTCTTGAAATTTTTTCAGACGTAAATGATCGGATAGAGCTCATCGTCAGGATTCTTTCACAACTCGTTTCATCAAAATCCAAGTTCCTATGACTGAGTTATGGTCTGTTGTTCACTTTTCGAAACAGGGAAAAAATGGGCAGAGCAGGTACACGGATGATGTGGCAGGTATAGTCAGCTCATGGGGAAATTCCTCCAGCAACAACCAATGACATCATGCCAAGTGGCATTTACAGATTCGCTAGTTTGATCTATGTGGATGTAAATTTCCCTAATATTTTTAAGGTGGGAATTTCATTGATATATATATATATATATATATATATATATATATATATATATATATATATATATATATTAATTAAATATTAAATATTATATATATTTTATTTAAAAAATAAAATTTGAAATATCAAACCAAAGTTTTGGTAAAGTCTGTGGAGATTTTATTTTCGAAGGTTCGATACATATATCAATGAAAAGTTTCATGGTATATCAAAGTTCACATATGTGATACATTATGAAAAAGACCACACAAGTTCAAGGTCCGGGATTTGAACTCGTGACCTCCCCCTTATTACCAAAGCTTCTCCACCAACGAGCCATGGTCCTAGTCCTTGTTTGGTAAGCACGCGCACCAAGACTTGAAGTTAAAAGTGCCCTTAAGAGGAGGTCCCGAGGGGGCTAGCCCTGTGGGCCAACCCCCTCCCCATACGCCCAAGCACCCGGAACCGGGGCTTCAACTACATTTTCGGTGGAATTTTAATGATATAATTAGCTAGTAATCCACACTTAAGTCATGATTAAAATTTCATTAGCGATAAGTGCACTTATTGCTAACCTGCGCTTATCTTATCATTTAAGTGTTGTTAACCTTTAATTAACCTGCGTTTAACCTGGTGGGATTTTTTACGGAGGGCTCCAATTGTGGCAGCCTTGCTATTTTTAGCAGTCTTAACTGGAGTGTTTCCAGTTTTGGTAGAGGAAATTGGGGAAAAATTAAATGTGCTCTATCTTGAGCATCACTTAGCCAAATTTCGAAAATGAATAGTCAATTTTTACTATCTTGGACATTCTGAAGCCAATGGAGCAACTTTAAAAAGTATATGGATACCTATAGGTGCTAAAATGCTACAGGGAAGTTTCTTGGAGCCTAGTGCCACTAGGTGTTGGAGGCATAACCACAGGTGCTAAAATGCTACATAGAAGTTCCAAGGAGTTGAGTGCCAGCAGGTGTTGGAGGCATAACCACAGGAGCCAAAGGCCATTCTGAGAGAATGAATAGTCATTTTTTACTATCTTGGACCTTATGAATACATTGGTGTAGGTTTCAGAGGAATTTTGAGAGTTCTCGATGTGAAAATTCTACAGGGAAGTTTCATGGAACCAATAACCACTAGATGTTGGAGGCATAGCTAGTGGAGCCAGAGGTCATTCTAAGTGAATGAATAATGCATTTTTTATGTTTTACATGTTATGTAAATAGTGAGACACATTTCAAGAGCATATGAGGACTTATAAGGGTGTTTTTTTTCCTAGGATAGCTCAGGGAAGCTTAAGGCCACCAGTAGAAGAGGTCATGCCCAAGGGAGCCATGGTCCATTTCCAATGATTGAACAGTCAATATAGGGGTATTTTGGTATTCTGAGCCCATTGGTATAGTCTAAAAAACCAATGGAGTTAAACATCAACTAGTAAAATAATTTGACAATCTTAATCCTAGAGAGCCTAGTCCATTGATGGAGGCTCAAGGAGACGTAGCCCAAATTTTGAGGATGAAATCCTTTATTATTTTGTTGTTCTATTTTTCTAGTTAATTTTTATGTTTTTTATTCATGCATTTAATTAGCTAAAAACAATTTTTAATTTCTCACACATAAAGCATGTAAAAAACACCTAAATGTGACACAAGAATTCAATTTCACAAATGGATGTATGAGCACGATCCTTGGATTGTTTAAATGGAATAGAAGGTGTTTGCACAGAAAAAAAATTCATCCACTTATTTCAGATCAGATCATATTGTCTCCTTGGCATAGTAGCTAGATTCAAGCATGTAATATTCTACACCTCTTTAACTGCGTGTCCAAAATCAAACAAGGAAAAAGAACCTCATTGTAACAGAAAAGTTGGCGAGGTAGATTTATTCCTGTATTTAGGGTGTTGTAAGATGTTCCCCTACTATTTGGTATGCAATCTATCCTTCCAATACCTTATCCGAAACATAATAAGGAAGGACACGGGGAGGATAAATACTCCCAAAAAATCTGATATAAGTAAATGTTTCTTCACCAAACCATCTTGCCACTGGAAAAATATCTAACTTTTCTTCTTCTGAAAGCCTTGGGTCTTTGTAACATTCCCAAATTTTCACATGATATTTGGAATATTAAAGTTATTAATTTTCCGAAATAATTAAGTAAATAAAAGTGTGGAGGGACCCATAATCCTCAAGGATGAATAATATACACCTTTTATACGTGAATGTGGATTAATTAAGCATAGATCTACATAATAGAGTAGTGGAGAAACTACTAATGTGAATGGAGTGGAGATCATGTCTCATTAATGAGATAGATCATGGAGGGAACCTAATGTAAGATCATAGGGCGTTCATGATGAACTGATGGAGGAAGTAGTGCATTTAATGCACACATGATGGATAGGGTGCACATTGCATGTAGACATGATGGAGGACTTGGAGACACAGTGCAGTCAAGCATGGAGGATTATGTCCACATAAACAATGCAATTTAGAGGTGGGCCAGGGCTTGGGAAGGCTCACATTGTATATAAAGGAGATGAAGGTAACATTGGAGGCATGCTTTAGTTTATCATTTGATGGTACGTTTAGATCAGGATTTTTCAGGTGAAATTTCCATGCGTTCTTATGTTGTTTAGCTAAGTTTGCAGTGTTGTTTTGCGCAGGGTGTTCTTGAGCGGGAATCCCCCCCCTCACCCCTAGGGGACTTCTGTACCTACTTTTGGAAGGTTATTCTGAGATGCCATTAATCATCAGGCATTGGTGCCACACTCTTTCCATTCTGTGCAGAACACCTACCTTCAAGAATTACACAATTTCTAAAGATAAGTTTGGCAGGTGGAGGTTGTCTTCAGTATTTCAGCTGGAGAACCAGTGAAGGATTATTCTTGTCACCTTGGGCTTGAATATCAACATTCCTAGGGATTCATTCTAGATCTGTCATCAAGCAAAACTCTCCTATCAACAACAGTGCCATCAAGGATTGCGCAGTCCATCATTGCAGATCCAAAGGAGGAAGGAAGTTTCTAGCACTTCAGCTAGTAATCCTATGAGGGATCATCCCATCACCTTTCCATCACCATTTCCATTAGCCTTGAGCTTATTGTAGCACATTTAAATAGGATTTTAGTCTCTCCCTCTTCTACAGCATAGTTTTTTTCAGCAGCTGCATATTCAGTTGCTGCATTTTGAGGAGCTGGAAGAGGAGACAAGATCTCAAGCTTCTAGCTTGGAGATTTGAAGGAGGGATCGCCCCTCAAAGCTTAGATCTATTTTTATAACACATTTGAACCATATTTGGATCATATATAGCTTTAGATCTGCATAACCCAATAGTCAAAGGAGAAAACCCTAGGAGGGAGATTTTCCAAACTCATAGATCTAGAAAATCCTTTCTGGGTTATCAATGATAGTATGTAGAAAAAAAAGGCATGTTCATTTTGGTTGTCCTTAATAGAGTTTCGCCATCACGTGACATCTCCTATGTCTATATGTTTTGTATCATGTAGAACTTGGCATGATGCTCTCATGATGTGTATTAATGGTGCTTACTTGTGTTGGGCTGATGTGACATTCCACATGTCTATAAATATGTTTGTACTCCATGATGCACATGAGGATGTGAGAAGGCAACAAGATCTCTTGTTGCTTTGGTTGCTTTTGGGGGATTTTGGCTTGTCCATCTTGCATGGGGGAGATTGAGAATGCAAGAAAGAGGCCCTACTTCGGTGGTTACTATTGGGAGAATATGGTTTGACATATTTGTATACCCATATATCTATATTTCTTCTTTTTCATAATGTTGGAATGATGCTTGGATCCAACAAGGCCAATAGGGCTGAAAATGAGGACATGTCAATGCTCTATGTACTTCGTAAAACATGGGAGGTAGAAATGCTTTATGAGATGGGACTTGTCCTTTGTGAGGAGAACCACTCTATTATATGCATCTCATGTATTGATGATGTTGTTGGACATCATGTGGTTGTAACTTGGTACTTCTTGGAGAAAGGAGGACACCTAAATATACAGTTGGAGGTCATTCTATGCATTATTGAGGGACAACTTTGGAACCAAACAGGCATAACACATTGCAGCAAATGGAGGAGGCCTTCCTTATGTAGATGCCATTTTGAAGGGAATAGATGGATTTGCATCTACTTTTGCAGTTGCTTGAGGAAGAGAAATTTTTTTCCGGGGAGGACTATAATATTCCCAAATTTTCACATGATATTTGGAATATTAAAGTTCATAATTTTCCTAATTAAATAAGTAAATAAAAAGGTGGAGGGACCCATAATTCTCAAGGATGAATAAGATCCACTTTTTATGTGTGAATGTGGATTAATTAAGCATATATATAGATAATGGAGTAGTGGAACAACTACTAATGTGAATGGAGTGGAGATCATGTCTCATTAATGAGATAGATCATGGAAATTGAAGTAGTCAAATGAGATCATGGAGGGAATCTAATGTAAGATCTTATAGTATTCGTGATGAATTGATGGAGGAAGTAGTGCATTTAATTCACACATGATGGATAGGGTGCACATTGCATGTAGACATGATAGAGGACTTGGAGAGACAGTGAAGTAAACCATGGAGGATTATGTCCACATAAACATCACATTTTAGAGGTGGGACAGGGCTTGGCAAGGCTCAATTTTTATATAAAGGAGATGAAGGAAACATTGGAGGCATGCTTCAGTTTATGATTTGATGGTCGGTTTAGATCAAGATTTTTCAGGTGACATTTCAATGCATTCTTATGTCTTTTAGCTAAGTTTGCAGTGTTGTTTAGCAGAGGTTGTTCTCGAGCGGGAATCCCACCCTTACCCATAGGTGACTTGTGTGCCTACTTTGGGAATGTTATTCTGAGCTTCAATTCATCATTGGGAATTAGTTCCACACTCTTTCCATTCTTTGCAGAACACCTACCTTCAGGAATTACGCAATTTTTGAAGGTCATTTTAGGAGGTGGAGGTTGTCTTCAGTATTTTAGCTCGAGAACCGGTGAAGGATTATTCCTATCACCTTGGGCTTGAATATCAGCATTACCATGGCTTCATTCCAGATCTAGAATCAGGGAAAAATTTATTGACCTCCTATCAACATCAGTCCCATGAAGGGTTTCAAAGTCGATCATTGCAGATCCAAAGGAGGAAGGAAGTTTCTATCACTTCAGTTAGGAATCCTGTGAGGGATCATCCCTTCACCTTTCCATCACAATTTCCATCACCCTAGAGCTTATTGCAACACATTTATGAAGGAATTTAGTCTCTCCCTCTTGTACAACATATTTTTTTCTAGTAGCTACATATTTTGTTGCTTCATTTTGAGGAGGAGGAGGAAGAGACAAGATCTCAAGCTTCTAGCTTGGAGATATGAAGGAGGGATCAACCCTCAAAAGCTTAGATTTTTTTGTATAACAAATTTCAACCATCTTTGGATCAAATCTAGCTTCAGATTTGCATAACCCAATAGTGAAAGGATCAAACCCTATCAGGGAGATTTTCCAAACTCATAAATCTGGAAAATCCTTTCTCGGTTATCTTGGGTTCCCATCACTTTGGCTAGATCTTGAAACTTGGCATAATTAGAGCTCCTGAGCTCTATAGATCTGAATTTTCCTTTGCAACAGCTACATGTACATCATCAGCAAAGGGGACAGTGCAATATTGCTTTCTGTAGCTCACCAGTTACGTAGTGCTAGTTGTAGCATGTTTGCAGGGTTATTCTAGGCCACCACTTTGGCTAGAGTACCTCTATTTTTACATTTTTCTAACTATAATCTTCTCCACATAATAAAAAGCCTTAGCTTCTCTGTATATTCTGATGTTGTCTTTAGATTTATTTTGTATTTTGTTTTATTTCTCATATTGTGCTTGAGTATTACTACATTATCCCTTTTGGGATACTACAGGCTTTTACATCAAAAATAGTTTGATAGATTGCCAGCATAATACTTTGACAAATATTATAAAAATGGGGAAGAAATTGAGATCCCCAAAAAATATTATGATACACATGGATAGGAGTAGGGTTTTTAAGAGTCCAATTCCAACCCATATTAGGAAATTTTCTACAAAAATAGATAATGTCCATCATGTAAGCACTCATAAAAAGGGAGGGATGACCCAAGAAGAGACCAATATATATTTTTTGTACTATCTGATGGCCATAGCCAAATTGTCGGATAAAATGTCAGTCCAATTCATAACTATGGATTTGACAAGCACATCAATTAATGGAATCCATTCCATAGAAACCTTGGTACTATCAGCTTTCCCAAAAATCCTACACATCATAGCATCTAGATAGCTATGTGGAGCCGACAGAGGTGCAATAGGGTACATATCAGTTTTCTCCCATTCGAATTTTCTAGAGTCAGAACTCCAATTTTACATGGAATCTATTGGGTCTTAATTATCTTTTGCGAACTTCTCGATGAAAGCTCTATTATAGGTATTTTTAGGATCTGGTAGATGATACATTCTGCAGATACCGTTTGCAGAAAATGACCCCATGACTTCTTTTATTGAATTCCTAAATTTCCTCTCTGATATTATATACATTGTAAATTACCCACTTCACCATATCTGTATATGGTAGTATTTTAGGCCTCGCAGCTATTATGCATAAGAAGGAATAGGTTGCTTCAAAATAGGAATCTTTAGATGATACTTTAGCATCAGTTGTTGCTCTAATTACCAGCACCTTTGTATTTTCATCCTTTAATAGATTATACATGGATTCCCACAATGTAGCTCCACCATATTTGTTGCATGTAGTATCACTAAAGAGTGGATACATGTTTGAGTCCTCAGATACAGAAGGCTCAGTTGTCTGTTTGCCTTTCTTAGTCATCTCTGAGCGTTATTTCGTGAGATTGAATAATAGAGAAATCAAAATGAAAGTAAAGCGGAGATAATAGCAGATATTTAATTAAAACAACAAATTTGATAAGGATGGGACTTTTATTGCAAGCACGAGTAAATAGATACAAATCTCCTCGAGCCTTTAAAAGAGTAAATGAGGTTTATTTTTATTAATTATGAATTATGGATTTTGTGTGATTCTTTTTAGGTCTTTTCAAAAACATCACATTGCAAACCCGAACGATATTTTGAAAAGATAAGATTTAAATTCAATGCTTATTTTGCGATTGCGATAAATCGTAATATCAGAAAACTGCGATATCAAAAAATCAAAATATCGTAAATTCATAATGGTAATATTTCGTAACATCACAACATCGCAAAATTGAAATATCTTAAAGTCATAGTGGTAATATTTCAAAACATTGCAATATCGCGTTATCGCAAGATCATAAGATCACAAGATCGCAAGATTGGAGTTATTCTATTTTGAAAGTTATTTCTTAATTTTTGATTTGTGATGCGTGATGTATTATTCTGGTGGATTTTTCCTTATACGAAGAATTCTTTAAGTGCTTTATATACTTTTAGAAATATTTCAATGCCTTTACAAATAGAGAAACATAACATTTAATCTTAAAAAGGGTTTTATTTATCACGTATCATGGATTCTGACAAATGGTTATTTGTGTTACCTTTGGCTTGTGTGATATATGATAAAGCGAAAATTGCTTAGTCCTAAGTGACTTAGCTCAATGCTTTAACACTTTTTATAGGGAAAAAAACTCTTACTTGTTAGCTTTTTCTTGAAAAAAGTAAAAGGGCCCCCATTTATTATTAAAGTAAATATGAAATGAGGGTGTTGTTGAATAGTACAACACTAGGTTATATAATTTTATACATTCCCATATTTTTAGTTGAATTGTTTCATTATTTCTTTCTATAAAAATAAAAAAGAGTGTCGCTGAGTTTGAATCAATCAAGATTAGCACAATGGATTTCTGAAATCTCTCACTTCATTATCTAAGACAATTTTTTACATAGAAGTTATGAAGTTCATTCAAGTTTCTGACTTTGTTGTTTATCGCAAGATTATAATCAGTTACATTAGCACAACTTCCATTTACGATGTACTATTGTGAGTGGTAAATTGAAATATTTACATTTTACAATTTAGTTGGTTTTCTTGCTCCTCTTCAATAACATCTTCAGATATAATAGCTTGTGATTTACAAAAATATGTAATGAAATGAGGTATCATTATTCCTCACTCTTTAGATAATTTAAATGTGAGAAAAATAGTAGCACAGAGAAAACCTTATAATGGAATTCCAAACTTATGCTTCAGGAAAGATAAAGCAACATTGTGCATAATGTTGAAAGTTACACATAACCCGATCAAACACCAATCCAATAAAAATTGGCTTCAACAAATAATACATGATATTATAGTGTAGCATGTCCAACTAATTTATTGGAGTTGTCATTGATAGTCTAGAAAAAGATGAATTATTTAGATAAAATACAAATATTCAATATTTATTTCCTAGATTATGATAATAAGACACTTAACCAGGACATGATACCACTGACTTTGTACCATCTGCAAGCTAGAAATTCATTCATTGCTATGGCATTGTGACCATAGGATATAATTTAATGCTCACATTTTGACCATAAGATATCAGTGAACACCAGTATACCCAAATCCACTAGCTAGGTATATTATATGTTCCAAAAACGTCAAATAAAGTTAAGCATTTTTTGTAAACCGAGTTCTTCTATCTGTAAAGCTCAATATTTATCTACTGTACTTTTTCTTTGGAGTAAATAATCAATTTCATACCATGTTTTCACATACCTCTCGATACCAAAAATCCTCTAAGAACAAACAAAACGAGCAAAGTGAATGATCGAAATCTTTGTGAGATAATCATGTCTAAATAGATCAATGAGGCTTTGAATTTCAAATGTCAGAATGAAATATGATGCATCATAAAGAGGAGGAAGAATTGCTTAAATAAACTACAACAACCAAGGAAATCTCCTCGGTTACTCATTGCATATTTTAGTGCTCTGACAATTGAAATAATTTTGACGTCCCTGCTTTAAAGCTTTTTTTCATAAGGTTAATTTGCGAGAGGGGTATGTTACATTTTGTTTTCATTCATTCATCAATGAAACATAAACCAAGTATATATAGATATAGTTTCACATAAAGTGATTTGAAGTTCAGTTTTAATTTTAGGCTACATAGAAAGAATCAATGTCTACAATTAAATTTCTTCATCTAGTTGTATCTCTTCTAGACATACAATCCCATAACTTTCTTGAATTGGGATAATGAACAAAAAAATAGATTTCCTAATTTATATTCATGTAAGGTGGCTTTCCAATAGTGGAAAACAATTTCAAATAATAAAGTGAATAGTATTGTATAAAATGTTCCTATATGACAAAAAACAATGGGGTGAAATATAACTCGTTCATGTCTTGGATTTTTTTTCATCGAAATTTGGTGATGCAAATTTTTTCAAAACTACAATTTTTAGTCACTTAAAATGTCCTTTTGAATGAATAAATGAATTCAATGCTTTTAAAACCCCTTGGGTAACTTGGTTTATGTAGACTACATAAACCAAACTTGAAAACAAATCCTTGTCAATTCAGACAAAATTGGCCAAAATATATGCCCGAACAAAAAAAAATTAAAACTTAAAAAAATTAGACTCCACGAAAAAAAATGATAGTATGACTAGTATTTCTGGAAATTGACTTTTTAGTAATTCTCTACTAAATATATTTTGCATGACACACAAGTCTAATATGGCCTACATATAACAACATAATAAATTCTTTCATATATATATATATATATATATATATATATATATATATATATATATATATATATATATATATATATATATATATAACTGGACTCTTTGCATGTGTTACTAATTCATAAATTTATTAATCCGACAGTCTCCTAGCCATATCTATCGAATAATCAAAAGGTTGATGAACTCATTTACTGATTAATTGATTAATAATATTTATTATGCTTATAGTCATGTTTAATGAAAAAAGGATATAGAAATTCATTTAGGCACAAAGGCTATAAAATTTTCCTCTCATCCTCCGGTGCAAAACCTATAACATAGTATGCAACACAAACGCAAATTCTTGTTTCTAACAAAGAGAGTGGCATTCTCACTATCCATGATGGTAAAACATAAACCCAACATGGATAGAACATAAGGTCTCTTTTCTTGTAGAAAAATGGAAGACAACTAGCTATAATTTATAATTCCTGGAAACCATTGAGAATTATATGAGCTAGTCCAAAGAAAAGAGCTCCCATGTACATGTTTCCATCATTAATAATCGAGTGATGTGTAAAGTAATGATAATTGTGAATTAAAAAATGGCATGCCTTCTCATAATTTGGGTTCCAAATTAACTATGTTATTTTGAATATATATATAAAATATTTTCTCTTCATAAGAAACAATATTATGGAAAAACACTCTTTGAATTTGTTCATTTTACTGACACCATAATTAGAATATGTAAAAGTAATGGGATGGTTATTTTTTCTATAATATGGATGTGATAACTCTTCTAAAAGGTCCTTTCCAACATGAAATTAACTGAAAGCCTCTACAAATTCCTTTACAGGTATGTAACGATAGGGTTTACTTTCAACTACCCAATACTTCTCTTGATCCTTACTCGAGGTCACAAATAAAATTTAAGTAGCTTCACCGTAAATCAAATTAAGAAGTGAAATTTAACTAACTTTATTTGCAAGAAAAAATTAAGCAATCCATTTAATCATTAATGTTGTGAATGGATAGAAAGAAACCATAGTAAACCCACAAAGTTTTCAAGCTCCACAACAATCATATCTATGAAAATGTTTTAAACCTTTCCATTTTGAGGTATAGATGATAATTTTTAACTACCACTCTCAATCTAGTGGACAAAAAATAATTGTATCATAAATTATACTTCTTGTAACAAATTAGCAACATATTTTTTTTCCAGGCACTTGAAGCCCATGGACTTGAATAAATCAAGCACAGATTCTCGAGGTCCTTAATAAACTACCTCGAGGTCCTTCAGAGAACAATACGATGTTATTAAATAATTGATATGTTTTGGGGGAAGGTTGTAGAAGAGAGATCAAACGAATAATTTATGGAATCAAGGTTGTTACCCTTCAGTGTTAAGGATTATAGGGTATTCCTTGTAAACATGTATGTATCTTGGAATAGTTTATACCATCATCAAAATATCTCCTAATAGAAGGTGGTTAGTAATTTCTCAATGGATATCAAATACAAGTGCATATGAAAGCCAAGTTTTCAGGGCTTTTATTACTTCAATCAATTGTGAGCACAAGAAACTCAACAATAAAATACCTTGCTTCAAGAAAATCAAGCCCTTGAGCTCTGAAACAGAGGTAAAGGTACAAGATTTGACCCTCTATTCTCTGAGCTGAAATTTTTATGTGCTTTCTCTTTGCAGTTGTTGTAACATTTTTTGACACCATTAAGAGTTACAAAATCCTTTAAAAAAAATTGCCATCTTCCTTCAATTTTATCCTTTCCTTGACAAATACCTCCCTCTAAATATCATTCCATCTAACCCTTTCCAGTTATAAATCATGAATTGTATGAGGTTTTTATAAATGTCTCTGAGTTATTTTTAATATTTTTTTATTTTAAATGAAATTTAATTATATAAAGTATATATTATTATATTTTTTATGAAATTATTGATCTAAAATGTTAAACATAATTTAAAAATAACAAGTGAGCCCAATATCTAAACTATGACAACCACATTTATTATCATTTTATATATGCTAGCCAATAATAAATTCACAACTCAAATAAATCTTATGTCCCCACCCCACACTTCACACATTAAACTCCCATAATCTAAATGTCTCGAGATGTGTCTACCCCCCCGAAAAGTTGTTTCACTTTTACTGTTTTTTACAACTGCCATGCTCTCATGAATTTAAGATCCCCCTCCAAAACCATTTAGTAGCTAGGGGCCGCCTATTCGACTTTCAACCTACTCCCTCCCCCCCCCCATTAAATGTGGAAGGAAGTATTACAAGGTATCAAAGGAAATTTTTATAGTATAAAGTCTGTACGGAAGGAGATAATGGAAGGAATACTTATATAGTCATATTTTTCTAAAATAAAATTATGGGCTAAAGCATAAGGTAAAATGAGGATGAAGTTTCCAAAGCTAGAAATAAATGTTTTCTTTCATGTAGGATAATTTTAGAGAGGTAAAATTAAATTATGGGCAAAATCATAAGGTAAAATGAGTTTGAAGTTACCAAAGCTAGAAAGAAATGTTTTCTTCCTTGTAGGAGTCTATATTGAAGGAGATAATGGAGGGAAGACTTATATAGTTGTATTTTTCTCAAATGAAATTATGGGCGAAATCATAAGGTAAAATGAGGATGAAGTTTCCAAAGCTATAATTAAATGTTTTATTCATTGTAGGAAAGGTAAAATGAAATTATGGGAAAAATCTTAAGGTAAAATGAGGATGAAGTTTCCAAAGCTTGAAAGCTATCTTTTCTTCCTTGTCGGATAATCTTACAGAGGTAAAATGAAATTTTACAGAGAAGAGAGATATTTTTTTCTATTGTATAAGGAGGAAAATAATTTTAGAAATGAAAGATATATGTGAAGAAAATATCTGGATAAACTCTTATCCAAATATTTTAAGAAAGTAAAAAGGTAAACTAAAAGATATTTTACCAAACATGGAAAAGAAAGACATTTTTCAAAAACCATGAAAAGGAAATCAGTCGAAGGTTTTATGAAATATATTTATGAATATTATTTATTCATAGATATATAAATTCAGGGGAAAAAAAATATGGATTTAAAAGCAAGACATGTATTTCAAAAAAAGACGATGATTTTACGGGATAAAATAATTTAAGGAAATATTTTGAGATTTCATTTATGAAATTCATGAAAATAGAAAAATATGAATATATAGGTTTGATTTAACTATGGAAAAAAAGGTTAACATATGGTTTCATTTAACTCCAAAATGAAAATAATTACCTGATAAAATATCTGGAAAAATATAAGAAAAGATGCAATTATTTTTTACATTTTGGACTCATAAATAACAATCATCGGGAAAACTAGTTGATACAGGTGAAAAAGTTAATCAAATTCGAAGGGAAGGTAATATATTTTGTGAAAACAAATTCAACCACTCCAAATTACAAGGTAGGGGATTAGCATCAACGAACCAATTTCTAGATTGGAAGGTTAAATATTTCCAAACAGTTCCAAATTTCTTGCAGTTTTCCAGTGATTGTTTTTATTTTTAGTATATTTTTTAGGTTTTTATTCTAGAAATATAGATAGATTTAGCTTAATGTAATGTTATATATATTGTTTCAACTATAATGTAACAAGGGTTGGATTTTTTTTCCAAAACCTTGTTACTTTGTGAAACGTTTATGACAAAATTCCTAATTGAAGTATTCTAGCTCCAGTTCATGACATAATTTTTTATTCCATTTCTTTCATGCTTTATTTCTACACATGTTCAAGGTAACTTAGGATATCTGGGTAAGAGTAGATTAAGTGTGAATATCTCTAAAATCCCCTTGAAAATTTATGGTCATTTAAATATTAATTAACCGAATTGATTGTCTTGATTAATTCCTCTGCATATGTTAATTGTTTCCTTCTGTCATCTCTTAAATGTGTTATTTTTTGCTGTAGAAATATTCTACATGCATGCACTTTGATTGGTTGATCAAGTATTCAATATGACTGCTTAATTATCACTAATTCTCTTATATTCTTCAATCAAACTCTCTAAAAACCATGTTATTATGTTAAGAGAGGGATTAATTCATGGGAAAAGATTATAAGATCATCAAAAAACATCCATAATAAGTCATAGATCTGGAAATTGTGCTACATAGGCTATTGTCTAGTGATAGTGAACAACATTAAAAAAATCCTCGTAACACCTGAGGGATCCCCCTCTGGTTCAATGGCCAACTTGAACCTAAAGTTTGGTCGAGTTTTTTTTTGGGTGTAGTTTTGCAGCCAAGAACTACCTACGAGAAATAGATACAACATTTGGTGCCATTGTCGAGGAGCAAAGTAACGAAGAAATATTTGCCCGAAGAATGATAAAGACTATTTCTATTCCTTGCTGGTGAACAAGGATTGGGAGTTTGATATTGGTTGCAATTCATTAACCTAGAGGCTCAACCTTGTTTATATGGATATTCTAATGGGTTATCAATTCCCCTGGTTTGAGATGTCAGTTGGATTCAACAACATATCTCTCTTCTTAATGAAAATAATAAAAAATTTCAAACATCAACAAATGATGCAATCCTCAAATTTCAGTTGTAAGCATTAGTTTCCTATGGATTTTTTGTTTCATATTGTACATAATTTTCAAGTTAGTAGCTACTAGAAAGTGATATGTTAGTTAATAAAATTCTCACTTGGTTGCACTGGAATTCATATTACACCTAACAATGGAGATTTCCAACTTAGTTAGATAGAGGTTGTGTGGGATTGAAATAGTAATTTTTAGAATTTAGTATGTAGTGTGTGGTTTTTAGAACAAAACAATTTTAGTGTGCAGTAGATTAGTAGTTGTTTCGCCTTGTGCTTTAAGCTTTAAGTATGTATTTTGGTTTTCTTGAAGTGCAATAAGTTGCAGGAGATTGGAAGAATAACATTGGTTGAATATTGAATCCACTCGCACAATGTATTTTCATACTATTGATTTCTAAAATATATTAGGCCTTAGTATGCAATAGTGTCAATGTTGAAGGTAAGTTCAGAAAAGGACTGGTAAAAATTGTTGGTTCCAGGTTCAGGTTGAAGTCTTATATTGCAACATATATTGTTTCATTTTTATGAGAACATGTTTCAAGCCATATATTGCAAGTTTCATAGTATCGATGATTATTTTTCTTATGAAATGACTCCATTCCCAATGAGTTCAAGGAAACTGGTATACGAGGTTTTCTACATCCCACAGGGGGAATCAACCCCTAGATGGAGCCTATGTTGTAACTTTTTTTGACACAATTAAAATTTACAAAATCATTTAAAAAATATTGCCACCGTCCTTCAATTTTATCCTTGCCTTGACAAATATCTTCCTTTAAATATCATTCCTTCTAGAACCCTTTCCATTTATAAAGGATGAATTGTATATTTTTTTTTATAAATGTATGTGAGTTATTTAAAAAAATATATATTTAAAAGAAATTCAATTTTATAAAATATATATAATTATATTTTTGATAAAATTATTTCTTTAAAATATTAAAGTTAATTTAAAAATAACAAGTCAACCAAATCGATAAAATATAGGAACCATATTTATTATCATGTTATATACATCAACCAATAATAAGTTCATAAGTCAATTCAAACCTATGTCCCCACCCTGCACTTCACACTTTAAACTTCCATAATATAAATTCCTTGAGATGTGTGAATAATAAAATTGATGGTTTTTTTTCGGGAGGGGGAAGTTGTTTCACTTTCATTGTTTTTTACAAATCTCATGCTCTCATGAATTTCATACCCCCCTCCAAAACTATTTACCAACTACCTCCCCCCCCCCCGCTGCCAAAAGACCATTGTAAAACCATTTTTTGCATTGATGTAACACCTTATAAATGTGGTGGAAAGGTCTACGAGGTATCGAAGGAAATTTTTATATTATAAATATCGTATGGAAGAAGATGATGGAGGGAAGAATTATATAGTCGTATTTTTCTCAAATGAAATTTTAAGAGAAAGCATAAGGTAAAATGAGGGTGAAGTTTCCAAAGCTAGAAAGAAATGTTTTTTTCCTTGGAGGATAATTTAACAGAGGTAAAATTAATTTTTATAGAGGTAAAATTAAACTTTACGGAGAATATAAATAATATTTTTTGCTATGGTATAAGGAGGAAAATAATTATAAAAAGGAAAAATGTATGTGAAGAAAATATTTGGATAAACTCTTATCCAAATATTTTACAAAATTAAAAAGGGAAACTAAAGGATATTTTACCAATCATGGAAAAACAAGACATGTTTTTCAAAAACCATGAAAAATAAATCAGTCGATGGCTTTATGACATATATTTACGAATATTATTTACTCATAGATATATAAATTCAGGGAAAATAAGACATGGATATAAAAAAAAAAGACATGGATTTCAAAACAAGAGGATTGTTTTACGAGATAGAATCATTTAAGGAAATATTTTGAGGTTTTATTTATGAAATTCATGAAAATAGAGAATTATAAATTTATAGGTTTGATTTAACTAAGGAAAAAAGGGATAACATATGGTTTGGTTTAACTCCAGAATGTAAATAATTTCTTGATCAACTATGTGGAAAAACCTAAGGAGGCATGAAATTATTTTTCAGATTTTGGACTCAGAAATAATAGTCAAATGGACAACCAATTGATACAGGTGGCAGAGTTAATCAATTTTGAAGGGAAGATAATAGGTTTTGTGAAAACAAATTCAACCAATCCATATTCCAAGGCAGAGGATCAACATCAATGAACACATTTACAGATTTGAAGAATGAAGATTTTCTAGTAGTTCCAAATTTCCTATAACTTTCCAGTGATTATTTTTTATTTATGGTATATTTTTTAGGCTTTTATTCTAGAAAGCTAGAAAATTTTAGGTTAATTTAATTTTCTATATATTTTTTCAATTGTAATGTAACAAAGATTCTCTTTTTGGTGGAGATTGAAGAAGACGAGCAGATCGAATGATTGAGACGAGATAGGTCATGGAAACCTAGGGTTTCCCTTGCCCCTCCTGTGGGCGCCGATAGAGTTCCTAATCCATCCCACCTACATCACTGAGATGATTCCTCTCTGCATTCTGAGGATCAACCAAATGACATCAATGACAGGAGGGAGGCAGGAGGTACTACACCCCCAATGGAGGAGAAGCTGGTGGCCCAGTTGATAATAGCAAAATTGGTTAGACTGATCCACCACAGAACGGTTTGACAAACACTGCAGAGCTTGGAGAAAACCCTGCAACCCATGTGAATGATGAACAAGACAAAAAAAGGACAAAATAAGGAAATTTCCTCAACCTGCATTCATATCGTGACCACACGGCCAGAGATCTGCTTCCCGGTTGAAAGAATTAATAGCAAAATCCAATAAATGCATGATCATGCTCTTATTGGGAAGTTTATTGGCTTCTGGCCAACCGAGAAACATCTCAACGACTGGATAAACTCCAACTAGAAGCCCAAAGGCCATGTCACACTCCAAATTGGACCCAAGGGTTTTTTCAACATCATTTTCACCTGCATAGAGGACAAAAAAAGGGTTATGGATGGAGGACCTTATTTTTTCAATGCAACTGGCCTCTTCCTCAAAGATTGGATTAAACTTTTTGACCCTGACAAAGAAGACTTCAACTGGGCTCCGATGTGGATAAGGCTCTATTCCCTGCCACAAGAACACTGGGAAGAGCTAAGCCTCCAAGAAATAGGCAACCACCTTGGATCTTTCATCAAAATTGCTGAAGAAACCAAGCACAATTTTTATATTAGCTATGCCAGGATCTATGCCTACATGCATCTAGCCAAAGCTCTTTCGGACTCGGTATGTATCTATCACCATGACTTTGAATGGATCCAATCTATAGATTACGAGCATGTTCCCTTCCATTTTCACAAATTTCACAAGCATGGCCATATTTACAAGGATTTCCCTCTTAATCTACCCCCTAAGCCCTCCCCATCCCCTGAATCCTCTGACCCAGATGGCTTCACCAAAGTCTCCTCTCGTAAAAGACATGAAAAAAAATGTGTCCACACCCCTAGACCCTCTCAACCTTCCATCAGCAATAGCTTTCACCTCCTAGCCAGCCAATCCTCGTAGCAGGACCCCCCAGCTTCCTCTGCTCCCCTCAGCAAAACCCCATCAACCCCTCTTCACCCCATAAATCCTCTACCTCAAGTTTGAATCCTAATAAAAGCTCAAAGCCCTCTAAAAAAACTTGCAAGACAAGCCTCAAGGATCCAAGAAGAGAGACAAGAAAAAGGAGAACTCGTCATCTGCTTCCATCCAGATCAAAATACTCCCTTGGATATCAACTCCAACATGGAGGAGGACACTCAGGGTATCCCTCCTCAGAAGGAAGCTCAAGATAAAGTAAAGAATCAAACCCCATTCACTTACATGGAAGAAGAGCCAAAAACCACAGACTTCATCAATTTGGACATCACTGGCTTTGGAATATCTTTCAATACTAAGCAATATCACACCATTCTAGCTAGGAAAATTGACATCCTAGATTAAGCTCTACTCAAAACTTAGCTTCTTAAAGGAGGCAAGCAGTTTGGCATCCAGGGAGAGAACGTACCTCGGGAAATAATAAACATCATCAGAGAATCTAGAAAAAGAGGTAGACCTACAGATCTACAACGACATATTATTTTGGGGGATCAACTGGTTGAATCTAGACGATACCCTAAGTTGAAAAAGTTCTATAAGGTCCTCACCCACCAGTCTAAATGATGAAACTAAAATCATGGAACATTCGAGGGATCAATAGCCCCTCAAATATCCGAATGATAAAAAATAGAATCAGGTAACCCTTCAATATTTTTTATGCAGGAAACCAAATGCTCCACCAACACCTTTCATTCTATCCTAACTAGGCTATGGCCTGGCTATAATACTGTAACTGTTGATGCCCCGGGGTCCTCCAGAGGGCTGGCCAGAGCTTCGAACCCTGATTTCCTCTCTATCTCTAACCTCCATGTTTCTCTCAACTTCATTTAAGCCTCCTTCCATCTGTTAGGAACCAACATCCACGGCCACCTCACCAATATATACTTCCCCCAATCCACTGCTCGTAAAATCTAGCTTTTGGACGATGTTGAATCTGTTAATGCCCAACAAGCCTATCCCTTCTTGATTCTATTAGGTGATTTTAATATGATCACCAATCTCAATGAAAAACGAGGAGGCTGTCTGCACCTTGATAATGATAGCTATCATTTTAAAGACTTCATCCTTCAGAATCAAATGATTGATCTGCCCACCTGAAATGGGCTTCCCACCTAGAATAACAGAAGAAGAAGATCCCAATAGATTTCTTCTCATTTGGACTACTTTCTCATATCGAAAGCCTTGATTCACTCGAGGGGTTACATCTTCTCCACTATCCTGCTTGTCGTGGGCTCTCATCACTAGCCCATCAAACTGCAATGGATGCACCCTGGCAGAGCTAACAATAAACCCTTCCACTTTGTGTAGTTTTGGTTCCCCCATCCAGGATTCAAAGAAATGGTCATCGAATGGTGGCGCAGTATCATCCCCCTAGAAGGTTCCAATATGTATCAACTTCAGAAAAAGCTAAAGATCCTAAGAACTCGGTTAAATCACTGGAATAGAACCTCCTTTGGAATATCTTCCAAAGTCATAAGGACTTGGACACTCAGATGGAAACCATCCAACAAGCTATCATCTCGGAAGTATGCATGGAGGACTTAGCTCACTAAGAACAGAGTCTCAAGAACCAAATAGAAGAAAGAGGGTTGCATGAAGAGACACTCTGGAAGAAAAAATCCAGAATTCGTTGGCTGAAAGAGGGGGAGAAAAATACCAAGTTCTTTCATTGCTCTACTATCCAACGAAGAATGATAAATCGAATCTCCATCCTAAACAATTTTCAAGGACTTATCATGGAAGCTCATGAGGACATTGAACATGAACTCCTCAATCATTTCAAGGATACCCTTGTGGAGCCACCTATGGATAGACATCCCGAAATCATTAACATCACCCAGCATATTCATTCGTTCATAACGGATGATCATAATCAAATTCTCTTGAGAGAAGTCCAATTTCAGGAAGTGGACCAAGCCATGGCTCAAATAAAGGCTGGGAAGGCAATGGGTAGGATGGTTTCACTGCCAATTTCTTCCATTTATTCTGGGAAGACATAAAGATGGAAGTCTGGGAAATGGTGGAGGAATCTCGAAGCATGCACTATATGCTTCCTTCACTCAATGTGACTTTACTCACTCTAATCCCAAAGGAGGAGCACAAAACCACCCCCAACAAGTACATATCGATCGCATTATGCAACTTCATTTACAGGCTCATCTCCAAAGTGATAGCCAATCGACTCAAAACTCTGCTACCACTCTTAATTTACCCGGATCAAACTGGTTATGTGGAGGGATGATAAATTATGGATGGCATCATTCTCACTCATGAGGTTACTCACTCTCTGAAGACTGAAAAAATTATATGTATGCTTCTCAAGATCGACCTTTCAAAAGCCTTTGAAAAACTCAGGTGGAATGACATTCACCAAATGTTGCTAGCCTTTGGCTTCAGCCCCACTTGGATTCGATGGATCATGAGCCTGATTTTGTCCCCAATATTCTCTATCTTCCTCAATGTCTCTCCCTTCGCTCCTTTCTCGCCTTCTTGAGGCATCCTCCATGGCGATCCCCTATCTCGCTTCCTCTTTGTCCTGATGGTTGAAGGGCTTGGTCATCTCATCAATCACTATGTCGCCTACAGATCTCTCAGAGGTCTTAGAATCCATCACTATCCGCCTATCTCTCGTCAGCAATTCGTAGATGATAATATGCTCTTTGGTCACCCTTCCGTCCAAGAATCCAGATCCTACAAAGTTATCCTTGACAGGTTCACCCGTGCTGCAGGCCCTATTATAAACAATGAGAAATACCAAATCTTCTTCTTCAATACTCATGTCATCACCCAATGCAACATTTCCAAAATTTTGGGCTTCTCCATTTCCTTCCTCCCTTCTAAATATCTTGCCCCCCCCCCCCTCATTGACTTAGCCATCAAGCACTTCTCCTCGAGAGAAATTTTGGATAAACTTGAGGCCAAACTTTCCCTCTGGACCCATCGAGCACTCAACATTGTTGTCTGACTTGTCCTTATAAAGTCTTTTCTTCAATCCATGCCTTTATACGTCTTCTTAGTTTTTGTTGCTCCCAAGTGTGTCCTCAAAGCTATCATAAATCTCCAAAGAAACTTCCTTTGGGTAGGAAAGAAAGATAACATGAAATGGGTGTTGTTCAACTAGAAGAAAGATTGCGGCCCCAAAATTTCTGGCAGACTGGGGCTCAGAGACACTCATCACAAAAATGTGATAATGGGAGAAAAAATCTGGTGGAATTAGATATCCAATCTAGAAGTTCCTTGGACCCAACTATGGATCTCCAACTATACGAATAATTGGCAAGCCCGGGAACTGATTTGCTTCGACACTGAGATAAATGGCTCCCTCATATGGAAAGCTAGAAAACAACACAGGGCTCTTGTTTGGAACCATAGCTTTTGGGAGGTCCGCTCAGGATTCCAAGCTAATTTTTGGGAGGATTCATGGCAAAAAATGCCCAAAACTGCCTCTCTTTCTCAAATCAATTTGGGAGGAAATTCTCAAAAATTAGGAGGACTCCCAAATCATGTACCTTTGGACTCCCTTCATAAATTCGGGCTACCGATAGTGGCTTCTTGTCAACTAGCTTCACGAAGAACGGAGGCCACATATCACTGAAGACATAAATAAAGAACTGCCCAAAACAAAAATTTGCTTCACTGAAGGAGATGATATTGCTATATGGGGATATTCAAATTGAGGCACCTTCACCACCTATCACTTGCTCCTCCCCAATCCTTAGTCCCCTCAAGATGTAATATGGTCTCAGATCTGGCATCCCAGAATCTGGCCCAAACTCTCCACCTTCTTATGGATTCTCAGCAAAAGGCGCATCCTTACTTCAGACAAAATACTCAAAAAAGGATTCATTGAACCCTCCTGATGTCTGAATTGTGGCAATGCGGAAGAAAACATAGAGCACCTCTTCAACTCCTACACCCTTGAAAAAACTCTATGGGATAACATTTCTTTGCAGATCAGAATATCGGATAAATAGCGAGGAGACATTCTCAATAATATTTGGAATTTGCCACCTTCCCCCTTCCATAGAGATCTACTCAATTCCCTCTGGATCATCCTCCCTTGGCATATTCTTTGGTCGATATCGAAGGAACGCAACCGTTGCATCTTTAGAGATCAATCCACCCCCCCTAACATCCTTAGGACCAACATTTGCAACAATCTTCAGGAATCACTTGCGTTGCTTCATTGGAAAGACTGTGATTTCCCCTCCCACCCCCCTGAAAAATTCATCTAGTCCAACTGAAATCTCTCCCTTCACTCTCATCTGATCATTGAGCCCCCTTCAAACCATTCACCCTGGACTCCCCGTACTTGTTCTCCCCCTCCTACTAGCCTCTTCAAACTCAATTTTTATGGTGACTCAAAAGGTAATCCAAGAGACACCAATTTTGGTGCTATATTGATAAATTCTGCTGGTGATGCCCTTTTGATCTAATTTGGCTCCATTGGATGGGACACCAACAACTCTGGTGAGTTAGAAGGACTATTTCAAGGCCTCCTTCCAGTGCAAGAGAACAATTTCTTTCCCTTGTAAATTGAAGGCATGGAAAATTTTAGGGGCTAATATTCGCAAGTGGGCTAATTTTCCATGGTTTTTCCAAAAAATAGATTTTCCAATTTCCATTTTTTTATAAAAATGATTCGCCCAAATTTTACAATATAAAATTATTTTACCTAAAATATCGCCAACATTATATAGATAATATATATAATATCATTATAAATTTGAATAATTTTACAAATACATCATAAAAATTTTATAGTTTTCATATTAGGAACTGGTGAGATTCGCCATTTTTTTAAACTTCAAAATAATTTTCCATCCTTAAAATTTTCCCTGATTGAAGGAGACTCCCAAATCATCATCGAAATTGCCAATGGCCTTAAGTCAGTATTGTCAGCCTCTAAATTCTCTATGAGTTAGATATTAGCGGTTCGCTTCAACCTCCTTGGGAAATGGCTCCTTTGACATGTTGCAGTCACTTTCAAACATATCAGAAGAACTGCTAACGTCATCGCGGATCTTTTGGCCAACAAAGGAGTTACTCACACTGCTTCTCTTACCATAGGTCGGATCTAAACTCTTGATGATGAAGCTCTCAGAAATGACTACACACTTTTAGTGCTCAAAGATCTTCCACCCCCGGATGCGGGTGTTGGACGATGAGAATTCTTGCCACTTGGGCACCATGTGGCAGAGCACCTATCGTCCCCACGTGCCTTTATATGGTTGCCCACCCTATGATAAATGTTGGAGCATGGCTCATTTATTTTTCACCCCTGCCATCTTTCCTTCGACGTCCTTCCACTTTTTCTCATTAATTTTTCTTTTTCTGCCTCGGCCTACTCCCATGGCTCTTAGATTCACCATCCCCACTCCTCCCTCCTCCATTCGCCTTTCCCTCCAGCTCTGTGTGGTTAGTTCTGGCATCTCTGTCATGACTCCACCCCTCTTCTCTCCTCCCTCTCTCTTTGATTTCTTCACCGTGAAGTGTGGCTCCTCGGCTGCTCCTGAGGTCTACCCGTCCCATTCTCAATTTTCCTCTCATTTTCCTGCCATGTGGAGACATCATAGAATGAGGTGTCACAGAGCAGGTGGGTGAGGTATCCCCTCCAGGCCTCATCCAATGCCCACCGTGGGAAGGGAGGTGAATCTCTCCATGGGTTGGGAGGAGTCGTACCTTCTCGACCCTATAAAATTCATCGCCCATCTCTCCCTCCATCTCCCGAGCCCTCCATCTGAATCCTCTGGCCTTCGACCCAAAAAATGACCCCGTAAATCCACCATTCAGTCTGCTCCAACCTTCTCTCCTCGAAAAATGAAGGCCCTGCCTATGTAGAGCACTTCTAGCAGTGGTCATGGCTCTAGTAGTAGTACTGGTTCAAGCCCAAGTGTTGTTTCTTCCTCCTTCAACTGTCCATGTGTTCAAGAAGGAGAAGGATGAGTATCTATATTCTTGCAGGATTGTGGAAGAGCCACCCGACCCTCCATATAATAATGCCAGCTCACCATCAGTCTAATTGCTGGGTGCTCATTCCCTTTTCCTGCTATCTTTTGGTGTTTTCTAGCTTTCCTATGTTTTGGAACTATTTTCTGTTATGGTTTTGTATCAGTCTTATAACTCGTCAAGCTAGTTTCCCGCTTTGGGCATCTCATAATCTTCTCTTCTCTTGGGTTGGTTTCCCCACCTGGGGCAACCCTTACTTTGTTGCTATGCTTTCGATACTTCCCTCTGAAATTGGCCTGCCAACTCTAGAGGATGAGAATTGTATTTTTTTGACGTGCATGATATAATAGAAGTAGCCTAATTTAGAAAATAAAAAGGGTTGGATTTTTATGCCAAGACCGTGTCACTTTGTAAAAATTTTAGTACAAAATTCCTAATTGAAGTATTCTAGCTCCATTTCAGAACATAATTTGTTTTTCTTGTATGTTTTTCAGTGCTTTCATGCTTTATTTATGGACATGTTCGAGGTAATATAGGAGATCTCAGTAAGAATAGACTAAGTGTGAATATCTCTGAAAGCCCCTTACAAGGTTATAATCATTTAAATATATTAATTAACTAAACTATATGTTTCGGTTAATTCCTCTACATCTGTTAATTATTGTCATCTTTCATCTCTTGAATGTGTTCTGTGAGGGTGTAGAAATATTCTACACACATCCACTATGTATGGTTTATTAAGTATTCATTATGAATGCTTAATTATCATTAATTCTCTTATATTCTTTTGTCAAATTCTCTAAAAATCGTGCTATTCTGTCAAACTGGATGCTAGGAATTTGACCAAGGACTCTGTAAGAGAGGGATTTATTCATGGACAGATATTGTATGATCATCAATAACCACCCATAATAAATCATATACATGTCCATTGTGATCCATAGATTATTTTCCAGTGACAATGAAAAACGTTAAAAGAAGCCTCGTAACACTTGAGGGAGCCCCCTCAGGTTCAAGGGCCAACTTGAACCTAAAGTTTTGTCGATTCGGTTTATCAATGTAGTTTCAAAGCCAAGAATCACCTATGAGAAATATATAGAACAAAACCAAGGAGAAACCCAAAGCAAATAGATAAATGATATTTTTTACCTAAATAAAGAGAAGAGAGGTCGACATCCAAACTGCATATAAGCCATAAATTTGATCACTTCCTTCTAAAGCTCCAACTATAATGCATACCCTTAATGCCTATGGATGATGGCCCATAGTGGCAGTAGATACATGTCCATGAAAAGCTCGATCAATTGTCGTCACCCATTTATTTTCATCTCTATGTGCTTCTTCTACAACACATTTCTTGTAAGATGATTTAAGATCATTATTTCTCCTTTAAAGAAAAATCCACTTCCTATCTCATGGTTGTATTGCCCACAATGCTTAAAGAAAAAAAATACATATACCATGATAATATAGTTATGAGAATTAATTACAGAAGAAAGTGTTGTTAACTTAAAAAATTACCTTGTATATTTTCAATATAGGATTTTCATATTTGGCTGCATTGTCTCTTGAATTATGTTCTTCGTCTAAAATAAAATTAAGGCACTTTTCATTTTGGTACATAGAAATACATGGAACCTAGAAATACACCTCATCTTTTAGCTCAATGAATAGTCAACCTAAAAAATGAAAAACATAATTTTTAAAGCACATCAACTTGGCTATAAAATGAAAGAGAAAGAAATATATAAACTCACTTCTAATTTTTTATTATGAAACATCTGTAACACATTGGAAATTTACTTCACAAGTTTTCCCTTATCAAGTTTTGTTATGTGTTGAAACTCTAACCTCATTGGTACAACTAATGAGCTGAATGTTTGTTCATTATCCATTTTTTCTCAGGTACTGTATCCTAATTCTATTGAATTCAACCTGATATCTCTTTAAACAATTGAATAAAAGAGACAAAACATTTAGTTTCAAAGTTATAATAAGACAAAAAGTGAACCCTCTTAAATTTAAAAAAAATGATGTCGTACTAACGAGGTGTAATAATGTATATTCAAAATTTTGTAGAAATGGGAATATATTATTGTAATTATATTTTTCCACATACTACCGAGATGAAAGAAACGAAATTTAATTCTTTGTTGAAATTCTTTTTTTCCTCCTACTGTTGCATCAAAAATATAATATACTTCTCCATTTCAAGAGCTTATTATTTTATTTTATACCCATCCATTACAGACTATAATAGAATTAGCACAACCCAAAAACAGGAGAAAGGAAATGCCAAAGTGATATGGGTAGTTATTTTGTTTCAAAATCCATAAAGGAACAATTCCTTAGCATGTACAATAGCTCTATTTTTGTAAACAAACTGTTTGCACTATTGGTACAATTTAAAGGAATTATCACAACTTCATATTTGTAACATTGTTGATAATAACTTGAATTGTATTTTGAACTAAGTTTGTTTTTTCTACAAAGAAACCATCACTTAAAAAATAGCTTATTTAGATGAATGTAAAACATAATTTACATCATATGTCAAAAACAGATGTTGTTATTTTCTGAGAAAAAGATGTCTGACAAAACTGAAGTCATGTGATATTCTGAGTGCTTCATTTGTACTAGATATATTTACTTATTATCTTCTTTTAATGTCATTGAGGGTCAAGGAAGATTTCCATGTTTTGCAACCAACACAACTTTTACTAATCAGTAATGTATAAGGCCACCTTCTATGATTTCAAATGACATTTCCCAAGGGCTTAGATCTAGCCCAAGTAAAAACTTGTATAATTTTTCATAAAACAAATAGGAAAAAATAATATAACCTTTCCATTATTGGTTTCTTACCATGCGCCATAAAATTATAGGTGGTGATATCATGTAACCTTGAAAATATCCACATGATTGTAGGTCCTCTCTCCTTATTTCAATTTCTAGAGTTTTCAATGTGACCATGAGAAGGAGAATGAACATAAATCACCCATATAATTCTACAGGAACTTTGTTAATAGGTAAATGATCCTTCTCATACTACATGTTTCATTTTTTAGCTATAGGCTAAGGAAAAGTATCAATTCTTTTTATGTTTGTTACTAGGATTTGTTGGTAATATAGGGAGATCATTCTTTCCCACAAGAAGTGATTTATCCTATTAACACACCTAGTTTCCAATTATCATCGATTATTTTAAAAATGAATTTTTACCATATTATTCCACGATGAATAGAGTCTTTTAGTTATTTCCATTTGAAATGAAAATCACTCAATTATTCAGGATTTCATTCTTTCAAAAATTTACAAAATAGAACAAAACTAAAAAATAGTGAACAAATACAGTAGATGCCATAACATAAAAAATCTACAAAACTAGTTTTGATAAATATAAGATTTAGTAGAAGTACCTCCATGGAAAATCAACAATCTAAGACTTGGAGGCCAAGTCTTGCTAAATTTTCAGACCGTTGTCTTAGAAAAATCAACCTTAAACCCAATGTAGGGAAAATTATATACTCTTATGTTATCATATCCTCAACCTCACATGTGTATCTTATCAATAGGAACCGACAAAAACAAATGAAAATTTATTTTAAAATAATTCAATTTTCTAATGGACTTGTGGTTTATAGTTGAGGTTAAAACAAGGATAGGCCATCCACCATGATTCCATTCTCATTGGTATACCCCACCCATTTTGGATGATATAAATGAAGGTCCAATATGAAATAATGGAGTAATAAAGAGGCCGAGAGAAGGTTCGAAGTGTTATAATCAAGGGGCGAGGCCAAGATGAAGAACTCAGGTGCTATAATTCAGGGATGAGACCAATTACAAATCCTAGATGAATATTGGAAGAAAAAAAATATCCATCATAACTAGAAACTATATTAAAACAAGACCATGCATTGCATTGCAACGCTTTTGCTTATTTTAAAATTTTGAAAATACAAACAAATCTCCAAAAAAGCCAAATTTCCATATGAGGCCCTCCTGCCTGCTACATATCTTGATCATGATTATCCAAGAGTCAAGTTTTTTCCATATAGTTGTCAACATCATAACGTAGGAAACCACAGAACTAATCACCACTCCTCATGCACAACCTAGTTCTTATTTTGATGGCATAAATACATACAGTACTTTCTGCCAAAAAAAGAGAAACAAAAATTTCAAACTTAATATTGAAAATATAGCCAAAACATTCCTTCTATTTGTAATGTTTAGTTTTCAAGTTTTAGCCAAGGTTGGTAGATTGAGAAATATGGCTAGAGGTTGCGTGTCAACCTCGAATGGAAAAAAATATGGTAACTCCTTTGAAAACTACCATAGAAAACACACACTCAATACATCTCCCTCGACAAATAAATATCTAAATAACTGTAGGATTAACCAATGAAATTACTTTCATGTGCATGATTCTTCAGTTGTCTAACATCATATGCATCTGAAACAACTTATATTATTGTTGTGTAGAGCTTTGCATTAGCCAGTGGCCAAGCTTTTAAATTTAATTTACTACTTCTTATGTCTAATCACAACAAATAAAATGAAAAAAATCAATGAGACACCATTGTTGGAGCCTCCTCTAAAGCCCTAAACCTATTTGAAAACAAAGACAACAAAGCTAGAGAGAGGAGGGTCTTATCGTCCTTTTTGAGGGATTACTTGTTGTCCATATGTGGTGAAAAAAACTACTTCTTACTAGTTACCTTAACCAATAATGCAGAAGCAATGATTTGGCAATGAACATTCCCATTAAAACCCATCATTATTTAATACCAATGACTACACCTATTGATAAATTCAGGCATTCATATCTTAAACCCTAATCATGTTAAGATTGATATCCTCGAGTCTAAATCCCTCTCGCTAGGATATAACTATTTGCAATCATTTAAACCAATTGCAAAAAAGTGGCTTCATTGAATAGAAAAGAGGAACCTTGAACCATTGTCACGCTCTTTATGGGGGCACAACAGGTTTTTAATTCACAAGTGCAGTAGTATCCCAAATCGTGGGTTGACCTTGGCCATAGACCCGTATAGTGGAATTCATGAGAAACCAAATTAAGCCCTGCGTATTTCTCCCACATTCGAAAGAAGTTAGCTATCCGTAAAAAGTTCCTTTTGTTTTAAAATTTATATCAAGAAAAATAAAATAATTCTAAGTTTTAATTTAAAATAATTAAAATAAAAATATAACTTTTAAGACAAGATTTTTTGTTTTTTAAACAAATGTCTTAAAATCCTTGGTCATGTAGTAGTGTCCAAATGTTATGAAGAGTGTATAATATTGTCGTTAGTCATTGTAAATATCATTGCACACACACACACACACACACACACATATATATATATATATTTGTGGATATTCTCATATATATATATATATATATTTGTGGATATTCTCATTACTTTTTTTGAAAGCTTTTATTGCTTCTTGAGTCCACCAAATTTTTATTTTTTAAACAAAGTTGCTATAGGTGTTGCTAGCTAACAATAATTGTTTAATTATAGTAATAGCTTATGAATAATAAGAATCCTTTAATTTTCTTCAAAATTTTTGGTATTAGCCATTTCATCACAGGTTTAATTTTCTATGGTGCAATTTAACAACTTTACAAGGCACAATATGAAAAAAATATTTTATTTCTTGAACTTAAAAGGCATGCTTTGAAGGATTTTCATATCTCTTCTATTAGTTTTCAAACCCTATCAACATGTTGTCAATGATTTCCAAATATTTGATATATATTAGAGTGTCATAAAAAATAGTACAATAAATTTTTGAAAGGAATATTTGAAAATATAATTCATCAAGCTTTGAAATGTTAAAAGTGCATTAGTAAGTCCAAATGACATAATAAAAAATTCACAAAGAGATTCGTCTATTCTAAAAGTTGTTAACGGAACATATTATTGCCACATTCTAATTTGATGATGATAAAGGAGATCCAACATAGTAAAGAAAATGTATCCATGTAATTCATTTAATAATTTATCAATGACAAGAATAAGAAATTTACTTAGATGGTCATTTTGTTGAGTTTTCTATAATATGGATAGATACACCATGAATCATCATTTTATACAATCATAGTCACTAGTGAAGAGAAAACACTTTGTCTAGGTTAAATAAATCATATGTTCAATATCATAGTATGGACACCTACAATATTTAATTGTTAAGCTTCTTGGCCGCAAATGAATAAAATGGTCATGATCTCAAATATGTGGAAAACCCTTATAAATTTGTCAAATACCTTGGAGTTTATATTTATTTTAATTCTAATAAATATATGATTTAATTTTTTTTATAACATTGTAAATAATTAAATAAAATTATCCAAAGTCAACAACTAATTTAATGGTATTAACCATGATATTAATAACACTTCCATCAGTATCTCTCGTAAACGAGTACAATTAAATTAATTTTTGATGGTCCATGTACGAACTTTAAGTAATTGTAAACCACCATAAATTAAAATAATTTGTGGTCCATGTACGAACTGTAAGTAATTTTGAAAAATTGAATTAGAGTTGTTAAATTTTAGCATTTTGGGTGCCCAAGGGTTTTTGATGGTGCTGAATCCATTTCCACCATAAAAAATGATTCAAACACTCTAACTACCTAATTTTTAAATTTTTTTTCCCTTGATTCCCACAAAAACTGAAGTTTAGGCTATTCTATTTCATCAGAACACTGTTGGAAATTACTCCCAACCACCACCATGAATAAAATGGCAGCATCCATACTTCAATTAAGTTCTTTTTCCAGTGAAGGACAAGCTCCATACATAGTAAATATGTATGGGAAAGCATTTAAATCCACAACCTTATTGACTGCACACAAACTTCTGTAATGTTTAGAAATGATGTCCACCCATCTCTTTGTAATAAAAACTTCCCGCTATGTTCACCTACATGTTTACCGCACTGCACATTTCACGATGTTTAACCCTTTCCTCTTAAAGCAATTGTTGAATCCTACAAACCTTGCAATGAGATTTGGTGGGACCCCTCTTACCTATTCCCATTACCATTTCCACATACAAACCTTTTTTTTTTGCTTTACTTTTACCTTTTTCCTTTTCTCAATGTCTATCGTTTAGCGTGCCGCACTTTGCACTTCGCTCATTTTAGAACTTAAATTTTTATGCTCCTTCCCAAGCCTTGTGATGGTGCGATAAGATATCGCCATCGCACATCACAATCAACAAGTTATAATTTTGATTGTTAACACTTCACAAGTTGTTTGTCATAAGTTGTGATGCGATATCTCCGTCACATATCGCAATTGCAAGATTATAAGTTTTTTGTTAAAGTTTCCATAAGTTAAATGTTTTAAGTTGTGATGCGATGCGATCGCATATCGCACGTCATAAGCTTAGGAGGATATCGCACAGGTAAATGTTGATATCGTTCAAATGAGATTTGCAAAATAGGGTGTGGATGCGATGTGGTTTGAAAGCTAAAATAAAAATATTTTCAAGTCTGGGGTTTTAAGTTTTGTACGGTGTTTCATGAAGAAATAACAGAACATGGAAGAAAGACGATTTTTGCAGTTAATTGTCCGTTAAGCATTAGATTGGCATTAATTTGTCAAGCTCCACCATTTTGTATTAAAATGATGTATTTCATATGAATACACAGAAAAATGAAAAATAGCGTTCACCTTTGTGTGCAGCTCTGTAAATCATTTTTTTTGTTTCTACATAACTATATAGAACCTATGTGTTGTTGGGGAAAATAATTTCCCCTGTTATTTCTAAATTTCCAACTTGGTGTCAGAGCGGGTTTAATCTCTTAGTGAAAGAAAGTGTTCTTTACTTAAGAGCTAAAACTTTTTTTTGAGAAGCGGATTCTACAACAGTGAGAAGGTTTTTTTTTTACACAGTTAAAATGGGAGCAACGAGCACAAGCTTCAATAATCCACAAATACCACAGTATAATAGGAATAATTATGATTATTGGGCTATTACAATGAAGGATCTATTTTCTTCTCAAGATATTTGGGAGCTGGTGGAGAATGGATTCCAAGAACCAGCAGATGCAACAACATACAGTGCTTTAACACAAGCAAAAAGAGATTTTTTGATGGACAATAAGAAGAATGAATCCAAAGCCCCCTTATATTTTTTCCAAGCAGTTCATGAAAGTATTTTCCCAAGGGTTGCAGCAGCAATGAAGTCCAAGAAAGCATGGGATACCCTCTAGATAGCCTACCAAGGAATGGCAAAGGTGAAGACAACAAAACTACAAATGCTGAGAAGAGATTTTGAAACATTATGCATGAAATATTATGATAATATAGACCCATTATTTACAAATGTAATTTGATTGGTAACCCAAATTAGGTCTCATGGTGAGACACTTGAGGAAAGGAGAATAGTTGATAAAGCTTTGAGAATTCTCGCATCAAGGTTTGATGTTATAATTGTGGCCATAGAAGAGACAAAGGATCTCTCATAGTTTTTAGTGGATGAGCTTCATGCATCACTCATGTCTCATGAGCACAGACTCAACAGAGCAACAAACTCCTCATTGGAGCATGCATTTAAGACACAAGTGTCTTTTGGTCAAGGTAGAGGTTGAGGAAGATCAAACTACCGAGGAAGAGGAAGAAGCCCAAATAGAGGTGGAAGAAGAAACCCTTCAAGCTCAAGTGGAAGTGGCAACAATCAAAATCCAAGTCAAGGCCCAAGCCAGAATGAAGCACAAGGTCATAGGTATGATAAATCTCAAGTTCAATGTCATTATTATAATAATTTTGGTCATTATGAAAATGAATGTAGAAAGAAGAAATATGACATAAGTACAAAACCAAGTGTAAATTTCACAAAGGAAAATCAGAACCATGATAACTTATTTTTAGCTTTTAATGTAACACAAGAAAAACAAAGGTATGTATGGTTCTTAGATTCAGGGTGTAGCACCCATATGACTGGAAACATAGCAATGTTTTCCAATCTAGATGAAAGTGTAAAATCTAAAGTGACATTGGGGACTGATAGCAAGGTCTCTTTCATGGGAAAAGGAAGAGTAGACATACTAACAAAGAAGGGAGAGAAGAAGTTGATGCAAGATGTTTATTATGTCCATGTTTTGAAGCATAACCTTGTAAGCATTGGAAAACTCATGCAAAATGGCTACAATGTATTTTTTAAAGATGATGTGTGCACAATCTTAAATAAGCCTCCAAGTAGACAGCTCATTGAAAAAGTTCATATAACAAACAATAGAATGTTTCCTCTCAAGATGAGGTCATATTTGAAGGAGGAAGGTGTTATAGTAGCTGTCACACAAGAAAGCTTTCAAGAAGAAGTCAAAGATGAGAATTGGTTATGGCATTTGAGATTTGGTCATCTCAACTTCAAAGATTTGAATTTTTTGCGAAGGAAAGGTATGGTGAAAGGATTTCCACTCATAGAAAAACTATACAGCCTATGTGAAGGTTGCATCTTGGGCAAACAACATAGAGAATCATTTCCAACAGGAAAGTCAATAAGGGAAAAAGAACCTTTGGAGGTTGTCCACTCAGATTTATGTGGACCAATGCAAACACCATCATTTGGTGGCAGCCACTATATTTTGGCATTCATAGATGACTCCACAAGGAAGACACGGGTCTATTTTCTAAAATAGAAAAGTGAAGTCTTTGACTGCTTCCACCACTACAAAGTTCTTGTTGAGAAGCCAAGTGGAAACTACATAAAAGTGTTGAGGACTAATAGAGGTGGAAAATATATCTCAAATTACTTCCTACATTTTTGTAGAGAGCATGAAATTCACAAGAAGTTTATAGCAAGCTATACACCTCAACAAAATGATGTTGTAGAAATAAAGAATATGACCACCATGGAAATGGAAAGGAGTATGTTGAAGGAAAAGTATTTTCCAAATGATTACTAGGTTGAAGCTGTCGCTTGTCTAACGTATATCATTGATATATGTCCAACCAAAAGTGTCATGAATAGAGTTCCTAAAGAAGCATGGAGTGGAAGAAAACAATTTGTCACTCACATGGAAGTGTTCAGAAGTGTGGCATATGCACATGTTCTGGATGAGTTGAGGAAGAAGTTGGACAACAAGGGGGAGAAATATATATTTCTTGGATACAATGATGAATCCAAGGCATTCAAGCTCTATACTCCATTAACCAAGAAGGTAATAATCAACACATATGTTCAGTTCATAGACGAGGAAGCATGGGATGGAAGTTTAGAGAAGATAGTCAATGTGAAGACATGTATGTCACATGAAGACAAAGAGGAATTGACTGCAACAAGTAATTCCTCAATGGTGGCTCCTCCTCCACCCACACAAACTCAACAAAGCACACCATAAGCAAGTAATAGGACATCATCACGCAATCAAGTACGTGATTCTCCAAGCACACCACAAGGATCTGCAACTCCATCTACTTCAAGCTCAACGCCAAGCTCATCTTCAGAAAGTATAAGAAGACCGAAATTTATAAATTTAAGTGAAATTTATGAGCAAGAAGAAGTTGATAATAGTGCTAGTATGAATTACTTATTTGCATTTTTTTGTCCTGTACATGATCTAATACACTTTGAAGATGCAGTGAAAGGAGAGAAATGGGTTGAAGCAATGAATGAGGAAATATGACCAATAGAAAGGAATGACACATGGGAGTTAGTGGACCTTCCGAAAGGTAAATAAGTCATTGGAGTGAAATGGGTCTATAAGACCAAGAGAAACATTGAAGGTAAGATAGAAAGGCATAAAGAAAGGTTACTTTTCAAAGGCTACACGCAGCAGCATGGAAGAGACTATGAGGAAACATTTGTGCCAGTCACAAGGATGGAGACAGTGTAAACAATGCTGTCAATAGTAGCACAACAAAAATGGAAAGTGTATCAAACGGACGTGAAGTCTGCATTCTTGAATGGAGTACTAAAAGAGGTGTATTTTGAACAACCTCCTGGGTATGAGGTAGAAGGTCAACAACAAAAGGTGTGTAAGTTGTGGAAAGCTCTTTATGGGCTGAAGCAAGCACCGCGTGCATGGTACAATAGGATAGATGCTTACCTGATGGATAATGGGTTCAAAAAATGTGATGGTCAACCTATTCTATACATGAAAGAAAATGAAGGTAAGATTCTTATTGTTGTTTTGTATGTAGATGATGTGATTTTTACTAGCAATGTTGTTTATCCCACCACTCACTTCAAAGTAGTCATGAAAAGTGAGTTTGAAATGACTAACTTGTGGTTGTTCTGATAAATTTTGGGCATAGAAGTGAAACAAAAAGAAAATGTAATTTTCATCTCTCAAGAAAAGTATGTTGGAGATATTTTAGAAAGTTTTAATATGCAAAACAACAAGTCATCAAAAATTCCAACTGTCATGGGGTTGAATTTGAACAAGGAAGATTACAACAACAATGTCAATATGACATTATACAAAAGCATGGTTGGCATCCTAATGTACTTGACTGCAACTAGGCCTGATATAATGTATGCAGTTAGTTTGGTGTCAAGGTTCATGGAGACAGCCAAGAAGACACATTGGCAAGCAACCAAAATAATTTTAAAGTATGTCAATGGGACGAAGGATCATGGTTTTCTATACTCGACAATTGATAATTTTAGGTGATTGATTACATTGACATTGATTGGGTTGTAAGCGTTGATGACAAAAAGAGCACATCATGATATGTTTTTCATTTGGGTTCGGGAGCCATCTCATGGGCTTCTAAGAAGCTGCCAATAGTTTCATTGTCAACAACAAAAGTTGAGTATGTCGCCGCAACAGGAGCAGCATGTCAAGCAGTTTGGCTGAGAAGGATGTTGTGGGATTTATGTCTTGAACAAGACAGAGCAACCATAATCTTCTATGATACCAGTTTAGAAATTTCACTATCAAATAATTATGCTTTCCACAAGAGGACAAAGAAAATTGATGCTAAATATAATTTCATAAGAGAATTAGTTAACAATGGTGAAGTTGTGCTACATCATTGCTCGTTAGAGGAACAATTTGCAAACATCTTCACAAAGTCGTCAACACAGATTTTTTTTTTTTTTTTCTTAAAGAATGTTTGGGAATGATCAATGGTAGCAGTTGTGATTAAGGGAGAGTGTTGGAAATTACTCCCAACCATCGTCATGAATAAACTCGCAGCATGCATACTTTAGTTAATTTTTTTTTGCAGGGAAGGACAAGCTCCATACATAGTAAATCTGCATGGCAAGCATTTAAGTCCACAACCTTATTGATCGCACACAAACTTCCATAATGTTCAGAAATGATGTCCTCCCATCTCTATGTATTAAAACCTTCCTTCCATGTTCACCTACCTCTTTACCACACTGCGCATTTCACAATGTTTAACCCTTTCGTCTTAACACAATTGATGAATCCTACAAACCTTATGATGCGATTTGGTGGGACCCGTCTTACCTATACGCATTACCATTTCTCCATACAAACCTTTGTTTTTCGCTATACCTTTACGCTTTTCCTTTTCGCAATGTCCACCATCTACCACGTCGCACTTCGCGCTTTGCACATTTTAGAACTTACCTTTTATGCTCTGTCCCAAACCTTGTGATGGTGTGATGTGATATCGCCATCGCACATCGTAATCTGCAAGTTATAAGTTTAAGTCTTAACACTTCACAAGTTGTTTGTTGTAAGTTACGATGTGATATCGCCATCGCATATCGCAATCGCAAGATTATAAGTTTTCCATTAAAGTTGTCGCGGGTTAAATGTTTTAAGTTGCTATTCATTGCAATCGCATATCGCACATGTCAAGCTAAGGAGGATAGCGCCAAGGTAAATGTTGACATCACCGAAATGTGATTTGGAAACAAGGCGCGGATGCAACGTGGCTTCAAAGCTGAAATCAAAAGAATTTCATGTCGGGGTTTTTAAGTTTTGTACATTGTTTCATGAAGAAATAGTAAAACATGACACAAGGAGGATTTCGAGCACTGAATTGGCATTAATTTGTCAAGCTGTGCCATTTTGTATTAAAATTATGTATTTCATATGAATACACAGAAAAATGAAAAATAGGGTTCTCTAGGTTTTACCTGTGTTTGGCTTTGTAAATCATTTTTTGTGTTTCCGCATAACTGTGTAAACTCTGAATCGTTGGAGAAAAGATTTTTGCGTGTTATTTCTAAATTTCCAACTTAAGACAAAGCCCAAATTTAAATGGATATCACTCATTCTACAGATTTTTTTATTTTGTGCATACAAACGATCATCACATTTCAATGGGTCATGAGAAATCTGAATGAGTCACCTGATTGGATCAAACAGAAAATAGAACCCTACGAAGCTTCACTGACTGGTTTTCAGGTTCTTCAGTGATTGGTTCTCAGGTTTGCACATTTGTTAAGTTTACAAACATCATAAATCTTTCTTTAGTTTTGCACGGTTAGGCTTGTACGGCTTGGATGTCCAATTCTGAGTAATATTGTATTTTTGGGTTAAAATGGAGTAGTTTAATTGAGAGTCAAAATGAATTTGTTGACGGGCGTTATAATTTAGAGCAATAATGTGATTTGATTTTGTTTTATTGTACTTTTGAATGGATTCCTAAAATGTTTGATTTTGTTTTATTGTACTTTTGAATGGATTCCTAAAATGCGTTGAGGTACTGAGATTAAACCATTTAAAATTAATGTCCTTTAAAAATCTCTATTTTATATTTTATTTTGGGCAAAATTTATCAAGGAAAAATGCCCAGAAAATTGTTTATTAATTAAATTACACTAAATTAAATATGATTTTACTTATATAAATAGGTCTAGTGCTTTGAAAAATCTTGATATTTGAATTAGATTTTTTTTATTGAAATACTTTGATATAATTATGAATAAAATTATAATTTTAAATTCTTTAAAATATTGCATAAATAAATTCAATACTTAAAAAAAACTTTAAAGCACCAAAATTATAGAGATGGCACAAACTTGTAATTTTAGCAAAACAATCTATCAAATAAAATTACCCCTAAATATGAAAAAAAGCTACAACATAACAAAATTTCTTTTCGTGGAAAACATTTACAAGTACAGAAGCCACCAGACCGCTCTCTGATATACCACCACCATGCCTGCTCCTTTTGATATGGGTTGGGTAACGCATAAAGTTGAGAATGCTGGCCAGATCTTGATCAATGAAAATAATTATTCAATAATGGTGGACTATTTGATAATTATATAATAATGGTGGACTATTAGTAGGTGATTATTTTAAAAAAATAAATGTATAGAGATTTATTTATTGATAAAAAAATGTAATATTTATTTATACATTTTTTATTTATATGTATGGGAAGTAAATTGATTGGTTTGTGCTAAATTTATATGAAATATATTTTAATTAAAGTAAGAATTTTTATCTGAAACACTTGTCAAATTTAACAGTTTGCACAATTTTAATGTTAATGTTAATATTTTTACTCAAAAAAGTTGAAAAGCAGGAAAAAAAAATAATTATATCTAATTTTCAAATCATTTTGTGAAGAGCAATTTTCCCATTTTCCAGTCAAATTCCATCACTGTTTTATAATCAAATAATCAGATCATTAGAATAAATGTCATAATCATTCCATCAATGTTTCATAATCAAATAATCAGATCATTAGATTAAATGTCATAATCATCATCTAATTGGGTTAAATGTCATATAAGGGTTCTGGGTGAGACTTCACGTGTAAAGAAAAAAAATGACAGCAGCATCTCTCAAGTTGTTCCTCCATCCAAAAGAATAAGAATAAAAATATTTTACTTACACCTGGGTCCCTATCGTCCATTGAATTGACTATTAAATATAGGAATCTAATTTGTTTAGACCCACCAAATCTATGTCATGTGTTAACGTTCTCTCTCAGAGGTTCTCCCTCCATCGAATTTTCGCAGGCCCACCAAATCTATGTCAAATGTTGAAAGGTGGCTTTCACAAGTTCACAATGTCACAGAATAATCATGCTAGAGGTGTTCATGTTAGAATAGATAGCTACATTGTTAAGGTAAGTCTATGTTCTTTAAAATTGAATGATTAAAGAAAGTAATGTGTTATAACGTGATATCACTGTGGAAATAAAATGAGAAGTAGGTTAATAAGTAGAGTTGGGTTGTATAATTAAAAGAATAAAAAAATAATCAAAATTTAAATGGATGTAATAATATAAAATAGTATTTTATTTAAAATTATTAATTTGATTTAAATATATTATTTAATTATTTTTTATGGAATAAATATTGTAATGTCTTTTTTAACAAAATAATTATAAGCCATCATTAACATGGTCTAGATTTACCTTAACATTTAATTGTCTCAATATATCCATTCATTTAGTACAATTGGAGAATCAATTCCATTCATTGAGTATAAGAGGAGAATCAATGCCAAGAATATTTCATCTAGAAGAATAGGAGAATCCATTATTTCAATATCAAGAAGAATAATTCAGTCACTCAATCCTCTCTTTCTTCATTATTAAGAGCAAATTCATTTGATATTTTTGTGTGAAGCATTGATATTTGAAGAATAGCGGGACAAAAGTATCAGCAGCACGATCACGATATTGATGAGCATGGAGCATCAACGTCGTAACACTTTCCATTAGCTTTCGGGATGAAATTACAACTTTTGGAAAGGTTTCATAATTTTATTTTATTTTTATATTTTAGAAAATGTTTTTTTTTCAAGTAGAAAAAATGTCTGGTTTATATTTAGTGCCAACACATAAGTCGTTCATATAAATATGATTTTAAATACATTCAGATATGTGGTCTCTTCCAATCTTTATAGAGGCATAAAGCATCTGATATCCAACATTAAAACCATCTTCAAAAGATGTTTACAACAAAAGCATTTCATGTGGAAAAAACTTGATAAAACTTACTGCATTCTACATTTTTAACCCTCTATCATTGAAATGTCCCCAGTTTAGCGCACTTGTCTGTCAGCTGTAAAAAAACTTCACCCTATACACTATAACCAAAGGTAAAACACGATGACTCCAGGATTCCTTTAATTTTATCTATATCCACTACTAATAGAAACTCAAAAATTTGTTAATCCCGCTTCCTTCTGAGACCATACCATTCAGAAAAAATTTACAACACCTCTCGCCCCACATCCTGATGCATCTATAAGTTCATATTGCATCTCTCTGAAATTCCCAATCAATCCTTTCTTTGAAAGTCGATCCACCTAAGTGTTCTTCTCCCTAAATAAGTGGTTAAAAGTAATGGAGGAGAAATATCTACGCAGATATTTTATTCTATCGAGCCATGCAGAAAGGTGATTATGATTGAGAGATGTCCCTTTGTTCATGTGATCAACGATGACCTCGGAACCCCTAAAAACCCACATCTTATCCAAATATAATTTATTTTAGAACCACAACAAACCCCACAACGCCAACATCTTTGCCCTAATGTTTGTCCCCAGACCTCCATACCAATGTATTTTATAATGACATTTTCAAGATATCATCAATCACGTTCCACAACCACATCTCATGTTTTGTGACCCACCACCAAAAAAACTAGCAGGGTAATGGATTTCAAAGGGCCTTAGTATTTTCGATAAGTCAGTGGGAGGTTTTTGTTGGATTCTTAATTTTTTCCATAGTTGAATGATCTGAAAACTGACCTTGTTAGGTGTACTTTCATGTTCATCAAATAACCATCTATTTCTACATCAACACAAACACCAATGGAAGATGATAGTAATGTTCTTGAGATGTTTACCTTTATGAGACTATGAGAGGATGCATTATTCAGAATTCTCGTAATCCAGAATCTGAAAATTGAAATGCTTGCTCAGAGAAAGGTGAATCTCCCGGGAAAAAGGACAGAAATAAAATAGGTGGAGGTTGTCTTCAGTCTCTTTCATGCAAAGTATATAAATCTCAGGCCCTACATTCCCTTTTTTATGAATATTTGACTAGGTAAGGTTCTTTTCCTTCCAAACAATCCAGAAAAAAAATATCATTTTTGACTGTGCATTAACCTTCCAAATTTCCAAAAAATAGCAGTTCCGATCCTATCCATATTTGGAATTAATCAACTCTCTATAGGTTTCGCCAGTCCTAATTTGAAGTTTGCTAATAGTACCTCCCAATGACCTGGTCTCCCGAAATGTGCCTTCTAAGTCTGAGACTTCTCATAGTTTATGTATATCTTAACCATTATGCCTTCAAATTATCATGAAGATCCAAGACCTTAGCCTCCATCCATCTCGGAGCTTCTTCCACCCAATCTTGTATTTCTTAGACCAAGTAGAAAATCCCTTTACCCTTTAGGAAGATCACCAATTCCATACTGAGGAGATGGGGTTCTGGGATACCTCGTAGGCCCAAGTGTCCGATCAATACTTTTCTCCCATTACCAAAACTCCACCGAAGATTTTTTGAAAAATGTGACCAGATTTTCATAAAACCTCTCCAAATAATTGACCTCTTTGTCACTTTCTCACAACCCTTAATATATAGATCCTCCACACCCAGGTGTCTTAGACACTTCAACTTCAAAATATCGTTCCATATTCCTAGGGTTTTTAGGCTACTCCCGAAATATTTCATTAGTAGCGCCTTACCGAAGACCTCCAAATCTAATAATCCCCATCACTCTTTATCCTCTGGTTTATTTATCAATTCTCATCAAGCGAAATAATACTTCCCTTTCTCTCTACCCCCATTCTTAATGAATTTTTCCATAATACTCCATATCCTGTCAATGATTTTCTTTGAGAAGATGAAAAGGTGATACTAATACACTATGAATTGTTGAAGGACTGTTTATGCCAACACTAATCTCCCACCCTTCGACATAAATTTTAAGGACCATCCTCTAATCCTGCTTTGATACTTATCCAAAAGCCATAGCCAATCTCCCACATGATATCGGGAGGGTTTCATAAGTATGTAAAACCTCTTTTGAGGGGAAACATTCTGAATTTAAAAAATAAAAAAAATAAAATCATATATCCCACATTCCCCCTCAGCATGGTAGATTCACAACTTACCTTCGTTAGCCTCCATCCTAGAGGCTTTACCGAATTTCTGAAATATGTCATGGAGGGCAACCCAACAACTTTTCATTAACAACCCAAAAATCATAACATCATCGACGAAGAAACTCTGGGTAATATCCCCGTGTAAAGTAACCTTAATGCCACACATATCCCCTAGGTTTGTAGAATTTTTAATTTTTAAGCCGAAGGAATCCATAACCAATATAAATAAGAGGGGTGAGAGGGCATATCCCTACCGAAGGCCTCTCCCATTTTTGAAGAATATGGAGGCTGATCCATTAATTAAAACTGCCATTGTTGTGTTGTAGAAAAATCCCATAATCCAATCCATAGTTTCTCTGTCTATACCGATCTTATATAGGATTAATCTAAAAAATACCCAATCCACCTTGCCATATACTTTGCTAAGATCCACCTTCATAACCGCTGCTTTCAATTTCCGGGTCTGGATAGTGTGAAGAATTTTTTGGGTTGCAGACACTGCATCATGAATACTTCTATTCTAAAGGAAGCCAGACTGTTCTGGAGTAATGAATCTCGATAATACCTCCTTCAATATCTCAGCTATAGTTTTGAATATAATTTTGTAGAGAGTGTTACACAAGGAGATAGGCTTGTACTCCTCAAAGGACAAGGTGCCTTTTTTATTGGGAAGAAGAGCCAGGAAGGTAGAATTGGTCGCGCCACGAATCGAGCCCATCTGTCTCGCTTCTTCCACCATATCAGTTATGTCCTAAATGAAAATTTTAGAAAATTGGAGGAAGAAATCTGGGGTCCAACCATCAGGCCATGGAATCTTATCAATAGGAAATGAATTTAACACCCCTGTCACCTCCTTTGTACTAACATTCCTCTTTAGTCTAAAAATATCAGCCTCCTCAAACATCTTGGGGAAATCCTCCAGAGCCCAAAATTGATCCAGAATATGAGGTTCCTCTCGAGCCTTGTACTAGCCCATGGAAAACTTAACCACCTTTGCCTGAATTTTCTCCATGGTGTAATAAGGACTCCCATTTACATTAACTTTCCATATCACATTTTAATTCTTCCTCCCTGTGGCATATGCATGGAATTATTTTGAATTTTTATCTCCCTCTTTCACCCACATAGTGTGACTTTTTAATCTCCATGATTGTTCTTGAATAAGAAAAATCTTCCTTTTCTCTGATTCCATGTGTGTGAGCCTTAACCAATTTACCGTAGGTTGGTTTCCCTCCTCAATTTATTTTAGAATCTATGTCGTGTCTGCAACTATTTTTGTTAATTTTTCTATCATGGACCCTTTTTCTTCTTCTCCCATTCATGCACTGCCCTTTTTAAACCCTGGAGGGTATGCACCAAATATTCCATAGCTAACAAGCCTACATTTCTCATGTTATTTCTCATGAACTCGCAAACAAAGATATTAAAATTTATATTATCAAGCCACACCCTATTAAATATGAAAGGGTATCCGCCAACCTCTTTTCAAATTTCCACTCTAAAATTACCCTCTTGTGATCAGAAATGACGATATCCTTAGCCCTAGATTTTAGATTCCACATCTATGGCAGAAGGTTAACATGTACCGAAAATCTATCGATCCTTTTCCCTATGAACTTAGATCCCTTCCTTCCATTGTACCGGGTAGGAAAATATTTCTCCAAATTGATGTCACAAAGATTTGAATCATGAATCAAATATCTAAGGAAACTAGATAGAGGGTCACTTCTACCACGATCACCCCATGTCTCTCCCTCATGTAAGGCACAATTAAAATCTCCAACAATAATGGAACAATCTAATAGGAGTAATCCATATCCCTCCATCCTCTTCCAGAAATTGACCCTATTATGATATGGAGCATATAAATTAATCCGTTGAACTCTCTGTTGACAACCTCTTAAAAGACCAATCAAAATGATCCAAGATCAAAGATGCATTCCCTCAAAGATGCCCAGTGTGGATCCAAGATCGTAGCCAGACTGCCAAATCTTCCCTCTGCGTCTTTCGCCACCATATACCATGCTGGGAACATGGCAGAAAAGAAAGAAAGAGATCAGTCAATTGATTTCATAGTCTCTTAAATTAATATCATGCTAGGATTTAAACACTTCAAGAAACCCCAAGAGAAATAAACTTGTCCTGTCCCCCCAAATCCCATAAGTTCAATGAACAAATAATCATCAAGGAAAATAATTGGAGGGAATCGGTTCTCTAAGGACCCTGGCTATAGCTTGGGAAACCGAGACATCTCTAAAGTTACCAGACTGAATATCTGATTCTTGAACAGACACTGAGATGGATTTCTTCTTTGGCCGGGGTCTTCCCTTCCCTTTCTAAATGGTAACATTATAGATATTCGATGGACTATGCGGGGACGATGGATCACCAGTGTCAACCTTCACGGGAATGAGCTGAGCATCCGGTACATGGAGCAAGAGTTCCAAATCATTCCCAATGGAATTTCTGGGGGATAACGGGTCATCATCTCCGAGGGAGGATGTTAAGGGAGGAGTAGTCAATGGGCAGTCATGGATTAGTGAATTGAACAACGATTTTCAGTCATGACCCTCCTGTTAGAAAATGTTTTATAATTTTTTTTATAAAATGTTTCACAATTTTCAATTTTTTATTTTTTTAGTATTAGTGTAGGATTATATTAATTTTTCTCAATTTTTTTTTTCCCAATTTAATTATGTTGAATTTACACAAGTGAGAGTGATTATTGATTACTGTTATTTAATAAGTATTAATTTATTATTATTATTTGAAAAAATATATCATTTAAAATGATGGGTAAGAAAATGATTGTTTAGAAAAGGAATAGACTTCCCCCAATTTGATGCTTCTAAGTCCTCGTCCTTAACAAAGGAACATACTTCCTTTCAACTCAATGTTTCAAGGTTGTGTGTAGTTACCTTCCTTACATATATTTAACAAAGTTTAGCTTTAATTAAAAAATTCTATGTCTTACTTTGTGATTCCTAAACAATTTCATTGTAAATTTTATTTGGATGAAAAACAATATCTCTTTTCATTCATATTATTAGAATGATTATAACAATGAGTCCATATTATTTAGAATATCAATTAACCTTCATCACATATATAAAACTAAATGGTACTGCATATTTTTATTTAATTTCATAAGAAACAATACATTTATATATAATCTATATCCTAATGTTTTAAACTCATTTTAATTTTCAATTTATTTTAAATACTAGTAATTGTACCACATGTTTCCAAGGAAACGTAGTAAGGTGGTAGTGTAGGAAAAATTATCATAGAAGATAGAAGTAAAAAAATTATGTAATTTTGTTTATTTGTTAACGTTTGTGTGAGAAACACTTTTATATTTAAACTTTATTATCTCAGACCAACCTGTTTCTATCTTAATTCATCTCGGGGCTAGTTTAAGTTATATTGGGCCACATATGGTGGAAATGTGTAAAATAAAAATTTAAAAATATGGAACTACCTCGTTGGTATAGTTGGAAAAAAACACAAAAAGAAAAGCAACCATCCAAGTAAGGTAATGTCACATTAATATAAATGGTTACTTAACAAAATTGAACCTAAATGTACTTCCTATAGGATCATATGATATACTAATAGGTATGGACTTGCTGGAGAGATAGGAAGCCATTATAAATTGCTTGGAAAAAATAGTGACATGTAAAAGAGTGAGGACAAACTCAAACAATTTAAGATGTGCCAAAACATATATCAATTAGGTAAATTACAACATTCCAAATGAAAAAGAGTGAACGGAAGGGGTTCCATCTATTTTTGGCTCATGTAGAAGAAGGTAAACATCAAGATGAGGAAGTAAAACTAAACACCCTGCAAGGTATTAAATACTTTCGACATGTGTTTCCATAGGATATCCCCAGTTTACAAACTCACAGAGATATAGATTTTTCTATAGATTTGGTACCCGGTGCGACCCTAGTGTCTAGAGTACCTTACCGGATGAGTCTACCTAAATTATTGGAGCTGAAAATGTAGCTACATGATTTTTTGGAAAAAGGCTACATTATGCCTTGTGTGTGACCATGGGAGGGCACCTATAATATTTTCTAAAAAGAAATATGACACATTTAGGATGTACATTGATTACTGACAACTAGATAAGTTATCCATAAAAAATAAATATCCATTTCTCAGTATTTATGACTTGTTTGACTAGGTAAGGGGGGCAACTATTTTTTCAAAAATTAACATAAGGACAACATATCATTAATTAAGCATAAAAAATGAAGATATTTCTAAAACAAACTTTAGAACCACATATGGACACTATGAGTTTGTAGTGTTACCATTCAACCTTACCAATGCCCCAACAACATTTATGTGATTGATGAGCAATATAATCAGCAAATATGTACATAAATTTGTGTTGGTATTTATTGACGAAATTTGGTATATTCTATAAATGAAGAAGAAAATAAGGAACACTTAAAATTGCTACTAAAAACTCTAAGGAAAAATCATCTATATGCCAAATTCAGCAAATGTGAGTTTTACAAAACCAGAACACAATACTTGGGTGACATCATTTCTAGGGAAGGATTAGAAGTTGATCCAAAAAAGGTTAAATCCATGGTTAATTGGCCTATACCAAAGGATGTGTCTTTTTTTCAATCATTTATGACACTCACAAGGTATAACTTCAACTTTATACAGGGTTTTTACAAAATAACATATCCAATCACCTCATTATAGAAAAAAGGAGAAAAAATTGAATGGACCACTGAATGTCATAATAGTTTTGATAAACTAAAACATATACTCACAACGACTCCCATCTCAAAACTTGCAGATCTGAATAAGGAATTCACAGTTTACACTAATGCTTGTATGGAAGCATTAGTGGGAGTTTTATTGCAAGATAAATTTGTTATAGCTTATGAGTGAGGAAAGTTGAAAATCCATGAAATAGCCTATGTTGTATATGATTTAGAGTTATTTGTGGTCATATATGCCTTAAAAATGTGGAGGCATTATTTTTTAGGGAAGAAATTCACTTTGGTAATAGACTCTATAAGCTCAAAATATCTTTTTAGTGAACAGATCTCAATGCTAGACAAACCATATGGATGGTGTTGCTTGGTGAATTTTAATTCGACATAAAAAATATAAAGGGGAAATGAAATAAGATAGTAGACACCTTGATTATACATATTATAATCTCATGGAAGTGACTTTTAGCAGTAAAAATACAAATTTCATAATAAAAAATAAAAATTCCGTAATTAATGACCCCAAATATCTTGAAACATAACAAAAAGAACAACAAACTCACAATCCTAGTTATTCATAAAGTTATAGAAAATTATCGATTTACAGAAAAATATTGTATTTTCCCAATGTACCTTCTTTGAAACATATCATTTTGGATGAGTATGATAATAAACCATATGAAGGACATCCTAGGTACCAAAATATGGTCACAACATTGAGGGAAAACTTATTTTTTCCAGGTATGAAGAAATAAGTGGAAGACTATATGTCAAAGTGTTTAGAGTTTCAATAGGTAAAATTTGAACATCAACATCCTGTTGGGATGTTGAACCCACTACCCATTACAAAATGGAAATGGGAAATAATATCCTTGGATTTATTACTGGATTACCGAGAACCAAAAGACAATACGACTCCATCATGGTAGTGGTAGATACACTAAGTATTACAACTCATTTTATACTAGTACAATCCACTTATGGTACAACATAGATTACCAATATAATTATGAAGGGGATTTTCTAATTACCTGGAGTACCTAAAATGCTAGTGTCAGACATGGATGCCAAATTCACATGAAATTTTTGGAAGGTATTGTTTGGAGAGATGGGAACTAAATTAAATTTTAGTATAACATATCATCCTCAAACAGGTGGACAAACTCAGAGAACTAACTAGATTTTAGAAGCAATGTTGAGAATGTATGTTCTGGACAGACCTACAAAATGGGGAGATTTTCTACATTTAGTCGAGTTCGCCTACAAAAATAGTTATCAAACATCGATAAAAATGATACCTTTGGAAGCCTTGTATGGAATAAAATTCCATACACCCCTCAGTTGGATTAAATTGGAGGATAGATTGATTCTAGGGCCAGATAAATTGCAAGAAGGTGCAAACAGTGTAGAAAATTGAGTAGAACATATAAACAACCCAAGGTCGATAAAAGACTTATGCAGAAAAAATAAATAAATTTAGAGATTTAAAAGTTGGGGATCATGTTTACTTAAGGGGGAAACCAAGGAAAAGTACAATGAGGACGAGAACCTATCCAAAATTAGCACCATGATTTTGTGGGCCATTCGAAAATTTGGATCGAGTTGGACGTGTAGCCTATCAATTTCCATTACCGAGACACATTAAATTTCATAATGTTTTTAATGTGTCTTTACTTAAGAAATATTTCCATGATATTTCTCACATTTTTTATTGGAAAATGCTATTGGTGGAACCCGAAGGAGAGTTCCTCGTAAAAACCCTCTATATTCTAGACATGAAAGAGATCTGGCTCTGGAATCAAGTCATCCTTCGGGTTAAACAAAAATGGAGGAAATTTACTCCCGAAGAGGCTACATGGGATAGTGACGATCAGATGCATAGAAACTATCCAACATTGTTCTACAAAGAAGGAAATCAGAATTAAACACCGAGGACGTTGTAAATAAAAAGTGGGGGAAGATGTGCATTAGAGAACTTTTGAGGTTTAAAATGGGCCTCCTAAGAAAAATGTACAACAAAAATAATTTTTCTAAGAAACAATACGATTCAAGATGATGATGTCAACCATGCGGGATGATTCACCATTTTTGGGGTAAAAATGTAAAAACATTAAAAATTAATAAAATAATAAAACTACTTTTTCAACTTGTAATTTCAACTTATCTCCCTAAGGTTTTACTCAAATTTCTAGTAGGAGTACTCACTGGATGCAAAATATAATTCCTCATCCAAGGATTACCCATGTTGCGTACTTTTGATGGACCTTGCAATAGGAAAAATGAGAAATACATGAAAAAACGTGATTGCAATCATGTTTTTCATCTATTTATCATTTTTCATGTAGCAGGGTACATCAGAATTATGCAACATGGGTACTTATTAGATTAGGAATCAAATTATGCATCCAACGAGTGTTCCCATTCGAAATTTGAGTAAACCCATAGTGCGATAAGTTGAAAATACGAGTTTAAAAAGTATTTTTTTCCTTGTTCCCTCAAAAATTTGATGATGTAATATAATATTATTTTATTATTTCCACTATTATTTTATAATTTCCTTAGGATACCCATTTTAGACCTCAAATTCCCCTAATGGAAACCTATGGCTTTAGAAATAATTAATATTGTTTATTTTTCATATTTAAAAATATGTTGTTTCGAATGGTGATTCAATAATTTATGTAAAAAAACAAGATACAAGTGGTTATGAAATAAATAATTTCATTTATAAATAATCAGAATGGAAAAATTACTTGGAATGAAATACTTGAGAAAAGAGACAATTTCCAATCTCAATCATAGATAAGATTGAGGTAAATATTCCATGGGAAACAGATATTTCCAAAATGTAATATTTAATGGATGGGAGAAAAAGATCCATTAAATCTATTGGCTGGAGATAGATTCTAGTATATGAAAGGCTAAAGCACTGATGAAGAGAAAATCAGGCTTTAACAACAAAAATACTTCCATAAAAGAGGCACATCGCTAATGGGAAAAACCCATTATGGAAGAAAATGTATAAATACCTATAAATAGAGATGAAGGGTTTGCTAAGCTCTAAGGGATATAAATGGAAATTAATCCCGGTTCGAGGGGAACTGGTGGCTAGTTCATGGTTGGGTGGGAAATGTACGCATTCAATAATTCTCTCATTATTTTAGTTAGAAATCCTATATGATTAATTCTGGTGGTAAATAAGTACATGAATATTGTGTATGGAAAGGTTGGAATGAAACTAGTATAGTAATGTGGTAAGATGAATTATGTTCACGAATTAATATATGCCTGGTGTGTATTGAAGATAAAATATATTGAAATTAGTGCAGAAATTTTGTGTTGCGTCAAAATTTTACTATTTTAAAAATGATGTATATATACAGAATGATCATATAGCTAAAGAGAGGTAGTATTTGAGTTAATAGATCCTAGGTAATTGTAGGAATGATATTTCTATTGATTAAAAAAATATGAAATGTCAATTTAGTTAAATTTTAATTATCGACATCACTCACATAAAGGTAAGAAATGGCTATAATATTGTCTTTTAATTACTATTGTTAATGCTATCGATGTTTCTATTTAAGTAAATATTTATTATTCCTCTTTATGGTAGAAGACATATATATATATATATATATATATATATATATGAGAAATAGTTAACCATTGGTTAGAGTAAAAAGAGTCAATGCTGTAAGGAACTGTGTTTAAAGAACTCATGACTAAACATATCTTAATACCTTGTTGGGTTCAAGGTAATATGTTCAGAGATAAATTTTGTATAATAGAGAAGACACAAATATGTGAATTATCAAAACAATGATAAATGATATTTGGTACAAATTAATAAGTCATTAAAGATATAGTGAAGGAAATTCGACGGAATGGATAAATAGAAGAATATTATGTGAAATGAATGATGTAAAGAATAATAAAATATGTAATGTGTGATAAAACGATGGAGGGATTCATTTTTTAAGTTAAGTAGAGAGTATGGAATATAACCAGAAATGAGATAATTAAATACCCCCAAAAAATTCTTAGAAGAAGGATAATAGAGGATCTATACCGATAACATGAGTTAGTTATTATCCTCAAAGGGAAACCATAGGGATAACTCCATCAGGAACCCAAAATAACTTCACTGTTATTTAATCTCTTAATAGACTAACATGTAATTTAAATTCAAAAATAGTTCTTAATAATAAGCTATATTATTTGACTACTAATTATCCAGTCGATTTTAATATGCGAACAATGCAATATAAGAAAAGATTCCATTTCTATTGTAAAAGGTAAATAATTTTCATGATACAACACACATTCATATGGAAAGAAAATATATTTCTAATAGGCCAGTAAGCATAGTTATATGGTCTACTACGAACCCAGACAATAAATTAATGTAACATCATGTCTATGTAAGTCCACAATGAAAAGAGACAGAGACTTGCTAAATAAACACAAGGCCTACTAGCAATTCAAATTTTATATAAGGGTATTTTTTTACATAACAGTTAACTATTGCGTGAAATCAGTTTGGCTAGATATCCTGTAGGAAACTCCGAATAAATCTGTTACATTACAATTAGAATTATGCTCCATTTGGATCTAGTATTCTGAATAAATACTAGAAGAGTGATTACACCTCCCAATAAAGAGGAAGCTGAAAAATATACATAGTAATTGAATACTGAAAAAATAAACTCAGTTGAATTTACTATATATCCACTGAATTGTCTACTGACAGTGCTCGAACACGGAAATGTGCAATGCAGAAAGGAAATAACAATGCTACTGACCTGGAAACCGAAAGAGAGGTCAGGCGACGATGAGTTCAAATTCTCCATAAAATGAGATAGGGAGTGAGGATGACGTGCGTAACTACAAAACCACCTTGAGGGTCATTAAATGAGAACAACATTGAAATAAAGAAAAATGCATTAGTAAAAAATGCCCCTGGAAATCCACACATTCATATCTTGAGTAAATGCAATTACAGATTTTTCCTTTACCAGTTCACTAGAAATGGATATAGTTAGATTTGAGGAAAATAAACTGTCCATATATAAATCTAGAGGAAAAATAAGTGTATACACATACATTCATGGGATAGAGAAATAACCCTACTTGGTAAGATACAAGAGGATATGAAATTGAAGCCTGGGGGCAATACCCGGGTCATGCTATTTATGAGGATACATGAGAGTGAGTAGAAGAAATTCTGGGCTGCAACTGAACACTGCATGATTTACCTGGGGCATAGGTAATGCATTGCTTTGTGGAAGAGTAGATACTAAATCGAAAGTCAAAGTTTGAGTAGAACCAATTAACCAATATATAGCAACCAAAAAGGAAAGATAAAAGTCATAATGATTACTTGGGGAAGGCGTGACATCTAGAAATGAACTAGAAAACCCACCAAAGAACATCAAGCCCTTTTCCCCTACTCTTAAAACCCTGTATCTGCCACTTTTAATTTTTCCTTTTGGAGGGAGAACCAACAAATAAAGTCAAAGTGTTCCTGGGTGTTAGAGATCACTCTAAAAAACTTAAGTACCATGTTGTGAAATGAAAACCCTACTGTATAAATTACGAATGATATTTATTTTTCATTTTACCTAGAATCCACAAGTGATGTATCCTCTTGAGGCTATGGAATAGTTAAACTCCCTGTGGAGATGAGGGTATGAATATATGTCGAGTTTGGGATAGCAGCACTCGTGCGAAAACATAAATACTAACACTAATCGAAAATTTTGAATAACTCGAAAGAATTTTCCATACACTGTTAGGGTTTGGGAGAAGGGATAGGCACTATCTGATTAAGGTATCTAATCTCCACCAATCATCTTGAGGTTGTGTCAGATCATGTTCTTACCATGTAAAAATATTGCGTTGTCATTCACTCATTTGTTAGGAGGGATCTATTCACACACTAGTACAAAATGGCTAATTAGTTACTAAAAATATGATTACAATTTGCATATAAATGACCAGTTTTCAGTCAACGACCTATAGTAGCTAATTTACAGTATCTTATAATGCGACCAACTTTTAATTGTTTCTAGATTAGTCATTAATTGGTTGTCTCAATTTTATCATATAGTAGTATATTTAGTCATCAATTTGGTCATCAATTTACTCATTCATTTTCACAATTAATTACCAAATATGCAACAAAAAATATTACTATATGATCACCTGAGAAACCAATTAATAACAAAAGAAATATGGCCAAAATTTTGGTCGTGTTATAAGATAATGTAAATTAGATAATAATAGTCATATATATGCATATTTTAGTCTTCCTTTGAAACCAATTAATGACCAAAGAAATATGACAAAATTTATAGGATACTATAAATTAGCTACTAATAGTCATATATATGCAAAATTTAGTTGTTATTTGTAATCACAAATTTATCATTTGTAGTAGCCATTTTTTACTTTTTTGTAGTTTCATATTCATTATATAAATTACTAATTTATTATTTTATATTCCATTCCATGTACTTTCATTAATAATCATTATAAACAACTAGTTTAGTCATATATTCATTTTATTTTTGTTCATCATTAATCAATATACAGTACTAATTTAGTAGTTTTAAATTGATTTTATGTGGTCATTATTAATTAACATAAATGAATTAGTATGATTTTATGACTAAATTAAAAAATATTCAATACAATGTGGATGTTGATCTAATATGAAAACACAAAGTTACATATGTTAATTACAACACAAAATAATATAAAGTGCAAGTGTAAATAATTTCAACCACATAAATTATATTATATAAAATTTCAAGTATTACAATATGAGTTTCCAAATTAATATTGGTTGGACTACAATTTAAATGTGAAATATTGTTTCATCATTTCAAAATGTTATAGTTATGTTTCCAAAACATTGCAGGTGAATTCACCCACTCTAAAGACTTGACCATCAATATATATGTGTGTGTCTCATTCAAAATATTAGCTTTAAGGGTATCACTATACTGGTTATTTTCTCTCTCTATTTTTACATGTGTCACTCTCATGTTATTGTTCTCCTCTTTCTTTAATTCCTTCTTCTTACCATCAACACCGAGTTCCTCTTTTGAAAATGAAAAAAGATACAATGTCAAGTATAAGGCATGAAAAATGATGAACCCTGGAATATAAGCTAAAGTATATTATAAAATATTTATACGACATATACCTCAACATCAGAAATTTCAATGCCATTTTTCCCCAAAAAATCAAGAAACTCAAACCATTTTTCTTTATTTGAGATATAGTGGCTACTATGTGGCCATATGACCTGTATAAACAAAGAAAATAAAATGTCACCATAGAACAGAACACGTTATAATCATAGTATTCAAATTTCAGAAAAATATTAGGCACAATCATTCGAACTAAGTTACATGCTAAAAAGCCCAGAATATAGATAAATTGTGAAGAAAAATGGAAAGAAAAAGAAAACATATAATAAATAATGTATGACCACTCGCTGGAAAATTGCATGATAGAAGGAAAAAATATCTCCTATGGTTACCCAAAAATGTGGGTGGGCATCATGCCCGAATCTACCATTATCCTTAGGTTTCGTATGAATTAAACCTTGTCATAAATGACACAATGTCTATGCATGTAAATTTAATCTTATCATGTGGATTGCTTACATCATGCACCATACAAAAATAGATAGATGTAAAAATTGCATCAACCTACCCAAAACCTTCGACTTTATATTTTTCTTTATCCTTTTCCTTCAATATCTCGATCTCTTTACCTTTCTCTTTATCCTCCTCCTTTTAAGAAACGATATTTGTCATACCCCCCAAATATTAGTAACTAGAAAACAATACTAGCATCCCACATAAAAAAATTTGGATCTCAAGAAATTATTAGACCAATAGATGTCAATAATGTTCAATGAGAAACATGACCACCATGTTGAATTAACATGTTCATTAGAGTTTGTCGTATCTCTACCTTGAAATAAATCTAAAGAGTCTAAGTATCCTAAAAAATATTTCATAATAAAGCAGCTGCCAAACTATCAAAACCTCAGAAAGAACAACTTATAGGAAGGCTCAAAAGGGAAGATAATCCACCTTTATCGAGAAAATGCATTTCCATAGAATGTGACTTTGTAAGCCGTAGACAATTGAAGACCACCTGAATTTTAACACTTGGAGGGTATAGTTGCAAATATTTGCAAGATATAATCATTACTCTATGTTTTTCATTTGTTTTCATGTATCCAAAAGTATTTCCAAAAATATTCATTAACGGACGATTGCCTTTACTATTTTCATCCAAGGAAGACTTTTTACTATCATCTACAACAACTATGTTAGCTAAAGTTTATATTCTTAATCATAGACAACTGAAGTTCTTCCCATCACACCATTGTTCTCGACATATGTAGTAACATGGATTTTTCATTGTAGTGTATGGTCAAGTATGAGAAATAACGCAGTCACCCACTTGGGAACTAAAAAAATTTCCCCTATCAGTTTATTTTGAATACAAGTTTCCAATAAGTACAATGTATACCAACATTTCCATTATTGGCTCCTATATCTCTATTACTATTTTCTTCACTCATAAATAATGCCAAAATATGAGAAATAGTTGACAATGGACTAGTTCCTTTTTCAAATCCATCCACCTTACAAAGTTTTAGTTGTTGAATAAGAAGGGAAACAACTCAAAAACATTACTAGTCTTTGTTTTGGATACACAAAGTCCCAATCAAATGATTCATGGAAAAAGAAATTGCATTTGTACTTTGCAATATATTCATACATGTAGTTAAGATATCTGCAACTGGAGGATTTTCTAGAGGTTTCTGTTCATAAGAAACATCTGTTCCTTTTTCATTGACATTGTCTTTGGGAACCTCAAAATTACCCAGTGACAAGGAAATATATTGGGAATGTTCATCCTCTTCTTGCGCTGGCTCCTTAAGATGACTAAAGAGCCACTCCATATCTAGTTCAATGCTATTTATTTCAACACACGTCAATGCTTCCTCTACCCTAGACATATGGTCAAGTATGAGCAATAACGTAGTCACCCACTTGGGAATTGTAACTTTTTCCCCTGTGAGGTCATTTGGAATAAAAAATTTCAGTAAGTCTAATGTATACAAACGAGTCCATTAGTGGCTCCCATATCTCTAGTATTGATGTATTCATTAAAAAAATGATTAAAATATATGATAAATAGTTGATAATGTACTAGTTCCTTTTTCATATCCGTCCACCTTAAAAAAATTTAGTTGTTGAATAAGAAGGGAAAAAAATCACAAGCGATACTAGCCTTGGTTTCAGCTACACAAATTCACAATAAAATAAATCATGGTAAAAGAAATTTCATCTGTACTTTGTAGTAGATTGACACATGTAGTTAATATATTTGCAGTGGGAATATTTTCTATAGGTTTCTCTTCATAAGACACATATCTTATTTTTTTACTGGCATTGTCTTTGGGAACATCATAATTACCTAATGAAAAGGTAAGAGCTTCGGAAATTTCATAATTTTATTGCATTGTCTCCTCAAGAGGACGAAAGAGACACTCCATAGATAATTCAACACTATTTCTTTCAATTCCCCTTAATGCTTCCTCTGCCCTGGATATATGGTAAAATATGAGCCATAATTCATTCACCCACTTGGGAATTTAAACTTGTTCCCCTACTATTTGGGCCCATAAAAATTATCAGTAAGTTCGATGTATACCAACGAGTCCATTCTTGGCTCCGATATCTCTATTACTATTTTCTTCACTAAAAAATAATGCCAAAATATGAGAAATAGTCGCTAATGGACTAGTGCCTTTTTTAGATCCATCCACCTTACAAAGCTTTAGTTTTTGAATAATAAGGGAAATAACTGATAGAAAGTAATAGCCTTTATTCCAGTTGCACAAATTCAAAATCATATCAGTCATGGAAAAAGAAATTGCATCTGTACTTTACAAAATATTCATAAAAGTAGTTAAGATATCCACACCGAGAGGATTTTCTAGAGGTTTCTCTAAATAAGACACAAATCTTCCTTTTCCATTGGCATTATCTTTTAGAACCTCAAAATTAGCCAATGACAAGGAAAGAGCTTGGGAAATTTCATCATCTTCTTGTGTTGGCTCCTCAAGATGACTAAGGAACCACTCCATAGCGATTCAAAAACTATTTGTTTCAACAAGCCTCAATGCTTCCTCTACCTTATACATATGGTCAAGTATGATCAATAACGTAGTCACCCACTTGGGAACTGAAATTTTTTCCCCTATCAGGTTATTCGGAATTTTTTTTTTCAATAATTCCAATGTTTACCAACAATTCCATTCTTGGCTCCTATATCTCTAGTACTATTTTCTTCACTCAAAAATAATGCCAAAATATGAGAAACAGTTGATAATGGACTAGTCCTTTTTCAAATCCATCCAACTTAAAAAGCTTTAGTCGTTGAATAAGAAGGAAAATAAATTATAGACAGTACTAAGCCTTTTTTCGACTGCACAAAGTCACAATCAAATCAGTCTGGAAAAATTAATTATATGTGTACTTTGCAATAGATTCATACATGCAGTTAAGATATCTACAACGAGAGGATTTTTTAGGGATTTATATTCATAGGAAATATCTCTTCCTTTTTCATTGGCATTGTCTTTGGGAACCCCAAAATTAACCAGTGACAAAGCAAGAGCTTGGGAAAGTTCATCATCCTCTTGCTTTGGCTCCTCAAGATGACTAAACAACCACTCCATAGCGAGTTCGATATTATTTGTTTCAATAAACCTCAATGCTTCCTCTTCCATAAACATATGGTCAAGGATGAGAAATAACACAATCACCCACTTTGGAACTGAACATTTTTCCCCTATTAGGTTATTAAATTATTTGGCATAAATTTTTTTAATAAGTCCAACGTATACCAACAAGTCCATTCTTCGTTTCTATTTCTCCAGTATTGTTTTCTTCACACAAATATAATGCAAAAATATGAGAAATAGTTGATAATGAACTGGTGCCTTTTTCATATCCATTCACCTTAAAAAACCTTAGTTTTTGAATAAGAATGGGAGAAACCCACAAAAAGTACTAGCCTTTGTGTCGGATGAACAAAGTCCCAGTAAAATCAATCATGGAAAAAGAAATTGCATTTTTACTTTGAAACAGATTCATACATCTAGTTAATATATCTGCAACAAGAGGATTTTCTACAAGTTTCTCTTCATATAAAACATCTCTTTATTTTTCATTGGAATTGTCTTTGGGAGCCTTAGAAATACCCAGGGACAAGGCAAGAGCTTAGGAAATTTCATCATATTCTTGCATTGGATCCTCAAGATGAATGAAGAGCCACTCCATAGTCATTTCAACATTATTTTTTTCAACACACCTAATTTCCTCCTGTTCCTTCGACCTTATAAATCCCATGCCAACCATCATAAGAATGTTAGCCCCATCATGTGGATGATCTCTAAAATGTTGACCTGTACTTCTAGGAATACCATTCTTTCTTAATTTAACATCACCTACGACAGTGTATACATGGGTAATAATGGAAACAAAAAAGGTAATCAAAGATGGACTACATCAACAAAACACTAGATTGATCCAAATAAGTAGAACAACATTGAGAACTTAAGCTTGTAGAGTGTGGAGAAAAAAAAATTGGATCCCTTGGAACAATGAAATAACCCCCAACAAATGAGTTTCCAAATAATGGTTGCACTAACTGTGATTTAGAGAGAATAGTTAATAATGAAGAATAATTCACAGGGTACTCCAAAAGCCTTCAATAGCAGCGTAATGCCTCTAAAAACCAAGGTGCATGCTCTATATTGTTATTTTCAATACCTTTGTCAATTTCTGTTTCCATTCCTTACTATCACATGAATGGTATTGTCCATGGTAAATGACTCATTGGTTCAAAAGTAGTCAAAATACTTTTAATTATACCATGATCATGGAAAAAAATCACCATTTTTGTATTGCACATTCTCTTACAATTGTCATATATAATTGTTTTTATGTCATCCATAACTTTCCCATGGCAGTGAAACTTTGAAGAAAGTGATGAATCAAAATTAGATGAGAAGCTGAGCTATAGTTCTCATCCACATCAAGACTGTCATGAAAATATTCTACAAGAGTAACACCCACACTCTTGGTTGTTGCAGCAAGTGATATTGTAGCATCGTGGCGTTGATTGGGCACTACAAAAATATTCCAAAGAGCCACATAGAATGATCGCATTGTAGATGCAACCTTATTCATAGTCTCAAAGTGAAGGTGATTAAGTGAATTCATTTTAATTTTGTGGGCTTGAGATGCTTCCCCTACACTTACAGAGCCTCCAATTTCAAACTCTCATGCATCTTCGTGTTACTTAAGCTGGCCAAAATGCATTCTTGAAATCCCTTCGATACCATGGCCCCTTCTTCAATGACGATGTAGTCTTATTTGTATAACAGAAATATATTCAGGTTTTATGGACCAATGAGAAGCAAGTCCATTCCTCATATCTTTATCATCCCTGTAGTATTCAAATATGAGCATATTAGATTCAGTAATTTCATAACCAAAATATAAATGAGAAAATAAACTTGCACATAAACTAAATTATATTCAATACAATACTTGAAAACGATGTCTTCCACTGAGTTTTCCTACCTTTCCAGGCAAAATATTAGTTTAAATCTTCACAATAGTGGGAAGGGTTTGTATTCCTTCCAACTATATTAGAATAGTGTTAATAAATGGCGATAAAAAGGAAAATAAAATAAGGTAGTGTCACATCTAACAACTTTGCGCAAGAAACAAAGTATCATGCAGCTTCTAACAATATTAGTAGTATCCATGATTGATTGCATTCAATAAACAAAATTTTGGTTACAAAATTGGAAACATAATGTATTTAGATATTTTATTCCTTACCAATTTGGATCAAACGTAATTCAGGGGAAAAAATCAGACTATTTTTCGCCCTTTTCAAAGTTTTTTTTAATGTTAAATAAAACCCTCAAGAGATTCATGGTAAGCACATATATTTATCCATTCATTGAAATGTAAAACCATTTATAATTTATAATTACTCTATTATGTAAAATAATTTAAACTTTGATAAAGTTTTTCCATGCATGTAGTCATTCCTAGTAGTAGTTGACCCCATACACATATCCAAAATACAAATGACCTCTTAAGCTTTTACAAAATTTTGACATGAATGTAGTAATACCCAGTAGTAGTTGACCCCATACAAATATCCACATTATTGTTGACCACTTTTGTTACATTGGATCTTATTTGCCAAACATTTATCCCTCTATTTTTTTTCATGTGTGGGTGTAATCTCATACAATGAGTGACATATTCTTGGTAGAAACATTGTCCCAATAGAATTTCTTTGCTAGGTATAAATCTTCATTAGGTTTCATTTTTTTCCTAACAAAAATAAAAACACATTTTATCGCTTACAAGTTTTATGCCGAGATATTTCCAGCAAAGGAGGTTGGCAACAAAACCAAGAGCTTCAAATCTTTTTAATTGGAGCTCATGGCATATTTTTCATGGAGAGATAGGAAACCACTATCCATTTATATAAAGTATTCTTGGAGTTCAATACATTAACCAAAGCTCAACTACGAGTCCAAACTTTCAAAGGTTTAGGTAGGTTTTCTTTCTTAAGAACAATGTGTTTTGTTTTATATAAATAGAAGGTTTAGATATATTAGCAAATTTCTAATGTTATTCGTTGGAATGAAAGCACACTATAAATTTATTTATCAAGATCTTCCTAAATTTCAGAAATGGACTTGTATAGAAACAATCATAAGATTTCCAAGGAATTTTTTGAATTCATTGTTTAGTGGCATCACCAATTAAATTTGGAGAAATTATCTTTAGCTAATGAGGCATAAAAATGGAATTTCATTCCACCTTGGATGAAATAGTAGAAGGAATAGTAATATAATTACATATTCTTGCAACTAACAAAGCCATGGAAGTTTTCAGATATTTGAATTACTTAAAAATGAAGAGGAGGAAAGGAATATCCATGCTCTGAAAGCCCAATCAATAACACAATCCTCAATTTGTAGATTCATTAGTGGTCACAATGTGGTTTCAGTTTCAAACATATTATTTTATCACGTCCCACTCTAATTTGGCTAAGATAGGGACCCATGAGGATTGTTGTTCACATCACAAAATCTTGAATATATTGTTAAGTATTTCATATTATTTAATGAAAATGGATAGAATTGTTTTTCACTTTCATTTTACAATTATATTACTTATAATCCTCATAAAAATGGTAATTCTCCTTTCAATTTTTTTATTTATAAACAAAATTCAAAATATATGCTTGGAAATGGAGTTTTTTAATCCCTTTTCAGCAAAACATAATACACTAAGTCATAGCATGAATCTATACGCTTTTTCACAATGTGATCGACATGAAAAAGGTTGATATTTACACATATAACATGTATGTACGTACACCTTGTGCATCTGACATCCTAAGGGTATTTCACATGGATAGTCAAACATCTTGAGAACACATACAATCACAATGTGACAAGTCGATACTAGGGCTAGGGTGCACACACCATGCAACAAAATGAAAAAAGGCTTGTGGATGCACATATCATGTGGTTTACCAACATGAGTTTTAGGCCCATATACTGTGTGATATACCTAGATAGGGCTAGTGAGAAGGCATTTCCTAGTAGGAAAACTTAAAAGGAATGACCACAACTGAGTGAATGTGTTCTTAAAAAAATTGTCAAAACACCTATGAACTAGGCGGATAAGTGCATCTGGCACATGATGAAACAATTGATATATGTAATGAGAAATGAGATAAGCTTAGGTTTTTTAAGTTCCAAGAGGGTCATATGGAGACAGATTAGACAAGTTATGCTTGCAGCGTGGTTGGTGTGCAAAGCACATGATGCTGGTGGATGGTAGAATGAGTTATATGATAGACTGGGTGGTATTAAAATTGCGAAATTTAACCATAGGTCAACATAAATTTGAAATTATATGCATGTCTTGAAATGACATATGTTGGAGGTTGCACATAACAACTCACCGAGTTGGACCAAAGAGATGATGGGTCATCTTGACTTCACATGTGGGTGAGTATTGTAATGTGACATGATTGGATTGTTCCATATGGAACATTGTCATATTCAACCTTGTGGGAAACTCACATATATATGTGTGATATTTTGTGATTTGTGATACAAGTGATGGAAATGGTATAAGAGATATGAGTCTAGAAAAATTTGAGGATCATCTTGATGACGAAGAATGACTAGTATACATAGAAGTAGTGGACAAAAGTATAAAAAGGATGGCTGATATCACCACATGATATATGTCCTAGGAGAGTTGGCTAAAATATTTTATTGTTTACATTGAATCCTACCAAGTTCTAGTCTTTGACATGATCGAGACAGGAGTTGTCCAAGCTAATAGCCTTTCCATCTTGGAACGACCTTGTCTAGTTGAGAAAGTTGGTGATTCCATTACATGTTTCCTATGTTGAGGATAACACTTCTTAGAATACCATGAAAAGAAGGTGACTTGATTAAATTATTTGGTGACTCGTAATAATGTTGGGTCAAATGTTTTAGAGAGTAAGATGCAAGACCCACATTCAGCACAAGCTTTGCAAATGGTTGGGTTATGCCAAGAACTATTGATGATTGAAGCGAATGAGGGATATGCACAACACATGAAGAATAACACAAATAATGACAAGCAATATGTTGTGAAAATAGTAGAGTTATCCAACATGCTTACAAGGAGAGATAACTAAATTGAGTGTTTCCTTGGTTACTAGAAAGACATCACATAAACCTATAACATTGGAAATTTTATTACAAGGACTCATTGGAAAAGAATAATCATATGAAGGGCATAAAAATAAACTTTCTCTAGGAATTTTTTATGTACAAGAGGATTCCAGGCTTCAATGTGATTTTTTTGGAGTGGAAATCATCTTGTAGTGAATCCATGAGGAAGACAAAATAATAAACAAATGGCCAAAATCCATAAAATAAGAAGGAAAAACTTTCAAAGTTCTAGAACTCTATAAAAGTTCCTCAACAATAGATAGCCAAGGTGTAACTCCTAAAATGATCACATTAGCTAAGAAACTAATCTCATTGAAAATGTTCTTTTGAGGACTGTATTTCCACAGTTTATCATACGCAAAAAGAATATAACATGAATAAACTATATTTTATACTTTTTTGAATGTCATCTTCACTATAAGGTTTCCATTGGGCCTTTAGAGTAACCCATTTATTCCTAAACCTTGTAGCTCTTGGTCTTCGATTTTATAATTCAGGAGATATATATTTTCGTTATTGTTCGCCATTGCATCATTACCTAATCCTCTTGGTCTCCCCTTGTCAAAAACATTCCAATTCTATTCATTTTCTCTTGATTCAAACCCATGTGCCCCAAAACGAGGACTTATATACTGGATTTATTGTTGTGAGAATAATGTCTATTATATGGGTGCCTATGTTCATGAAGAATATTACACCCAAAATAATCCTAAATATATCAAAATGAAAAGAAAAAATGATAGCAACAGATAGTACCATACCATTACAAGAGGTTAAGGCTGCATGTTTTTCCCAAGTGGACCAAGAGGTGTAGTCTGTTAAACCACTGATGGCAATGGATTAATTGTGGGAGACATTTATTGATTTTCTAAAACTATTTTCCCATCAATCCAAGAAGAAACAATCACGATACCATCATGATTTACAGGAAAAATACCCTTGCCATATCCACCATTAGATGGCAATAAAGGCATTGGATAGATAGGTTTTGGATCGAAGGGAACACCATTAGTGTTCCATTATTAACATTTCCATTTGTGGTGTCTATTATTTCCTCATAAGAAGTTATGGATGTTGACACTTATCCTGTGGTGGGGAAGGAGCCAAATAATGAACATATTGTGCAGTTGCTCTAGAGCATGTTGAAAAGTATGAGGTGGAAACTGTTGTCAAAAATTAGTATGTAATAAGAGACTGAAAATGACCCCTCATGAAAGCCCCCTGAATAGTGACCAGGAAATAATTTTTACCAGGGAGTTGTTGGCACATCAAATAGAAGAGAAGTGGGGAAATCCAAAATAGGACAAACCAATTGTTGAAGTGGATAAGCTCATGGATTCAAATTGAAACATTTTCATACACAAAATGTTTTGTGAGTGGCCCACGGTTATGTTCAACCCAAAAAAAACACTTTTTGATGTCAAAAAATGGTATATAATGATATATCATAATAAAAGAATAATTTTAGATGAATGAGGCAACATACATGGAATGTGAAAGGACTAGTGTTCTTTGTGATAAAAAAAATGGTCAAATTTACAAAATATGTTAGGGCCAAAATGAAAATAATATAGTATATGGTTTCCACATCCTCCCTTACAAGTGTGATAGTTATGACAAGCACATCAGGTTCCATCAGTAATGTTGCAGGTAGAATAAGTAATACTGCAATGGTATCTATATAAAGAATATGATTCATAGAGTTTAGATTATCCTTGGCATTTACAATCATCAATGAACAAAAAATCAATATCATCCGTTTGAAGTTTAGAATGAAAATTGTCATAACTATTTGAAGTATCATAATATCATTCATGTCAACTAATTCTCGGGATCATATTTGAGTCAGTGGTTTATCACATCTTTCCATATCCACTTTTTAAATTCTTAACATTGTCTTACATAAATATTTACTTTTATCATAAGAATGTGTTTACTATAATTATTTATTAGTAGGAAATATTATGAGATGGTGCAGTGGAAGTACCTAAACTTTGTTGTGCACTATAAAAACTTATAAAGATAACTTTATTTTCTCATAGTTCTCAATGGGTGGTGTGCATTGTTCATATCATATGAAATACTATGATAATTAGATAGGAAGATGAACCTTCTTGCTTTTAGCTTTTCTTATAGCATTCCAATTCTAGTTCTAATTTACACCTACTCTCAATAGCCTCATTTTAGTTCTACACACAATATTTCTCAAAGAAAAAGGTTTGAAGCACTCAACTATTACTTCAAGTAGTTCTTTCAATAAAAAGAACCATATATAGCCAAATCCAACTTGAATGTGCATTTATCTTACATTTTCAATTGATCAATAGAACAACATTTCACAATCCTTGAAAATGGACCAAATATTTTCCATGGCAAATACATTTTAGATTAAATTACAGTATCTATTCCAATCATACAAAAAAAATTTCATCAAAGTGTAAAACATTATCAAGGAGAAACATATCATTGTTCAAATTTCTTTCAATATCAACCCATTGTAGGGAATTCTTGTAGTTTCGAAATACAATACTATCGTAAAGACATCTAATACAGCGGGAGGCTTCAATTTTACAATTTAATTACTCGTATTTAATTCAAATAAATCAGTACAACTAATTAAAATAAATGGTTGAATATAAAATTTAAAAAAGTAGTAGACAAGAATTTAACAAGATACCCTTATGAAGAATGCAGAAGCCCCTGAAGCATGGACTTGAAATCTCTCACAACAGTTTCCATAATGCATATTCTAAATCCATACGAATGAAAACTAAGCTCACCCTTGAAAATCCAAAAAAAAAAAAACAAAATTATCAAAAATAATGTAATAATTATTTCATTCATGGAAAAAAGAGAGGACGCCATACAACTTACATGATCGGGCCAAAATTTTAACATTCAAATTGCCTCTCCCAACATAGCCATGAATTTCCAGCCCACACTACAAGGAAAAGACCCTCTAGTGGAGGTTATAAAGGAGGTTTTTAGTGTTATAAAATTTGCCAAAATTTTCAAAAAAACATTTTCTACTACATCTATTTATGGTTACGGAGGTTTTGGCAGAGCTTTTAACGGAAATTCAACGCAACTAGAAAAAAAAATGGCGGCTGGAGGTTATTACAGATGTTTTTTTTCATCGGTGTGCTACTCTGGCTTTAACGCACTGGTGTGTACATGTAGAAGGTGCCCTAGGGCAGTGAAAGGAGAATGCATCGAGCAATTAAGGTATACAACCGCACCGGGCGTAGTTTTGGTGATACAACACATGGGGCCGTTCTAATTGGTCTTGGGATTTGTATGGTGACCATAGGCCGTATCAACGCACCGGTACATAGAATTATAGAAATGCATCGGTGCACAGTATCACATAAATGCACCGAGATTTACAATTGGTATCGGTATTCGTGAAATGCGCATAGGTCATACAAATTCACTAGTGATTATAAACACATAAATGCCCCGGTGCATAGTATCACACAAACGCACTGGGATTTATAATTGGTATCGATATTCGTGCAGTTCCCATATATCATACAATGGCACTGGTGAGTCGTACCGCACAAATGCACTGATATTTTTAATTGGTTTTGGTACTTTTTCAGTGCCCATAGATCATAGAAACGTACTAGCACACTTCATAATACAAATTCACCGGTCTACAGTTACTGACACACATCGGTTTTCATTTTTTATTTTTTAGAAACATCGACCTGTGACAATGAAATTATTGTGATTGTTTTAAATTCATTATTCATCAACAGTCGGTACATCTTATAACAATATTGATATTAATTAAATTTTTGTTAATTCATTTTAATGTGATGTTTGGATTAATTTGTTATATCATATCATAATTATTGTGGTTTTTTAAAATTCATTATTCATCAAAATTCGACACATATATATCTTATAACAATATTCATATGAATTAAATTTTTATTAGTGAATTTGAGAATGAAAATGGAGAACGCAATAGCGACAATGGAGAATGCAATAGAATAAATAAAAACATATTTTGTGATATATCTATATGAATAATACAGTATTTATCATACAAAATGGGATAGTTATTGGTATCCCTTTGTCTCTTAATTGGGACACTATGTCCATTACAGTAAAAAAAATGTCTGATTTCACAGACATGTTTCAAAAAATACAACACCTTGCTTTGTTATCCAAACATAGTGATCATCATTCTTCACTTGAACTATTGTCACAGCTAGAGCTACTTCCATGACTTGGGTTATTTTTAGGAATGTTTTGTTCACAGTGTTGATTGTTTTCTTCTTCTGCACCTTCCATATACAAACATAAAAATAAACTGAAATGAGTGTATATACATTGGTGAGAATAATGAAAATTGCAATATTAAATAATATACATAAGTGTAAATCGAAAATAAAAATGACATACCATAGCAACAATTGACTCATAAACTACACACATTCTTTCAAAACCATGTACCATGCCACCTTTCAAAATTTCATCTGTTGGCGCAGTTCCATACTTTGTTTCCTGCAAGTTTTATAACCCATAACAAATCATATATTTAATATAAAAGATTTTTTTGTTTTATTAATTATAGACGAAGCTAAGTAAAACAAGATTGATAGATGCTTACAAATTCCACAATTAATTTATGATATGCCAACATATACTCACAACTCATATTTAACCGAATTTCAAACAATTTGTGTGATGGTTCTTCTTTGTATGCTAGCACCTGTTTGAAGACATTCAATGATGATTTTTGTAAAACAATTTAAAAAATACAAAAATGAAATCTAGTTAAGTTGTTATAAGGAAGTAAAAATTACTCACAAACTTAGATATCAACCCTTTTCTTCCTTGTCATTCTATTTTATGTGCTGAATGGGTTCCATTTTATTTTCTTCTCTGCAAGAAAACTCTTGAAAATTAATATTTAATGCTAAATTGTTTAGTTATTGTACCTAACGGTCAAAAAATTTAATGATTACATATTACATTTGAAGCAAGTTGTTGTTGAGATGGCTTCTCTTCCGATGCAATTTTGTTCATTTATTTGACCATCTCCTTGTACACCTTTTTGGACATTCCTATTAGCATATTTCTAATATCACCTTGTTCATGTTTTGAGATTTTCATAATCTTCCTAAAAATGTAACATGACAATAAAATATTTAATTTTTATATTGATATATGAAAAGAAAATATAACAAAAGTGATATTTATAAATAATTCTCGACAAACATTTAAAGAAATATTACTTTTTCATTCCTTTTTTTTGTTGTTGTATGTTTTTTCTATTAAAAGTCTGACATGTCTCATTGACCAATTATTTAGAAACTTTTCCTGTAGTTTAGATAAAATTTGGTTCTTGGAATCATTGGATTGATTTTTGTATTTTAAGTGGAAAGAACATCTATACATTCATTCCACTAGAACCCTCAAACTTTTGTAAAAGTTTTTCCCCCTTTCGTTAACCTCTAGCACCACTCCAGATGAGCTAAGGAGAAATTCATTTTCATTTGCATGTTCTATTTTTTTTCTTTTCTTAGAATAACATTCATTTTCTGATTTTTTGGTCGTTGTAGAACATTAAATAGATGTGAATTAATAGACTATTTTACACACGTTAACTAATAATTTTAAGTATATTATTAATGATAATTAAAAAAATAAACTCATATTGGATCGATAGTATTTTTTCATTCACATCCTTTTGCAATTTTCCCATCAAGCTTTTACGCTCTTCTAGTCCTAGGCCAGAAATAACCTTATCGAGCTTCATCATTTTGTGGCTTTATATGATACTCAGTAAACAATACATATTAGCTAAACTTACATATAGTTCAAAAATAATATTTAATAAATAATTTACAAGGAACTTGTCTTTTTTTCTTTTCTTGATGTGTTATCAGTATTTTTGTTACTTGATCTCTTGTTAGTCATTTCTTTATCAATTTGAAACCTGTACCATATCATTCATTAATATATTTATAAATAAATTGTCAACTTTTTAGGTAAAAAATAAATCTCAAGAAACCGGTACACCTTTCATGATGTATGCACCGCCATCGATGCATGGGGGTATTAGAAAAATGCACTGCAAAAACAATATAATAGATTGTACGGTGCGTGGGGGTATTATAAACGCACCACACAAACAATGTAACAGACCGTACGGTGCCCTATTTAATATATGGGGTACTGATTTTAAAAAATTGTTTCTGATTTTTTTATTACAGTACTTGTGTGATGTGCTATATAATACAACGCACCGGTGCATTAGGTTAGGCAGGGCACACCGATTAAAAAAAAACCATTTTTTTCCAAAAAATCACAAAATGGATTGGGATCTGACTATGCAAGTCGTCTCGTGGGTTGGATGTCAATCTAAAATGAAAAAACCTAATTCTGAAATCACAGAAACAGGGAGAAGAAAGGGAAAAAAAAAATTGAAGGGTTTAGGGTAAAAATGGATAAAAGTGCAGAAAAAGTAAAAAAATAATCAAATTTAATCACAAGATGGTTTTAAATTCTATGATAGTGGGTTTGAATCACCAGAGGTTTGGTTTTTGATTGTATAAATACTTTTTTTCAAACGTATTTCATTGCTCCATAGTGCTCTCGTGCTCTCTTACTCCAGGCATGTCTCCTGCAAATCTCTAGCTAAAAATTTTAGCAAAAATAGTGAAATAATGAAAAGTGTTTAGTATTTAAAGAATTATTTTATGAAATTAGATTTTCGAAAATATTTTGCTGCCCATTTTTTAATTGTTCGCTTTTTTTCACATAAAGAAAATAGAGTTGCACTTTTTTATTTGCGTTTATTCATCACCAATGTGTCACTTAATAGAACCGCACTGGTGCGTCCTTAGGTAACACTGACACCATCGCATAGTAACTAAAATGCACTAGTGCGATTATATGTATAGTAGCATCGATTTGTGGTTAAGGCACCGAAATTAGTTTTAGGTGTGTACACCAAATTTTAGTGAACTCCAAGCATAGAAATTGAGAATTATAATTTTGTTCATTCTTGAGAATTAGAATTAGAATTAAAATTTAGAATTGGAATTGGATAAATTATTAATGGAAATAACTATTCTTCCAATGCATTTTGTTTATTGTAATAGGTCCCCACTGATTATGTGGAGAGAATGCAATGTGGGGCGTGTGAAGATGCAATACTACAAGGCCCAAGTGGGAAATTGTGGCATGTGAGCCCGTGCTATGCTAAGACATGGGAAATTCTTACAAATGGTTGGGAAAGTTTTTTTTCTGAGAAGTTTCTGGAATTTGGAGATATTTTAGTTTTTACACATGTTGGAAATGTACATTTTGCTGTGAAAATATTTGGGCCATTTATTTTCAAAACTACACCTCTTCTTCTTTCAGAAAAAGAAACTTGAACCTTTTCATAGCCTGCAACAAGAAAATGTGCTCCATGATCTACTTGCTAACCCATGATCTGCTTTCTCATTTGTAAGTTTCTCCTCCATCTTCGCATCCAATTTCCTCTTTTCTCCCTTGTGCTTTCTATCTTGATCTTAAAAAAAATTATACAATCTTAGTTTTACGAGAGACTGACCTTAAATGTTCTGGGAACAATGACAATGAGTCCTTCATTCTAAATTTGTTAGCAGAAGAAGATCGATTTTCGACGAGACGATGAAGTTATTACATGTGGAGGCAATGGTTTCCCATAGGAAATGAGTATATGGTTGAGCGAAGGAAAGACATTGCAAAATGGGCTATTACATTAGCTTTTTTAATGTGAAACTGATTTGTAGGTGGAAGTATGGAAGTTGTAGGTATCTATGCTTTTCTTCCCATAGAAATGATCACTCGATTTCCATTTATAATAAAAGCAAAATTTTTACTAGTTTCATCCACATGACCACAACTTAGACAAGTTATAGATGCCATTTAGGTTCAATTGAAAGCCGAAGATGTGATTTTATGTGACATAAAATTTTCCAGTAAAAGATTATGTAAGCCAATCGAAGCTCGGACAATAATCCCAGCTGCTTTTAAACGCATTTTGGAGAGTTTCTCCCTTCATGGGACCTACCAGCCCAATAAACAATGTTAATTGATCTTTGTCTATTGTCCTTAAGGGAATGAGAATCCTTCCCTTCCTTAGAAAAATTCTTGCATGTGATTCAAATCCTCCCCTGCTCCAATAATGCATTTTACAGAATAACCTTGTTCCAGTGCGAGGGGTTTTATAGGCACACTAGTGCGGTTTGTAAGGTCGAGGTTTATGTTTTGGTGCAATGTATTATGACGCATCAGTGCGGTAAAGTTGCGAAGCACCGATGCATCTTTGTACTAATATGCTCTGGAGCATGTTATGATGCTAAGCGCACCAAACTGTATAAAGTTCTTCTTTTTTGTATGTAAGATCATAATAAAATAGTGATAATTCTAAATTACATGAGTTTATTTGCATTATTTTATAAACTTTATTATGTTACAAAAATTCATATTATTCTAGATTTATTATTTTACAATTATTTACAAATTTACAAATTTAAATATTTTAATAAAATCATTTCACATTAATATAATTAAAATTTTACAAATATTTTTCATACAATTACAATTAGAAATTTACAATTTCACATACAATTACGATTACAATTACGATTACAATTTTAATTTTACATACAATTACATTTACAATTAAAATTTTACAATTACAATAATTTCAAAGTAATACAATTAAAATTTTACAAATATTTTACATACAATTAGAATTAGAATTAGAATTACATTTACAATTACAATTACAATTTTAAAAATATTTTACATACAATTACAATTACAAATACAATTACAATTTTACAATTTGTCATATATACAATTACAATTAAAATTACAATTACAATCATTTCACAATAAATTTAAATATTACAATTACAATCATTTCACAATAAATTAAATATTACAATTACAATTAAAATTTTACATTAATAAGTATTTTACATACAATTACAATCAAAATTACAATTACAATTACAAATACAATTACAATTTTAGAATTTTAGATACAATTAGAATTACGATTACAATTTTACAATTTGTTAGATATACAATTACAATTAAAATTGCAATTACAATCATTTCACAGTAAATTAAATATTACAATTAAAATTAAAATTTTACATTAAATATTTTACATACAATTACAGTTAAACTTGCAATTACAAATACAAATACAATTTTACAATTTTACATACTATTAAAATTAAAATTTCAATTACAATCACAACATAATATTTAATAAATATCATGGTCATTTAATATTAAATTAATTAATAAACATCACGATCATGATAACCATTGTACTAACATCATATTCAACTAAAAAATAAATTTAAACATCAAATTAACATTATATATTAACATCATCACAACACAAACATCAAATATACATCTCATGTCAAATAACTCATGCCATCACATACACATCTATTTGCAAGCTGCGCATTAAATAAACATATCTAACATGACCTAACAATATACACATCATGATGATCACCAACATCTAAATTAAGTACAACTGCAACATGAACATAAAATACATGGACCATATATATATATATTGTTAAAAATATACAACTATAATATAAATATCATGGATAGATAGTAGTAGTAGCATCAATAGGTACTACGTGGAGGCACACTATTATATATATATATATATATATATATATATATATATATATATATATATATATATATATATATATATATATAAACAAAAACCTTTTATTGTAATATAAATGTCATGGATAGGCAGTAGTAGCATCATGATTATTTTAATTGAGGCTTTGATAAGTTAATGGGCAACCTGGGTAAAATTGATAAATCCAGGCACTGCTGTGATGTAGTAGGTACTAATGGATGTTGCAGGCTGCTGACTAGATGTGGCCGATGATCCAGCCTCATCTCCATGATGATTGCTAGATGCTAGTGGAGCCTCATGCTCATCAGGTGCAGCTTGAGGTGAACGATCATGAGATAATGAGCCACTGCTCGCAGACTATCCATCACGTGCTATTACTCGAACATGCCTATAACGTGCAACAATCCTCCTCAGTCGCTTAACAATTGTTGTAGCTCCTACGGCATGCTACATTAGGATGTACATGCCAGGCCACACACCTCTCCACATCCGTAATAGCCTATCATCAGCCTGTATGTATCTATAATGAGCAGGCCCGATCCCCGCCTCAACAGTTAGTGCACTGAGTTGGTCGCCCAACTCCATCCTGTATCTAGTATCAGGTCGACTGCGCCTAGAAAAAGGTGGTAACGACACACTAGTAAGAGTATGTCTCTCTACACCAGCCTCCTGGTCATGATCCTTAGCATCTTCCATTTCCTGATCGTCATTAGGATCCACACCTGGATCATGTGGTGGTTCTGGCATCTCGTCGCCATCAAAAGATTCAATGTCTGCAAAATATATACAAGTACACAACAATAATTAGACAATTTCACTACACAATTTAATAAAAACAAGTTAAAGAACATGTTAGAATAAATATAAATAAAATAGTAATATTACCTCTATCATCTAGCGGCTCATCATCTGTGAAAAGGATGTTGGCACACCCTCGCCAATCCAATCTAGCATAAGGACAGGGGACCATAATGAAGGGATGCAGCTCGTCAAAACTAGCTAGTAAGTTCAGTGCATCATGTGATATCCTGGCTGGAAACATAGTCTCTCCCGTCTTAGGCATCATCTTCCCTGACATGTGCATCTGGGCATCCAACATTGGCTTATGAGGCTGCCGAAAAAAAGTAGGCCTCATCTCTCGAAACCTCTCAAAAAATAAATAAAAAAGCTCTGAAGCAAAATGAAATTTGACCCTCCCTTGTGCATGAGAACAACATCTATCTAAGGCCGTGCAGAACTGCCGCAAAAAAATGGGAAACCACCTGACAATTCATGGCTCCTATACTATAGAATGAACATAATATAGAAGCGGGAAACTAATTCATTTCCCGTCACTAGTGTTGTGTAAAATGGTCGAAATGAGAAGTGGGAGGCACTGCATGTCCTTTCTACTAAATGAACCAATATGTAACTGACCTCGAGGGACCTGAAACTCTCAAGGAGACAGTACATCTACTCCAATGTATCTTTGGGAGTAAACTAACTGACTCCCTGCTACACAACCAGCTGGAACCTCTGGGAATGAGGAAAAATCCACCCCTCTCCTCGATAGCCCTGTAATGAAATAAATATTCTCCTTAGTGGGTGTGTACCACTAGTCAGGACCAACATGGAAAGCCTATTGGTGGGCATTCCACCTACGGATAAGATGTCTCAAAAACACAGTATGGGCTTTTAGGGAAGTAGCCTCCTAATATAACTTGAGGAGGCCTACCTGCCTTAGGAGACCCTCGGTATCTGCTGTAATAGGGCAATGATACACATCTCTCTCCCTCGCTCGTGCCTCCCACTCGCGAAGCACGCCATACTGCTCCGTCTGTTGTTGATGTTGTTCCTCCTCTTCTCTCTAAATAATTGACATATTAAATATATATATATTTTTTGTTAAATTAGATATGTATTTAGGAATATACATATATAATTTTTTTTGGGAAAAAAAAAATAGACTAGTCGATGCCCCACAAAAACAGTCATAAACCGATCATGGTGTGTCTTTTGTTTGTAGCGCACCGGCGGCGACGCCCCAGATGACATAAAATGCACCGTATGCAGTGCACCTAAAATTTTTTCAAGCACTGTTGACTATATATGGTGTCAGAAGAGTCGTCCACTGACTAAAATATATGCGCCGATGCATATAGTCCTGTCAGTGCACCAAATTCCTGAAAAATTAAATAGTCAACGATGCGGTCTTTTACCTAGCCAGACCATTGATCCTGTCAAAATTCTGAATGTGGTGCGTTGATAGATACCGGGGTGGATATTTTCGTCAATGCACTGCGTTTCTATCTCCATGGTCAATGGTGCAAACGGCTAAATGACCACACTGAACTTTCTTTAAATTATAAAATAATGTGGGGCACCTTTCGGTAGCACCCCGGACTCGTTGTGGATACCGTTAGCACCAGTTGTAGTGCAGCATGTAAATTTTATAGGTAACACCGCTTATTGGCGCAAACCGAATGGCTCGTGCGCACCACATGACAAAAGAAAAAAATATTTTTAAATGGTTAATTTTAAGATTGTTTCAAATTCTAATCCACTAAAAAGCTTAATTATGGAAAAACAAGAAAAATACCTGTACATTTCGCCATCAAGGAGGCATATTGGCTGTAGAATTTGCAAAAGAAAATTTGGCCACCATTTTGAAAAATGCAAGCTGGAGATTGGTGGCCAATGCACAACAATAGTGCATGTAATGGGTGCAATGGGAGCATCGATGTCAGGGCGGCTCAGATAAGGATAAATTGCACCGGTGCTTGAGACCTCTGGAGCGTTGAGAAAAGTGAAAAATGTGGTTTTTTGGCTGTAATTCTTCTTTTATTTGATCTTGTTCTGGTGCACGGGGTTTCATAGGCATAGTGGTGCGGTTTCCTAAGACCGCACTGGTCTGTTTCAAATTTGGTGTAGTGTTTTATGATGCACCAGGGCGGTTCCATAACACCGCACCAGGGAGTTTCTATTTTTGTACGATGTTTTATGATGCACTGGGGCGGAATAGTTGTGAAGCACTGGTGCTTTACAATAATAGGATGCACCGGGCAGGTGTGTAGGGAGCACACGGTGTTCGTTGTGCCAATGTTTTGCACGACCGGTGCTTTCTCTTATAGAGCGCACCGGTGATTGAGAGAAGAAAAATGAAAAATGCAGTTTTTTGGTCGTAATTTTTCTTTTTGCTTAACCCTGTTCTGGTCCGCGCATTTTTTAGGTGCACCAGTGCTGTTTCGTACAAACGCACCGGTCTATCTCTATTTTCGTGCACTATTTTATGATGCACCGGTGCAGTCTCTTAACACTGCACTGGACGGTTTCTTTTTTGGTGTTGTGTTTTGTGAAGAACTTGTGTGTTACAGTAATAGGACGCACCAGGTGGGTGTGTACAAAGTGCAGGGTGTCTAGTGTGCCAATTTTTTGTGTGCACCGGTGCTTTCTCTTGTAGAGCGCACCAGTAATTGAGAGCTCTGGAGCACTCAAAAAGTGAAAAATCTGGTTTTTTGCTGTAATTTTTTTTATTTAACCCTTTTCTGGTGTGCGTGATTTATAGCCACATCGGTGTTGTTTCTTACAAACACACCAATTGATTTCTATTTTAGCGCATTGTTTTATGATGAACCGGTCCATATTCTTAATACCGCATCGGGGGGTTTCAGTTTTGGCGCGGTGTTTTATGATGCATCGATGCGGAAGAGTTTTGAAGCACCGATGCTCTATAGTAATACGAGGCACCAGGCGGGTATGAATGTAGTGCACTGTGTCTGGTGTGCCAATGTTTTGTACGCACTAGTGCTTTCTCTTGTAAGGAGCACCTGTGCGATGTTGGATGATAAGCACATCGAGCGGAAAAAATCCACAAAACCCTCTGCCTACCAACCTCCTCTAGTAACCTACGTTAGAAATGGATGTATGGGGTATTTTTATAAGAGGTTCCTTAAAACCAACCGCTAGAGGGTCTTTTCCTTGTAGTGCCAAAACCAAAACAGAAAGTCAGCATGGGGGCATATGATACCCTTACTAACAATTATCTATATAGGAATATATATAAATGATATACTTCTTGGAGTGTCAATAAACTTCTAAATGTATATATTTCCTGTCATCTAGGGGGCATCTAGCTAAATGGTATAGCAGCTTTCCAGCTACAGGTAGGTCCTGCCTTTATTTCCTTTCTTGTTAATTTTTTCACATGATATTGGAGCTATGTTCGTGCCTAGTAATTCCCTATGGTTGTGTACATATAAATGTATAAATGATATACTTCTTGGGGTGTCAATCCACTCTTGAATGTAGATATTACTTGTCACTAAGAGGGCATATAGCTCAATGGCAGAGCAACCTGCTAGAGAGGGGCACGCCCTTCCTTTGATTCCTTGTTTAGCCTTTCAAAAAGCTATCAGAGTTATGGTTGTGCCCAAGAATTCCCTATTCCTGGATCTGAATGGCTTACGTGGAAGTAGAGTGGGTATTATAATTAAAGTATCAATCCAAACTTGAACATGGGATTTCCTATCATCAAAATGTTGTGTAGTTCAATGCTTAAATAAATACAATGGTCAAGAGTATGGATTGGGTTCAATTCCTTGCCTATCTACTTTTTTTATTCCTAGCCTATTTATTTTCTCCATGCAACATCTAAGTAATGGTTGTGACTAGGATTTCCTTATACCAAGATTTTAAATTTCAACATGGATTGGAGGGGAATATTGGAGTTTTAATGCACAACTAAACGTGTATGATATCCATCATCAAATGGGCATTATAGCTTAGTATTAGAGCAAAATACCAGCAAGGGGAAATTCTTATGTTTGATTCATAAGTTGTTCTTCTTTACAATATGTTATTAAAGCCATGTTTGTAGCTATGAATACCCTATCCCTAGGTATAAATGTGTTGTAAATTAACAAGGGGTGACATCAAAAAGAGGGTGCGTGGCTCAGTGGCAGACTATCCCTTCAGATGAGTGTAATTCTAGGATTATATGCTTAGGTTGTCTAATTTTTCAACATGTTATCAAAACCATCGTTGTGACTAGGGATTCCATATCCCTAGGTATGAATGAATGATATGGATTTCTATAAGGTGTTGAACTATTAATCATAGATTTCGAAACTATAACTAGTAATCGAACCAATCCAACTATCAAACCGAATTTTTAAATGGAACTGGAAAAAGCAGTCTGTCAGATCTCAATGCACTGATATTTAAAAAAAAACATGAAATAATTGTTTTTTAATGAAAATAATCATTTTTAATATTTAAAACCATGATTCCAAACCATTAGAGGGAAAATATGGAAATTTATTCATCTATACACCATGTAAGGGTGAATATATCAACACATCACCGAGTGCAATACATATTAGCAACAAAAATACATAATCAATTTATTTTTCAAATGATAATTATATACGCACAATCTGCAACCAATAGTAATTTCCAATGATATATGATATTACTTTAGCACACCCCAGAACATCATTAAGTAAATACACACAGTAAATTCAACTATAAAAATAATAGAAACCCTAAAGGTCACAGTAGAATAGTCATGAACAATAGACACCAATAGTTTCCCTGGGAAACCCAAACTCGGGAGAAAACCTGACAATATTTTATAGGAGAAATTTTTTAGTTCAACAAAAGTTCAATCGCATCATTTTCAAGTCAAACTTGGTCAACTCAGACCAAAGTTGTAGTGATGATCAAACCTAGTCAATCATAGCTCAAAACTTCTATGGTGAATGTGAAGAACTTCCAGTTACCAAATTTTTTTCCTTATACTATCCCTTAGGGCTACGTCAACATGTTACTAATATATTTCCGTAACATGGAATATTAATATCTAATATGAATTTACTAGGTTAGAAACACTGGCCATATCTAATGTATTGGAATCATATAATTCATACCCAAAATTATGAGACTGGTCCAGAAAGGTCTATGGATCAACCTCATATTAACAATTAGTGATGTCAAGGGGGTCTACAAGTAGCCTATAAAGAGTGCCCAACCTTATCTAGACTTCACTACACTGGAAATTATCCTAGTAACTGGTTTGGTTTATTAAAAATTTCCCTTTCATTTAGATCTTATTTATACAAACCAAGGACTGAGAGAGAGAAATACAATGAGTTTGACTAAAGATGTTTTTATTTAGTGTCTACTCTTAATTTATTTACCCCTTTATATTTTCTATATAAAAACATGGGAAATTAATTCATATAGGATTTCCAATGATTTCATTCTTGCATAAACAATTTAAAGATGATTCTCAGTAAGCTAATCATGAAGTGGGGTAACTCCCTTTTTGTAAATGGTTTGGATGGATATGAAGTGGGTGGAAAATGTTATTATATGAGAAGCATATGGGATAGTTCCTAAGAAATACACCTAATAGCATAACATGATTATCATAGATGACTCTTTTCAAAGAGAAAACCATGTTCAAGATGGTATGAAACAAATAAAAAACAAATTGGAGTGACTATGAAGTGCGGTAAGTCCTACCTTGGTAAACACCGTTGTCATCAATCACTCAAGATGAAGAAAAATTCAATTAAATAAGTGTGAAAATTTTGATCATGATAATTTCATTGTTGAAACCATCTAGGTTTTATAAATCCTTTTGGTTCTTCATGGTTGATCCAACAAGAGTGGATTAAGGAGAAAACGAGTATCCCTATCTATATGAATGAAGGTCAATTTTGAGCATAATAAACTACAATTCAACATCATACACCCTTCGAGGTTCCGCTTCATGTAGTTAGAACTTGCAGGGTAACATTGTGGCCCCTACTTAGGGACATTTATTCCTATGCAAGAGTGTATGTGAACTATATAATGTTAGTAAAATTGTGACCTACACACATCTAACTCAAATAGATAATTAGTGGTGCCACTTTGCCACTCCAATAATACCTACTTGAAAAATTAAAATTCTCACAACTCAAAACAGACAGTCAACTAGCCAACAATGTTTCAATCAAACTATGCATAGGAACCATACAATGAGTAGGATGTTTCAATCAAATTCAAGATGAATGGTCATGTAAGTTAATTACAAAAGGACTTATTTATGTATTAAAAAATATTGTTTTTAGAAATTGAAGCACATTAACCTTCTATAGTAGAATAACTCAGCTACGATAACCATTCAATAAGTATTTTTAGGAGTAGAAATAAATTTATAACCAAAACTACAATAGAGGAATAAGGACCCGAAACCAATATAATTAGTATGCTTCTGTGGTGGCTCCAACTATTGGATGTTTAGAGGATATACTTCAAAATTCATGCATTATATGGAGTCTAAAAAGAATCTCATACCGATAACATGAGTACAGCTAAAGTAATACTTATTATTCATGGAAAAGAAATAATTATTCTATCCAAACATTTATGCCACTCATTTTATTAGAATCTAATAAGGGAAGTCCATTCGTCCTTTACTCACACCCCTCAATTTTTTTCACTTGAATTCCCCTATTAGGTTCATGTTTATCATTAGTGTCATAAATATGATCCCTTTCAAAGTAAACACATTTAATATCCCATTTGGATCCTTCATCGTGACTAAAGTCATCTAGTCAATCATCTTCACAAAAAAGGGAAAACAATTCTAGTCATCACCAAGGCACATCCTCCCATATCCATCCTCCAATTTTTTGTCCTTGTCTATGAAGATGTACTTATGAGAAATATTTCCTTCCACACACACCTATGAAAGGGAAAATATCAACTAATCATTAAAGACATCATCATTAAAAGAACCCACACGATCATTTATGGCCTCATTAAGTTATCAACACAATATCTTTTTGACTTTTTCCTATTCAAGATTACCTAGAGTTCCTTTAATGGTAGGGATGATGAGATGTGATATTTCAATTAGAAAATGTCCTTCTAATAATATTAAAAATTTCTTGTAAAATAAAATATCCCATGAACTTGGTAAATTAATCAATAGTTCATCAATTAGGGTAGATATGTCTAGATACATGTGTAGCATAACAACTTAATCTTGATTAACCCATATACCTTGATCTCTCCCTTTTTGATGGGAAAAATATTCCTATGAGGCCTGATTGTGTTAAAACCTAATTAGTGTGTAATATTCAAGGGAAACAATTATTTGTGTAATATTAAATAATTTACTTTCAAAGGGTAGAAAATGGAATTAACACCATTTGATCATCCCTTATGCATAGTCTGAAATAGAATTGCTTTATCTTGGGGGGGATCATTAATGGAATATTTTAAGCCAGAAATCCTCCTCACCTACTATTTCATAAATTCCACTTTTATTAGTTGAAGGAAGGTACAAAAATATGATAATTAGAAATGCATTTCGTCAGGTCTATATAAATTTCTAATGTCTCATTATTAATCATACTCTAGCTTGGTATTTTAAGGATCTTAGTTGGTTCATTTATACCTGGAGAAGTACCTTTGTTCACATGAATGATGTTGAGTTTCCTTTTGGGAAGGTGGATGTTGACTAGGATATTCTACAGATGGCTCCTTTCAAGCTTTGATTTTTCTATCTCTTATTTCAATGTAATCAACTCCCTATCACATAAATTCCTATTAATTTTCTCCCATGTTGGTGTAGGTGTTGTAGCTCTAGGATTGGCATAAAGATCAAGTGGCTTATAATACACTCACTCCTCTACCACACAGTTCACCATGAATGCGATGTAAAAATATATATATAATTTGCTGAGCCACCATTCAAACTATCTACGCCCATTGAAGAGCTTCCTTAGCCACCAAACATGTGTCTTAGTTGTGTGCCATGTTTCAAAGATTACACTAGTGTTGCATATACTAAACAACCACATTATTGTTTCTATGGGATTGGAAAATATATAATTCTAATCGTATTTCTTAAAATTATCCCAACCATATCCTCCTCCTCCAAAAGGAGAATCGTGTTTTACATAGCCTAATTCTGCTATTGGAGGGAATCTATATTCTTGGTGAAATTTACCTCTATCCTCTTCATGGCCTCAAAAAATAAGTTCATCTCATTCTCTAAGGTAGTAGTGTTGGCCACATTCTTCTTTGGTTGAACCTTTCTGCTGGAATAATGGGCATTGTTGGACCTACTAGTTGTAAACATGTTTTCTTACACATTAATAGTATCTTCCTTTGAAACAACAATATTTATAATATCCCACTCTATTAGGTTAGAACCCTAGTCGCCTTCATATGGCTCAAAATAGCAAAATATCAATGAATTATCAAAGAGGATAAGGTCTTCATAAAGTCTATAGACTATTTGATTTAATCTCTTTTTGAATTCCTCCATGGTTTTGTTTTCATGCTTCTTGAAAGTGGTTATAAAGGCTAGGATGTACTTTCCATCTACCTTATCTCTGCATTTCTTATAGAAAAAAATATTAATGTCATAACATGTGATCAAATATATGATTATAAAGGTCACAAACTAGTCATAGAAATCATATTCAATGGACATGGAAAATAATTTTATCCCCATATATGCTCAAAAATATGACAAGAAAGGTCAAAAACGAGTAATAGGAGCCATCTTCAAGGGACATGGAAAATACTTTCATCCTCACATAAATTTAGAGGGGGAACCTTAAAATTATTAGATCTGATACAAATCATTGAACAGGCATTGGTGGGAGATCCAACTGGTCATCCTCTCTAATTCATACTAAGCCATGAATTAGAAACCCCATCCATCCTCCTTAACTTGTCAAATTTTAGGAGAGGATGAAGCTAGTGGTAAACATTAAAATTCTATTATCCCAAATCGCTTGAATGTCACTTGAGATAAAAGAATCAAGGGACATTGGAAGGAAACAATTCCATACCACCCTATGTATTCTCACAATCCATAATTTATTACCAAAGCCTGTAAGAAATAGGTGTCACCTCATGGATAACTTTGATAAGAAATAGGTGTCACCTCATGGAGAACTTTGATATGCCCTCATTCTTCTGTCTAAGTATGAGCTCCAAAATAACGATGAAAACTTCCTCTCAGCACATTCACAGTGGTAGATAGCAAAAACAACCTATAATAATGTTGTAGTAGTTAAAGGAGTAAAACATATTATGTGTAGATTTTAGAAATGTATGGACTTTCTTAGAGGCTATGGATAAGTAGCTAAAGAATGCAGTCATGTCATTGATGATGGTATGAAGTTGAAATGTGAGAGACCTTTTTGGTCATCCAGAATTTAGAATTAAAGTCGGAAATTATTGGAAATATGATAAAATTTGATGATGACACCTAAAATACTAATATTTCATAGCTAAAATAAAGTATGAAGACCCATAATTTGAACATCCATAGTAGGCTACAAATAATTTCGGCTGACCAAGAGATAGATGTCTTACACATCCATCATATTAAAGGAGGTATACTCAATATGATTTCCATAATCTCTAACAAGGTTGTACCACCTAGAAGAAACTTTATAGTCTACTCAGCTACTGATCAACAATCAAGAAATTAGTAATCAAGAAGATATTTAGGTGCTAGATAAGCATTATCACAAGAAAGAAATTGTTTTTTGTCTTTGTATTTATCTTTTAGTTTAAGTTTTTTTGTTAATAATGAATAGTTACAGGGAAGTTTGTATGAATGGTATTGACCTATGCATGAAACCATGAGAAATATGGTTTACTAGGTATTTAAAGTCAACATACTACTGGTCTCTGGATTTTAGGTTGAAAAGCTTCCAGAAGTTAATAGGGATAGATAAAAATCCATATTTTATAGTTTGTACCTGAAATAACCTTTACAGGTGATCACTTTGAAATAAAAATACTATTTCCGTAATAAGAAAGATAAATTTACTAATAAATACCATGTATTTAATATTATGGATAAAATGAAAATTAGGCCGATAGAAAGAATGCAGAATTTTAGCTCTAAAAACCGTGAAAAATCTTTTCCCAAGAGATCTAAGGCACCATCCATTTCAAATAATTTAAAACAATAAATTATCCAACAATTGTAACTATGAAAACCTTAAAGGATTTATACGCCATTACCCAAAACAAGAAACTATGATGGCTTTATTGAAATGAATAAGACAAACCTAAATATAGATAAAAGGATTTGCCAACAAATTTCTCAGGGTAACTACTATAAGAAGCGGATGCACATGTAAATGTAGGATTAGCAAGAAGCCAGGCTGAGATTTTGTTGTTTTAAATTCCTTCCTAGTTAGATTTATATGCTAAGAAATTAGCCATTTGATATTATGAATTCATTAGTGATGTTATGAATAAATATCTAGAGTCATCTTCCTACTAGGAAAATTCAATTAAGAGGACCTTAAGTATGCATCTAAATGATAATTTACCTCCTCAATAGGATGAAATGATAATGTATTTATTCCACGATAAGCTATGATAGATCATGATCCTTCATTATCATCTTGACAACTAAAAGGATCATGTAAGGTTTCTTGAATGGAGAGAATGTAAGCCAAGTAAGAACATCCCCAAAGCCCCAAGAATTAGAAATGACGTTAGGAAAAATATAAAGGTAAGTGATAACATGCATTTATCAGCTAGAGAATCCCATCTCCACCTGCACCTAAATTTTGGATTGATGTCCTATAAAATACTTGGGGAGTATTCATTTCGATCTTATCTCAATGGAAAAATCCAAACAAGAATAGTTGGTTCACTAAGAGAGTTGTCAATGCATTTTTATCAGGAACACATTTTTTTTAGATGTCGGACAAGCTTAGGGGGTTCCCATCCTCCTTATTTCATTGCTATGTATCACCCACTTGATCTTCTCTTTCAATGGGTTGGGCAACATCCACCATCGCCAAAATTGTTCGATATCGAATGCTTCAATTCCTTCTCCCCAATATTGTGTAAATAATATTAAACAAATAATGAATTCCTTCATCCAAAGACTTCAATAGAATATCTCTCCCCCCATTAAATGCACCATACACCCCTATGAACTTTGTGTATCAGTAAAATTCCCATCTATCATATCACGTTCAATTCAAGAGAACTCCACTTAGGCTTTCACAATAGCCAAATAGGTGTTAAATACACTGGGCAAACAACCAGCCTAGGATGTTATTTCTGAAAGCTACTTCAAAGAATTAGCATATTCATTGAAATGAAAATGTTACATCGAAAACATATACAAATATTTTTCCTTTTTGATATCAAAAAATGTTTCCTTCAGTTTCTTCCCCACCCTTTGACATTTCTGCCAACATCAGCATTAGGGCACAACAATATCTTAATTTAAATTTTAGTAATCATTGTATTGCGATGATAGAGTGGGAAGGTTTTGAGAAAATTGGAGATATTCTATTGGTTTTATTTGTTTGTGGTCTAGCATGATGGTGATGGCTCTATGTTCTGGTCATTCTATTATTTGTTTTTGTTTCTTTACTTTTCTTTTCTCTTATACAAGGTGAATGTAAATATAATGGATGACATGTTGTGGATGATTATGTTTCATAGTTTTTTTTTTTTTATAATGAGTGGTAGAATTTGAAAACATGAGCATTGCTCTAAGTAAAAATACAAATTAAATGAATTAAATTATTTTATTTTTAATTCTAGTAAAAGGATTATAATTATTTTATTTTTAAGTGAGTGTTAGAGGTTAATAGGTCATATTAAATTTCCATGAAAAAAACTTATAGTTGACAATATTGGAATTTATTATGTTTTGCATAATAGGAATAGGCATCATGGCCTTTACTATGTCCAATGAAGGAAATAAACAAAAAGGGAATTAAGTCCTAAATAATGAGTGGCCATTAAAAAGGCCTCAAATCACCACATTAATTATATTCTCTAAGGAATACTTTTTGGCCTCTATGAGGGATGTGTGTTCCATTCAAAAGTTTTGTGCAACATAATTGGGTCTTGTTGACTCATAATTGGAACTTAATGAAGATTCTCTGTAGATGGATTGAGAGACCCATTTGTCTCTAAATTTTAACACTGCAGACGAATTTAGAGAATTGTGTAGTGAAATGTAACACTTCAGTATCAAAATCGCAATTTTCCATTTCCGGACTGACACAATTAGAAATTACTAACATAAATGACTAATTAATATATTTTTTGTACTTTTTATTTGGTCATATATTATTCTTGGACTATAATAGTCATTTACGATAATCATTATTAATTTTTTCACTTATCATCTAGTCATATATTTTAGTCTTGGAAGACTAAATTGGTCATTTAAGTTAGTGGATTCTCATTTAGTCACTTATTATCTAGCTTTATATTTTATCCCTAGACTAAATTACTCATTTAAGTTAGTTGTTTTTAGTTCGGTCGCTTAAAATTTCTCAAATTTAGTAGTAATTCACTTGAAATAATTGCGGTGAGTAACATGTTTAGCCACCTAGTCACTAATTTCATCATTTTCGACTAGTGACATGGGCGCAATAGGGTCATGTACAAGCTAATGTGACAATTAATATGTTTCATTATGATAATTTGTATAGTATCAGGAAAACACTATGTCCCCATTCGCCCTTATAAGTGAATGAGAATTTGGGAGGGTGGTCAGCATAGTTAAATTACAAATACATACGATTCAATTAAATAGGGGTTTTGCACCTTATGGATATGTTCGCAAAGATATTAATATAAACATAGAAGAAATAAATGTTACATGAATTATTTAATAGGGAGGAAATAAATGTAATTAAGGAATAACAACCATTATAAATAAATAATAGGAATTTTACCCATACAATAATAGGGAATGTGAATTTCCCAGATGCAGGTGATAGACCATGATAATCAATGGGGACACTTGGATCCATGGTGGCAAGGAACCTGTCCTCCCCATGCAAATGCACATGGCCACCCAAGCTTCTTTAAATGTTGGAGCAAGGGGAATTTACTTTCCACACTCACCAGCCTCCCATCGATGTCCTCTGCCTTAATCATTGTCCACTACACATTAACTTCAATTGTCCTAGCTTGGTCACCTCCCATGGCCCTTAAATCCACCACCCCTACTCCTTATTCTGCCATTTACCTCTCCCTTCATCTCTATGCAGAGGCTTCTGGCATCTCCACCAGCCTTGGCTTCTCTGCTTCGTTCCTTTCCCCTTTGTTAGCTTTACCTTAGACCTCAGTTCCCTAGTTGCTCCCAAGGAAGATGCTTTGACTCAAAATTCTTCTTAGGCCCATTCCCACTCCTCCGCCATGCCCAGACGAGATCACATGAGGTGTCGCAGAGCATGGGGGACATGGTCTTGACCCCGTCAATCTCTCTGCCTGCCTGTCTCTCCACCTTCTGGACTCTCCTTCTGAACCCTCTGGCTTTGGCTTCTGCTTGAGAAAAATACCCTGCAAGTCCACCATTTCTCTTTCTCCTGCCTTCTCCCCCTACAACATGAAGGCTTTTCCAGTGCATAGCACTTCAAGAAGCGACCACGACAGCTCGATCTCGAACAAGGGAGGAACCTGTGCAGGTGTTGATACTCATGTGGCCTCCTCCATTTCGCCTGACAACCACACACTTATTCTTCTACCGTCAACAGCCCACACGTCCAAGGAGGAGGAGGATGAGTTAGATTATGCATGGATAATTGTGGAAGAGCCTCTCCAAACTCCAAAAAATAATGATAGCTCTCCATCTGCTTAATTTTTGGATGGTTATCTCTTTTTCCAGGCATCTTTTTGTTATTTCAAGGCTTTTAGTGTTCTCATTATTTTTAGTGTTATGGTTCTGTCTTAAACTTATCACTTGTCAGGCTAGTTTCCCGCTATGGGCAGCGTATTATCATCTCTCTAAGCTCTACTCTTGGGCTAGTTTCTCCAATTGGGGAAACACCCTTTTTGTGATTTTGATATTGACACTTCCCTCCTAAATTGGCTTGCCAACTCCGGAGGAGGAAAAATGTAATCTATGGGACTGTATGATATAATATAAGTAGCCCAATTTAGAAAAAAAATTGAGTATAGGTCGAGGAGATGTGACATGGGTTCATATCTTTTAAATATTTTAAACTCATTCATTTTAGTTTTTACGTAGTTTTTGGATTTGTTATGTTAAACTTTTAGATAGAAATAATAATAATATTTTTTCTAGAATTTCTTTAAATAATTTATTTTTTTTAATAAAAATAATGTTGAATTTGTTTTTTTATTGATAAAAAAATAATTTTTTTTTTAATTACATTTATTAAATAATATTCTATATGTAAAATCAAAATAATATATTATAGACACATATGTTTCTTTGTGGACCTCTATACGGGGAAGTCGGAGGTCGGAGTTGGCAGTTGTAAGCATGCATGGCTATACACATATATTTCTTTTGTGGCCCCTACTGAAATAAAGTTGGAGGTCGACCCACACTGTGAGGTTAGAGATTGGCATTGTCTTTTGAATGGTCTCTTTATATACTCCTGACTATTGTCACTCCCCGACCAATTCGGCTCCAGCTTCGATATTTCACGTGAGCAGGTGCGAGGAAGGAAAAATTTAATGCAGGTAGAAATATTTGTTTGATTTAAATATTATTTTAATCAAAATTATTGATTTGTACGTTAATATTGATGCTAGTTGAGATTAAAGTACTCTTTTGGAAATTTATTTATTTTTATTCAATATAAATAACCATATTCACATTATTTTTTTCTTTAAATAATGGATCACGGGTTCAAGTTTTTTAAACATTTTATCTTATATGAATAGTTTATTCATTTTTTTTTATTGATAAAAAAATTAAATATTTCAAATTAATTTTATTAAATAATATGTTATATGAAAAAAATAAGATATTATAAAGAGGCCAACTATACATATATGTTTGTTTTGTGGATCCGGCCACAAGAAAGTTCAAGGTCGAAATGGGTATCAAGTTGGAGGTCGGCATTATGTCTCGAACAATGCTATGGCATTTTGTGACCTATTCGCCTCTGTAAACATCTCCAATTATATGCACATATTTATTTTGTGGTCCCTACGGAAAGCAAGTAAGAAGTCGAGTGTGACTATGAGGTCAGAAGCTAGCCTTGTCCTTTTAATGGTGTATTTCGACACTCGTGACTATTGACAGTACCCAACCAAGTCGACTCCAAGTATAATAGTACATGAAAGCTGGTACGGGCACTGAAACATTGAACGAAAGATGCCATATGTGTTATAGTTAAATATTGTTTTAATCAAAATTATTCACATATACATTAATTTTGATATTAGGTGAGATTAATCTGCTTTGTTGTCTTACGAGGAAATGAGAAACAATGGTCAAATTATCTTGCTTCATGGTGTTTATAGTTTGTGTTGAGATTTCATAGTAATGATGTTATTTATTACTTGTAAATTGTGTCTTATTCTATCATCCATGTTTTATTTTCGTTCTAATATATATTTGGCTTGTAATGTACTTTTTTATTCAATATGGATTGAAAACATACTTTTTTGGTTTTGTTTTCTATAATTTAGGTTCATTGTTGTTATTATTATTATTTTTTATAAATGTCTTAAATGAGTCATATGATCAGTTTTAGCGAAAGAAAAAGGTTTGGTTCAATTTATTTTTCATTTTAAATATAAATAAGCGAGGAAATAGCTTTTATGTTTTTTTTTTTTTTTTTAAATCCTTCCCTACATCAATTTTGTTTTAAATTTCAAAATTATTTATTTAAATCACAATTTTAGATAATGGATTCTAAAATATTAAGTTTATTTAGATACTTAAAATATATATATAACCAAACTAATGTATAATGTATATAGAATAATTATACTTTTTAGCTATTTTATCATTTTATATTTGAAATGCAGCGTTCCAATAAATTTATTTTTTGGTTTATTGTGCATTTTCTGTCAAGATATTTTTTGCTTTATTTGCTGACCATGTTTTTATTTTTTCTTTTTATTTTTTTGTTTTTTTGTTATCGGGGTCTTAATTATTTTAAATTGTGGCAAGTGTCTACGTTGTTAAGTTCTATTGGTTTTTCTTAAGATTGTGGATGGTTGCAAAATGAATTAAAGTTTCAATGCATGCTTAAATTTTTTTTACTGAACTTCATAAAAGTAAAAGGGACTTAGTTTAAAATGATGTGAATGTGAATTTAAATTTTATTTGAATTTAAATTTAGTTTTATTCATATATTTTATATGTTAACTATTTTGAATATTAAATAATTAATTACATTTAAATTAGTTATATTTATAATAATTTACATACACACATATAAAATTTTTCATATAAAAAAAACATATATTAAAATTTCAATACTGTTGTATTTTTTAGTTGTTTACATAATGTTAAAATTCTTTATTATCAAAATTTATTGTTTTTATATATAAATAAATAAGTTGTTAAATTATTATATAAAATTGTTTTAATTTTATTTTTTAAAATTCCATGGATGTTAAAATTGTTTATTCAATTAGTTTTCTTGGACATCATTGTGATGTTGTTTCATTTATATTGAATTTAAGGGGGAAACAATGTAAATAATCATGAAAATTACAATAATATTATAGTAAAAAAATACATTTTCTTTATATATATATATATATATATATATATATATATATATATATATATATATATATAGATATATTACTTCTATATTAATAATATTATTATTTAATGATATATGTTAAGAAAAAATTATTATTTTTTATTAATTTTTTTTATAAATCATGATGCATTTCTTGATATTCAATGAGCACACGTTATCTACAAAATAATAATAATAATAATAATAATAATAATAAAATTAAATTAAATTAAATTAAATAATAATAGTAGTAATAATAATAATAATAATAATAATAAATTTTTGATTCATTTGAGCAATTAAAATATAAATTCATGGATACAAATCGCTAATATAAACTATTCTATCTAGGTGTTTTATGTAAATAGATAATGCATTAGTTTATTGTCTTCATAGTATTGATAATGAGCCTTTGAAATATATATTTTTAGGATTCGATAAAGTGATTGCTATATTAGCTAAGAAATATTTGGTTTTTCATGTACTTTTTATTTTATAGATATAGGATCATAATGATTAAGATGTTATATAAATTTGTATAGGTTTGGAATTGCTCTGAATTTTAAAGTGTTATATACTTTTACCTAGGGAAGAAAATATCCAAAACTTAACAATTTTTTTCATAAATTCTAAATGAACTTTATTCTTGAAATTTGTTTGGGGATAAATTACACGTTATCTATGTCTAGGTGGCATGCTAAAGTTTTTTAAAAAAATATTGCATTATGGAATAATATTAGTGTTTTATGTAGCAGTTATGTGCACTCTTTTTCTTTAGAACAAGTGAAAAACAATAAAATAAAAATGGGAACTAGAACAAATTAAAAAATTCTACAACCTTTGTTATTTTCAATTGTGGTATATCAGAGCATTTAAAGTATAAACACTTAAAGAAAATTATAAGGTTTTTTTTTAATACTTTTAGATAGTTAGATTTCGTTTTTTTGGTCAATTAATTTTTGGTATGATTCAAAGTTCACTGTATAATTTTTTTACAATTGAGCATCTCTACCTAACAAAATTACTTTTTTAGAACACTTTTTCCTATTATTATCTATTGTAGTTGATACTAAAATAAATAAATTAAAGAGTAGTGTTATTTAGATTGTTAAATTAGTATTTAAATGGTTCATATACTCGATTTAGGTAATTTGTTTTAGTTTGGGTGGAATATGTTAAAAAATAGTGCTACGTAGTTATGAGTGATGGAATGTGTAGTTGTGCAATTTTCCAAGTTGTTGCAACAACTTATAAAGCAGGAGGATATTGATAATCAGAAATTTGATTCCGCAAATAAAAAATAGGAGAGGAAAAACAATGAGTGGTTTGGATGAAATTTATGTGGCACATGGATTAATTGCAGTTTCAGATGGTGCAAATGCTTGTGTTGTTGTAGTATTTGCTTAAATACGGATAACAGTGAATGATTGTTAGAGGGAAACATCCAACAATTTTTTTTGTGTGATTTAAATGATAAATTTTTGTATTCACTATGTCTCATGTGAGAAAGAAGTTTGGAAGATTATAATGCTAAAATTAACACGTATTACATTTACCTTTAAATATCATATTTGTTTTTGTTGTATATGTCCACATGGAATTTTTATTCCAACATGGGTAATTATATAAGCTTAAATTATTGTAGTTATAGACAAGTTGGGTGCAATATACTTTTCTAAAATTGAAACATTAACTAAACTGCATATGCAATTTGATGTAGTTATAGAACTATAATTAATATTGTACATTGGATTTTTTTTGCAATTTTTGTAGTGATGTGTGGCTAGAATGTTATTTTTTATATATGCAATAGTAGATAATGGTTTTAATAGCTTCCAAAAAGTATGTTACAAAGTCACATTGGCGACTTTGATTTATGATTTAAAGTATTTATAGTGCTATGATTACAATTGGAAAATGTTTTTTTATTTGCGCTTTTTTTAGTCATATGTCACTAGAATGGTGTGTGTTACTTATAGCATAGCACATAATTCTTTCAATGGGTAGAAAAAATTATGATAAAAAATAGCATTACCTATATTTGTTCATTGTTATTTGAACAAAATAGGTTATATATATATATATATATATATATATATATATATATATATATATATATATATATATATATATATATATATATTGATATAATAACATTGAATGCAATGTTATTTTGTATCTTTACATAAGGGTTGTGTAGCTTGCATAAATTCATTACTATGGTTCTATAAGTATTATTGTAGCTTACATAAATTGTTAGCGGTTCTCATATAGTTTCATTCTAAGTATATCAATCTCTTAATTATCAGTGAATGATCGCAAATACATTTGAACTATGTATAAGAAACACATGAAGAAAAATTATATAGAGCTAATGTGATGAGTTTTATTGTGTCATTAATCATAGAGAGATAATTTAGATAGAAGTATTCTAAAATCATATGCGTAGCAAAGAAACTAGATTTTTTACGAAAAAATAAATTTCATAGGTATTTTTGAAAAAAAACAAGAATGTGTGGCTTGTTTTATTGATCAAAACACTTGCAATATTTATTTGGTTCTTCTTGCTACATAGAAACATCAATTATTAGTTTTTATAAAAAAAAAAATTCCATTAACTCTATGCATTATTTTTTGTCCACCAATGATGTCTGGGTTTTGATCTTGCATATGGACAGACTAGCTATGAGACTTTGTTCAATTGATATGATTTTCATCTATGAAAATATTGTGGTTCTAATTCCCTAACCATAGATATGTTCCATTAATTAGAACTCTATACATTTGTAGCAAGTCTTAAAAAACAAATACTACAATATCCTAGGAACCCAAATAATTTACATTTTTTTTGATAGCATATTCTCTTTATAATCCAACAATATCACATAGGCAAAAATTTTCTTACATGTGATTTTCACCAAAAGTTATTATACACAATGAAACAATAGTTTAGTAACTTATACATGGTGCAATTGATGGCTTTATATTAATAATAATTTGGATATGCTTATTATTTCAAAAAACTACTGAATATGATTAATGGTCTAAATACCTTTTTTTTGTTATTTTAAATTAAAGTTGTTTATTATAGGAAGCTATATTTTTTTTTTGTAAGAGTAATATTTCTATTCTATTTTATTTATACATTTTGAAAAGAATTTACAGTAATTGTCAAACAAAAATTATAAAATTTTGGAAAATAAATATTTTCTTTTGAAATTTGTAAAAATTATAATAACACTTTTGTTGATATTATTTAAATTGTATAAATTTATTTAGTTTTAAATTATGTTTCAACTTCAAAGAATGAAATCTTCAAGGTTGTGTATTTCCATTCCATCTACTCCTTTCTCATAGTGCTAGGTACTCATTTCGGAGTATTGTGAAACAAAAAAGGGGAAAAAATATAGTGACAAAGACAATGTAGACTAGATAATATATTGGGTGTAGAAATTCTCTAGTATCATATGTGTTGAATGAACATTCAATGCATTCCATGCTCTTAATGCTTTAAATCATTGTCACATTTGGACAATTTTCGACATTGCCTCAATATACTTCATGGCAATGGAAAATAGTTTTGTGTTGAAAGGGTAAAAAATTCAAGAAATTGATCACGAGTTATCTACATTAAATTTACATAGATCAGACCATTTCTTCTATTATCCTAATGAATTTTTATTTAACTCATTTTCTATTCTTCTTCACTTTTTCTATGGTTCAGGTGAAATATGACATTGTATTATAAAATTCTTTCAACATTTTTTATCTAATGGACATGATTCTACTTTGCATTAATTGCATACTAAATTTACCCCTAAATACCTTCAGGATCATCATCATGTTAATGAAATTGATGTCTACTTGAAAGGATTTTATTCACCTTCTTATATTTTTGCTTCATCTACAATTAACTTATGGGGGGATGCATTTTATATCAAATGGTTCTCGAAGTGGTTTTCAATTCAATTCAATGTTTCTCTATTTATAAATGTCCAATCATATCTAATGTTCAATTCAAACATTCATGGTTATTAATATAATATTTTTTCTACATAACATAAATCGTGCATGTGGAAATTTTTAACCACTCCTCTTACATAGGAAAAAGGTTAAAGTAGCTTAGATAGATATAACAAATGGTCCATGCATTTGTACATACCACTTGTCACTGGGACATTTTGACATGCTTTTAATTGAGAAAATGTTATTTGAACAAGGATTCTTGATCTATCAACAAATTTTCAATGACTGTCATGAGTCTATTTCCATTCTTACATAGTGGTTTGATATGTCTAATAAGAGAAAAGAAATATACAAACTTTTTACAATTATTTCATTTGCAATGACAATAGAGCTATCAATTGTTTACAACAACACTTGAATTCTAGAAACATTGAACAAGAGAAATGTCTCAATGATTGGAAATCCTTTATTATAAATTTATCGATTCCATACGCAAATGGATGTATAGAAGGAGAATGTTCTTCAATACAATGGATATGTGAAATAGTTGGAGTTAACATATATATTTGGAATATATAAACATAAGATATTTCTTTGAGATTTTATTCAACAAAAAATTCTTCCGAAGTCTTGTACCTTATGCACATGCCAATTTATAAACTACATGCACATTTCCATGCAATTCTGGAACTTTAGGGTGTTGAAAATATTAATGGAAATGACATGGAACCAAAATTTCTCTAAATAATCTCAAGACTAGAAGATTCCAAACTATTCTCAAGTGTATCTTGTGGATATATTGGTAGCCAAGAATCCAAGTTTACTAGATGTTCTAGTCAATTAAAGAATTTTTCAAATGACAATGCAATATCAAAAAAGAAAATTGTTTAAATATCAAAGAATTTCACATCATCAAATGAGAACAATATTCCTTTTTCAATTAAGATACAAAATAGAAAAAACATATGTATTTCTCTCTCCAATGGATATAGTAAGATGTACACTCATTTACATCAATTGAAATCTGCAATACGAGCACAATGTGTTATAATAAAAAAAAGCACAAAAGAAACATGTAAAGTCAAATAAAGCAATTGAGGAATATTTTCAATCAATTAGAGACACGCCTACAGATGCATCTTACATTTGCGAAATATTGTCCTTTGGGAAGGACATGTAATTTATTAACAAAGACATATTTTCTAATATTTGTAATCTAATTCCTGGTTCAAACTTCAAAGCTGTAAAAATCAATGAAAAAATATAAAAATATTGTAATAATGCAGTACTTAATGACAAAATTCCTATATTTGCATCACCTCTTCATATTCGACGAAACAAAAAATTGATCTCTGTTGCATAATTGACAAATTTGGAAGAGAGATTAGTGGCACCAAGGATGGATTTTGCACAAATAATACAACTTAGTTACAAAACATAACAAATTAGATTAACAGGACCAATCATAAATGTTCCTTCTAGTCTATATAGAACTCAGGCAACTTTACCTAGAGATATTGATGACAATATGATAGTGGGAATTATGCTAAAAACAAAATTGGAATAAAAGAATGCATATTTTTCTAGAAATATTCAACCAAAAAAAGTGATGTCTATATTACATGACTTGTGCAACACATATCTATACAAGAGCGAACATATAGTAATTAACTATTAATGAAAATAAATTTTTGATCAAAGTAGGCAAGATCATCATAACGGTAGCCCAAAAATGAAAGGAATGGATTCACCAAAAGCGAATAATGATCTAGATCCATAAACATAAACACTTTTACATGTTTATTCATAGACTCACCTTATCCATGATATTGATACAAGGATAATAAAAATTTCACCTTCTGAAGGGTTTCGTCCCCTAGGCATTTTTGAAGAAAAATTATCTGAAGAACTAAACTTCCTGACACTATTCTTTAGATAAAGTCACCCTATTGATGTTAACAGTCACTTTTTGTATCAAAAAATTTCACGATGGGAAGTATTGCACATGTCTGGTGACTTCTCGACACATATTACAAACATATTTTTTAATGCAACTCATATTTTGATAAACCATGTTTCTAACTCAGCTTGGATTTCTATTTGCAAAGGAGAGTTAAAAGAAAAAAAACTAGTTTCTAAATATGTTAAAAATAAAAGCAATCTTTAGAAATTATTAAAATCGCCAATTGCATATCAATGTTTATAAGAATTCGCACATCACCTGAATATTTTGATCACTTATGCAAAGATATATTTGTAATGATTGAACAAATTTTCCCACAAAATTTATTTGTGACATTCACTAGTACTTAGCATCTTTGGGAACCATTGATAAATACACAAAAAATTAAAAGTAGTGAGTCGATAAAAAATGAGGAAAATAACTTTGATGATGAATGCATTGGCACATTGATCAAGCGACATCCAGACATATGTAGTTGATATTACAGAAATATAATATTGTCACTATGTTCCTTGATAACAATAAAAAATGAATTATTTATTCAAGTACATGTTCAGTTTTTATTACATAATTCCAAAATAGAGGAACAAAGCATGACCATGGATTACTTTCGATTCAAAATGTACTAATATTTCAACAATCCTTTGATTTTGATGTGATAGGTTTCATTGATGAGTTTTTTACTTTTTTTTTCAATTTTTTCGAATCAAATGATTTAATTTCAAGCTCAACACCACACAAAAACGTGCAAAAAACATAAAAATTATACTTGTAAATTTGGTTTCCCTATCCCACCAATTCATGAAACTTGTATTTTTCGTCCTTTGTGCAATGAAAACAATTAGAGCCAAATGATTTAAAAGAAACATTTAGTTCTTCTCGAGGACAAATCCTATTAAAAAACATAACATTTGCAATGTTTTTAGTCAATCTTGGAATTACAAAAGAAGAATACATGTTTTTACGATTTTATATTACTCATCCAATTGTACTTCTCAAAATAATCCTTGTGTTGTGTGAATAAATGAATTTGAAAAATAAATCCCTTCATTGTGGCAGGGAAACATAGATGCTCAATTTGTTTTAGATGCATGTGTTGTAGTACGGTATTGTAGTTGTTATATTAAAAAAAATAGATCAGTACATGACAATTGCATTCAAAAATATTTGAGAAAATTTCATATCTTTGGGAGACAACACAATTTAAACTATTCATAATATTGGAAACACATGGTTGAATATGAAACAAGTTTCAAGTCAAAAATCAGTTCACATTGCTCTATCATTAGCTTTGTATTCAGCTTCTTGAAAAAGAAATCATTAACAATTCTCCAGCTGAAAAACAAACATATATTTAAAAATGCATATATTGTTAGAAAAAGAACCCGATAATTATGAGGATATTGTATGCATGAAAATTGCTGATAGATATATTACACATATTGTTTCCCTTGAGCACATTTTTTTGGCAGAATATGTTTCCTCTTATTCAATCATGAAAACAACATAAAAAAAAGTGTCCATGTTTCATAACATTCATTTGATACATTAAACACATGGACCTAGAAAACCATTACAAAAAAAAAATGATGCTTTACATCCCATATAGAGAGTCTGAATACAGATTAATAAAAAATTAAGAAACATGGGTTGAAGCATACTTTTCACATAAATACATTATCAATGTAACAGGAAAATATTTTCTCATTTAGTCACACCATGGGGTGATATTGAAACTACTTCTACTACAATTGCATCCCAAAGTGACAAGATATTTGTTGGGTACCAAATCTGTACAAATTTCTATTCCATTTTCGACCACCTTTCTATCTCTTTGTATCATTAATTGTTCTAAAATACACCAGGTAAACCCCTTCCCATTGTCTTATATGGAATATTTAATTAATGAAGTAATAGTCGTGGAGGTTTTACCTTTGCAAGTATTAAATTCGTTATTTCCACGGATTGGGAAAAGTGAAAGGAATTACGTGGGCAAGCCATGAAATTACTCCAAATTATCAGCACCATCATAGCATGCTTCAACAGCACAACAGATTCCTACTTACCCAGCTCTATATTTACGCTTTTTCATGGTTTCCTTTCTGCAACTAGGTTGCTATTGTAACAGATGTATAATTGTAGATATTTATTTGTTAAAGGGAAATTACAGTGCCCTAAACATTTATATAAAGAGGGCCTCCGAGCTGTGATTCAGTGTTAAGAAGAAAGAATGGATATTGTAACAGAAGTGTTTAATCAATTGAATTCAGTATTTTGTTGTTCTATTTGTGAACTATGAGTTTGTCACAGCCCTAATCAGAGTTGGGTCCACTCTTTTGATCAGATACTGAATTATTTTTCTTTTTGCTAATTTCATATTTTGGTTTATTACTGTAACTGTTGTTCCACCATGATTTTGTAATTGCTGCAATACTTTTCTAATTCTGCAATATATCTTTAATTTTTGTTACATTAATTTGTTTTCTTTCATTGATTAAGCTTGTGATTCAATATTAGGTTATGTTATTTCTCTTGCATATACTGTGTGAGTTAGTCTTGAAATAACTAACGAACCCGGATTGATAATTTATGTGGAAAAAGGGTTTGAATATTGTTCATGTCCGAGCACCAACATTTTTTGCGTTGTTGCCGGGGAAGGCTAACAAGGTGCAAGAACATGATCTGAAATTGATCTAAGGGTCGATCTTTCCCCTCGGGAAGGGAATTTATTGCCCTACTCCAAGTCCTGAGCATAGTGTTCTGTTTTCTTGCTTTCTATTGTTCTTTTTTTCTTAGAACCGATCTCTCATCTTGGAGAGGGAATTTGTTACCCTACTCCAAGCCCTAAGCGTAGTATTCTTCTTTTCTGTTTTGTGATTATTTTCTAAAGGGATGACTTCTCATCCTGAGGAGGGTATTTGATCACCCTACTTTGAGGTCCTAAACCATGATTTTATTTTTGTTTATTTTATTTTATTTTTGAACATACTGTCTTGCCTCGGGGAGTAAAACTATCCATCCTTCTCCTGGTCTTAAGCGCTTCATTCATTTTAATGAATTCTTCCCACCAAATTATATTAACAAATATGTGAATAAGAGGGGCAAAGGAAGACCCCTGAAGAAAGGAAGGGATATGAAAAGGAAGAAATATATCCAGGAGATCATTGCAAAGGATAAATCTGAGGCATCTTCTCGTTTTTTTGTCAAGGTAAGGGTTGAAATGAATTCTGAAGGGCAGTTGGTTGAGCAGCCAGCTCTATATATGATACTAGAAGAAATTCTTTCGACAACAGAAGGAGTAATAAATAATATACCGGTGGAGGAGATACCCCGATTTCCAACAGAAGGGGAAGAAATAGAAAGCAGAGGGTCAGAAGAATTGAGCAACTCTAGCCAGGAACAAGAACCCCTGAAGTTTTTTTTGTCACCACGAGACCAAGGGAGTGCTCTTGAACCCCTACAGTCGAATCACCCCAAGTACCAGCTGCAGAACCAATTGAAATCCCGGGTGAGTAATGGATAATATTCTTGGCACCTACAAGTTCTTCTATTGATTTTCCAATTGGAAACATTATAGGTGACACACTAATGAAGCCCATTACTTTAATGGCTCTGCCTAATTTTCATGGGCTTTCTTCCAAAGACCCTGATACATTCTTCTTCGAATTTGACATTGTATTTCGAGGGTATGATTATATAGCAGATTCTCAGAAGCTAAAGATATTTCCTACTACCTTAAAAGGGACAACCCTGTGATGGTTCATGGTTTTAGAAGGAAAGACTATTTCCTCATGGGATGCGATGAAGGAATTATTTTTGGAGAAATATCAAGATTATTGTAAATCTTGTGACATAAAAGAGGAAATTTTTAAGTTTGTGTTGAAAGAGGACGAGAACGTGGAAGATTATGCAGAATGATTCAAATATATACTGCAGAGATCGAGCCATAATGACCTCGATAAAGATATTTTGAAGATCATCCTTCTCCAAGCACTTAGGGAAGATTCCCTGCAACTCCTGAACATAGCAGGAAAGGGGGATGCTTTAAAAGAAGACTTTGACACTATCTATGAATTGTGCTTTCAGAGTTCATGGGGCGCTGGAAGGAGTGGACAAGGAATTCAGTCATTAAAGAATTCTGGTGGAGGGTTTACAGAGGAAGAAATTGGAAACCTACTGGATAAATTAAGCATTGATATCCTAAGTACATTATTCGCACAGATGGACACTCTGCAAGAAAAAGAGGAACAAATAGCATTGGAGAAGACTATGGCTATATTTTTCCCACAGTGCAGAAAGAAGCATCCATTGAAAGAATTCCCATTAAACATAGTGTAAGCTTGCGCAATTTGTGAATAGACCCATGTGACCAGCTCGTGGCCTTCCTTGCCAGGAGTGAAGGCAGTTTTTCAAGGGGCAAGTGAAGAAAAAGTAGTAGATCAACTGTATGTTATGGGACCGAAAAAACCATTACAACCTCGACCACCAGCTATGAATCCAGGTATGCCTCAAAACCCATCTCAGTATTTTAATAATTTTAATATCGGTCCCCATTCTCTACCTTTCTTGCCAATGTGGTATCAGTATCAATACCCCCCTGGCAACAATGGGTTCCCTGGACAAGTAAAAATCCTTCATGGAATCAAAACTGGTGTGGACCCTCTCCTACTGGGCAATTTCCCCAATCTATACCTCAACATCAACTTAAGTTACCCTTAATATACCTACAGGAAACCCATCCCTTTGACCCCAGCTTCCTATGCAGCCCAATCCGAATTGTAATAATAAAGGGGTCCAAAAAATAGATACTCTTAACCTACGATCATATAGCATTTCTACAACAGGAATTAATGGGATAAACTTATGATTTGGGCGGGTAGTAAATGCTCCGACTTCACCTGTTATTATATAATAGATTGACAACGATGTTGTTGAACCAGAACAGAGAACAATTGAAGATAAACTAGATGAAAACATGATAAATCAAACACCTCTCCAACATGTTCTTAACCAAGGTCATCCAATTACTCCACCATATCGTAAAATATTGACCCTAAATAAAAAAAACCCTCAAGTAGAGTTTGACTTCCTGGGGGAATTGCAAAACCTTTTTGTCAAAATACCCCTGCTCCAAGCTATGAGGGATGTACCTATATATGAAAAAACTCCCAAATATTACTACTCTAAGAAACCTAGGAATAAACCAAGGGATTCGTTAACCATTCATGTGATGGGTAGATTGTCCGACATCATGCTAGGAAAGACCATGCCTGTAAAATATGGGGACCCAAGGACCCCAATTCTAATAGTAAAAATTAATGGGTTTAAAATTCCAAATGTACTGGTATATTTGGGTACTGCCATCAATACCATTACCTCCAAAACAATCAATGCATTAAATATCGAAAAAATTAAGCCAACCCCTACTATCTTGGAATTAGAATATAGGTCTACAATTAAACTGGTAGGAAAGTTGAAAGATGTGACTATTTCGGTGGACTCATGGCACAATCCCATAGACCTCCTTGTATTACAGACACGATCCTCAATTGGTGGTCACCCAATGATCTTGGGGAGACCTTGGATCGCAACTGCAGGCGCCTATATTGGGTGTCGATCTCGACATATGATTATATCAAATGGGACGATTACAAGGAACCTTACTCTTTACTCCCATGTGGATCCCATCCCATCTGGAAAATTATTAGTTAGACATAAACCTCTGCTAGTAGAAGAACCTGAACCTGAAAATGAAGAAGTTAGACCAATTCTCACTATTGGGCAGGCCCTTCAATTGAAAACAAAAACTAAGGATGATTTCATTAACACTTTTATTAATTATCCCGATTATGTTTCTAATTAAAATCGTCAAGTTTTAGAGTTTTGTATGAGTTGTGAAACACAGGAAAACATCAAACCAGAAGATTAAATTGAAGAAATTCGGCTAACTTCATCCCATGATAGTATTCCGATCAAAATTGAACCAGGGAAGACCCTCAATATCAACCTGAACCTGTCATATTCCTAGAGAAAGAAGCTTTTAAAATTCCTTCAAGACCATCAGGAATATTTTTCCTGGGATTATACTAACATGAAGGGGATCCCTGCTAACTTATGTACTCATCATATTTATATCAAGGAATATTGTTGCCCCGTGAGACAACCCCAACGGAGAATGAATCATGCTCTAAAGAACATTGTCAAGGGAGAATTACAGAAAATATTTGATGTAGGTTTCATTTACCCCATCTGGGATAGCCAATGGGTGTCTTTGTTGGTTATTGTTCCCAAAAATAATGGTAAATGGCATATCTTTGTAGATTATAGGGAGCTAAACAAGGAAACTAAAAAGACCATTTCCTTGGCTGGGAAGAAGTTCCTTTCCTTCCTAGACAAATTTAGTTGGTATAACCAAATTCAGATAGCCCCGAAAGAAAAATATAAAACAACTTTCACATGCCCATGGGGGACCTTTTTCATAGAGGGTCCTTCCATTTGGCCTATGTAATGCACCTGTAACCTTCCAGAGGGAAATTCTGGGAATTTTGTTTCTCATTTAGTCGATGACAGTGTTGAAATATATATGGATGATTTTGCTCCATATGGAAAATCGTTTAAAGAAGGGTTGGAAAGTCTGGAAAAAGTACTGAAAATATGTAAAAAAACCTATGTATCGATGAGTACAGTCAAATTCCATATGATGAGAGAAGAAGGAATAGTATTAGGACATTTTCTATCAGCTATTGAAATTCGAGTTGATCCGGCTAAAGTAGTGGTAATATTGCATTTCCCAGTACCCAAGACACCAACACAGGTATGTAGATTTATTAGTTGTACTGGTTATTACAGATGCTTTAAAGAAAACTTTGCTAAAATAGCACATCCAATTTTTCAATTACTAACAAAAGATGTAGAATTTTTGTGGACAAAAGACTGTGAAGCAACTTTTGTGAAAATCAAGGGACTAGTTTTCAAAGCTCTGATCATTCGAGGACCCAATTGGGAATTTCTATTTCACATACATGCCGATGCCTCTCAGACAGCAGTAGGAGCAGTCTTATTATCACAGGTAGACAAAACATCATATGCAGTTTACTATGTCAGCAAGAATTTAATTCTTGCTGAATCAAATTACACGGTGACTGAAAAAGAAGTCATGGCTGTCATCTCTGCTATGAACAAGTTCCGACACTACATCACTTGGTATCCTACCTTTGTACATACTGATCATGAAACAATAAGTTATTTCATGAATAAACCTATCACTTCTGGTCACGTTACAAGATGGTTACTATTGCTACAAGAAATGGATATCACAATAGTAGACAAACCAGGAAAAGATAATGTAGTTTCTGATTTTCTTTATAGAATGGATAACAATGATGAATGCACACCTATAGAATATAGTTTTCTCGATGAACATATTTTTGCAATTTATACTAACCCTATGTGGTATGAAGATATTTCTAATTATATTGCTATAGGGAAGGTGCATCATTATTTTTCATACAGGGAACAACAAAAAATTATTCATCACAGTGCTCGATATTCCTAGATGGAAAGGTACATCTTTCATATAGGAGCCGATAAGTATATTTGGTGCTACGTATCTGAGGATGATATTTATGAACTGCTGAAGGCTTCCCATGATGGCCCTTGTGGGGGGATTTTGAAAATAAAAGAAGAGGCCATAAGGTGCTACAAATGGGATATTACTATCCTTATAACTTTCGGGATGCGTGAAATTATGTCTGGAGGTGTGATAGTTTCTAGCACATGGGGCAGCCCAGTCGAGCTGATGAAATGCCTTTGTAGCCATAGGCAGTCCTCGAACATTTTGAGAAATGGGCTATCGATTTCGTTGGAACCTTCAACCCACCCTCCTAGAAAAACATTCACATTTTGGTCTGCACTCATTACATGAATAAGTGGGTAGAAGCCAAAGCTGTTGTCAAATAAATAGAATAGGTGGTTTCAAACTTTCTATTTGAAGATATTTTTTCTCGTTACGGTACTCTGAGGGAGATTGTTTCGAATGGAGGAAAACAATTTGCATCACACATGATATCAAAGCTTATGTAGAAATATGGGGTCAAGCATAGGGTGAAGTCTCCATACCACCCCTAGGCGAATGGACAAGTAGAAATAAAAATAAGACATTGGAAAATATCTTGACAAAAATTGTGGCATACCATCATTGGGATTGGGCTCAGAAGCTTCGTGAAGCTCTCTGGGCATACATAACAACATGGTGGAACACAACTAGTTTCTCACCATTTGAGTTGGTTTATAGGAAGTCTCCTTTGTTTCCGATAGAATTTTAAATCAATACACTCAGAATAGCTCTTGAAGTTGGTTTGGATCTGTCAGATGCCAAGAAACAGTGACTGTATCAACTTAATGAACTAGATGAAATTCGTTAAATGGTTTTCCATAGGACCACTGATATTCAGTAGTAGAGGATGAAATGGCCCGATAACTTTATAAAAAAAAATGTGTTTCATAGAAAATACTGGGCATTACTTTATGAATCTCATTTTAAAGATTTTAAGGGAAATATTTGCACTTGCTGGAAGGGACCTTACGAGGTGGATGCCATCTTTGATAATGGAATAGTCAGGCTAGTTACAATTGATGATACACGTGATTCTTTCATAGAAAATGGACATCACTTGAGATTATACCACTGTCCAACCTCTAAGGATGCTTTCATCAAACATAACTCTTGGAAATATGGTTTGAAAGTTATCAGCGTAGATAAGTCTTCCTCTGCATCCTCACTCTCTCTCTCTCTCTCTCTATATATATATATATATATATATATAAAGAATAAAGAATTGTTAAATATATATATATATATATATATATATATATATATATAACAAATAAATAGTAATATATATATATATATATATATATTACTATTTATTTGTTGCCTTTTTGTAGGAGTTACTACTATGGAGTAATGTTTCAGAGCTTAAAAATTCTCTAAGTATCAATGATGTTATTCCTTGGATGCTGCTACTCATGGTGTTGTTACTCAGTTGCTGCTACTCATGATGATGTTACTCCAGATGTTGCTACTCGTGATGTTGTTACTCTAAATGCTAGTACTCGTGATGCTAATACTCGTGATGTTGTTACTCTGGATGTTGTTACTTGTGATGTTGTTACTCCAGATGTCATTACTCTGGATGCTACTACTCTTGATGATGGTACCCCAGATGTTGTTACTCCAGATGGTGCTACTCGTGATGTTGTTACTACAGATGTTGTTACTCCGGATACTACTACTCATGATGTTGTTACTCCAGATGTTGTTACTCGGGATGCTATTACTCCGGATGCTGCTACTCGTTATGTTGTTACATCGGATGTTGTTACTCTTGATGCTGCTACTCGTGATGTTGTTACTCCATATGCCGCTACTCGCAATGCTGTTACTCCAAATGCTACTACTCCTAGATGTTGTTACTCCATCTGCATCATTACAGCATTGTCATTTTACCAACCGCCATTTCCTCCAAGTAGGCTACTAGGTATGTACCCATTTGACTCTTATGGATTTAATTAAATATTCGATGGAAAAGACATTAATGCTGCGGACGGCTACTTTTAAGTTGTGGGGGGGGGTGGGTGCCGTCATAACTAAACAATGGCGTAATGATTATTCCAAACGTCATTATCACAACTTTATGTGATGGTACACCCTACAATCCTTACCATATTCTATATAATAATTAAGAATTTATTGGGATTCGTAACATGCATATGATATGAATCGATTAGTCCTTTCCAACTCATATGAAATAATTACTATTTCATTCACTATACTTACCATATTTTTCCATGATTTTATTCATTTCCCGAGAATCACCATCTATATTACCGTTATTACCCCTCATTTTTTACCATGTTTTTTTTGCCAAATTTGGTACCCACCACTCTTTCCAACAGTCTGTTGTTCCAGAGTGTTGTTACAATCTCTATAGGATCGGCGGAATGGCTATGTGGCATGAACTTGAAAACACAGTCTTAGTCCGCAGCAACCCATATATGTGGCAAGATTTTGTCAATGCAAGATGGGGTATCTACTTCAATAGACTGCAGGGGTTTGAAAATATTTGAATGAGAATTTCTTGTGGGTTAGAGGATTAGAAATTCCCATCACAGAAGAAGTAATTTTATAAGTTAGCGGGCTAATACAGCAAAGACAGTAGTGGTTTGCTCGGATAGTTCCCCTCCCGGAGTTTCCTGATCTATTTCTACAAGCAAGAGAAAGCATCGTTCAATATGGGAGAGAATATGAGCGCAAATCTGTACCATATCCATGGAATGAAGTAGTAGGATTTATAATGAAATACACAACCTGCAAAGGACATGCCACAACTCTGTTTAAAAATCATTTCAAAATCTTTGCTCGCCTTCAATTTCCACAAGCCCAAGTTTATTCCTTGAACATGACTTTCTTTCTATTAAAACAATTGCAGCACATGGCACGGTCTGCTCGGCGTTCATGCCAGATGCAGGAAATTCTCTCCAATCATGGATTGGTTTGTTTATTAGTCATACATGTAATAGTGTGATTTCAAGTTTCTTGGGAAGAACTCTGCGAGTCATCATAAGAAGAGACAACATATGCTATTTCTGCTACAGAGGAAGAACCAGCAACTCTGGCTGATTTGGCAAAAGAAGAACAATCAAAAGAAATGGAAATGGACCAGGAAGAACCAGAAGAAATGGAGATGGAAGTTGATCAGGAAGAACCAGAAGAAATGGGAATGGAGGATACAATTGGTGATATAGTCGAGGCTGCCACACAAAAACCATCCTCACCTGAAGAACCTACAGATGAAGGACTTATGGGTATAGTGCATGAAGTTGATATTGTCTTACAGTCATTGACTTTCATTAATGAATAATAGGAAGGTGGAACATCAGAGAGAGAGAGATGGCAAGTGATGTTGTTACGCAAGAAACAACATCACCTTCCCAAGGAGATATGAGTACCGAAACAAGCAGGGGTGTCACACAAGAACCACCCCTCATTAGGGGAATTTTGAGGTCTAAAATGGGCCTCCTAAGAAAACTTTACAACCAAAATAAACTTTATAAGAACCAATAGGATTCAAGATGATGATGTCAACCATGGGGGATGATTTTCCATTTTAGGAGTAAAAAAGTTAAAATAATAAAAAATACGAAAATAATAAAACTACTTTTTCAACTCATATTTTCAACTTATCCCCCTAAGTTTTTACTCAAATTTCGAGTGGGAGTATTTGTTGGATGCAAAATTTAATTTCTCATCCAAGGAGTACCCATGTTGCCTACTTTTGATGGACCATTCTACACGAAAAATGACAAATACACGAAAAAACGTGATTTCAATCACGTTTTTCATGTATTTCTCATTTTTCGTGTAGCAGGGTCCATCGAAAGTATGCAACATGGGTACTCCTTGGATGAGAAATTAAATTTTGCATCCAACGAGTCTTTCTGGTCGAAATTTGAGTAAAAACTTAGGGAGATAAGTTGAAAATACGAGTTGAAAAACATAGTTTTATTATTTTATTATTATTATTTCCTTTTTCCCTCTAAAATTTGATGATGTAATCTAATATTATTTTATTATTTCCACTATTATTTTATACTTTCCTTAGGAGGCCCATTTTATACCTCAAAAATCCCCCTAATGAATTTAGTCAGAGTAAGGAAACATGGAGGAAATAATCCTCGAAGTCGACTTTGTCCCACAAGAACTAGTATCAATCCAAAGAGAGGAAGTAATGCATGAAGAACAGGGAAATACAGAACAAATAACCTACAAAGTTGACACTACTCCACAAGAACCAATATTGACCTTAGGTGAGGAAGTAATGCACAAAGGACATGAGGACAAAAAGGAAATGATCCTTAAAGTCAACACTATTCCAAAAGAACCTGTGTTGACCCCGACTGAACTATCAATGCATGAAAGTTTGGCCGAAGTTGGAAACGAGGACGATGGAGCTATCCACCGTTCTGCTTTTTAGTCTATGATGCCTAGAGGACGAGGGGGTTTCAGGCATCCCAATGATTAATGGACATGATCGTTGCCCCACTAGTACTGAAGTTCGTTGATTTATGGAAAGATATGACCAAGATCGATCCATCAATTGTTGATTCTAAGCAGGGGCACCCAGAGGCTCAAGAAGAAAAAGGAATTTTTGTGGAAACGCTGGAACATAGGATGGCCGATGAAAGCGCCGACTGAGCGACATAATTCCCTGAGGTAAATGAGAAGGAGAATGCCCTTGAAGAAGGGGAGCCAAATCAGAAAGACCTAAGAGAAAAATTAGTTGATGATATCAACAAAATTCCACCACTTCCTGAGCTTGCTATAGGCCTGGAAGATGAATTTATTATCAAACAGGAATGGGTTGAACAGTGTGAGAGAAGAATATTACCGCTCAAGAAAATGTATAAATTTTAGTTAAGTGAAAAAATGCTATTAAAGAAGGAAGTTTAGGAGCTGAAGAGGAAAGTATCCCAGTTGAAGAAGAAGGTAAAATCATATAAGTGGAAGGTAGTAAAACCTAAAATTGAGGTCTCCTCAGCAGCTACACAAACTGGTCCGATTGAACATCTATTTGAAGGCTGAGAATTTTTCTTAGCTACTGAAATCCAAATATGGCAGTCTGCTGTGAATGGACATAAGAAGGAGACGATGCGGGTTCGAGAGCAGGCTACCAGGATTGTCACAGGGTACATAGACCAATTGGATAGAGCGCAACAAGGGCAAATAAAATAGCAGGGCACGATTGAGGAGTTAGAAGAACAAGTTCAAATGTTTCTATCAAATAAGAATAAGATGTTTTCCTTGGTGCAGCAAGTAATGGCCTGTAGACCTCCCGCACATACTTATGCCTTATTACTTCATAAACAGTTTCTTTTTTTTTCCTTGAGACTATATATAAGGAAATTTGTCACGAAATCAAGGATCCAATCCAGTTCCTTTGTATTTTGAAAATTCATGATATCATAGGTCAACACTTAATGTGCGAACTCTACATGCATAGTTACTTCATAACGCATAATCAAGCCTTCAACCATGTTCCATTCATTAGGGATATTCATTTAAGAGCCTTCACCTCCTACACTATCAATCAAATTAAATGGAGAAAGGCCTATGATACGTTTGAAGAAAATCAAGTTACAAGACCACTAATGATGCGGAGGGAGCATGGCCAGGAAAAAAACATTTATAATAAGAATTTTACCTTTTTACAGATTGAGGGACCTAGGGGACATATGTTGAAAACCCAAAAATGGTGTGTTGACCTCTGTGTCAGACAGATAGTAACCTTCCAAAGTGAAGAACTGGACAGTTGTCAAAGAAGGTGGATGTTGTCATCATCATCCGTTAGAAGTTGACAAACTTTTGGAGCACCTAACCTTGCACGAGCATTAGAAAGGGTGCCACGTTTTGTAGCATGCACTCAGACTTGTGGGGTTCAATGAATGGGGCTGAGGTTTCAGTTTCCCCTCATTTGGTTGCCAGCAAAGAAATATACTCCTACATACAATGTCAGCCCATATTGGTGGAAGGATGTTGTTTTGACGAAAGGTTATAAACCCCCTAGGACATAGATGGCCGAACAATATTACCTTGCACAAATTCATGCTAGCCACAGTCAGTCCAACCCAGATATAAGGAGACGATGAGCTGCATGAGGACATGCACAGAGACCAGTTGGGGGGATATGTTTGGTACCAAATATGTACACTTTTCTATCCCATTTTCGCCCACCTTTCTATCTCTTTCTATCATTAATTATTCTGAAACACACGAGGTAAACCCCTTCCTATTGTCTTATATGGAATATTTAATTAATGAAGTAATAGTCGTGAAGGTTTTACCTTTTCAAGCATTAACTTCGTTATTTCCACAGATAGGGCAAAGTGAAAGGAATTACATTTGCAAGTTGTGAAGTGACTCCAAATGATCATCGCCATCGCAACATGCTTCAAAATCACAATAGATTCCTACTTGCCAAGCTCTATCTTTACGCTTTTCGTGGTTTCCTTTTTGCAACTAGATTTTTGTTGTAACAGAGGTATAACTGTAGATATTTAGTTGTTAGAGAGAAATTACAGTGCCCTGAACATTTGTATAAAGGGGGCCTCTGAGCTGTGAGTTTGGGTTAAGCAGAAAGAATGAATATTTTAACAGAAGTGTTTAATCAATTGAATTCAATATTTTTCTCTTCTATTTGTGAAATGTGAGTTTGCCGCAGCCTTGATCAGAGTGTTGGGCCCACTCTTCTGATTAGGCATTGCGTTATTTTCCTTTTTTCTGATTTCATATTTTGGTTTATTACTGTAGCTGTTGTTCGAGCATGATTTTGTAATTGCTGCAATATTTTTATAATTCTACAATCTATCTTTAATTTCTATTATAGTAAGTTGTTCGCTTTCATTCATTAAGCCCATGATTCAATAGCAGTTTATGTTATTGATCTTGCATATTTTTTGTGCGTTAGTCTTGAAATAACTAACGCACCCGGATTAATAATTTATGTGGAAAAAGGGTTTGAATATTGTTCATATTTGGATACCTACAGTATTTAAGCTTCACTTACCCTGAGAAACTGAAAGTAGGCCTTGCTGTAATGAAAAATATGACATTCAACAATATTTCCAAGAGAAAATGAAATAAAAAAAAAAACAAAAACAAAAACTAAATATACAAAAAACAATGAATTCATTAAGAAACCCTTTTTTTGGACACGTTGGCATACCATGAGATTATGATACAATTAAATCAAGATAAACAAGCGATAATCAAATGAATAGTTCTATGGAAAAAGGATAATCTTGGTAAGTCATTCTAAGTGTTCAACGCTGAAGGTACATGTACAGGAAATACATTCACTACACAAGAAGTTTACCATGTACTGGCACGTTTTTATAACAAAGAATTGCAAAGTGGCCCTTGGAAAAATAAGGTCTAATGCTCACATTATTACTAGAAAATCTGTATATATTGCACATGGTGTTATAGCCCATTCAACCCTTAATTTTCCATTTTTACCATGTCACATGGTGCCATTGGCTTCTAACACACTTGATATATTGAGCAAAGAATATGAATAACTTAAATTTTTATTTATAGATGAGGTTTCATTATTTGGGTCTCGATTTCTATATAAGATTGATAAGATACTCCATGAATTTATGCATACTCCAACTTCCTTGTTTGGAAACCTTGAAATAATATTTTGTGGTGACCTATGTCAAGCACAACCTATATGTGATTGTTGGATATTCGAAAAACCGCATCTTAAAAGAACTAGTGCTCCTTATAACTTTTGGAAAAAAAATGTTAAAGCTTATGAACTAAAACAAGTAATGTGACAACACAATTAAAAAATTGTATCCATATTAAACATAATCATAACATGTTCACGTATTGATGATGATCTTGAATTCTTGAACAAACATTGTTATAGGTTGGCACCAAATGATACAAATTTTCCATACCTCTTTTTTTTGAACAAGAGTGTACAAGAACATAATGAAAAAATGTGGTCTCTTATCAACAAAGAGGCAATTATATTAAATTCATATGATATAAAAAATTAATTAACAAATATAAATCACAATAAAAAGATAAAAATGAAGTTTCCATTTTCTATTGTGCTCAAAGAAAATGTGCTTATTGAACTAATTGGCAGAAATTACAATATACAAGATGGCTTGGTGAATGTTGTTGAAGGAAATTTTAGAGCATCAATGAAATTTGAAATGGTGCAATTTGGATCGAATTTTTCGATCTCGTTATTGGCACTATTCAACAAAAAAATGGGCAAATTTTTACAAATATGGAATAATGCCGACGCGGACACCTATCAGTAGAATTTGTAGGAATAATGAATCAAACAACAAAAGTTGTTTTACAAGAGAACAATTTACTGTTCAACTTGCATGTGCACGAACCATACATCGATCCCAAGGGTTAACAATGGATAAATTTTATTTTGATCCAAAAGGAGTTAGGAAACATGGACTTTTTTATACTACGCTTTCTCATGTCAAAAATATCAAATCCTTGTATTTATTAAACAAATAGGGACATAATAAATTTTCCCTCAATGACAAAATTTCTATTGAGCTATAAAGACTTTCGAAAAATGCTTCTTATGAGCTTGAATATAGCATATACCAAAGTAAAACAATTGAAAATTTTAAAATATGTTAATTAAACACTCATAGTTTGTGCTTGCATTTTGAAGATATCATTGGTAAATATGATCTAGTGATTTCTCACATTATTTGTTTCCAAGAAACAAAATCAAAATCAACTCCATCGAATCCATTATTGTCAATAAAATATCACTACATACATTTCTACCATTTATATGGAATTCTCACCTACTACATAAAAAATATTGTGATTGAGAATCATTTCACTTATACAAAAATCCAAATTAAATCAGCAATTGCAACATTCCTTGTTCAAGAAAAAACTATTACAATTGGAAATGTATATAGTGCACCAAATACAAACATTGAAGAAATAATTAATTTCATTGGATTCATTTTAGAGCACACTTGCAACAATTACCCAATTGTGCTTGTTGGTGGTTTCAATTTGGACATGTTTCAAAATAGCCATCAACAAAAAATACTACTTTCATTTATGCAAAATACTAGTTTCAATTTTCATACAAAAAAACCAACAACTGACTATAGATCAATGTTAGATCATTTTTGGACAGATGTTTCATCTAGTACTTTTTCTTTCCATATCTTCAATTATTATTGGAAAATCATCATACAATTTGTCTAACGATATATTTGTTATCACCTTGAGTCATTTTTTCAATGCTCATATTCTGCAATCTCATTCTTGACTTGTTAGAATATTTGTCACATTTGTAAATATGACCTTTTGACATATGATTTGATTTTAAAACTTTGAAAAACGACAAAAACATGGAAATATAAAATTTTGCTAAGTCTTTGAACCATCAACATAGATTTGTTCAGTTTATGTTGTATAACTATAATTTTTTATGTCATGGTTAGCATGCAATTTACACATTCTTGTTTTCACTTTGTGGCATTTTATTGTATATAATAAATAATATAATTTGTTTTATCTTCTCACTCATGTTTAATTATTTTTTGTGCAAGTGGTCTAGGAAAAAAAACAAAAAAAAACACATGACCACGGTGATTTTTAATAACACAGTTCCAAAAATGAGCTATATTTGTGTTTTTCAATGAAATCTATAAAAAAATTTCTTTATTGTAACTTATGCACATTTAATACATAGCCACCAAATATTCCTAATAGTACTATAAAAAAATAATAAATGAATATATTATGTATCACTCTAGAGAATACATTATTTTAAATGTTCTTTATACATTTGTCTCGGACTTGATGACTGCATTTTGGTTTTGTGGTAGTGATTCGTCCAATCATTTTGGAACAATATTATGGAAACATCTAGCTCTAGAAAATAATTATTTGAAGAAGAAATGGTGGAGGAAGAGAATCCAAATATGTTAGGTTTGTGTTGCACTGAATGTTTCTATAGTCAAATAACATGTTTGACTTAAGTGAATGGCAATGTTTTTTGAAGCATATTGTTTTTCCTTTACATATAAACATAGAAAAAACAATAAAAACAACATCCAAACCAATCATTGAAATATTATTAGGAGAATATGCAAAGACTTTTGAAAGTAATATATTGGTTATTTATAGACCAAAACAATCTAAAAATCATATCTCTCCTGAAATGGCACGACTGCTCCATGTCAATTTGGTTGATAGCCACGGTCAGCTCGCTATCATAGTGAAAATAAGAAAAAATATTATACAAAGTTTAAAAAACATGTTTACCTTTGGAAATAGTGTTCGAATTACATATTTGTGATAATAAACAAGGGTATTTATGAACGATGAGACGAAGAATGTTGCAGGACAAAACCATAGTTGAATCAATTGCATAGGTTTGCAAGAAATGCAGATTGGCTCCAGATACAACAATACATGGCCTTCTTGTCTCAAATGACACATATGCAGTTGGTTTAATAGGAGAAATAGTAATAGGTTGTCATAAAAATAAGAAGAAACTTGAATTCAATATAAAATATAGTGAATTTGAAGATGAAAATGTAATTGTAAGTATGCTACTAGAATAAATATTCTTGCATTTTGACAAGAAAATAATAGTTTCTTTGAAACTGCAATTTTTTATGTTCGTTTTCCATTGTTATCAAGGTTGTTAGGTCCCTATATTACTATTTTAGTCCCTTATTTTTATAAGGATAGCCCCCTTAATATAATTTTTGTACCTCTTTAACCCCAATATTGTTCTTATTGTGCCCTTACATTGTTATTGTTAGGTCGGGTAGGATTATATTGTGGCCCCATGGACTCCTATATATAGAAGAAGGTTTTGGTCATTTGTATCATCCAAGAATTGTTCACTTATGTAATGTATTGGAGGTTTCCCCCTCGAATTGGTTGATTTATAAGGCATTTATCTCTCTTTTCTTCTATTTTTGGAGCTGGTTTCATAACAATTGGTATCAGAGCTTTGGATTCTAGGGTTTCGGTGCTCCAAATAGGTCATCATGGAATTTTCTCCATAACTGTTTTTCTACTAAGGTTGAGAAGCTGAAATTTTTATAGAGTGAAACCGAAATCCTGATGATAGTTGTCAAAATATTTCAGATCTTGGTTCACAATACTTTCGGAGATATAATCTTTGCAAGTTAGGTATTTTTGTAGGCTCCTGAATTTAACCTAAACAGGTCATCGTGGGATTTTTGCTATAACGTTTTTTCTAATAGGGTTGAGAAGCTGAAAGTTTCACAGAGTGAAGCTGCAATCCTTAGGAACATCGTGGAGAATTTTCAAAGCTTGATTCACAATATTTTCGAAGATAGGGTCTGTGAAAGTTAAGGATTTTTCAGGCTCCCGAATTTCCTCTCAAAGAGGTGATCATGGGAAAATCGTCATAACTCTCTCTCTCTGAGAATTGGATTGGAATTTTGTAAATAGTGGACGTAAGTAAATGAACTATAGTTTTCATATGTATCAATTTCAGAGCCAAAGGAGGAATCGGTGACACGTGGCACACTGTACAAGGTCATTCTACTAAACCACTCCATAATTAGGTCATTGTGGGAGATTTGGAATAACTTTGCCTTGAAGAATCCAAATTAGGTTAGACCTCTGGAATTTGAAAGAAGATTCAGAGGGCTACTACAGGGCCCAATTTCAGATATTGAAGATGAAATCATGGAGACAATTTAATTTCAATAACGAGCTACTCAAAATCAAGAAAAAGGTGTGTATTTTTTTCGAATTATGTAAGTCTCGTTGGAAAAAATTAGTTTGAATTTATTCCAAGGGCATATTGAGGAATATATATTAGTATTGGGTTCTAAAATTCCCCCTAAAAAGAATTCAACACCAATTAAGCCTCCAAAATTCTCTACTATGATTCATGAAGATGAAGAAATGTGACATGAGATACCAAAATTACAAGAGACAGTGCACCTATCGTAAAGAGGAACAAAAAATGAAATGGAAGTTTTGAAGAAAGGCATGGAAAATAATATGGATGGTTTGAAGAAAGGCGTGGAAGATAAGATGAATGGTTTGGAAGCTAATATGGATGGCATGGAAGTTGGAATGGAAGCTAAGATGGATGACATGGAAGCTAAGATCGATGAAAAAATGGAAAACATGAAGAATGATCTAAAAGTCGACATCAAAGGTTTGGAAAAGTTGATACAAGAAATGTTTCCTAATGTTGAAAATATAGTAGAGGAAAATCATGATGAGAACAAAATAAATTTTAATCGTGATTTTATAAACTCTAATGTTTGATGGAAGAACCACCATATTCCAAAGATGGATATGAGAAATTTTGATGGCAAGGATCCCATAACATGGATACTATATATGGATCAATATTTTGATCTCAATAATGTGAAAAACACACAAAAGGTACGTATTTCAACTTTACATTTAGTACAAAATACATTTTTATGGTATCGATGGCTTTTCTCTAGCAAAATTTTTTTCACTTGCTCAATTTTTACGAAGGAAATGATAGCACGTTATGAGGATACAAAAAGAAACACCTTCTTTAGCTAATTGATAAATCTCAAACAAAAGGGTTCAGTGGTGGAGCATATTGAATACTTCCAAAAATTTAATATAAGGGTAACTGATATTCTAGACAAACACAGGATTGATGTCTTCGTAGGGACTTTAAAGGATAACAACCAGCATGAACTTCACGTTTTGGAACTTGATTCATTGGAAAAGGCATTCAGGTTGGCAAGAAAATTTGAATGTAAAATTATGGCGACAAGGAAGCCTACCACTCACATATATAAAGATGGAAGTGTTGCTACTCCAAGACTTCCACAACCTACAAGGTTAACACCACAACAATTCGAAGAAAAAAGAGAAAAAGGGCTTTGCTACAGTTGTTATAGACAAAAATCTTCAAAAGAAGAGGATATACACCAAGAACCAACCCTATAAGTGGAAGAAATGAGTCTGACCATATCATGTAATGCATTGGCAGGAATGACCACTCCTCAAACCTTCAATATAGAAGGACATATCAAGAAGACAAAGGTAATAGTGTTGATTGATTCGGGTAGTACCCATTATTTTTTTCATTGTAAGGTAGCCAAGGAATTGAATTGTTTTCTATACCCAACACGAGAATGTCAAGTGATATTTGCAAATGGAGGACCTATAAATTTCTCTGGAAAATGCCATAATATCAAGCTAACCATGGGGGAATATGTATTGAATATTCCAATGCTTTCCATTCCAATGGGAGTTGCTGATGTTGTACCAGGAGTATAATGGTTACAATCTTTGGGGATTGTAACTTTTAATTTTCAAGAAATTTTCTTGAAATTTTTTTATAAGGAAAGGAAGTCGAATTACAGGGTATCACAGGGAAGTCTAGAAAGATAATAAGCTCTAATTTCATGAAAAAAGCTTCTGAAGAAAGAACAATGAGGCGTAATTGCACAATTATGCTCACTAGAAGTTCCAACATCAAAATCATCTATTTCTGCAGATATCCAAAACGTCTTGGACAATCATTCCAAGGTGTTTGAAACTCCCAAAGGACTCCCACCTTTCGTTGTCATGATCACGCTATTCATTTGATTCTAGTAATTTTTCCTCCAAACATCAGGCCTTATAGATATCCTTATGTCCAAAAGAGCGAAATTGAACATATTATTACAGAAATGTTAGAGGCTACTATAATTCAACCTAGTCAAAGTTATTTTTCTGCTCCAGTACTATTGGTGCACAAGAAGGATGGATCATGGCACATGTGTCCGGATTATAGGGAATTCAATAAACTCACCATTAAAGATAAATTTCCCATTCCCGTGATTGATGAATTATTGGATGAATTACATGGAGAAATTTATTTTACCAAGTTGGATCTTCGTTCAGGATATCATCAAATTAGAATGAATACTAGAGATATTCTGAAAATAGCATTTCGAACTCGTGAGGGTCATTATGAATTTTTGGTCATGCCTTTTGTCCTTACCAATGCACCTTCTACATTTCAAGAGTTGATGAATTCCATTTTCAAACCCTTCCTTAGAAAATTTGTGCTAGTTTTTTTTGATGATATACTAATATACAACAGGTCTTGGAAGGATCATGTTCAACATGTTAACAGGGTGCTAAAACTATTGCAGGAGAAAAAATTATATGCAAAAACATTTGAATGTTCAATTGGAGTACAAGAGGTGGAATATTTGGGTCATATTGTATCTCATGAGGGTGTTAAGGTAGACCCTAACAAAATTAAATCCATTAAGGAATGGAATGTCTGCGCAACCATAAAGGAGTTGCAAGGATTTCTCAGGTTAACATGGTGTTATCACAAGTTTGTTAAGAATTATGGGAGAATAGCAGCACCTCTAACAACATTATTGAAGAAAGATTCATTTTCATGGACTCCTGAAGCAACTAAGGCCTTTGAACATATTAAAGAGGCAATGTGCCTAGCACCAGTCTTTGCTACACTAAACTTCACAAAATCCTTTATTTTGGAATGTGATGCCTCAGGAAAAGCAATTGGTGTTGGTTTAATGCAAGAAGGAAGACCCATTGCTTTTGAAAGTCGTCCAATCAGAAGAAAGTATTTTCAAAATGCTATTTATGAGAAGGAAATGCTATCAATACTACATGAACTAAAGAAATGGCGGCCTTACCTAATGGGAATATATTTCAAGGTAAAAATTGATCATGATAGTCTTAAACACTTTTTGGAACAAATTCTATGTTTAGAAGAGCGGAAAAAATGGGTCACAAAGATGTTGGGTTATGATTTTGAAATAATCTACAAAAAAGGGAAGCTAAATGTTGTTGCAAATGCACTCTCAAGAAAGAATGAAGAGGTGGAAGCATTTCTTTGTGCCATTTCTATTATCCAACCAGATTGGATAACCAAAGCAAGGGATGAATGGAAGAAGGACTAAGAAGTGTGGACACTCATTCAAAAGTTGTAGCAAGATCTTAGTACGTCTGATACATTTAGTCCGAAAAATTATTCCTTATGGTACAAAGATCGCTTATATCTTTGTAAGCATTCCCAACTAAAAAAAAAACATATATTTTGGAATTACACACTTCTCCTTTACGAGGGTACTTAGGATTTTTAAAAACTTACCACAGGGTGAAGAAATGTTTTTTTTTGGGATGGCCTTAAATCTAATATTCAAAATTTCGTGGTGGAATGTTTGGTTTCCCAGCAAAATAAAGTTGAGACAATTAAGACCCTGGGTCTTCTACAACCTTTATCCATTCTAAGCCAACGTTAGGAGGAGATTTCAATGGATTTTATCACAGGTTTACCTAAGTCCGAAGGAAAGAGTGTCATCATGGTGGTAGTTGATAGACTTACCATCGATCAATTTCAGAGTATCTCATCAAGTGGAATAACTTACCCACTAAAGATTCTACATGGGAGGATGAGAATTTTATACACAAGCACACAAATCTATTCAAGCGTTGAGGATAACAATTTTTTGAAGGAGAGGGTAATGTTAGGTCCCTATATTACTATTTTAGTCCCTTATTGTTATTAGGGTAGCCCCCTTATTGTTATTGTTGTACCCCTGTAACCCCAATTTTGTTATTATTGTGCCCTTACATTATTATTGTTAGGTCTGCTAGGATTATATTGTGGCCTCATGGACTCCTATTTATAGAAGGAGGTTTTGGTTATTTGTATCATCCAATTTATGCAATGTATTGAAGGTTTCCCCCTCAAAGTGGTTGATTTCTAAGGCGTTGATCTCCCTTTCTTCTATGTTTGGAGCTGGTTTCATAACAAATGTAGCAATTGTCTCATTATTTACTGCACAAATTTCTTAACCAAAATAAATTTTATCTGATTTGCTAGAGATGCTATTGAATGATAGTCATATAGAACATTTTTTTAAAATATAGTATGAATTGGAAACAAATATGAATCTGCTCTATTTTTTCAAAAAAAAATTCAGAAATGATGTCAAAGGAAATTGGTCATTATGATATGGAACAACATATTTTTTTGAGCCATTGAATGATGAATTTGCAAGAGTGCATTTATTATCCTTTTTCATGTCAACAACATAGGTATGTTTACTAATAGCTTATTTGTTCAAATAACAATAGTTTTAGTTTGATGTAAAAATTATTACATTTTTATAATACATATTTGAAACTAAAAATTCAATTTTCCTGGAAAAACAACACATAGCAAAGGAGTGTTGAAGACCAAAAATGTTTTCTCTCCTCCTTTTCAGTGAATTTGCAGTAAATGAGAACAACTTGTTCATTCAAACAAAACTAAATGCACAATCTGAAAATATGACACAAAATTTAACTATAAGCACATTGTTTAATGTACATTGGAAAATGAGAGTGGAAAAGTTTATTGTATGTTGCAGATGCCACAACTAAAAGAAAAAATTCCATTTATTGTTCAGAAAACATTTCAAGAATACATGCAAAGAATATCCTCTACAGTTTTCAATTTAAGAAAACTTTGTATTCAAGTAATTTTTACTTTAACAATTAACAACATTATTGCTTAGAGAAAAGATATATGACCAGCAAAGAAAAATCTTCTTTCGTACATCAAGATCATAAATTTTGACATTTAATATATTCTTCCCCTTTCCATTTTTATTTTATGTATTCCAATAATAGATAATTCAAAAATACTTACAGTAACACTAATATATAGTTTTTCTTTTATTGCAGGTTCTATAATTACAAAACACAAAAAAAAAACATTTGGTTGATCTCTTCTAAATATTTTCTAGAATATTTTCCTCTCATTTTTTTTTTAAATAACTAGTTCCTGTTTCTCTTTTTCCTGTAAGTTTTGAATTAAAAAAAATTTCCTGCTACATATAAAAATAGAGAGCAAGATGCACATTTTGCAATGTACTATTTCAGTTATATCAAAATTTCTATGACACTATGGTTTATTTTTTTGTTAAGGAGAACATTAGACCTTAGCTTCACAGTAGCTGATTGTAACTCGCAAATTATTATTATGCCATATTATATATATGTCGATATTTTCCTCTCCATTTTATAATATTAACTTGGATTCTCATTTGCTATAAATTTTGGAATTGTGTTTCGTTAGCAAAAAACAAATAAGGAAAGAAACCAGTTGAATGTGTATTAATGTGTTCATTTATATATATGCTTAATTAAATGCTCTATGTTAAAAGACGAAGTGCAAGAGAATTCATATAGTTGTGTTCTCGTATTCCTTTCCCATAGATCAAATCATTCCTTGTTTTCTTATTTGTATATATTTTTTTTCATTTAGTGTTCAATTGATAATTACCCATTTTTTTTCCTTTTGTCTAAGATATATAGTGTTTTTTTGTAGTTATATACAATTTCAAATTTATTTCTCCATTTCAAGCTAATAGCTTATTATTTATCATAGTACATGTTAATAGTTTCCAATACTTGGCCTATGATAATGATTCTTTTATGAATGGTGAACGATATGTGTGCTATTTGAAATCAATGATCCCTTTTTTCAAGAACAATTTCATTGCTATGAATCATAAATATATTAGTTTTTTAAAACTATGAGCTCTTATGGTAAAATTTTCATTAATCTATGTCAACAATTTTTCTTGGTCATTATGACAGATTTTATTCGCTCACTACCATAGTGTTTTTTGTACCAATATTGTGTTAGGTATTTTGTATATCTATTATTTAACATATGAAATTGAGTTCTATAGATATATTGTAAACAAGAGATTGAAATATCTGTAAAATAATATTTTAATCATTGGTAGCCTGATTTATTATCTTTTATCTGTCATGTCACTCTAGAGTATGTGGTTTCACTATAAAAATATGGAAATCGGTATGATTGATAAAAATGTCACTAAACTTATATGTTTCAACACACCTACTTCGAGAGTTTTGAAAGTTCTTAGATCATTGAATGAAATGCTTTTATCCATTTATTCATTAGTCATAGTATAATTATGTTCAATTTAAACTTAGTTCCCTTTAGCCTCTAATTCAAGGAAAAAATTGTTGCTTCCATCAATACACCAATAAAAAACTTATGCATATGAGAATTTAAAAAAAGGGCTACAGAGTGTAGTAGAAAATGTGTCTACAACTTCTCTTCAACCACCTATTCTTATTGTTCCAATATTATTAATGAATTAATGAGCTGAGCTCAATGACGGTCCAAACCATGTGCCAAACACTCCAAATAATGGAGTGACTGAGGAAACAAAAAAATATAAATTTATGTATAAAGAGGAATGTGTTTTTTAAAACACTTATTACCTATTATTCAATATTGTTGGGAATTTTTATGAAATATGCTTTCAGTACAGTTATCATCCATTTTATGTACTCAGTATAGCAGTATTATGGAGGTACATAATCATTATACAGTTAGTAATGTACTCATTTATCAAGTTGATACTAGTCTGCATGCATTGCATATTTTAACATTCTAATGTTAATATGATAATTAATCTCATGATGGGTAATTTTCCCCATAATTTTGTGATGTCGAGCCTTAGTATTTATTTTATCATGTGCTTTGTAAAATAATACATTCTATGTATTTTTTATGGATTTCGTATCATATTATTCTTCTTCTTGCAGAATGCTACATATTTCTAGATTCTCTCACCGAAATGTTAAAAAAGGAAATTAATTTATAAATGATAAACATTTAAAATTATATATATTAAATAAAAAAATACAAGAAAATATTTTTAAAAAATATATAATTAAGGGGAAAAAATCTAAAAAAATAATCCAAAAACAAAAATTTAAAAAAAAAAAATAAGATATTAAAAAAATTAAATTAAAAATGAATAAATAACATTAAAATATATATATAAACAAAACCTAAATAAAACATTGAAATCTAAAAAAAAAAAAAAACTAAAAAAAACACAAAATAAAATAGAAAAAAAAAATTACCCGACCAATAGCCCATGGGGTGGAGGGGATGACTCTCGAAATCATCCCCTCCACCCCCACAGCACAACAAGGTAGAGGGTGGAGGGAAGGGGTCCTCCCTCCACCCCCTCATGCGTTGGGCAACAGGTGGACAGGGCAATTCTTTTTATTAAAAAAAAAAATATATATATATATATATATTACTTTTTTTTTTAATTGTATTCAAGTCTTTCTAATATCTTTATCTTTAGTTTTATATTTTTAGGTTTTTTTTTCATGTTTTTTCATGTTTTACTTTGTTTTTCATTGTTTTGAGTTTTTTTTTCTTTTTCTTTTTCTTTTTCCTTTCATATCTTGTTTTTTAAGATTTTATGATTTTTTTTTAATGTCTATTAATTTGGTTTCTATTTTTATTTTTGTTATTTGTATTTTTTTTCTTAAATTATGTTTTTTTAGAAATAACTTTTTTGTATTTTTTATGTATTTTTTTAAATATATTTTGAAATTTTTTAATTATTCATGACTTAATTTTGTTCTTTTTTTGCATTTTTTTATGTTTTTTTTGTCATTTTATATAGATATTTTTTATATGTTTATTTTTTTACAATTATTTTTAATTGGTTTATATTTTAATATATATTCGTATTTACTTGTTATTATTTTTTAAACTCTTTGTGTTTTTTTTCAATATTTTAATTTTAATTTTCTTATCTTTCATTGTTTATTTATTTATTATTTTCTTTTCTTTTATTTTTTCTTGCACGGTTTGTTTCAAACTTTGACTAGCAGCTCGAGCCCATTATGTGTAAATTTGATGGTTCATTTTAAAGTTTTTGTTATAATGGATCGAGTCTGACCCCACGATGTCTCAATTTCATGGTTGGTCTTCAAGCTTTTATTACAATTATGGTTCAGTTTGCCTATAATGCATGTTAATTTGATGGTTGGTTTTTAAATTTTTGTTGCAATGTGTAAGTTGTCTTGGGCTAAGATTTTAATTTTTTTATACTTTTAACATTTGAAAAAAAAATACTTGTGGTATAATGGCTCTTTCATTCAGGTATTCATTTAAAAAATATATATATATTCATAGAAAATTTTCATAATGCCATGGTTGAAAAATTATCGAAAATTTTAAGTTTTTCTTAGTCATGATATTTTATCTTTAAGACCATGGTTGAAAACTGTTCGAAATTTAAGGCTTTTTAAAGACGTGATGTCTTATCTTTAATTCCATGCCTAAAAATCATTAGAATTTTAAGGTTTTTTGGAGTTGTGATATTTTGTATTTAATGTCATTGCTAGAAAATGTTGAAAATTTACCTCCAATAAAAAAAATACGTTATTACAACATCAACACTTTGTTTTCAGGGTTTTTTTCACCAAAAAAATTAAAAAACTAAAAAGAAATATTGGTTTTTATTGCCCTTTACTCCCATTTATAAAAAAATTTGAAATTTTACCCCCAAACAAAAATAGTATTCCACCATCAACATTTTTCGTTTTGGGTTCTTTTTCATTTTTTTTTAGGGATTTTTTACTAGAGTTCCTGTTTCCACTTTATAGTTTTTGTTTCATAGTTTACATTCTTTCAAGTTGTTTTGAATGGAAAATCAAAAAGTTGAGTATGTTGCAAAAGAAACTTTGACCTAATTTTCCAATAAAATTTGGTGACATTACATCCGATACAAAGGGCACAGATTCAAATAATTCAATGAGTTTGAGGAAATTTGGTTATTTACTTTCCCTATTATGACTATCATCATCATGGTCTCATTGGAATTCATTATATAAAATTCAATTATATTTAAAATTTTATTCATTAGGAAGCACCTTTCGATGAGATGTTTATAGACCTTGATGATTTTTAGCAAATTTTACAAAGAGGAAAATTATTTCATACTGAAACAAGATGACAATTGCAAGAATTTAGGGAGGAATTGTTTGAAATTTTCTTAAAAAAAAAATATTTGCACCTCAAGATTTCATTTGAAGAGTTAAAGTCTACTGAATTTTTGTAATTTAATTTCAAAAAAATCACTTCAGATCCTTCCATTATTTCTCAGAAGGGAAAAGTGATAGAAATTGAAAAAATAGAAGCTCTTGTTGTCACGAGTAATGAAGTTGAATCCACAACAATAAAAAATTTGCAACAGGAGAAGGAAGATATAGGAAGAGAAAAGACACCAGAGAAAAAGGAGAAAAAACTCAATAGGAGACTATTCTCATTAATTCTCCTGAGAAAAGAAAGCAAGAGAAACCAGAAACTGTGAAAATCGAAGAAATCGAAGTACCTAAGGAGAAATAAAAAAATCTCTCTACTTAAAACATCACCAAGGAAAATGAGAAAACAATCAAATCATACAACATAATGAATATTATATCTATTATGTCTCCTCAACCATCAGTAACACAGATTTCTACTAAGATTCCTTTGGAATCATTCTTGTTTAAATTGTTTTCTGAGTTAGATTCAATTACATATACTATTCCTTATTTGATAGAATATTACTTTAGTAGTCAAACAAAATTAGTTGTGCGAAGAACAAAGAAAATAAAACATGATACTTTGGAGATTGTATCTCAATTCATCTGGCAGGCTCAAGGATACGTAAAGAAAAATATTAGGAATATTCCCAAGCTTTAGGAGCGTTTTTCAATTATAATCAATATCATTTGAACGATCTTGCAACTTCATATGATGAAAGTTTACACAAAATCAAAATTTCGGAGGAAAAACTAAATAAAAATGATTTTTCAATGAAGAAACCTATAAGTGAATTATGTTATTTTAATTCAAGGTTATGTTGTACAAATGGAAAACTTGCAAAATAATTTTCAGAAACAATTGGAACAAGCGAATGAAAAACATGGACAAGGGATTCAACAATTGAGAATATACATGAAGATCAAACCTATATCTAGAAAGAAGAAGCAACAAAAAAAGCTTCCATTGTTGTCACATCTATGGAACAAGAAATTGAATCTCTCAAATATCAAACGAATGATACTAACAGGAAAATTTCGAGTCTCAATATTTTCAAAGATCAAGCTCTACAAATTTGTTTGATTTTAAGGAAGGATCAATCAAACTTTTATAGAGAAATGGATAAAATATCAATATTTTATCAATAAATTAAATATTTGAATGAAAGAATTGATTCATTGGTAGAAGAAGATAATTCAATTAAAAATAAGTTTCTATCTATTTTTGATTGGGAAAACAAATTTCAATCTAGTGGAATTCCAAAATTTTCTAAGAGAGATAAAATATTGATGCTTGCTTCGTTAAGTTGCATGGAAAAAGAGGAAAAAGAGATCAGGGCAGACATACAAGCGACATATGAGGAATGCTTATCAATTTTGGAAAAAGTAATGGACTTTATAGAATAATTTGACCTATCAGGAAGGAAGTGATTAAAGTAAGTAGTTCCAAGAGAATTAAAACAACCCACAGAAGATGTTGTTGCTAAGGACTAGGTAGAAATAAAAAACATAACAGTTTGGAGACAAAAAAGTTCCCAAAAAATTTTCAACTACCGTTTGAAAAATTCAAGCTTATTGTGAAGTTTGAGGTCAAATATCAAAAGAAGAAGAAAAAATACATGGATTTATTGCTAACTTCCAAACCAGCATCAATCAGTTTACTTACATTTATTTCTCTACACTCTACGAGATATATTCACAATGTGAAACTTATATCCAAGTACATTCACCTCACCTTCTCCTTAGTATCAATTACGAGGACTCTCAAAATGAGGAAAAGATGCTTTTGTTCTTGCGAGATATCAACTCAAGATAAAATTGTTTATAATTCAGTATCTAGTTTCAGAAAATCTGTTGATTTTCATGATCCAAGGGCTATTTTATTTTATTATTCTTTAGTATTTTTAGACCTTTATGTGTTGGTGCAAAGGGTCCAAAATCAATGAAGAGTACAGACTTATATTTTTTTAATCAATTTTGAAATGTCAGCTTTTTTCAATGCCATTTGTAATTCTCTTGTCCCATGACTTATGGAATTTATGTCAATACATGATTTTGAATCCTTAATAAATTCCTCTTATTTTACTCTATGGATCTTGTTGTTTGGTTCTAAATGAATACTTTATAATTGTGTTTAAGATTCCGTATGAAAATTTTCTAATTTACTACTTTTTATAATCAAAAATTTAAACATTATAGGTTTAGTTACTGCTAGTTGATCATTGCAATACAACAATGAATTATAGGCACACTCACTTTTCTCTATGGGATATAAATTTTTATTTACTTACTTTAAGTTATGCATGTATATATATTCCATAAAATACTAAAGAATCTATCTTAATAGTATGAAAACCCAAAAATATTTTTTAAGTTTATATTTAAATCTTCATCCAAATGCTATCTCTTTATTTTTATGAATTCAATTGCAATTAGGAATTTAAATTTCATGATATTATGTGTGGTTTTATGCTCATTTAAATCCTTTAATTGTTGGTATTTAGATTGATTAAATCATTGGTTAAATGTGCATCTGATATGAATGTTGGAAGATACATAATGTACAACACTTTGGAGTGAATCTCAAAAAAATATCTTTTATTTATGTATTACAGATATATATGTTGAGATTAAGTACTTCACAAATGCATTGTATTCAAAAACATTTTTCCTCTATATGTCGATATACTCATGATGGTAATAATTTTATAGTATAAGCTTGTGAATCATTGATACATTTCTCTTTTTCAATGTTTCTATCATTCACATATTGTTTTAAACAATTGGAGGTTCTATTGTCACTGTAAAGGATACAATTAAAAAATAAATTGTACAATTGTTTTTTCTCATATTAAACATATCAAAACATGGTGCAAGTGCACAAATAGACTCAAACAAGAAGTCAACACAGCGATTGATATTATATCCATAGATCTACAAGCCTTGTTCAAGTAAGATTTTCCCAATTGACAATATGTCAAAATTTCCAAGTGAGAATTTCTATTGAAAAATACATGAGTTAATTTCTTAAGCTATTGAAATTGGGGTGGCCCAAAATTTCCACATACAGAATTTTGATTATGTTGCAAAAATATTATAACCGTGCCCATTAATGTCTGCATTGAACTATAGATCTTAGTTTAATCTTAGTTTTAGATAAGGAGTGAGACCTTTGTTACATGTGATAAACAACCATATAAAATGAAAAAATATATATATATAAACGGAACTTTGATTGACCACATACTAACCTGTTACAAGATTATTTTTTCCACATGTCAGCAATTTGTAATGTAAATTGGATACAAGCATATCAATTCTTGCAGTCATATTTGTGCCCTGATCCTTGTTCAAATTGATAATCCTTATAATATATCAGAATCATCTATTTCTTGTTAACATGTTTATCATTAATTATGGAATAGTAAAATTAGCATTATTTTGAGCATGTTGTACATGTTTCCTCAAGAAAATAGATTCCACTGGTTTTTTCTTGCAATATTGTTTCTTGTAATTTATGTATGTCATTATCTCCATGAAAAAATTTATGCTATAAGGTAAACCATAATGTGACATTAGGTTCCATGTTGAGCCTCACTTCCACACCGAGTCTGTCCAAAGTTCCAGCAGAAGAGTTATTATTCACATATCTAGGAGAAGGAGTTGACAAAATAGTTTCACATTTCGTCAAAAACTACTCTGGAAATTACTATGTTCTTCTATCGAATACTATCAAGTATTTATATTTGAATTCAACTGCAATTAGAGAATTTAGTGTCATTAGGTTATTTATCTAAAAAAAAAGGTATTTTTAGAACATATGTTCCTTTTCGAGCTCAAGAAGAATTCATGAGAATTATTTTCTAGAAGTTGAGTACAAAGAAAAATACAAAACAATGTGCATTGCTTATCTTCTTAAGATTGGTTGTATATTTTGTAATGTGTTCCCAAGTTTCCTAAAAGCTTAAATTTGGTTTTCTTCACAAGATATATTATTTTTTATCAAATTTGTTTAAATGCAGTTGTCATAGAGCAATCCATTTTTGTCATATAAAAGTTGCAATATGTTGCTACAATGTAAGTGTCTAAACAATTTTGAGCATATGTGTTTCCTTGTCACACTATGTTTTTGTATTCAGTTATGTCAAGTGTTTAACTCTGAATACAATTGCAACTAGAGATCTCTTGTAATTTAATCCTATTTCCACCAAATGAAAAAAATGTACAAATGCATTTCTAAATATAAATGTAGAAACAAATAGATGTGAAATCTAACATTTAAGAATTAGTTACTAAAATTATAGAAAAAAATTATATTATCACATAACATAAATACTTATGACTTCAATAACTAAACCGAGACACATGAAAATAATTTCCAATGTCCACACAATAAAGTATTTTCATAGCCTCTTGGGAAATGGAAAATATGGTCTCCTATATTTCTTTTTTCTTTAATTTTTATGTATGAAACTTATAATATAAATATATACTAAATAACTTTCATTCTTTTTATTAGGTTTATAAAAATTGTTTTCCGCTTTCCTGCATCACAAAACATATAAAAGAAATTCTTAAACAATTTTTTTCCATATTTGAAGACTTAAGTCGCAGGTCGAATCTAGAAAAAAATTGTAAAAAAATACACCCTCCCAACTACATGACCTTGTGATCACACGAGTAACATGTCTAGCTTAGTATGATTTTTTTCTTATAAAAAATTAGTAAGATCTCCCAAGCTCAATATTCCGCACTCTAAAACTACCATACCTAATGAATTCAATCGAATATGGTTTAGTATCTCTTGAATCACAAAATAAATAAATAAACACCCCACTATTGGACCTCATGACTAAACAATCAGCTTGAAAAGAAAAATAAAACATTGCAATCCTGATAGAAATCTTGTACTTTTCATCCTTTGATAATCAATTACTAAAAATCTAACCTCATTTATTTATTTTTTCTATGACTTTTTGATATGCAACATATAATTTGATAATTCATGGAATAATTTGCATCAATGCTATCAAGTTTACCAGAGGCCTTGTTTTCTTTTGTGCATCATGAAATGAATAAAAACAAAACCCCTAAACAATATTTATCATTTTTGAAAATTAAGTCGATGGTCGGATGTAGAAACATTTTTGTAAAAAATAAATACAACCTTCTAACTACCTGACCTTCTGACCACCCGACTAACAACACAAACTGATTACGATTATTTTATGTAAATAATTGGCCCAGCCTCCCAACCTCAGCATTACTAGATTGTGTAAGTACCCGGACTGCCAACCTTAACATTCTCGATTGATAAACTACCTCACCTCCAGACCTCAGCATTATTTTTTGTCCAAATAACCGACCTAATGAAACCACCTCACTATGGTATAGTTGAGATCACAATACAATAAATGAATCATAAGACAAAAAAATAGTCGATTGTCTAACCTCTCGACTATATCTTTATCCCAATAAAACAAAATAAAATAAATCCCCTCTTGTACTTTTTGACTACCTAACCTTCTAACCACCTGACTTACAACAAGGAGTTACTATAATTTTTTATAAATAATTAGACCGACCTCCCGACCTCTTGACTGCCCAACTTCTCGAATCAATGATCAACACAATATATGTGTGTGTGTGTGTGTGTGTGTGTGTGTGTGTGTGTACGTATAGACACACACACACACACACACACACACACACACACACACACACACACACACACGGATATATATAGATATATATATATATAATCTCTCACAGTCTCGACAATAATTTTTTAGTATTCGTGCATTGAGAATCAGTTACTGAAAAATATAATATTCTTTATTTATTTGTTCTATAATTTTTTGACACGAAACATATAATTAAAAAATTCACAGAATAATTTTCATCCTTGTTATCAGGTCTGCAAGAAGGCTTTCTATCTTTTATGAAAAACAAAATGTACAAAAAAACCTAAACAATTTTCTTTTTTTTTAGAGGAATTAAGTCGGAGATCAAATTCAAAAACATTTTGTAAAAATATTTTCAAACCTCCCAACTACTCGACCTTCCGACCACTTGACTACTAAGACGGAGTGACTACGAACGGAAAGCGTACGGCCTCCCGACATTGCACTAAGTTACTTTCGCCACCACTTCTTTTATGCTATTATGCAACTATTACAGCCTCCCCACAACTCTTCCTTACCCACCTTGTTGCTTGAACCCTGCAGATATCCCATCTTCATTGTCCAATCATACAACCAGAGAATCTAGTTGCCCTATCAAAAGTTTTCCCGCCCACGGTTCTAGCTACAACAAGATAAACCTTATCCAATTATTTCTATAATTTCAACATTTTTCCCCTTTGCTCCACACTAAACATCCTTTCTTATTATTGAAGAATGGTTGTGTCATGGCACTTTGGCTTTGTAGCACGCAAAGCCTTTAGTTAAAAAATTTTCACTCTCCCCAAAGAGCAGGTGTATTGTTGCATGAACTACCTCGAGATAATGCTCTCTATTGCGACCTTCATTGAGGGATTCATTTTTCTTGTATATCTAAATGAGCACCTTGCCTCTCTGTCAAATTCATACTAATATGTTACACGATGTTACCCCTTGTGAGCTTAGGTGATAGGTACATTGAGGAGTTACTATCCCATGGCACTTCTATGCCTTTCGGTAGTGAATTCATTGCATGGTGGCATAGGCGCTACTGTAGTTCTTATTTGGAAAAATCCTAACACCACCTGACAGCAAGCTTGGACGTCACCTACCACCCACTAACTATTCTACGATGCTCATGAAATATCTCAACAACTTCTTGAGATTTCTCATGGGTAGTCGAGGAATTTGGCTATTGATAGGGGCTTCTCACCTTCATTATCAAGCTCCCTGTGGTGGGAATATAGGTTCATGCACAATTAAGGCTAAAGCTTATGCGAGTTTGACAATAAGACATAATTGACCCCAAAATATTCGCTTCATCTTTCGCATAATGTTTCCCTGTCAAGATAGTATTTTGTAAACATATATCTTGATGTACACATTGAACAAGTATGTCAAACAATGTCTCTGTTATAAACTAGTGCATTAATACAAAGTGTCTTAGAACCCAATTCTTCTAACAGCTCTTGTTTTCCAATACAAATATATTTTTCATGTATTTAACTTCATTTAATGAATTATTTATGATATAATTGAATATTTAGGAAAAACTATTATACATCTCTTCTTTAGTCTCAACTTCAAATACTCTGTAATTACTATTCTTTACTACATTAGCTTATTTACTTTTTCATACAAGAATATGACACATTTACCCATGCATAATCATAACCACAATCAATATACAAATGAGGAAAATATATGTCCACAGTTGTATCACAGATACATGCAAAATAACACATATTGCATGTGTTATTTATCCATATCAATTACAACGACAATGCATCATAACACATTAATTGGAAATAGTACTCATACTTCCTTGTCCCTCCATTATTATTACATCCTTTCTCTTGCAATCACTACATAAGTTTGGTTCTCTTTTTCTCTTTGTATCATCGCAAATTATAAGCATGTTTCTACATATTTTCCTCATACCACTAAATTTCAGGAACCATATCCTTTACCCCATGGACTAGTTAGACTTTAATTCCTATCATTGAGGTGAAATCTCTTCTTTTCACAATAAACTATATCACCCCTACCACACATTATGTACTCTTAGCTCTACAATCCATGTCCTCAGAGTCAAAGTCATCTTTTTGTGTTATTCCAAATATTACAGCATATGTACATTCTTCTTACAATTAAAAGCATACCAGAACATTTGTTGAAATTGTCACATAGACAATAAAACTCCTAAACACTAATAATCAACAAAAACCATTTTCTGCTGTCTATTTTTGTCCACTAATCTAATGCAAAGTAAAAAAAATGTTAAACAACACTAGCTGTTTAATATTAGCACACAAGTAAACAATGTACTCCAATATTGTTTCCTATTTAAAAAAAAAAAAATTACACAAATGTTATTTTGCAAAAAGCTAGGTAAAAGTAATATGTACTCCAATATTGTTTTTCCATTCCATGTAGATAACTACCAATAAAAATAGCTTGAGCTAAAAAAATGGCATTAAGGAAAGGTCATGTTTTTCTTTAACTAAAAATAATCTATAAAATTACAATTAGAAATTAAGATTTAATATTTTGAAATTAAAAATTGAAATGGAATAATTTGGAATTATTTTAAAAATACTTGAGCTGATTTTATATTTGTTTTTAGCAATTAATTAGTAGCCAACTTTCCTTCTATGTATGAGATTGAGCTATAAGTTCATTTTATTTTTCATAAATAACATTATAACTAGATAAACTAAAAACTAGATGCACATAAGTCATATATACAAATAAGCCATGACATGCCATGACAACTTAGCTCTTGCTATATATTAGTAATGAATTGTAATTATATTTGTGGAGAAAATTTATAAAAAATTACAAGGAAAATATTAAAAAGTATGATTTTTTTAGTTGAAATATATAATTTTAAATAAAATTGTGATTTCTTATTATTTAAAATATATTTTTAAATACATAAATAAATTTTGTATAATAAAAACTCTCTAAATACTAGTATTTTAAAAAATAAACAACTTAAACTTATAATTCTTAAACTTTACTAAATCAATAAAATTATCCAACAAAACAAAACCTAACCAACATTCCAAAAAAATCCTTTTATTATTACTTGCAAAACAAAACCAAATCTAACCAACCTTCCAAAAAAACCTTTTATTATTACTTTAAAGGCCATTTGTTTTATTATATTAGTTAAAACTATTCTGAAATTATTGTTTAGCCTACACCTCCGGATCCTTCCGTCCATTAACTTGGAGCATGAATTGCATTGGCTAGGCCGGTGGTCTCAAATTGCTGGCCATTTTCCTAGCCATACGGACAATGAGAGTGATAATTTTTAGAAGTCGCGTAGGAATAAAGAGGATAATAATAATGACCATTTTAATAATTAATTAATTGTCAATTTTATTTTTATCATTAAGTATTATATTATTTTAATGTATTTAATTATTAAGTTAAAAAAAAAACTAACCTAATAAATCGATAATTAATTTATTGCATACATGCTACTTCATATTCGCTTGACTTAAGCACAACAATAAATACAATATGGAATTGACGTGGACAATTCATTGAAAGGTATCGAGGAAGTTATACGAGGTTATATGGTGAAAAATCTTTAATTAGATCACATGTTAGCATTTATTTTTTTGGGTTAGTTTTATTCCTAATAAATTTGAATCTTGAATCTTGAATCTTATGATTTAAATAATACTTTATAATATAGTGATTATTTTTCATAATACAATTATTATTTATAAAATAAAATAAAGTAAGCTATAATATAGTTATTATTTATCTAATTATTAAAATAGATAATTATTTATAAAAAAGTTGGTTAAAATTAGAGAGTGAGTTATCTGAGTCAACTTGAGTTAAGTTATAGTCTAATTTAGTATGTGTAGTTGCATGTCAAGTTATTTTAGGGAAGTCATTAGTTGGTAAAAGCTTAAATACTATTTATCTATTTCATTGTAATCATCAAATTTGTGTGATCAATAAAAATGTTATAATTAGTATTATTGTGTGTGAATTATTTGTGTTATTTGTGTTATTGTATATCTATTTTCCCCTCTCTTTTTAACAAATTGATATTAGTGCCGAGACAAAAAAAATAGCAAAATCTGTGGAGCTAGCTGAACCATTAAAGAAAAAAACCAAGTAAAAAAGGTAAGTGATTTTTATTTTATTTCAGATTGCAGAATTCTCACATAGCTCAAGTGCGTTGCAAAATTCTGACATAATTAAGGTCTGTTCAAGTCACCTCCCTATGTTGTAAATTGCGTTTATTTAGTGCAATATTAATGGTTTTTCAATTTTAAGCTCCCCAACGGACCCCTATCTTATCGAAAAAAGGGTTGATCGTACATTATGAAAAGTCCAAACGCAACAAGGTAGGAGAAAGGTCACAAAATACGAAAGCTTGTAAATCGTTGTTTGAAAAATCACGTGGGAGTTAAAGATAGCGTAGGTAATACGTGACAACAAAAGTCTTTAAAAGTCTTTTCATAAAGTTCCTTATTTTGATGTTTTGAAAAGGTGTTTTTTATATAATATTTTTTTTTTTTTTTTTTTTTAAGGGGTGGGGGAACCTTGAAACTTATACAAAAAAGTTTTGTTATAAACGTGAGTCGAGGATTTATAAGAGTATGAAAGGTTATTTTTTAAAATAAAAATTAATAAAGGGTTTATTTTTTAAAAGATTATAAAAAGAGAAATTTAGGGTTTTATTAGAGAAGAGTTTTTTAAGAAAGATGGTTTTGTCTACTCTTTACCCACAATTTCCATCGTCTACAAGAAGATACCATTTACAGGTTGAAGAAAGCGCTCTATGGATATAAGCAAGCACCTAGAGCTAGGTATAACAAAATTTACAGCTACATAATCAAGAATGGATTTTGCAGAAGCAATATTGAGGCTACCTTGTACACAAAGGTAAATGAGCATGGACATATTTTGATTGTTTTCTTATATGTTGACATGATTTTTACATGCGATCTTGAGTTGGATGAATTTAAAGCATCCAGGAAGAAATAATTTGAGATGAAAGATTTTGGTCTCATGAAATATTTTCTTGGCATAGAAGTTGAGCAATCTCAAAAAGGAATTTTTATTTTCCAAAGTAAATATGCGAGATATTTGCTAAAAATATTCAGGATGGAGAATTTTAAACCTATCCCTACACTAGTTGCAAGAGGTACAAATCTAAGTAAGGATGATGAAGGATCAGATGCAATCCACCTCTATTCAAAATATGATGTCTTATACTCTGATGAAGGATCAGATGCAATCAGGTCCTATTATGATGTCTTATACTCTGCAATGTGTTCGAGAGTGTTAGACATCATCATGTTTTCCTCAAATTGGATTGGACCATAGTCATCTCTGTATGTCACCTCTCCTCCTTTTTCTAGCACTTTTTGAACCTTTCTTGCCTCCTTTTCTTTCAAATAAGAACCCAACCACCCCTACAAGGATAGTGGTTTCTAACATTGAATATTTTGTTATCACCAACCTTGAAGCGTTAGCATATTATGTTGAGAATGCAGAAGAGCGTCCAGTTTATGGCAACGATGATGGATATAACATTGTACTCTCAGAAAATACTTTTCATGGGCTAAGAGGCAAAGAGGAAGAATAAGAGCCATCTGATTCCGATAAAGACGAAGAGACCAAAGATGAAGACATGGCAGGTCAAGGTTTGGATTGGATGACTCAAGGCCCACTTTCACTTCTACTCGAGCTCCTGTTGTTTCAATCCATGCAAATATATTTTCCTTTTCCAACTCCTCCTCTCTCTAATTATATTCCTAAATTTAAATGTATTTCCATTCAGATCAAATAATAGCTTCATATAGTCCTCAAAGGTGAGAAATTGTGAACTCCTCCCTAAATGAATATAATTTGTTGTTGATTGCCTTGAGGAGTCCTTCACTCTCTCTAATGGTATCTTTAGGAATGTACTAAGTCTTCATAGCTTCATTGTCACATGCTCCTCAGGGCTTGACACTTTCCTTTCAACCTCAAGGAAAACTGATTGCTCCCTATTGTTGTCTTCGTTTGGTACTTCATGTTGAAAATAATCTTCTTCTAATGATCCATTTCACAAAAAATAATGAACAAGTTCAATGTTCAACTCTAATGGTTATGAATGCATTTCCATGCTTTCCTCATTGCTATATGACACATTATGTGTGTTGATATTCATCATGGCCTTTCCAAACCATGATGATGGGGTTAATTGGGTTGACATGCTCGATTTCTAATTTTTTAATTATGTTTCATTATCATTTGAAAATAATTTTGCGTTGCCATTCACATGATCAACTACCTCATATGGAATATCAAAGGTAGAATTTGCAGGTGATTTAGCAGGTGTGACACCCTCCATGCTATTGACAATTGTTTCATTAATAACTTATGTCTCACTCACATGTTCATAATCATCACCGTAGAAGTTCCCCTCATAAAGGGATAGCATACCTTCACAAGCAACAACATATTCTTACCCATCCACATCTTCTTGGGCATCAACATGGTCTTGTAATTCCTCTTATTCTTCACCTTACACATCAAATTCCTGGTTGCAACTAGTATCATGCATAAGAGAATCAATATTCAGTGACCATATACCATTCCTCCTAAATATTTCCTTGATATTAGAAGGTGTGATATACTTTTTAAATGTTTTACTTGCAATCTCAGCTAGCTCAAACCTTTTTACCTCTACCCTTGGATTCTTTTCCATCCATGAAACTCACTCGACCATGAAATAGTTCTTGAAAGGCCCAAACACGTTAAAATCAATGGATTGCAGTCTTTCACTGGTATGAGCAGATAGTGTTAGTAGGTCAATGACCAAATTCTTGGCCTCCTAAATTTTTTTTACAACAATCTGGCTTCCATGGGCATCTAAAACCAATAGGTATATATTTTCAAGTGAGACACCACCTGGTACAGATGCAACAAAGTGACTGTAACTTCCACCTCCCCTCACACCTACCCAAGTATCCAGACAACTAGGGTAAACATGAGATGAGGGGAATTTAATACAGACCCAACCTCCTTGGTGACTTTAAGGAAGTGGAATCGAAGAAAAAAAACATAACACAAACCTATACCACCTACTAGAGGACCCCCAAAGGCTATCCCAGTCATCCACCTAACTTGTCCCTGGGCCCCACTAAAAATTTATGAATAAAACCCCTTGGGAGCTCCCACAAGCCTGCACCTACATCTAGGAGTCTCTGGACTCACCCACAAGCCTGCATGCCTACATCCAGAGACTCAATTCCCAAACTTATGCCTATGTCCATGGGATTTAAGGAACTTTTCAAGCCCATAATTTCGACCACTTCCCATAATTTTTTGTGACTTTTGGAATCCATTAAACACATGATGAAAAGTATAATAAACTAAAAATTAACTCTAGGATGAGGCTTGGCCATCCTCAACCGAGACTGACATTCTATCAAACACTTGGCATGAATGAAATCTACAGTTCTAGGATACAAGATAGAGCATGAATTGTTTAAAATCTTATGAAACATTACAAGAAGGATCACCAACCTCTTCCTTAAATATATGTGACATCAATTAGGTCTTACATCCATGATTTTAACAATTACAAGTAAATACATGAAATAACCATAATATGAACCAATCATTTAAACAATCTTATAACCAACATAAAACCATGGAAATAAAAATGTGATAACAACCATTAAATCCACAGATTAATAGGCACAAAATAAATAGAATTAGCTTCCATTAAACATAGCCAAATATTGACTAGGTTCAGGACTTCCACGTTCCAACTGACCATAGACATGGTTGATCCAAATCTCTCTTAAGTCAACCACCCCCATGCCATATTCCAAGCATGAATATGGTATCTCATGGATAAACCAATCCAAAGCACAACCAAGGGAATCTAGAGGTTAAACCAACTCCACCCTTATCATATTGTGACCACACCAAAACTGGTGAGCTGATCACAAAACTGAGAAAAAATTGGAATGTCATCTAGAATCCATCACAATACTTGAGAAATGTTTTTTCCATATGTCTCTTAGGATTTAACGCAGTCCAATCCTATATCATCAGACCCTAAACTGAGACACCTCCATCAGTCTTTACCATGTATCCCACCAAAAATGGTCAAGGGATTCCTAGGACACTTGGAATTAACCTTGAGACCACCTCCACTCTGGATTCCAAAATCCATCCTACAATTCCAAATCTCAAAACCAAGATCAAAATCACAACACACCATGGCATCTAGAAGAAGACAAGGAAAGGCTGAAAACCACTATCATAACCCAGAAAAACCATTCCACTAACAACAAGAGAAGAAAATACCAACATGCATAAGCCATGCATGTCCAAACCAGCTAGGAAATCACACATCCAATATGTTACCTACAGGTATTCTTGTTGAAGCTGAAGATATTACTCTTCCTTTCTTAATCCTTGATTTTCTTTAATTTATGTGTCCTTCCTTTTCTTGCTTTCCTCTTTCTTGGCTCAATGTTGAATTAATCCAAGAAAACTCTATGTAAACAAGAGTATGAGAGGGAGTGAATAATGGGAGAGATCCAAAACTAAACTGACAAAAGGTACCAACTCATCCTCAGAAGCATTTTTATAAATGAGGCCTCAATTTTCTTCATTTCTCATTAATTTCCTTCATTTTCCTCCTCGCATGCATCATGTGACCTTTAACCTTCCTTTTCTCCTAATTTACATTATTTTCATAAATAAATGTGCCAAAAATACATTTTCCCTCTTCAATTCCTTATCCATTTCCTTTTTCCATTTTTCCTTAGCCATAAACACATATCCAGTGATGCCCACTCGGATATTTTTTGCAACATTCAGGTTGGAATAAGTGTCCCTTAACTGTGGTATTATTTTTTCCTTTATTAACTTTTATTACATGAATCTTTTTCTTGGGTCTAATACAGAACATCCCCCTTGGGGAGCACCATAATTGATGTTAAACCACACCTACACCTCAAAAAAACCGATGAAAAGAAAACATACTTCTCATGGAGCTTTATAACTTAGGTCGATGGAATATTTACAATGAGTAACCCACTCTAAAGTATAAATCATGATAACATGAACATATACATCCATACCTCTTATTGTAGCTTTATAACTTATCTCATGGCAGTATTTACGTCTATGTACATATGTACATATACCAAAACACACTAGAACATCACCAAAACATATGCCAAACATATACCCAACATCAATTCAAAACTTCTTTCCCTCAACCGACAAACAATGAAGGATACATAGCCCGCATCTAATCTGACATCTCCCATGTAGCTTCACATGGACCAAAGTGCTTCAATTGCACTTTAAATTGTTCGATGGTTGTGTTCTTTAGCATGAGTGGCTTCAACTAAAATATGCACTAAGGTTCCAGCTGGAATTCTCCTTCTCTATCCACCTGCAATACATACCAATCAATAACATGATCAACATCCTTTATCTACCTTTTAAGTAATAAAACATGAAACACATCACTTACTTTCACTATTGGAGGTAGTGCAAGTTGATAGGCCACTATTCCAATCATATCAAGGATCTCAAAATGCCCGCAATATCGTGGTGTGAGCTTGGCACGTGATCTAATCTTAAGGAGCTCTTCTTAGGCTTGATGCACAAATATACATGCTCCCCAACACAAATCTCCTTAAATAACCAGTTTTATTCTGCATAACTACTTGGTATGGCTTGTGCTACTTTTAGTTTCTTCTTTCTAACCTGCATTTCCTACTCCATCTCTGCAAACATGTCCGGCCCAATCAACACCTTGTTAGCTACATTACTCCAACTAATGGGAGTATTGCAACTCTACCCATACAGTGCCTCGAAGGGAATCATACCCAATGACTCCTAATACCCATTGTTGTATGCAAACTTAACCAATGGTATATACTCTTCCTAATTCCTTTGCTGATGCATAACATACATCCTAAAAATTTCCTCCAATATCTTGTTGACCCTCTTAGTCTCTCCATTTATTTGTGGATCATAAGTTGTACTGAAGGCCAACTCTATTCCCAATTTTCCAAAAAACTCCTTCCAAAACTTAGAAGTGAACTTTGGATCCATGTATGAGACAATATTATTTGGAACACCATGCAATCTGACTACATCTTGGATGAACACCTATGCTACATTTCTAGTTGAATACATAGTCTTTACTGGAATTAAGTGTGCAACTTTTATCAACCTGTTCACAAAAACCATGATAGAATCATTTTTTCTCACTATCCTTGGAAAACCCGTGATAAATTCCATGGAAATGACCTCCCATTTCCATTCTAGAATCACAATAGGTTGTAGTAGACCACCTGGATTCCTACACTCTGCCTTCACATGATGACTGTCCAAACACTTAACCACAAAATCTACTACATCCCTCCTCAGATTTGGCCAATAATAGAATCTCTTCACTCCAGTTAATGTATTTTGGTAGCCTTGGTGACTTGAATATGGTTTTGCATGAAACTACCTCAATACCACCTTCTTGATCTCATGAATTTAAACTTGACCGCTCTTTATGTCATGATCTAATAATCCACATCATGTACAAATGTACCTGTACTACTACCTGTACCTGTAAACTGTTGCAATTTGTGCCTAAACTCCATATACCTCACAAATCTACTGACCTGCCTCCAAAATCATATCCTATAAATATGTGCCATAGGATCTAATAGCTGCAATGTGATTTACCTCTATCTGCCTACTAAGATAATTTGCGACCCTATTCTCTTTACCTTTGATGTATTTGATATCAAAATCAAACTCACTGATCATAGACAAAAAATTATCTTTGAAAAGAGAATTTGTACAGGTGGTAGATTTCAAAAGAGAGGAATAACTTGTTTCTGAGTTTTTTTTAATAACGCAAAATTCTAGACTTCCTAAGTGAGTCCATCATCAGGGGTAGACACCAAATATTCTTTGAAAAGTTGGGATGATTAGGGAAAATACTCTCATTTTCCCTAATCCTCCCAACTTTCAAAGAATATCTGGCATCTACTCCTGATGATGGACTCACTTAGGAAGTCCAAAACGTTGGGTTATTAAAAAAACTCAGAAACAGGTTATTCCTCTCTTTTGAAAACATTTATTTTCCCTGACATTTAGATTTTTTTGGTCAAACAAGTACCTGAACCCACTGTGATCGCTCATTGGTACAAAACTCCCGCCAAGAAGATAGTGCTTCCACATCTTCAATGCATGTATGATCATTGTTATCTCAAGATCATTCATCATATAATTATGCTCATGTTCATTCAATTTCTGTGACTTATAACATAGAACATGTCCATTCTTCAAAAAGAGTCAACCAAGCCCTCTAGTGCAATCATTTGTACACACTATAAACTATTTGTCTGGATATTCAATATTTAACACTAGATCATGTGTCACAAACTACTTAAGCTATCAAAACTAGCCTCACACTCCTTTGTCCACTCAAAATTCATACCTTTCCTCTACAGTGATGTAAGCGGATAAGAAATCTATGAGAATTTTCTAATGAAGCTCATGTAATATCCTATCAATCCCATGAAATATATCACCTCATCTACATTTCTAGGAGCTTCCCACTCCATGATAACTCCTACCCTTTTCAGAACCACCGTTATGACTTCCTTGGAGATAACATGTTCCAAGTAATGTACGATTATCTGGAAGCATATAAATTTTTTGAGTTTAGCATACAAATTATGCTCTCTCAATAATCAAGTTTTCTTTGATGAATACAATAAAAAAATTGTCCAGATAAAGACGCAACACACTATTCATAAAACAAAAATGTAGTTGGATCATCATTCAAACTGAATGGAACTACAACAAACTCATAATGGCCATACCTATTCTGGAAATTTCTCTTGTATATGTCCTCTTCTTTCATGTGTACCTGATGATATCCCGATCTCAAGTAGATCTTAGAGAACATTGTTTATCCCTTTAGGTGATCAAACAAATCATCAATCCTCGTAAATGGGTACCTGTTATTCATGGTCACTTTGTTCAACTTTTGTAATCAATCCAAAATCTAAGAGTGTCATCCTACTTCTTCACAAACAATACCAGCACGCCCCAAGGTGATACACTTGGCCTAATGTATCGTTTGTCAAGCATCTCTTTCATCTGCAACTTTAGTTCAACCAAATTAGGTGTGCTCATCTTGTAAGGTTCCTTTGATGCTAGTAATGCCCCTGGTACCAACTCAATAGAAAAATATACCTCCCTGTGAGGTGGAAAATATAAAATCTATGTTAGAAACATATCCTGAAACTATTGTAGAAATGGGTACCTACTCAAAATATCTACAGCCTCGAATTTCTTACCTTTTCCAGTAGATATATGAATCGCAAATAGAACACACCCTTTCCTATGACTATTGTTGATTTGCATAGTTGTCCCCATCCTAAATGATGTGGCTTTATTCTTTCCCTATAAAACTCTCGGTTCCCCATTGTCATACAAGCACTCAATGGCTTTGTAATAGAAATATACCTTGGTCCAGTGAAGTTATACCCAATCCATACGCAATAGCATATTACATGATCAAAATAGAAATATGTTCAAGTGTGTTGTTGTAGGCATATGATTTAACTAAAATGCATAAGCTCTTACATAATGGTGAACTCTTTTTTTGTACCTATAGACAACTATGCTAACCAACATTTTGCATGCATTTATTTTCTAAAACCACATGTATCCACCAGGTCAGGATTCATATAACTATATTTAGATCCCAGATCAATCAAAATAGAAACAACTTGATCACAAAACTTACCATCCATCTCAATTATACAATCCTCATGATCTACCTTCCTGCTATCCATAGCTACATAAATCTGAGGAATGTTATGACCAACATCCCCAATATTATGTGCCTCTTGTGCATTATATATATTGGGTCTACCACCCTGATACTGTGGACAGTGCCTCTTACGATGATCATTTCCACATATCCAACTCTCCAACGGTGCTCTACCATCACCTCTAGTATGCTTCTCTCTAGGTCCCTTCAAAGTTGTGCTGAAATTCTTGTAAGGAACCACAATTTAATTTTCACCTGCATAGTTCATTATTTCCTTCTTTCATGGTCATATTCCTTTAGCTTTCTCATTCCATTTCAAAACATGCTTAGGCTCAACGTTGCATTTTGACTTCTCATAACAATGCTTTGGATTTCGAATTTCCTTCTACAATGATATAGGCTCATCGAACTCAATGTGGTATATATATGCTACTACCATCCCACTGATGAATATCTGAACCTTGGCCTTCTCCTCCTTGAGGTAAGGAACATATCTCAACAACTCCAAAAACCTTCTAGTATACTCATCATTTGTCATGGAAACCATCTGCAACTCATAAAACTCCATTTCTCTAGCATCATAGTACCTCTCTGATAGATACTTCTTCTGAAAAAACCTCTCGAACTCAATCGAATTCAAATCCTCCTCGTAAATACCCCTGACCTTATTCATATCTTCCCACCAAATGTATACTTTACCTTTGAGACTGAATGTTGCTATTCTGGCTTTCATGCTTTCTGAATAGTCATGAAATCTAAAGAATTTCCTCATACCAAGAAACCATGCCTCTGCATCTTTTGATTTCTTCATCTCTCTGTCAAAGGTAGGTGGATTTGATTTCTTAAAATCCTCCAGAAAATATCCTCTGTCACTCCTTCTATAAGGATGATAGTGATGACGAACATAATGCTTGTCAGAACTAAAACTATAGTAGTACCTATGTATGCCACCTCCCCTATCCGGAGTGTCCAATAATATATCATCTCTAATCATGTTATCTCTACTCGACTGGTAACCACTAGTTCCATCTTGTTGTCCATAATTGATTCGAAGTGGCCCCTGTCGGTGCAAATCAGACAAATGTTGAAGGATTTTCGCATTTACTTATGCTTGTTTTTCTTGTGCCTATATGATCCTATCATTGTCTGCCTTACAACTCCTTATTTATTCCTTCAAAATTATCGGTGTGTCTGCCAAATCAGATGAGTTCCCAACACCATGATTCTCATCGGATTCATAACGAAAATCCTTGTAGTTGAACATCTTGCTAGCCATCTTTAATTTCTTCCTGCAAGGAATCTCATGTCAACTTAAACATAATCACAATAAACCAACGTAACCTAGCCTAATTTGGGGAGGATATATCATCTGCAAGATAAACAAAATCAGTGTTATACATGTATAAACATAATCATAACAACATATAGACTCGTAACACATGGTATATCAATGCATAAACGTCATTCTAGTTAGAGTCCAGTCATCAATGCATGACCATATCAACTACACACCATGACCCCATGCATTCCAACCTCAACCATACCGATGCAAACTTGACCACATGTAGACACCTAACATATATAGCCAACCACATGCTCATGAAATCGCATTTATAACAACATCATCAGCCCTTCCATGGTGACATCACTGCCACCATGACCAACACCATGCAGATGTAGCTAGTACATAGGCCACAAGCATGAGAGACACATCCAAAACCGACACGAGTACATGACGACAATAAGCTTAACAAAATCAAACTTTTCCCAAGGAGAGCGCAACCACATTCTGATGCCACCTATAATGTCCACCTCCCATCACACCTACCCAAGTAACTGGCCAAAAAGGATAAGCATGAGATGATGGGAATTTAAGACAGATTCAACCTCCTTGGTGACTTTAAGGAAGTGGAATCAAAGTGGAAAACCATAACACATACCTATACCACCTACTACAGGACCCCTAGAGCCTATCCCAATCATCCACCCAACTTGTCCCTGGGTACCACTTTAATTTTACGAAGGAAACCCCCCAGACACTCCCACAAGCTAAAATTCCTGCGTCTAGGAGGCTTGGTATGCACCCATAGGCCTACATGCATGCATCAATGGACTCAATTTCCTAGATCTATTCTTGCTTCCATTGGATTTAAGGAAATTCTCCAGCCCATAAATCCAACCATTTCCCAGAACTTGTTGTGACCTCCAAAATACATTAAACACATGATGAAAATACTAATAAACCAAAAACTAAATCGAGGACTAGGCCTAACCATCCCCAATCAGGACTGAAACAAGACTGAAATTCTGTTAAATACCTAGCATGAATGAAATCTACACCTCTTGGATATAAGACAGAGCATTAATTACTGAACACTCTTATGAAACATTACAAGAAGAATTACCACCCTCTTCTTTGAATAGATATGACATCAATTAGGTCTTCCATCCATTATTTTAACAATTACAAGTAAATGCAAGAAATAACCATGACATGAAAAATTCATTTAAACATGCTTATAAACAACATAAAACCATTGAAATAATAGTGAGATAATAGCCATCAAATCCACACATTAATAGTTACAAAATCAAGAGAACTTAGCTTCCATTAAACATAGGCAAATACCGACCATGTTCAAGACATCCATCTACCACTCGACCATAGACATGGCTGAAGCCTGTCATCCTCATGTCATATTACAAGCATGAATGTGGGATCTCGTGGATAAACCAATCCAATACATAACCAAGGGAATCCAGAGGTTCAACCACCTCCACCCTCACCATACTATGACCACACCAAAACCAGTTCTCCATTCACAAAATCAAGTAAAACTTGGAATTCCATCTGGAATCCATCATTGTCCTTGAGGAATTTTCCATCTCCTCATCTCTCAGTATTTACCGCAATCCAATCATAGATCACTAGGCCCTAAACTGAGACACCTCCCCCGAGATTTACCGTGTATCCCACCAAAATCGGTCAAGGGATTCCTAGGCCTTTGGGAATGAACCTTGAGACCACCTCCTCCTCGAATTCGAAAATCCATTTGAAAATTCCAAAGCTTAAAACCAAGAATAAAATCCAAACACACCATGGCATCCTGAAAAAGGCAAGGCAAGGCTAAAAACCATTGTCGTAACCCAGAAAAACCATGACACCAATAACAAGAGAACCAAATACCAACATGCATAAGCCATGCGTGTCTAAACCAACTAGGAAATCACACATGCAATATGTTACTTGAAATTATTCCTCTTGAATATTCTTGATACTTCTCTTCCTTGCTTCATCCCTGCTTTCCTTTCCTTTCCTTACGCATCCTTTGCTTACTTTCCTCTTTCTTGGCTCAATGTTGAATTTCTCCAAGATAACTCTAAGTATCCAAGAGTATGAGAGAGAGAGGATAATGAGAGATATAAAAAACTAAAATGACAAAAGGTTACACTGATGAAAGGTACCAACTAATCCTCATAAACCTTTTTATCAATGAGGCCTCTATTTTCTTCGTTTTCCATTATTTTCCTTCATTTTCCTCCTCACATGCAACTTATGATCTTTTACCTTCATTTTCTCCTAATTTCCATTATTTTCATAAATAAATGTACCCAAAATATTGTTTCCCTCTTTAATCCCTTAGCCATTGCCTCTTTTCCATTTTTCCTTAACAATAAACACATATCCAATGATGCCCACTACGATATTTTTTCCGAACATTGAGCTTGGAATAAGTGTCCCTTAACTGTGGTCTTATTTTTTCCTTTAATAACTTTTATTGCATGAATCTCTTTCCTAGGTTTGTTACTGTGACAAAGCTAATTCAAGAATAGTTTCTTTTTCATCCTTGCACAAGAATGTGCAACCATGCATGTAACTAGTTCACAATTATGTATATAATTTTTTACTTGAGTTTTATCTTTGAATAGATAAAAACTTGGAATTGAAGAACCAATTGCATTGACACAAGAAAGAATAGTGATCCATTCCCTACTCTTAGGAAAAATCTTAGACACATTTATGCTCCCTCTCTTAGCAATTACCTGCATACTACAATTCCTTCCCTCATGTAATCCTATTTCATAATAGTTCCATATGTGATCTGGGGCACATGATTGTTTCTCATATGCAACGGAAAGAGTATCAGAGAACTCGGTCATAATTCAATGACATAGATTTAAATACTTATCTTTTTCAAGGCCCTCATTTTCACATGACACGAGGACTAAATGCGCTTTTTTAAATCCACTCCACCATGATACTAGGAAATAAATATTTCAAGTGTTTTTCCTCCCTTGAAATATTTGAGCTATTATGGATTTAAGTTGTATCAGATCTAACCCATGTCCCAACTCGGCCATCTGCTTACACCATTCAACCACCTCGTCCTCCTCCTCTTTAGTCGTAACTCTAGCATACCCTCTACGCTTTATATGAATCATCCCATTTATCAAATAATGTATGTTTGAGGCAAAAATGAAATTTTATTTTGCATAGGCATGAATTGAATATCTCCTAAACTCTATGTCATCAATTGCAGCTAGCATGTCTTCATTTGTCCAACCTCTTATAGAATTGATCTTATTTGTTGAACTTGTACCTTTCACTGTGGTTGAAAATTGCTCTATGGTTGATGGTGGGAGCATTGGGAGCATTCACATCATCCCACCTATCCTCATCTGATGAAATGCTTCGCAGCTAGGTACCCACAGTCCCTTGCCTCCTCATGTTCCTTTTACAAGTAGCAATATTAAATATTGGCATGGCTACAACAACATGTATATTTACCACGAAATTATTATTGATTTTTTTTCTTAGCATTCTTTTTGCATAAGTACATATTGTCTGCAATGGTAATTGGTGAACAATCCATGTTTAATTGGGCATGTAATTGAAAGTGTTCATTTTTTCCAGCAAACATAAATGGATTTTTTTCCCGAAAATGATAGTACTCCTATAAATGTAAGTGTTACTTTTTTTCCAACAAAAATAAATGAGCTCTATTCAAAGGATAAAACAACAACTATAGTAGACTAATTTTAATTTTAGGAGCTTCAAGCTTTATGTATTTGATACTTCAATTGTTTCATTGGAAAAGATGAAAACTTTCAATTATTGGAGAACTGTCAATATTTTGTGGACAGTGAAATTTCATTGAGCTAAAGATAATTTGTCTTGGCATAGTTGTAACTTGTTAACTTCGTATCTATAGCTGGCCCAACTATAATTTTCCTCTCAAATTTCTTACGATGTGTCTAGTCTTTACAATTCTTGTTTTTTCTACCTATAGGCTATATATTATTGTGTAAAAATTCTAGGAAATATCCTTTCTCAAAATTTTGTTTTTCTTTATAAATCCTATGAATCTATGTATTTAATCTCAATCTCTCGGTGATGGTACCTCAGATGTTTAGTGCTAGGGTTGTTTTATTTTATTTTTTTCTTCCTTTGTAGGTGTTTTGTTTTGGTAACCCAAAGGTCTCCCTTTCGTAGTTGTACTCATTTTCATACATAAATATAGCAGAAATAGGATTTATCATAATGATAGTAGAAATAGGAAAACAAAAAATACAATGTTCATACTTGATTACAATAGAAATAGGAAAAAAAAATCAAACCTAATAACACTAGACACACACTCTAATTTTATGTCTCCAATAATTGATGAGTAGAATGAATGTTTCAAATGAAGCTCAGTAAGGGTTTAGTTTTTTATAGTTTTTTAATGTTGAATTTGATTGGTAGGGAAGATTGAAATGGATTTGCATCTCCCAAATTCAAATGTGTGTTATAGATTTATTTTTACATGATCTAATGGCTAATAAAATTTCATGCTTGACCCTTGTGCTATCCCGTGTTTAATTTCTGAATTTAAAAGGTTGGTTTCATTTATTTCATTCAATAGTTGAATCGTGCCATTTATTTCCTTCATTATATTGAATATTTGAACACACATAAGGATGTGACTCACACAAATTTTACTTGTTCCTGTGCAGGTATTACCCATCCATGGAAAGTGTCTCTAGTGGAGATTTATGGGCTCTTGTTTGATGGGATAGCTGTAATACTAGATACAAGTTAATGAAATGTTTTGTAGTGAATTTTTTCTTAAGTGGTAATTCATATCTGGTGGTAGTTTGGAAAGAATGTCTTGTCAAATTTTTATGTTAAACTCTTAGTGTTTGACAGTTGTTGGTTCAATCAACATATGAGCTCATTTGGGACATAATTTAATGACTTATATTACTTAATATTAACTATTTATGCACAATTTATTGATTCTTTATTATGATTCTTTGATGGATGTGTTTTAACAATACTATAACAACTATCCCTGCACAATAATAGAATTCTATCCCCTATCCTATACAAAAAAAGGAAAATATAATTTGTAAAAAATTAAATGACCATATAATAATATAAATACAAAAAGGGAGCTATATTATGTATAATACAACTTGAAATTAAATAATAATTATCCAAAATAAAAAATTATAATATATACAATACCAATGACAATATACTTTATAAAATAAAATAAAGTATGGTATATATCACACCAAACCAAAAATAATAATCTATTACATGCTACACCATTTAATATTTGGAAGGAGACAAATATTATGTGCTCATGTTTTGAAGAAGAAAAAAATCATATTTGTAAACATGTCGATATTTTGGATGGACCACTTCATGGGTATATTAAAGACCCTTATCTTCCTAATAGGCAATAGATGGAGATTGAAAAGGATTCAATGAAGAGGCGATGGGGGGGAGACTTGGAGGGAGGAACCTCCTTGTTATAAGAGAATCGAAAGAGATGAAAGAGGAGGTGCACAGATGGAGGAGAGTTATGAGAGGTGGAAATAAATCTAACCTAAGTGATGAGTCTGGGCTCGATTTTAGAACTATAGATTAATAAACTTTAGAACTATTCTTGGGGTTTTCAGCTTGGTGGCTAGAATATTTCAATATTGAATTATTATGGATATAGGAATTGGAGAGAGGTTGATCCCATATAGGCAGGTATCAATCAGTCGGTTTGGTTATGAAATAAGAGGACTTGGATAAACGCTAGTTAGGGACAGAAATTAGACAGGAAAATCAGGTATGTACTCATAATTAATTTGATAGAATATACGTGAATTGGGATTGGAATGACTTGGTAGAAATAAATAATTATTAAAATGAAGCAACAAGAAAAAGGATATAAATTGATGCAATGAAATTTGTAAGAATTGAAATGACTAAGAATATTTTCTTATGATAGTATTTAATTATTGTTTCCATCTATTGAGTAAATTTAGAATGTTATTGTGTTTTCATTAATAGAATGAAAATGAATTCACGTACAAAGGAGAGAGTAGGGGTTATAGTGTTTGTAATTTCTTCTGGGATATGTGGGTGAGTCCTATTTGAAATCACCTCTTGTGTTGTAATTTAATCTATAGAAATGTTCTGGAAGCACTTCTAGGGGATCATGTTAAAAGATCAAGATACAGATCTTGGATTAGTAATGGGTCATTCCATGGAAAATTTAATTTATTATGGCTTTAAGAAATGAGTTGAATCAACAAAGAGTTAAAGGCAATATTTTCAACACCATAACCATAAACCACAAAAATTTTTGGATTTGTAAAGAAGGGAGATCGAAAAGTAAAAGTAATCCCAGTTGGTTTGAACAAAGTGAAAATAACGTGGCTCTATATCAAAAAATGTATAAAAGAACTAAGCTCTACATCATAAACCAAATTGCCTATATTATATAATACCAATGGTCCAAAAGAGTTTAAAAATTGGCTTTGATACCATGTGTATGATTTCTAATTATAGCTTAACGAGAAAATAAAATTTCGCATATATTCTATCATATTAAATACGATTACATACCCGATTCTCCCGCCTGATGTCGATCCCTATATAACGTTGCTCTAAGTCCTCTTCTTTTGTTACCAAATATATCGATTCCTCCTTGCTTATCTGACATCAACCTCTCTAGTTCCCATATCCACGATAATTCAAGATCAAAATCTTCTAACCCCCATTTTTAAAACCCCAAGAAAAATTCTCAAATTTCCAAATTTTTAGTTCCAAAATTGGGCCCAGGCTCATCCTTAAGAATATATTTATTTCCATCTCTTGTAACTGTCCTGCATCCGTGAACCCCCTCCTTCATCTCTTTCAATTCTCTTATAAAGGAGAGGTTCCTAACTCAAAGTCTTCTACCCACCACCTCTTCGTTGAATCCTCTTCCATCTTTATCTATTGCTTGTTAAGAGGATATGGGTCTTTATGAAACCTAGGTGGTGGTCCATCCGAAATAGTGACCCATTTAAAAATTTGATTTTCTTTTAAACATGAGTGGATAATATTTGTGGCCTTCAAAATATTAGATTGTGAAGTAGGTAATAACTTATTCCCTTTAGTTTGGTATGATATATACTATACTTTCTTTTATTTCATAATTTTATCATTGGTATTGTATATATATTATATATTTTTATTTAAGATAATTATACTTTCATTTCATTTTGTATAAATTATATTTTCATTTTGTTTTGTATAATACATTACATTAAAATTTTATTTTGTATAATGTCCTACAATTTCCTATTATGATGGTTGTATACACACAAATACCTTACTCAATATATTCAATATATTTTTTCAAATTTATTTTTTTATTAATTCATTTATCATATACATAGAAATTCTTTGTAATTTAATATGTACACTAATGCAGTGCATGCGATGCATGCATATGTAGGTTTCATATGCTTGCCTCACATGTATGTTATTAATCACATTGTGTTCGTAATTATAGATGGGTCATTACATTAAATGGATTATGTAGATTAGTTAGGTTGAGCGCCAAGGTAACTACCCTACCCCAAGTGACTTTGCAACAACCCTGCTCAAAACTTACTAGAATCATAAATTCTTGTCTCACTTCTTAACAAGAGATCATTGTGAAATGCGTTACTCACCTTGAAAAAACACTTCCAATGTTTTAAGGGGAATGTACACGCATTTATGGTATCACCATATATTTCCTCATAAGATTAATTAAATTTTGTGTGTTCTCCAAATTTGATGTTGTTATATTATTTTGGTCTTCTCACCATTTCCGAATAACACTAGATTTTTTTGTAGGGTTTCTTTTACAATAATTTTTGTCCCATATAGAAACTCACTTTCAAACTACTGGTCATAGGGTAAAAGTTTTGAACCCTAATTTTCTTCACATAATTCCCTTAATTAGTTTCCTCCATGTCAAAAGTGTAAATATAATGAAATACTCTTTCCTTTCTAGGGAGAAAATGGTGAACCGCCAACATATATAGATAAGGATTGTTCAATATAAATTAATTTAAAAAAACGATATGTTTATAGGTCATAATTCTCGTACAGAAATTTTCATTATGTAATTATTTATCTTGACAAAATCTTACTTTATAGATGATCAAGGTGCCTCTAGAAAGGCTCAAAAATCAAAGTCTTTGGATTTTGTCGAAACCAAGACTAGAATGTCAAGCTCGCCATTTTTATTCCAATGGCATAGAAAACACTGAAATACGACTTCGTATGCTCAAGATATTCGTAGTCAAAGTTTTTGTTAACTTGGCCCCACAAGCTAAATTTAGCAGAGTGCTAGCTAAAGCTGGAGGTTCACCAAATCTGGAGGACCTGTTAAATATTACAAAATATACACACATTTACGATATCACCATATATTTCCTAGTAAGCTTAATTTAATGTTGTGTGTTCTCCAATTTTATGTTCTTTTATTAGTTTGGTATACTCGCCATTTCCGAATAAAACTAGATTTTTATGTAGGGTTTATTTTACAATAGTTTTAGCCTCATCTAGAAAATCGCTTTCAAACTTCTTATCATAGGGTAATAGTTTTGAACCCTAATTTTCTTTACAACATTCCCTTAATTCGGTTCTTCCACATGAAGAGTGTAGATATAATGAAATACTCTTTCCTTTCCAGGAAGAAAATGGTGAACTAACGACATATATAAATAAGGATTGTTCAATAAAAATTATGTTTAAATTTTTTTTATCTGTTTACATCTCCTACCTCTCTTAAAAAAAATTTCACTACGTAATTATTTATGTTGACAAATTCTTACTCTCTAAATGATCCAGGTGCCTCTGCAAAGGCTCAAAAATAAAATTCTTCGGACTTCATCGAAACCAGGACCACAATGTAGATCTATTCATCTTGATTCCAATGGCATGGAAAACACTCAATTATGACTTCGTATTCGCAAGATATTCGTAGTCAAAGTTTTGGTTAACTTGACCCCATAGGCTAAATTTAGGATAGTGCTAGCTAATGTTGGAGGTTCACCAAATTTGGAGGACCAGATAAATCTTGCAAAATCTACTAAAATTGGTGGAAATTAATAGAGAGACAATTAGGGAGTTATCCGTGGTCAAAAATGGTCAATTTGTATACTACTTAAAATTTTTGGTGACATAAAAAATCAACCCATGATTTTGTAACTCAATGTTTAAAATAAAATTTAAAATAAAAATAAATTTGGGGCAGTGGGCCATCCGATCGGCAGACCTGCCGACTTCTCCTCACCCATCATATTATATAATATTTATTTAACAGCCATGATTGTGGGTCATCTCCAAAGGGAGGCGAGAATTTCAAAGGAAGAGCTAAGACAAGCTCTCATCACTAACCTTGTACTAGAGACAACCAAGCAAGGAATAAAAATTCTCAATATTCTAATGTTCCTTTTCATTACAAGCATATTTATAACAATGAGTAGAATTTATGGCATAGAAAAGTAAGTGCTTTTTGTGGCTTGTATAACCATGTTGCTATCAAGTGATGGAAAATAATGGATGTGAGGAAGAGGAAAAGACATGAAGGACCTTCTCCACACCAAGAAAGGAATAATTTCATGAAGGTTTGGAGGAAATTTAATTTTTGAAACTATTTCAATAAAATTAGAAATCACATAGACACATGTTCGAGGGTCCATACAAACAAGTGTCTCAAGAAGGACATAGCACCTATGAAGGAACCAACTGATAACGTTGTTCAACAAGTGAATAACCTACAAGAAGATTAAAAATTCACATTTTTGAGTGAGAGATGGTGGTATTAGAGATAGTAGGCTGCAATGGACACATCTCATAAATCACATGTTGCAAAGTTATCGTAAAAGTGATGAAGTGTTTGCCATCACTTATGAAAACAACATGGTGATATTTTCAGCTTTGTGTTGGTAGCATGGGTATTGGTTTCTATTATGACTTTGATGTAAAATTGATCATGATTATGTTATAAAATCTTGGAAAATATGTGGTTTTCTTGTTTCATGATTAGTATTGTAAAATTAAAATGTATTTTTCAAGTTTAACTATAGGCTTCCATGGGATACAAGTGTTAGTTCATCACTTATGGCTTTGAAATACAAAGGTGAAGGAGAAGAAAGTGTGGCTTGTAAGGTAACTTGTTGTTCAGATGAGGGGGCACAATAGATTGTAGATTGTGTTCATGCTTTTGGTGGAACAAAATCTCCTCAGTTGGGGAGGAATGATCTAGTGGCTCTAGAAAGGCTCAAAAATCAAAGTCTTCAAAATTCAATGAAACTAGGACCAGAACATAGAATTCATCATCTTGATTGCAACGTCGCAAATGAAAAAAATATTACTTTGTATGCTCAAGATGTTCACATTCAAATTTTTTGTCATCTTAGACCCACATGCTAAATTTAGCAAAGTGCCAACTAAAATTAGAGGTTCACCAAATCTAGAGGATCAGATAAATGTAGAAGAATCTACTAAAATTGGAAGCAGTTAACGAAGAAAAATTTTGACACTTATCGGGGGTCGGAATTGCCCAATTTATCGCCTACTTAAAAAAAAAAATCGACCCTTAAAAATCAGTCGATATTTTTTTATTTTGTTGTTCAAAATAAAATTAAAAAAATTGATTTAGGGCGGTAGGACACACAACCAACGGACCTACCGACCCCTCCTCACCCGTCATATTATATAATATATATTTAGTGGCCATATGGCCATTCATTACAAAAACCTTTGATTTAATTGGGAGGTTGAAAGGTTTCAAACAACCCAATCTGGTGGGCTTACCCATGAATGACGTGCCCATTACAAATAAACACCCAAAATTTAAACAACGCCACACAAGCACTAAAAAAAACACTCCAAGTCAAGGGTTGCGTAGAGTTTGACCCTGGGACCTCCCCAACCACTAGGTCAATTACCGAATACATCCATAGTTTGCCCATAAGTTGGGCTTTGTATTAATCCACGCTGACAACAAATTATTTAAACCCATAATTTTACCATTCGCCCAAAAATGGAGGAAAAGAGGAACCGTGTGGGTGGAACTTAGACACTGTGCAGACGTGTTCTTTGAGATGACAATATTCCATGGGAATATTCCACAAAATATTAATTTATATTTCATGTGTATAAGGTCATGTTGGTCATATTCCTCTAGATGCACTTCCTTAACTAATACAAAGGGATTTGAATCATATCATAGTAACCCTTCATCACATTTTTACCTCGGTTGGCCGGTTACTTGGGTAGATGTGGGAGGAGGATGTCACACAAGTGATGAAACCAAAATAAAAACCATGGGAATGAAAGATATAAGCTCTAATGAAAGTACTAGTTCTTCTAGTAAGCCTATTGAATCTCAAAATGATAAAGAAGTAAGTGAGATTTTCCATATCAAGGTCATTACGAAACATACAAAGGTTGATACATTATTTCATAATGGAGCTCAAGTGAATATTATCTCTAAATCAATTGTAAAGAAACTTAATTTTTATATTATACCTTATGCAAAACCTTACCCTTTGGGTTGGGTATGAGATGATGCAAAATTAAAAATGACAAGAAAATGAGAACTTAAATTTTTCGTCACTGCTAATTTTATAGATGAGGTAGAGCTTGATGTTGTACCACTTGATCATTGTAGGATTTCTTTATGGAATCTATACTTATATGATTGAAAATCCATAGTATATCATCATGAGAATAAATATTATCCTTTTAAACATGGATTTGAGTATATTTTTAGAGCACATTAGAAGAATATGAACTTATCTCTTGTTCGTGTTAGTCAAATGAAAAAGCTTGTAAATGCTAGTGAGAATTTTGTGTTGATGATTAAAGCTAAAGATACTGATGAATTTGAAGCTTTCACACGATGTTATTATAAACTCAAGCATGAATTTGTTAAAGTTGTTAACACTTATGACAATATGTTTCAAGAACATAAAGGGTTACCTCCAATATGAGATTCAATTTTAGTAGGATTCACACCTTCTAAATATCGGCATGTATCAAATGGTAATTTTAGAGAATCGATAACTTAAGAATAAAATTAAAGAACTAATTGACAAAAGGGGTCATGAGGCTTAGTCCATCTTCTTATGGGCCTCTTATTTTTTTGGTTTCGAAGAAATATGGTACAGGGAACATGTGTGTGTATTTCTGATCTTTGAACAAAATCACGGAAATAATTTCTATCATCTTCCTCAGATTGATAATTTGGTATATCAGTTAAAGGAATTTTTTTATTTTTCTAAGTTAGATTTAAGAAGCGGTTATCATTAGATAAGGATTGTTGAAGATGATATCTGGACAATTTCTTTCAAGATTAAACAAGATTTGTGTGAATGGTTAGTTATGTCATTTTGGATCCACAATGTAACTGCCACATTCATGAGAGTTATGAATGATGTATTGCGACCATTCCTTGATGATTTTTTCATAGTCTACTTAGAATATATTCTTATTTTCAGTAAGACTCATGAAGCACATGTCAAGCATGTAAATCATGTTCTAGATGTCTTAAAAACGGAAAAGTTGTATTTGAATATGTCTAAATTTGAATTTGGGAAAACCTCTTTGGTTTATCTGAGTGATATTGTAGGAAGGGATAAATTAAATATTAATCCCTCCAAAGTTGATGTTATTGTGGATTGGCCTAAACCCAACAATGTAACAGAAGTTAGGAGCCTTTTGGGAGCAAACCAATATTGGAGAAATATTAACGATAACTTCTCATTCATTGCAACACCATTATATGCTTTGAATAGTGTGAAGCAAGTCTTTCAATGGGGATACAAGAAGCTGAAAGCCTTCGATACTTTTAAATAGCAAATAAGTAAAAAACCAGTTCTAGCACTTCCCGATCTTAAGTAGCCATTTGAAATTCAAATTGATGAAAGTGAATATGGTATGCGAGAAGTTTTGATGTAGCATGGTAAGCCAATATGATATCATTCTAAAAAAAAATTCAATGAATTAATTAGCTATATAAATTATGATAAATAGTTGTATGCTTTGGTACAAAGCATGAAAAAATGGAAGCATTATTTGATGGGTAAAGAAACAAGTATTGATACTGACAATCAACCTTTTCAATATTTGCAATTTCAAACCAAGCTACAAAAAGCTATACATTTTAGATGGATGGGATTCTGACGACAACAAAACTGAAAGTCAGCCCCTAAGAAGAGTTGGCCTCTTCTCATGGCTCTGTCAGCACTTCCTCTATTAACTTAGTTTTCCTCCACGTGGTCTTCCACAACTTCATCAGGTTTATTTATCAAATTCTAGGAATTTGACAAATAAACATAATCAACAAACTTTGATAATTTAATGTACCCAAACTTTAATTCTTTACTCACCTTATACTAAGGTTGTTCCACGTCAATCTCTCATATTGATAACCCGACACTTTTAAAAAAAATAACTTTAGTCCCTGGCCCCACTCCTACACGGCATGGATTTTAACTAATTATGCACGCCATACCTCAGGTTAACCTTCGTGCATCTTTCTCATACGACCACCGTCTGATGGCTCCCCACCAAATCGACGACGCTCAGCAGTATCACGCGGCCTCCTTGGTCGAACGTTAATGCGTGATGGTGCCCAATGATAGTGGCTTTAGAACATTACCCAACGCCACGTGTCGACTGTTCTATGGAATCAGTCGCAATTGGAGAATACCGCTCGCTCCATAAAAGCAGTGTGATATGGGCAATCTGAGTTTTCTAATCCACTAACGGTTTCGAAATAGTGTTGAACCAAAGGTTAATTTGGGTTACGCTATCCCTGGTATTCACTAACTCAAGTCAGATCTCGGTAGGGTTTCTAATTAACAACAACCAAATGTAATTCTCTTCCGACGGGATTTTCACTACCATTAGGATAGAGTTAGTCGACCACAATTATACGTAGACTTCTTCTATGAGTGGAGATTTATTTAACAGAGCTTGTTCGAAAAATTTTGAGAGAAACAATAGATAGAGGGATTTGGAATCTATACAATAGTTCAACTCAATAATTATATGTGCACAGAGTTGAATCGCCTCACAATATCAATTCAAGACAATTAAATGGCCAATGAGCACTGAAATTGTTTAACTGGAAGCAATTGTTAACACACAGGTTTTATTGGAGAAAACTCCTCTTCCCTTCTTCTTCTCCTCAATGCATCCAAGGGATACAATTTATATACATTACAATGTGTCTCTTTGGTTCCTCTGTGAGGACCATTTAGAAATTCAAAAGCCTAATTACAATAATTAAACTAATTAAAACATGACAGGTGGATCGAATCTAACTATTCGACTTCTACAAATCTAACTAATCTAAATGAAATAGTCAGCTGAGGTATTGACACCTAGCTGTTACAATTCAATTTATTTCGAACACTCCTAGCCACAACATGTGGACAAAACCTCCTACATTGTTGGCTAGTGTCTAATGCCCCTGCGCCAGACTCCCGAGGGAAATTTTCTTCATGGGCTCCTATCCATGAGCTCTTCCACTGATCTGCCTATCTTCTGCAACATTCCTTCAGTCATCCAAGTGGCATAGTCCTCTGGCTTATCCTTCCATTTGATTAAGTACTGAAAGTACTCTTGTCCTCTGGTCTTCCTGAACACTCTTTTGTCCAATATCTTCTCTGGTTGCAATGGTTGCGCTGGAGGTAGCTTCTCTTTCCACTCAATCTGTCCCTTATCTGCTGATCTTTCTTCTGCACCATCATCTTCATACTTGTAAAAATATGCAACATTAAAAATGGGAGATATTCCAACATCAGGTGGAAATTCAATCCCATAATAATTTGCAGAAAACTTTCTAAGTATCTTGCATGGCCCAATATTTTTGAACTTCAGTTTATTATACTGTTTCTTTGGGAATCTCTCCTTTCTCAAGTGTGCCAAAACCAGATCTCGTAATTCAAAATGGACTTATTTTCTGCTCAAGTCTGCTCTGCCCTTGTATTTGATGCTGTTGCCTTGTAGTTGCTGTTTCACTTGTTCATGTATGGCCTAGATCTCTGAAGCAAATTCCTCACCATCTGTGCTCGTTAGCTCCGCCCTTCCTAGATTTCTTAACTCTGATATTCCTCTGGGGTGCATTCCATAGAAAATATGGAATGGGCTATGCCCTGTGTTTCTGTTGGGTGAGTCATTATATGCATATTCTTCCTGGGGAAAAATATGGTCCCACTGCTTGGGATGCTCTCCTGCAATACTTCTCAACAAATTTCCCAGACTCCTATTCACTACCTCAATTTGTCCATCAGTCTGAGGATGATAAGCTGAGATGAAACTCAGTTTGGTACCAAGTTTCTTCCACAGTTTCCTCCAAAAATGACCCACAAATCTGGTGTCTCTGTCTGAAACAATACTCTTGGGAAACACATGCAATCTAACAACTTCTTTGAAAAACAAGTTAGCAACATGGGTGGCATCACTAGTTTTATAGCATGGAATAAAATGTGCCATTTTGGAGAATCTGTCAACTACAACAAAGACTGCATCATTCCCTCTCTGAGTCTTGGGCAATCCTAGAACAAAATCCATACTCACCATGTCCCAAGGCCTATCTGGGATAGGCAAGGGAGTATACAATCCTGCATTCTGGCTCCTTCCTTTGGAATATTGACAGATTTTGCAATTTTTCATAGAATTAGCCACTTCTGCTCTTATCTTTGGCTAGTAATAGAAGTGACTCAACTGCTCATCAGTTTTATCAGACCAAAGTGTCCAGCAAGTCCACCACTATGCTTTTCTTTGATCAAATTTTCTCTCATGGAACATTTTGGTACACACAGTTGGTTTCTCCTGAATAGTAAGTCCTCCTGCAAGAAATAATCCAGCCACTAGCTTCTATCTATTAGAACAGGGTTACAACATGCCTCAAATGCTTCTTTAAAATATGGATCTGTTTTATACAATTCTTTGAGAAAATCAAATCCTACGACTTCAAAATTGGTTTCTTGAACAAGTATGTGCCTCCTACTCAAAGCATCAGCTACTTTATTTTCTTCGCCACTTATGTGTTTCAAAACAAAGTTAAAACCTTGGAGATACTCAACCCATTTGGCATGCTTATGATTCAACTTGGGTTGCTGTATAATATACTGCAAAGCATGATTATCAGAATATAATACAAATTCTTTTGACATTAAATAATGTCTCCACTTTTTCAATGCTTGAACAACTGCATAGAATTCCTTCTCATAAGGGGAATACTTTCTTCTAGTGTCATTTAGTTTTTCACTGAAATAGGCTACAGGAATATCATCCTGACTCAACACAGCTCCAATGGCCTCCCCACTGGCATCACACTTCAATTGAAATGGTTTAGTAAAATCGGGCAAAATCAAAACAGGATTTTCGGTTATATTTTGCTTCAAAACATTAAAGTTTCTTTCTGCTTCAGCAGGCCACTTAAATGGTTGTTTTCTCTTCTTTGTTGTCTCAATTATGGGTTCATTAATCTTACTAAAGTTTCTTATGAATTTCCTGTAAAAACTGGCAAGTCCATGGAAACTTCTTACCTCAAAAACATTTCTGGGTGAAGGCCACTCCACAATTGCCTTAACCTTTTATGGGTCCATATTCAATCCTTCTGTAGAAACAACAAAGCCCAAATACACCAAATCTTCCTTCGTGAATGAGAATTTATTTAAATTTATCAGCAGTTTCTCTTGGTGCAGCTTCTTCAAGACATGACTAAGATGCCTTAAATGTTCTTCTTTAGTTCTGTTGAAAACTAATATATCATCCAGATACACTATCACAAATTTACCAATAAATTCCTTCAATACTTCATTCATAAGTCTCATGAAAGTGTTAGGTGCATTTGACAACCCAAAAGGAATACCATCCATTCATACAGTCCTTCATTTGTTTTAAAGGCAGTTTTCCACTCATCACCCTCTCTTATTCTAATCTGATGGTATCCACTTTTCAAATCTATCTTTGAAAAATGTTTAGCACCACTCAAACAGTCCATCAAATCCTCAACTCTGGGCAAAGGGAATCTGTACCTGATTGTGATCTTATTGATTGCTCTGGAATCAATACACATCCTCCAGCCTCCATCTTTCTTTGGGCTCAATACTGCTGGTACTGCACATGGAATCAAACTTTCTCTGATTAGCCCCTTGTCCACCAATTCCTGTACTTCTCTCCTGATTTGCTCATTTTTTGTGGGAGTCATTTTGTAGGCTGCCTTATTTGGTATATTTGAACCAGGGATAAAATCTATCTGATGGCTGATCTTTCTCACAAGTGGCAGCTCATTAGGTAAATCATCCACAACAATGTCACAATAATTGTCTAACATTTCTTGGATTTCTATTGGAAAATCAGAAATATTTGTAGAAGTACGAACTACGTTAGGTTTGAAAACTAAAGAAAAACTTACCTCTTCTTCTTCTATCTACTGCAGATATTCCTTCCCACTCAGAAACAAGGTCTTTGGATCAATCACTCTGCTGGATGGCTCTCCTTCTTCCATGGGTATCAATGTATGGTGTACCCTATCTTTGAAGAACTTGTAAGTTTTCTTCTTGCCATCATGCACTGTTGCTCTGTCAAACTGCCAAGGTCTACCCAGCAGTATATGACACACATCCATGGGCATTACATCACATAGGACCTTATCTTTTTATTTGCCCATTTGCAGCTCTATCTCACACTGTTATTTTACAACCAGCTGATGTCCTTTATGCAGCCAGGACACCCTGTAGGGAGTTGGATGCTCCCTTGTCTTGAACTTCAACTTCTCTATCACCTCAGTGGAAACTAGATTGTCTATGTTGCCACTATCAATGACTAACTGGAAACATTTCCCTTGGACTTTGCATATGCTGCTAAACAAAGTCTTCCTTTGTGCAGGCTTAGTGACCTCTTTGGTTTGTTTCAACGAGACCTTATTAACCACCAAGGACTCTCCCCTGTCTGGTATAATTTCTTCTTAAATTTCTGCCTCTTCTCCAGCCAGGGCAACAACAGCATTTCTTGTACCAGCACCCACATTGTCTAGACATTCATAGTTCTTATGTCCCACTTGCTGACATATATAGCACCTCAACTCTCTACCTCTACCTCTGTCTTTGCCTCCTCTTCTTTTTCCTCTGTAAGAACCCCTTCTACCCCTTGCATCATCCTCTGTAGATGCATTCTGAGGTGAGCTACTGTTAGCTCCATCCCTGGGTGTAGTAGGCTTTCCTCTACCACCCTGACTTCCCTTTCCACGGAAATTACCTCTCTTCTTGGTAGATTGTTTCCTCAGGATTTTCTCCTCTACTTTCAAGGTCATCTGGTAGGCCTCTTCCACTGTCTTAGGAGACAGAAGACCAATCTCATCTTGGATCTCCAGCTTGAGACCATTCACATATCTGGCAGTCTTCTCTGTTGTGTCTTGGAATTTCCCAGCTCTTATGCTTACTCTATAGAATTCCTCTGTGTATTATTTTACTGTCAGCAACGTCTATCTTAGGTTCTACATTTGCCTAAACAATGTCAGTTGATAATCACTAGGCAAGAATTTACCTTTTAATTAAGCCATCATTCTGGTCCAAATTTTGATAGTTTGCTTGCCAACTCTCCTCCTTTCTGCCTTTACTCCATCCCACCAAAGTGCAACATGTCCCTTCAGTTTTTTTACTGCAAACTTGACCTTTTTATCTTCGCTTATTTCTTCATAGTCGAAGCACTTGTTCATTTCATTAATCCAATCCACCAGTTCCTCTGGATTCAGTCCTCCTGCAAAATTTGATACTTCAATTCTGGGCTTAACTACTGACCCCAGAACAGTTCTAAGGAGCCTCAAGTCAGGAGGAATCTCAACATTTTCTTCCGCTTCTTCTATTTCAGGTTCACTGATGTCTTCAGGATCTCCGGAATGTCTTCGCTCCATGGCATCCATTCTGGCCCCGAACCTCTGCAAAATCTCCAACAATTCTGCATTTGCAACAGGTCTCCTTCTACCAACACCTCTACCAACTCAGATTTCCATGTCAGTTCTTTGCAAAAACAAATTAAAAACAATGGCTCTAATACCAAAAATGACGGAAAAAAAAAGAAGTGAAATTCGGCCCCTAAGGAGAGTTGGTCTCTTCTCGTGGCTCTGTCAGCACTTCCTTTATTAACTTAGTTTTCCTCCACATGGTCTTCCACAACTTCGTCGGGTTTATTTATCAAATTTGAGGAATTTGATTTAATGTACCCAAAATTTAATTCTTTCCTCACCTTATACTAAGGTTGTTCCACGTCAATCTCTCATATTGATAAACCGACACTTTTTTAACAAATAAATTTAGTCCCTGGCCCCACTCCTACATGGCATGGATTTTAACTAATTATGCACACCATACCTTAGGTTAACCTTCGCGCATCTTCCTCATATTACCACCGTCCGATGGCTTCCCTCCAGATCGATGACGCTCAAAAATATCGCGCGGCCTCCTTGGTCGAACGTTAATGCGCGATGGCACACAATGATAGCAGTTTTGGAACTTCGCCCAACGCCACGTGTCGACTGTTCTATGGAATCGCTCGCAATTGGAGAATACCGCTTGCTCCACAAAAGTCGTGCGATATGGGAAATCCGGGTTTTCTTATCCACTCATGGTTTTGAAATAGTGTTGAACCAGTTAAGTCGGGTTACGCGATCCCCAGTATTCACTAACTCAGGTCAGATCTTGACAGGGTTTCCAATTAACAACAACCAAATGTAATTCTCTTCCGACGAGATTTTCACTACCATTAGGATAGAGTTATTCGACCACAATTATACGCAGACTTCTTCTATGAGTGGAGATTTATTCAACAGAGCTTGTTCGAACAATTTTGAGAGAAACAATAGATAGAGGGATGTGAAATGTATATAATAGTTCAACTCAGTAATTATATACACACACAGTTCAATCGCCTCACAGTTAAACAAATTTCGTCACAATATCAATTCAAGACAATTTGATGGCCAATGAGCGCTGAAATTATTTAATTGGAAGCAATTGTTAACACACAGGTTTTATTGCAGAAAACTCCTCTTTCCTTCTTCTTCTCCTCAATGCATCTGAGGGATACAATTTATATACATTACAATGTGTCTCTTCGGTTCCTCTGTGAGGACCATTTAGAAATTCAAAATCCTAATTACAATAATTCAACTAATTGAAACATGATAGGTGGATCGAATCTACCTATTCGACTTCTACAAATCTAGCTAATCTAAATGAAATAGTCAACTGAGGGATTGACACCTAGCTATTACAATTCAATTGTTTTCGAACCCTCCTAGCCACAACTGTGGAAAAAACCTCCTACATTGTTGGCTAGTGTCTAATGCCCCTGCATCAGATTCCTACAAAAATTTCAAGTGATAATCATATATAAGAAAGACTTATACAAAAATGTTGCAGATATGTTATCAATGCTTATTCTTAATGCATCTCTTATTCTTAAGCATAACTCAATCATGCATGAAAGTTATATTGAACAATATGCTCAAGATGATGATTTTAAATATGTTTATGCAACTTTGTGTCAATGAAATCATGTTGAAGAGTTGGATTATCATGTTCATAACAAGTTTTTATATTATCTTGGAAAGTTATGCATTCCACAAGATGAAATATTCAATTTCATAACGGAAGCCCAAACTTCCCTTATTTTTTTTCACTTTTGTGTAGGCAAAACAATTCCTCAATTACAAAGGTAATGTTATTTTCCTCACATGAATAAATTAGATCAAAACATGTAAAGGATATTATATGTGTGCTACTAAAAAACCAAGAAATAAGAAATTGGGTTTGTACACTCCACTTCCTATCCCTTCTCTTCGTTGGGAAAATATTTCTGTGGATTATGTCGGGGGACTACCAATTTCTAGGAAAGGCTTTGATTATTTAAATGTTGTAGTGGATTATTTCAACACAAATTTTCGGTTCATGTCATGAAAGAAAGAAGCTACAACTGAACATACTTCACATATGCTCTTCCAAAATGTATGGGTTCATTTTGGGTTACTTACTTCGATTATTTCTGAACGAGATTCTCGATCTATCAAGAAGTTTTGCTCAATTTTTTTGAAACTCATGGAAATGAATTTGAAAAAGAGCACAACATTTCATCCATAGACCAACGACCATATATAAGCAGTCAAAATATCAATAGTGTATCTCTTTCAAGGATATTTTGATAAGCTTCCAAAACTTTGGGATGATAATTTTCATTACATCCAACATGCCTACAATCGTGTCAAACATCCATCTACACAAGTATCTCCATTTGAGGCATGTTTGGCTTAATTCACAAAGTCTCCTTTGGATATCATATTTGGTAGAGATATTGCCATATATGGACATAATGATGTGGACAAAGAAAAAAAAATCATTGAAAAAATCATCTAGTGCCCCAAAGGGTACAAAAATAGTTGGAGAAAATCAAAGCCAAGTACAAAGAAAGACATAATAAGAATCATGTTTATTATAATTTCCAAGTGGGAAATCAAGTTTGGTTGTACAACAGTAAGGAAATACTACATGATGAATTATATATGGCCCTTTCAAAATCTTGGAGAAGATTGGTGACAATGCTTTCCAATTAGATTTTCTGCCTTACATGCAAATTTATTATGTTCTGAATTTGGAAAATTTGAGATTCTATGAGACTCCTATGATTATTGATCAGGAAGAGAATGTTTAAATTCCATGTATAGAAGATTTTTCACTTGACTATTTAAATGAGTTATAGGAAGACTCAACTTTCGACAAGATAATAAGAACTTGACACAGAGTCAATGTGGTGGATCTTTGTGTGGGGTTAAAAGATACCAATACAAGTAAATAAAAGTGGATAGAGATCGGGAAAGTGAGGGAGTTGTACCCTCCCTTACTTACTAAGTAAAAATAAATTTTTGGTGCTCCAAAAGCTTTGAGTGTGGAGGAATAATCAAGGGTATCAAAAATATGCTAAAAAATGAAAGTGTACAAAATCTCCCAAAACTAACACCAAATCATAGATATCATCGTTCTTATTTCATCACTTGAATCACCTCATTCCGAAAATGTATGAGGAAGTTATCGCCTTTTGTAATTTTTGGCAAACATCTAAAAATTCAACTTGCAGGGTTGACTGGGAATTATATGAATTCCATGTGGAAGTACGTACGATGATGTCATGGTGGCATCATATAATAACTGGGTAGTATGGGAGACAATCATAATTTGATACTTGGACTAGTCGTACAAGGACACATGGTATACTATTATTTTTTGAATGTTTTGGGGATTGGGCCAATCATGAAGTGAGACATGGCCCAATCCCAGGGAGCCATGTGGCACTTCGAATGAGGCCAAAGTTTTTTTATGCAGCTGACACGCTCCATAGGAATCGAAAAACCAACCTCCAAAATACCAAAAAACATCTACCATTATACCACGGGTGATTCTTATTGAATATAGTCGCCCACTTCTTGTCAATAAGAATCACCTATGGTGTAATGGTAGAGATATCATGTGGTATATTAGTTTCAAATCTGTGACACTAATATGGAATTATTCTAAAGATGAAATATTAATAATTATTTATGTTATGTTTATGATCTTGTAGACCCTACAGGATACCTAACCATACAGATTTTCAATATAGACCATCCAGGTCAACCTCCAGACTATCTCTCTAAGAGACACATTGTGAGACTTGAAAGCAGGACTCACACCTCCTTGGTTTACTCCAGGTATCCTCGTAGAAACAGAAAATTAGGGCTCATGGCTTGCCCAATCAAGCACCTTGGTAACACTCCTAGTGTAGGTAGGGGAGCATGGTCGTGGATGTGGAAGTAAACAAGGCCAATCTCCTAGAGGTCAAAGGCTTGGGACTGCAACTCATTATGTTACTGCAACGACCATATCATATATAAATAATATGCACCTGCAAGCCCATTAGACAATCGATGCATGAGAGATAGAGATTGTTAAAAAGGCCAACATTAGTTACCAAGACATATTGAAGTAGTTGGGGGAAACAATACTAGACCTAGGACATACCTCAGGACATTGATCTAAATAAAAATAGTCCTTATTTATATTCTAGTTGGTGAAGACCCTGGTTTTGAAAGCACTTATGAGTACTAGTATAGGCATATCAGGCCCGACAACTAAAATCCAAGAAATTTGTAAATAACTCCAATTAATACAACACCAAATCCAGAATCAAAATACCCATCTTGCATGCATAGAGAAGCACATTCCTTGCTTGCCTCAAACTGAGTTTTCAGGTTCGAGCGCAAAATACCCATCCCTATTTGAAACTTTTGATGATTAGTATGGTCTCTAGAAGTGTATGGTTTTATTATTGTTCCAAAATCATCTTGTTTAGAAGATTAGGAAAAAAAAGTAGACGTATGGTATAGGTTTTCAGTTAATAGTGGTTATAATGACTATCAAGTTTATCTTGCTCTGTTGGAAAATATTATACAATTCAAATTTTGGATGGCCTATAATGCAACCAGATGGTCAAACCCATAACAAAAAAATATTTTTTTATTTAACGGAGAACCCTAAACCTGTCGAATACAGAGGATTGAATCCAAGACCTTCGAGTTTTGAATTTCCTACCTTACTAAAATTCAACATAACCATATTTCTTCTAGTTTGACATAGCCAACGTATTTTGTAGAGTTGTTTACAGGAAATTCGAAGAAGGATTCTTATGTTGGTGTTACATGGATAAATCCCTCTTGCAGACAAGAGAGATCTCCCTAGAATCCTAAAGGAAAACTATAAACAAATAGACAAAAAAAAAAAATCTTTTCTTAGCTTATAACTGAAACATGAAACATGTAGTATGTGAAGGATCAGTTACCTATTAACGAAGTTCTTGTAGAATTCCTTTCAACACTTTCCATAGCCAAATTTTCCTTAATGCTTTAGAGTCTCTCTAAATTATTTCCACAAATTCTTCATGTTGTGCCAAAAGAGATATGCATAGACAAAAAAATTCAAAGGTATCAAAGCATCTCACATACAAAATAAAAGGTAAATGAAATCCTTAATCTAGCATACAACATAAAAATAAATTACTGATCAGTTATAAACCATGTGAGTGATCAAGGAATCCCACAAATAACATCAACAATAGATGCAATTAGGAAATAAAAATTACTTTGTATTAAAATCAAAGACAAAATAATCTTACAACATGGTTTCCTTGATGTTACATGCCTCTCCAATGGTCTCCTTTCCTTCCCTTGATGACAAGCTCTTCAGACCCAAAACCAACAACATGAGTTTACAAATCCTAGTCTCCCATTCCTTTAGTCCTATTCTCAATTTATAGGAAGCATGAGGTGTTTTGTAGTTCCACTTCTCAAGGGATATGATCCTTAAGAAAATGAGATTAGTTCCATATACCAAGGGATAAGGCACAGGTATGTAGTGGTTTGAGGTTTCTAATTTAGATAATACTCCTCAAGTAAAGATTATATAATTTACTTTTATATTTTTACTTTCATGAATAGACCTGCACAGTTTGTAGTGGAAGAAACTGAATAGATCTGCACAGTTTACGGTGGCAGAAACAACACATGTGCGGGTTTTATTTAGGAGAAAATGTATTTGGAGCAGTGAAAGAAAAGAATCATTTTCTCCTTGGTATTATTTTACTTCAAGATTTATAGGGGATTCACTGAAAGACCCCATCAAATGGCAAGATATTCGAATTGACAGTAATGGTGAAAAGTTTTCGTGTAACAGATTTCCCCATAAAGTAAAAATCCAGAAAATATGTTTGATGAATGAAGTGCTTTATCATGTCAAAGGTTTGAATTAGAGGCCAATTGATTGAGGACATAAAACAAACAATTAAGGATTATTATATCATGCTTTCATATAAACATCACTGAGGCAAGAATTCTCATATTCAGAGTAAACATAACTTGATGAACGAGTACGGAAATACACAAAGATCCATGTCAACAGTACACATAGTATGGACGTAGCCATCAATGGATCTATATTTACAATCATAAATATTTCATAACTCCACGCATCCTAGATGGATGAAACTAGATCCAGGGTCTTGATCTCCATCTCTCAATCCATAGTATGATTCGAACCATGCGATTTAATGTCTCGAATTCAAAAATGGTAGAAACCAATTTATTACCGGTCAATGATGAAAATATTTAACAAGTGCAAGAGAACCCACCAATAGTGGCAATGGCTCTCAAGGTACTCCAGTACAATCTATGAAATGAGATTAAATTTTTTGAATTCGAAAACTCATTGAATCGTTCGATCGAAGGCCAATGATGAGAACCTATCGTCTAAAGTGAGAAACCTATCATTAGGGCATGCAGGCCTTAAGGTACTGAAAATGGTTTCTACATCAATCTCCTAGATAATGAGTTGAAGTCGATAGGAAGTGATTTGTCACAAGAGGGCCTACGACATGAAACTTCATATCAAGTTTTGAAGAACAATATTTGAAGTGATTCATGATGGAGTTAGGGATGACTAACATGATTGAAGGTTTATGATTTTCAAAGTAATTGTTACTGAGGTTGGAATTCTCTTGAACACATTGATGACGCGACACTTAGACTTGGCGGTATTTGACTCAACAATAATACCCAAAACCAGCTGAAAACTTTCAATGAGGTTTGATTAATTGTGATATAAATGTATTTCAAAATTTAAAAAAAATTGTGACGGAGTGTCATGTTCAAGAGTGACATACTTCCTTTAATGAAATAAAAAAATGAATGTTCATTCCTAATTTTACCCCACCATTACTGGAAAGTACCTCTTTATTTTTACAAAATATTGAGGATGATAAAATATATGTTTCATATAAGCTCATCCTTTGGATGAATCCTCCAAATTATTTTTAACAAACACTAGGAAGGAGTGGTTCGGTCCTATTGTAATCGATGGGTCCTACACTGTTTAAGTTTTATAATTCCAGTGTATGGTTAACTTGATGTTTTTTCATGTTTAAAGAGTTTGAAAAGACACAAGAAAAACTCATATTGTTCTTTCAACGTAAATTTTTAACAAGCCCAAAGAATGTCAAATTCTGTTTTTTTCATTTTTAGGGAGTCATAAGAAAAACATAAGTAAACTCCACATGTTATTTTTCATAAATTTATTCCCTCAAGTCCAGAAAAGGATAAAATAATACAAGAGAGAATTATGTTGACCATGATTAATAAACATATACCTTTTTCATAAATATTCTAGTTAAGTCTGGAAAAGAGGTAAAACTATATTTAATAGACGACTATTCATTTACTTTTACGAGTTCAAATAATCAAGTGTTCGACAATATTTTCATGTCCAAATATTCTGAAAAGGGCTTAAAAGAAAACTCCAATGTTTCATTTTTTTCGTAATTTTTAATGAGTCTGGAAAAGTGATAAAAATGTAATCATATCATCGACTTTCAATTTAATTAACGAGCAAGAAAAGACGAAAAGAACTCGATATTTTCATGTGTTTTATGAGCATGAAATATACCAAAATAATCTCAATATTTTCATGAGTTTAATGAGTCTTGAAAATTATAACCAAAATGGACTGACGATAGGTTTCATTTTTATACAAGATTGAAATGGAGGAAAAATTATGCTTGAGAGTGGTTTCATTTTTACACAAAATTGAAATGTATAAAACTATGCCTGAGATAGGTTTGTTTCATTTTTAGACAAGCTTGAAACAAAGGAAAAATTATGCTTGAGATAAGTTTCAGAGCCTCCCAAGCATAACCTCCAAGGGCACATGCCTCCCAAGATTCATTTCATTCACCTAAGTAGACTATTGATTACTAATAGGTGGATAGAATGAAGGTGCATTTATGAGATCAGATGAAAGACTCAACTTAACATTTATGAGATCTAGTGAAAGACTCGATTCAATTAGGGGAGGATTTGTTTCATTTTTTAACGAACTTGACACAGGAAAATAAATATGCACATAGTGACATGTTTCATTTTTAATGAGGTTGACATAGTAACAAAACCATCCTCAAGGGAACCTCTTTCATTTTTTAACGAGGTTGACACAATAAAATTAACTATCCTCATAATGACAGGTTTCATTTTTTAACGAGGTTGACACAGTAAAAAAACCTATCCTCATAAGGATCTGTTTCAGTCTTTAACGAGGATGACATAGAAAAAGAACCATCCTCATGAAACCTGTTTCATTTTTTAATGAGGTTGACACAGTAAAAGAACTATCCTCACAATGACATTTTTCATTTTTTAACGAGGTTGACATAGTAAAAGGAGCTATCCTCATTGGAACCTGTTTCATTTTTTAACGAGGTTGACACAGTAAAATAACTATCCTCATAATAACATGTTTCATTTTTTAACTAGGTCAACACAGTAAAAGGAAATATCCTCATGAGGACATGTTTCATTTTTTAATGAGGTTGACAGAGTAAAAGGAATTATCCTCAATAGGATTTGTTTCATTTTTTAACGAGGTTGACACAGTAAAAGGAACTATCCTCATGGAAACCTAGATCATGGCTTCCGAGTGGAAGGAACACATGCTAAGGGACACACCTCAATCATGGCTTCCAAGAGGTCTTCATTAGATGGAACAATTTTTAAGGCTCGAAGGAACACATGTCAAGGGACTCAATAGGGATAAGAAAATTGCGTTAAAATACCCCCATAATGTTTACCACGTCAATTACTGGATCTAAGTCAAAATAAGTTGAGAAAATAGTGAGAGGATTTCTTACATCAGTAAATAAATGCATGTGACTGGTTTCAACATAATTTACACCTAGTGGGGTAGATACCACTTCCATATAGGGAAAATACAGGCATGTCAAATGACCGGTAGTCGAATCAAGATCAACGAATGAAAGTTGGTCAATAGTCACAATGTTTCCATTGTGAGGGAAATATATCATGCGAAAGAGTGTAGATACGATAGCTTTCAAGGCATAGGCATAGTCTCGCCCAAGGAGAAAATTGAAATCCAGGGGACCTTGGAATACCATAATATCTATACAAAAAATTTTACCTTCCAAAGTAATGGGAAACTTGGGAAGGATCCCTAAAGGTTCATTGATGGTTTTGTTAAAAGATGAAAGATTCTGTGTAACAGGCATATATTGAGGAGAATCCAAAGCTTGCCAAGAATTCAATGATAAAATACTAACAGAAGCACCTTCATATATGTTTGTGTGATGCACATTCTTACCACAAGACTTCATAATGATTTGGAAAGGGATGGAAAAAGGAAGAGGAGGTCCTGCCAGTCTATTCCTATCAAAGGAAATAACCTCAATACTTGGAGGGGATTCTATGGGAATAGGTGAAATTCCACCTTATGTAAAATAATATATTACGAAACCAGATCCAAAAATAGAATAAAAGAGAGATCAATGCCTTAAATAGCCACTTCGAGGAGGAAACCTCCAATACATTATATAAATTAACAATTCTTGTATGATACAAATGGAAAAACCTCCTTCTATATATAGGAGTCCATGGGGTCACAATATAATCCTAGCCGACCTAACAATAATAATGTAAGGGCACAATAATAACAATATTGAGGTTACACGGGTACAACAATAACAATAAGGGGGTTACACTAACAACAATAAGGTACTATACTAGTAATATAGGGACCTAGCATACCCCTCTCCTTCAAAAAAGTGTTGTCCTCAATGCTTGAGTAGCTACGGATGCTTCTGTATAAAATTATCATCCTCCCATGTAGAATCTTTAATGGGTAAGTTCTTCCATTTGATAAGATTCTCTGAAATTGATCAAGTTCGTAGTTGTCGAATTCTTGTTTCTGTGACTTCTTCAGGTTGCAATATGAATTTTTCCTTCCTCATCAAGTTCTGGAAATATTGTTTGAACTAGAAGTTTGTCCCCTATAACCTTGTTTAAGCATGAAACATGGAAAACTGGATGCACTCATGAAGAAGTAGGAAGCTCCAATTTGTATTCCATAGTACCAATATTTTGCAACACCTTGTAAGGACCATAGTAATTTGGCGATAATTTATTATCCTTCTTAGCTTTCTTGAGGGACATTTGTTTGTATGGTTGTAGCCGTAAAAATACCCAGTCTCCTACATCAAAACTTCTCTCGTTGCGATGTTGATCTACATTTTGTTTCATTTGATTTTGTGCCAAATTTATGTTATCCTTTAAGAGTTGGATAACTTCTTGTTGATGCTCGATGTGATCTTCCACTACTTGAACCTTAGAATTTCCTCTTAAAGAAGATGTGATGGACGGTGAATGATATTCATAAAGTGTCATAAATGGGGTCATTTTTGCTGCAGTATGGAAGGAAGTGTTATACCACCATTCAACGAGAGGTAATCACTTGACCCACTATGTTTTCTTATCAGATACAAAACAACGAAGATATCCTTCCAAACATTTATTCAGTATCTCAGTTTGACCATCAGATTGAGGATGATAAGATGAGCTATGAGCTAGTTGAGTACCCAAAAAAGAAAATAATTATGTCCAAAAAGTACCAATAATTATGAGATCCTCGTCACTTACAATAATCTTTGGGTTTCCATGTGGCTTTTGAATTGTTTCCATAAATGTAGTAGAAATTGTACTTGCTTTAAATGGATGAGATAACACACAAAAGTGTGCATACTTGGTAAGTCTATCAACTACCACCATGATGACACTATTTCCTTCGGACTTAGGTAAACCTCTGATAAAATCCATCGAAATCTCCTCCCAATGTTGACATGGAATGGATAAAGGTTGTAATTGTCTCAACTTGATTTTTCTGGCAAACCAAACATTTCACCACAAACTTTTGAATATCAGATTAAAGGCCATCCCAAAAAAATTATTTCTTCACCCTCTGGTAAGTTTTTAAAAATCTTGAGTGTCCTCCTAAAGGAAAAGTGTGCAATTCCAAAAGAATCTTTTGTTTTAGCTGGTAATTATTCCAAATATATAAGGGATCTTTGTACCATATGGCATCATTTTTCTAACTAAATGTATCAGATGTACTATGATCTTGCTGCAACTTTTGAATGAGTGTGCACACTTCATTGTCCTTCTTCCATTCATCCATTGCTTCAGTTATCCAATCTGATTGGATAATAGAAATGGCACAAAGCAATGCTTCCACCTCTTCGTCTTGAGAGTGCATCATCAACAACATTTAGCTTCCCTTGTTGTAGATGATTTCAAAGCCATAACCCAACATCTTTGTGACCCATTTTTGCTTCTCTTATAAATATAGTCTTTGTTCCAAAAAGTGTAAAAGACTATCATGATAACATTTTACCTTGAAGTGTCTTCCCATTAGGTAAGGTTGCCATTTCTTTAGTGAATGTAGTATTGCCAACATTTCCTTCTCATAAATAGCTTTCCATAAATACTTTCCTTTGATTGGATGACTTTTAAAAGCAATGGGTCTTCCTTATTGCATTAAAAAAACACCAATTCCATTTCCTGAGGCATCACATTCCACAATAAAGGTTTTTATGAAGTCTGGATAGCTAAGACTGGTGCTAGGCACATTGCCTCTTTAAGATGTCCAAAGGCCTTAGTTGCTTCAAGAGTCCATGAAAATGCATCCTTCTTAAATAATGTTGTTAGAGGTGGTGCTATTATCCCATAATTCTTAAAAAAGTTGCGATAATACCCTATTAACCTGAGAAATCCTCACAACTGCTTTATGGTTGTGGGGACTTTCTATTCCTTAATGGCTTTATTTTGTTAGGGTCTACCTTAACACCCTCGTGAGATACAATATGACCCAGATATTCCACCTCTTCTACTATAAAGAAACATTTGGATGTTTTTTCATATAAGTGTTTCTTCTCCAATAGTTTGAGCACCCTATCAACATGTTGAACATGATCCTTCCAAGACCTGTTGTAGATTGGTATGTCATCAAAAAATACTAGCACAAATTTTTTAAGCAAGGGTTTGAAAATGAAATTCATCAACCCTTGAAATGTAGAAGGTGCATTGGTAAGGCCAAAAGGCATGACCAAAAATTCATAATGACCTGAGTCATGAGTTCAAAATGTTGTTTCCGAAAAATCTTTAGTCTTCATTCTAATTTGATGATACCTTGAATGAAGATCCAACTTGGTAAAATAAATTACTCCATGTAATTCATCCAATAATTCATCAATCACAGGAATGGGAAATTTATCTTTAATAGTGAGCTTATTGAGCACCCTATAATCTAGACACATGTGCCATGATCCATCCTTCTTAGGCCCCATTACTACTGGAGTAGAGAAAGAACTTTGACTAGGTTGAATTATACCCGCCTCTAACATTTTTGCAATCATACGTTCAATTTCTCTCTTTTGGATATAAGGATATCTATAAGGCCTAATTTTTGAAGGAACGCTTCCTAGAATCAAATGAATAGCATGATCATGATCATGAATAGTTGGGATTCCTTTGGGAGTTTCAAAAAACTTGGAATGATTGTCCAAGACTTTTTGGAGATCTAGATAAATAGATGATTTTGATGTTGGAACTTCTAGTGACCATAACTGTGAAGTTACGCCTCGATTTTCATTCTTCATAAGATTTGTCATGAAATTAGAGCTTATTATCGTTTGTGGCTTCCCTACGATACCTTTTAAATCGATTTCCTTTCCTTCTAAAAAAAATTTCAAGAAAAGTTCTTGAAAATTAAAAGCTACCATCACCAAAGATTGTAAACATTGTACTCCTATGACAACATCGACACCTCCCATTGGAATGGAAATCATTGGACTATTCAAAACATATTCCCCCACGATTAGCTTGATATTATGCTATTTTCAAGAGAAATTTATAGTTCCTCCATTTGCAACCATCACTTGATATTCCAGTGTTGGGTATAGGAAACAATTCAATTCCTTAGCTACCTTACAATGAATAAAATTATGGGTACTACCCAAATCAATCAACACTATTACCTTTTTCTTCTTGATATGTCCTTCTATCTTGAGAGTTTTAGTAATGGTAATTCCTACCAATGGATTACATGATATGGTCAGACTCATTTCTTCTTCTTCCAGGGTTGTTTCCTGGTGTATATCCTCTTCTTTTGAAGTTTCTTGTTCATTTTCTTTCTCCTCTTCACAATCTGTGTAAAATAATTTATTCTCAGCACACTTACGACCTTTAGTGTATTTTCTATCATAATTGTAGCAAAGTCCTTTTGCTATTTTTTCTTCCAATTGTTGTGGTGTCAACCTTCTCAGTTGCAGAAGTATAGAAGTAGCAACACTTCCATATTTATATATGTGCATGGTAGGCTTCCTTGTCACCATAATTTTACATTCAATTTATCTTGCCAACCTGAATGCCTTCTCTAATGAATCAGTTTCTGAAACGCGAACTTCATGTTGGATGTTATCCTTTGAATTCCCTATGAATACATCAATCATTTGTTTCTGTAGAATATCTATTACCCTTACATTCAATTTTTGGAAGTCCTCAATGTGCTCCACCATTGAATCCTTTTGTTTGAGATTTATCAATTGGCTAAAGAAGGTGTTTCTCTTTGTATCCTCATAATGTTCTATCATTTCCTCTGTAAAAATTGACCAAGTGACAATTTTTTTATGGGAGCAGCATAAAAATGTATTTTATTCTAAATGTAAAGTTCCAATGAATACATTTTGTGTGTTTTGCACGTTATTGAGATCAAAATATTGCTCCATCTATAGTATCCATGTTATGGGATCCTTGCCATCAAACTTTCTCATATCCATCTTCCGAATATGATGGTTCTTCAATCCAACATTAGAGTTTATGAAATCACAATTAACATTTATTTTGTTCTCATCATGACTTTCCTCTACTATCTTTCCACCATTAGGAATAATTTCTTGTATTAACCTTGTCATCAAACCTTCCATGTCTTCTTTTAGATCATTCTTCATGTCTTCCATGTTGTCTTTCATTTTTTCATCGATCTTAGCTTCCATGTCATCCATCTTAGCTTCCATGCCAGCTTCCATGCCATCCATATTAGCTTCCATGCCATTCTTAAAACCATCCATGCCTTTCTTCAAACCATCCATCTTAGCTTCCACGCCTTTCTTCAAAACTTCCATTTCATTTTTTGTTTCTCTTTGCGAGAGCGAAATTTGGTGTACTTGCTCTTGTAATTTTGATATTTCATGTTGTGCTTCTTCCTCTTCATGAGTCATAATAGAGCCTTTTGAAGGCTTAATGTGTGTTTAATTCTTTTTATGTGGCATTTTATAACCCAATACTAATATATATGCTTCAAAATGCCCTTGGAATCACTTCAAACAGATTTTTCACACAAGACTTATGTAATTCCAAAAACAAAATACACACCCTTTTCTTGCTTTTGAGGAGCTCAATATTGATACTGAATTATCTCAGTAATTTTAGATCTTTAATATCTAAAATTCATCCCTGTAGTAGCCCTATGAATCGTCTTTTGAATGCCATAGGTCTGACCTGATTTTTATTCTTCAGGGCAAGGTTATGCCTAATCTCCCATAATGACCTAATTATGGATGTTTAGTAGACCGAACTTGTATGATGTGCCACGTGTCACTGTTTCCTCCTTTGGCTCTAAAATTGATAGAAATGAAACTACAGTCCATGTACTTGTGGTCGCTTTTTACTTCCAATCCGACGCTCAAAGAGAGAGTGATGGCAACTTTCCCAGGGTCACCTCTTTGAGATGAATTTTAGGATCCTTAACAAACCATACCTTCCACAGATCATAACTCCGAAAATATTATGAAACAAGCTCTGAAATTCTTACACAAAGTTTCTCAGGATTTCAGCTTCTCTTTGTAAAAATTTCAACTTCTGAACCTTCTTAGGAAAAACATTATAGTGCAAATGCCACGATGACCCATTTTAGGTGAAATTCGAGAGCCTAAAAAAACCCTAAATTCCACAGATCATATCTCTGAAATTTTGTGAACCAAGATCTAAAATTTCTACATGAGGTTCCTTAGGATTTCGGCGTCGCTCTATAAAAAATTCAAGTTATGAAACTTTGTAGAAAAAAAGTTATAGTGAAAATTCCATGATGACCTGTTTGGAGCAGTGAAACCCAAGAATCCAAAGCTCTAATACCAAATGTTATGAAACCAGCTCCCAAAATAGAAGAAAGGAGAGATCAACACCTTAGAAATATCCAATTCAAGGGGGAAACCTCCAATACATTACATAAATGAACAATTCTTGGATGATACAAATGACAAAACCTCCTTCTATATATAGGATTTCATGGGGTCACAATATAATCCTAGCCGACCTAATAATAATAATGTAAGGGCACAATAATAACAATATTGGGGTTACAGGGGTACAACAATAACAATAAGGGGGTTACACTAACAACAATAAGGGGCTATACTAGTAATATAGGGACCTAACAAAATCAGATGTAACAAGAAGAACCTAAGCGATATGAATTTCACTCTTTAGAGGAAGAGTGGGATTGACTAAATGTGAAATCGAGTTGACCACTTGATCAGCTAATTGTTCATCAACCTGAGTGATACGTGTTTCACTCCTGAATGAATTAGTGGGATTGAATATACCTGGAATTCGATCAATCACTTCGTCAACTGAAAATCGATTCGAAGAAAGTTTACACTAACCTGTTGGAAGTTGTTGTTGTGGAACAGAAAGGTTTTCCAACAGTTTGGAGGCTTCATCCATATGAGGGAAAAGGTGACTATGATTACTCCCCTTACATAACCTACAAGGAAACCTAATTGTACCGTTTTTTATCGGAACCTAACAATCATTGGTTGATGGATCAATAGTAAGTTGATATTATTTTTCTAACCATACTTCCAAGACCTTAGGAATACCAAGAAAATTGATAAGGAATTAGTCACCCTTACAAATATTGTTAGGGTATTTGGCCTTGTGATGGATGTTGGAGGTTTCCTCAACATTACCAATACTTACAGCCATGGTTGCCTGGTTGACTTCTTTCTTATCTCGCTTCTTCTTCTTCTTCCCCTTCTTCTTCTTCTTAGCCACCTAGTTACTTGCATCAATGATTTTAACAACCAAAGAATAATAAAGGAAGGAAGACATGCTGGTTGAAGAAGGTAAAGGGTAAATAGGAGGCTGGTGACGTTGAGATGGTGATCTTTGGTGAGTTGAAGAATCCCATTGAGATGGAACAAATTGAGCATCTGAGGCCAACGAAGCTGAAAAAAACCATACCGGTAAACCTGTGCGAAATCCAAGTAATGACAATGTAGCCATATAAGGAGGAACAACATTTCAAAAGAAAGGAAAAGAAATAAGATTCTCATTAAGAGGGGTTCCTTCATTGGTAAATTCTAGAACTTTTTCCATTAGTTCCAACTTCAATGAATTTTACTAACAATTTAAAATATTAAAAATTCAAATTCATAATCCATAGCTAAGGTCTCTAAAGTAAAAACAAAGAAATGAACACGCATTATCAAATCTAGGATTCAAACCACACACAAATGGTTTGTTTTCACAGTGAAATCACTAGTTGGTGATGAAATCCAACATCATAGAAATCAATGTGAAAAACTAGTGGATGGAACGAGTTACCCTGATCACCTCAATGAAATATTCTGGTGCAAGTAACTCCACTATGCCATATCAAGTGAATATTACCCTCCAAAAATTCCAAATGAGTCTATTCAACATCTGTTCCAGGTGCAGTGGGACTTTCCCTCCATCATCACCTTAGGAATAATCCTAACATTATAGCCACAAAGGTTACCAGTTAATACATTCAAACCTTGGGGGAGATTCCATGGCCCAAAGTACACGTAAAGGCAGAGTAACTAAGCTCAATCCCCTTGAAAGCTCCTCGACATGATAAATTCAATGTTTATTATTTTTAATGCGTGCAAATCTTCTATCTTTACTAATGAATTAGTTAAAATTACTCCACTGGGTCCAGTAAGACCTCGTGCTGAACTCTTGTACATGAAGAGATTCCCAGAGAAAAAATGCAACAATTGGATTTTCTCTCTACCACAAGATACTATTTTTTGTTTATTTTCTTTGGAAAGTTAACTCATCCCCCTATTCCAAAGCACTATCCTGGTCTAAATTGGTGGAATGAGCCCTAAAAAATATAAAATTTCCTAGATTAATTTTAATTAGTTTTATATTATTTGGTTGTTATTTACTCAAAGGGTAAATGGATATGAAACTAGTGGTGTTATGACCTGAACCAAAATTGAACACATTCGAAAATGATAATGTAATATTTTCACTTCAATGAATCCTAATTAAAATAAGGAGAGAGGTTCCAATCACTTCCAACAATGAAAAAAATGATAAATGAGAGAAAATATAACAAATTCTCTAATGAGTAATTTCAGCCAGAAAATACTAATGCTAATCAATTCCAAGAAATTTTTTAGTTTTATATTTTAAAACAGGCATCAAAACATGAAAATTCAAATCAGGACTATATTTCAATGAGAGACACTATCTTTTCAATTGATCAAATAAATCTTTACAAAAGGCATACAGAAATACATGATGAGATTCACTGAAAGAAAAGAGATTCACATAACCAATTTCAGAAGCGAAGGATTCTTTTTCATAGATCGAAAAACCAACAAAATATCAAAACCCAAAACCATAAAAATAAGTGATTTTCCACAAAAATAAGATCAAATAAACTGATATAAATCTATGGTTTAATTTTCCAGAATGTAAACTATGCATCTGTAATATATGCACAATTTAAGTGAAAACTGTGCAAATATAATCTATGCACAATTTTCGTTCATATTCTGAAAATGAGAATTCTAATTATGCAAATTTAATCTATGCAAGAGGATTATCAAACACAATATGATTCCAAATCAACAAAATAACAACAATACTATTTTACTTCACTAATGTAATCTGAGTAACCAATCAAGTGCAAGTAAAGAAAATTGGGTGAAAAATCCAAAGGTAAAAAGTAAAAACATTCAAAGGATATTAACAGTCAGATACAATGAAAAATTTGTTAAGAAATTGAAAAAAACATCGGAGTAATGAACAAAGGAAATAAAATAAAGAATTTCTTAAAAAAGAAAATCCAAAACACCCTATCAACTAAAAATAAACTTAACGAGACTATAAATAAGGCAAAGGATCATAAAAAACAAAAAAATTGGACTTAAATCAGACAAAACCTCGACTTTTTCAAAGAAATTATAGGGTTTCACAGGAAATCAATGTAACTCAATGCGCATGCGCATTGTTGCTGAAGAAAAACAACACAGATTTGCGCTCTATATCTATACAGAAACCACACAGATCGAGAAAATTAAGAATAAAAAAAAACAAAGGTGTCAAACCAGAAATTTCAATTCTTAAATAGGGTATAAAGGTGTCAAAGGTCACAAAAGGACACAAAGGAGAACGCATTCCCTTTTATGGTCACAAATTTTTTACATGGATAAATCCCTCTTGTGGACAAGAGAGATCTCCCTAAAACCCTAAAGCAAAACGTAAAACAAATAGACAAAACAACAACTCATTACGTAGCCTATAACTGAAACATGAAACATGTAGTATGCGAAGGATTAGTTACATATTAACTAAGTACTTGTAGAATTATTTTTAGTGCTTTCCACAACCAAATTTTCCTCAATGCTTTAGAGTCTCTCCAAATGATTTCCACATCTTCTCCATGACGTTCTAAAACAAATTTGCATAGATAAAAAAATTCAAAGGGATCAAAGCATCTCGCATATGAAAGAAAAGGTAAATGAAATCCTTAATCTAGAATACAATATATAAATGAATCGATAATCAGTTATAAACCATGTGAGCGATCAAGGAATCCCACAAATAACATCAAAAATAGATACAATTAGGAAAGAACAATTACTTCGTATTTAAATCAAAGGTAAAACAAGATTGCAACATGGTTTCCTTGATGTCACAAGCCTCTTCTAATGGTCTCCTTTCCTTCCCTTGATGACAAGCTCTTCAGACCCAAAACCAATAGCATGAGTTTACAAATCTAAATCTCCAATTTCTTTAGTAGTATGCTCAATTTATAGGAAGGATGAGGAGGTTTATATTTGAACTTCTTAAGGGATATGATCCTTAAGAAAAGGAGATTAGTTCCATATACCAAGGGATGAGGCAAAGGTATGTAGTGGTACGAGATTTCTAATTTGGATAAGATTCCTCAACCAAATCTTCTGGAAGTTACTTTTTTATTTTTACTTGCATGAACATACCTACGCAGTTTATAGTGGAAGAAACTGCACATATTTTCACTTTACAGTGGAAGAAATTTCTCATGTGTGGGTTTTGTTCATGAAACCTATACAGATGCTAAAAAATGGTTTAAAAGAAGTGAAAACCAAAATTCCTTTTGTCCCTAGTATTATTTTACTTCACGCTTTATAGGGGATTCACTTGAAACACCACATCGAATAGCAAGATATCTGAATCGACAATCATGATGAAAAATTTTAGTGTAACACTTGGCCATTTCCTTTATGAGCCCAATAAGAGCCTACCTAGGGGTTTTGGGGAATTATGGACAAAATAGAAGTGTTCTTTTTTCAATTTGAGGCTTGTATGTTGATGTATTTTAATATTTTAGCAAACAAAAAAGCCACCATTGGAAGCTGGATCCACAGATGTAGCCCAGGAAGGGTGAACTCTATTATCAATTTTTTGTGTTTTGATGTTTCTGATTCTCCATTTTAATAGTTAAAAAACTTCAAAAATTACTTTAGTTTGTGTGCTTTGGAAAACACGATCCATTGTCTAAAATACATAAACTAGATTGTAAAACATTTAATGTGACATTCATTTTTAATTTTATATCAAACTCGCATGAGAGCAGGGCTGGGCACTTTTGTCAAATCCATGACACTAATATGGAACTATTATGTAGAGGGAATATTAATAGTTTGTTATGTTATGTTTATGCTCATGTAGACCCTACAAGATACCTAACCATATTGATCATCGAACTAGACAATCCAGGTCAACCTCCAGGCCATCTCTTTAGGAGACGCATTACGAGACTTGAAAGCAGGACTCCTCCCTCCTTAATTTACTCCAAATATCCTCATAGAAACATACAATTAGGTCTCATGGATCATTGAGCCACACACCTTGGTCGCACTACCATGTAGGTAAGGGTTGTGGTTGTGGTCGCGAGAGTGGACAAGACCACTCTTACAAAGGTCAAAGACTTGGGACCATAACACATTATGTTATTGCAATGACCAAAGCATATACAAATAATAACCACCCACAGGCCCGCTAGACAGTCGATTCATGGGAGAAAAGTATTGTTAACAAGGCCAACATTAGTGACCATGAGATATTGGAGGAGTTCGGGGACACAATACCAAACCCAGAGCATACCTAAGGACATTGATCCCAGTACTAGAAATAATTATTTATATTTTGGTTGGTGATGACCCTTTTTGTCAAATCCCTGATGATGAGTAGTACAGGCATATCAAGCCCGAAAAATGAACTCTAGGAAATTCATGATGAATTCCAGTCAATCCAACATAAAAATACCTACCTTGCATGCATGGAGAGGTACATTCCCTGCTTGCTTCATATTGAGTTTTTGGGTTCCAGTGGCAAAGACCTAGCCCCAGTTGAATCTTTTAATGATTAGTATGTTCTCTAGAAGTATATGGTTTTATTGTTGTTCTAGTATCATCTTGTTTAGAATATTTGGAAAGAAAATCAGGACATATGGTATAGGTATTTGGTTAATAGTGGTTATAATGACTATCTAGTTTAACTTTCTTTGTTGGAAAATCTTAAAAAATTCAAATTTTGCATGGCCTGTAATGCAACGAGATGGTCAAACCTATAAAAAAAAATAGTTTGTTACTTAACACACAATTCCCAACCTATCTAATGTAGCAGATCGAACCAGAGACCTTTGGGTTTCAAATTGTCTGCCTTAACAATATGCCATAGAACCATATTGCTGTCAGTTTTATAGAGACAATTTTGTAGAGTTGTTTGCAAGAAGATTGAAGAAGGAGACCTACCTTGTCTATTTTATGGATTTTTTATCCCAAGAAGAGCCTACATGGGGCTTTTTTAGAATTATGGATGCAGTGGGAGTGTTATTTTTACAATTTTAGGTTTATATGTTGATGTATTTGAATAATTAAGAATATAATAAAAAAGGCCAGCATTGGAAGCTAGACTCGAAGACGTTGCCGAGGAGGGGTGAACTTCATCATCAATTTGTTGTGTTTTGATGTTTCTTATTCTCCATTTTACAGTTAAAAATCTACGAAATTTACTTTAGTTTGTGTGCTTTTGAAAACATGATCCATTGCCTCAAAGACATAAAGTAGATTACAAAACATTTCATGAAACCTTCATTTTTAATTTCAGATTAAACTCGCAAGAGAGTAGGGATGACACTAACATGGAATTATTATCTTGAGGAAGGATTAATAATTTATTTTGTTATGTTTATGCTGATGTAGACCCTGTAGGATACATAACTAGGCGGATTATCAAGCTAGACCACCCAAGTCAACCTCCATACCATATCTCTAGGGGATGCATTTCAAGACTTGAAAGTAGGACTCACGCCTCCTTAGTTTACTCTAGGTATCCTCATAGAAAAAAAAATCGGGACTCATGGCTCACCGAACCACACACCTTGGTCACACTCTGAGTGCAGGTAGGGGGGAATGGTCGTGACTACAGGAGTGGACAAGGCCAATCTCCTAGAGGTAAAATAGTAGGCACTAGAACTCATTAAGTTACTGCAATGACCAGAGCATATAGAAATAGTACACACCCGCAAGCCCACTAGATAATCGATGCATAGGAGATAGAGATTGTTAATGAGGCCAACATTAGTGACCAAGACATATTGGAGGAGTTGGGGGAAACAATACTAGATTTGGAACATAGTTGTGGACGTTGATCCCAATAGAAACAATGGGCCTTATTTATATTATGGTTGGTGAAGACCCTACTTGTGAAATCCCTGATTATGAGTAGTATAGGAATATAAGGCCTGACAGTTCAACTCTAGGAAATTCATAAATAATTCCAATTAATACAACACAAAATCCAACATCAAAATACCCGCCTTGCATGCATAGAGAAGCACATTCCCTGCTTGCCTCAAACTGAGTTGTCGGGTTCGAGTGCCAAAGACCCATCCCTAGTTGAAAATTTTGGTTATTAGTTTTGTCTCTAGAAGTGTATGGTTTTATTTTTGTTCCACTCTCATCTTATTTAGAATATTAGGAAAAACATTTCGGATGTATGGTATAGGTTTGAAGTTAAAAGTGGTTATAAAGACTATCAAGTTTATCTTGATTTGTTGGAAAATATTAAACAATTCAAATTTTGGATGGCCTATAATGCAACGAGATGGTCAAACCCATAACAAAAAATTAATTTGTTATTTAACAAACAATGGAAAACCTGTTGAATATAGAAAATCGACCCGAGATCTTTAGGTTTCGAATTTCCTGCCTTATTAATACACCACAAAACCATATTTCCACCAGTTTTATAGAGCCAACCAATTTTGTAGATTTGTTTGCAGGAATTTGGAAGAAGGAGAGCTATCTTGGCCATTTTCTTCCTTTTTGAGCCCAAGAAGAGCCTACATTAGGGTTTTCGATAATTATCGATGCAATGGAAATGTTATTTTTGAAATTATAGGCTTGTATGTTGATGTATTTGAATATTTTAGCAAAAAAAGGCCACCATTGGACGCTGGATGTGGAGACGTAGCCCAAGAGGGGTGAACTCCATCATCAATTTGTTTTGTTTTAATGTTTATTATTCTGCATTTTAATAGTTAAAAAAATACAAAATTTACTTTATTTTGTGTGCTTTTGCAAACATGATCCATTTCCTAGAATACATAAACTAGATTTCAAAACATTTCATTAAGCCTTCATTTTTAATTTCATATCAAACTCGCAAGCGAGAAGGGATGGGTCTTTTCATCAAATTCATGACTCTAATATGAAACTGTAATGTAGAGGGAAGATTAATAGTTTGCTCTATTATGTTTATGCTCATGTAGACCCTACAAGATACCTCACCAGATGGATTTTCAGGCTAGACCATCCAGGTCAACCACCAAACCATCTCTTTGGGAGACGCATTGTGAAACTTGAATGTAGGACTCATGTCTCCTTGGTTTACTCCAAGTATCTTGATAACAATAGACAATTAGGGTCCATGGCACCTCGAGCCACGCACGTTCTTTGCACTCTCGTGTAGGAAAGGGGAGTGGTCGCGGTTATGGGAGTGGACAAGAACAATCTTACTGAGGTCAAAGACTTCAGAACAAAACTCGTTCTGTTACTGCAGCTACCAAAGCGTATAGAAATAATACTCACTCGCACACCTTCCAGACAGTCGATTCACGGGAGAAAAATATTTATAACGAGGCCAACAATAGTGACCATGACATATTGGAGGAGTTGGGGGACACAATACCAGACCCGGGGCATACTTGAGGATGTTGATCCTAGTACCAGAAACCCTTATTTATATTTTGGTTGGTGATGACCCTGCTTGTCAAATCCCTGATGATGAGTAATACAGGCATATCAAGCCTGATAGCTAAACTCGAGGAAATTCATAATGAATTCCAGTTAATCCAACATCAAAATACCTACCGTGCACACATGCAAAAGTACATTGCCTGCTTGCTTCAGATTGAGTTGTTGGGTTCTAGTGCGAAAGACCTGACCCTGGTTGAACTTTTTGATAATTAGTATGGTTTCTAGAAGTGTACGGTTTAATTGTTGTTCTAGTCTCGTCTTGTTTAGAAGATTTGGAAGAAAAATCCGAACATATGGTATAGGTATTTGGATAATAGTGGTTATAATGACTATCAAGTTTATCTTTCTTTGTTGGACAGTATTAAAAATTTTAAATTTTGGATGGTGTATAACGCACCCAAATGTTCAAGAGACTTGGTTTCTCTCTGGGGAGGTTGAGACCATCTAGCTTTGTTTGTTAGCTGAGACCATCTAACCTTATTCGCTGATTTTGTAATGTTCAAGTATTTTTGAAAAATAATAGAAAATTTCAACCCAATTTTAAAAAATTAAGAATTAAAAATAACACATATAATGCAATATGTTATATTAAAATGACTGTAAAAATAAATATCAAATGTCCAGTTTAGAAAGAAAACTAATGATATTAAATTTTCTTAGTAGATTGAATGCCACTCAAATTTACACTTTGAAAAAGATATGAAATTTTCGTCCTATATGTTCCAACTTCTTCTCAGCAAATGTCCCAACTTCTTCTCAGCAAACCTAATTTCAAGATCTCCACCCTAATATTTTGTGTTTCCTGCATTCTTGGGTCTTTTCGCTCTCACTCCTCTACTCTCCTGAAGTCGGGCGCATCATGTTTCCTTTTGACCTCTGCCATAATATTGTCAGAAACCATGCTAATCTATACATGCAATAAATCAAAACCTTGGTTATTATTTAGGAAACCCCGTGCTATAGTGTTCCCATTATCCATAGGCCATTGTGACACGCAGCAATTTAAGGAAATGTATAGCCAGTTGGTTACAATTGACTTGGGTTAAATCTTGGCTTTAGAGTTATGGATATAATTAAATCGTGGACCTTATAATTACCGTGCGCTTTAGCCATAAGAATCTGTCAGAGGAAATGTATAGCCAGTTGGTTACAATTGACTTGGGTTAAATCTTGGCTTTAGAGTTATGGATATAATTAATCATGGACCTTATAATTACCGTGCGCTTTAGCCATAAGAATCTGTCATTGAAATTTTATATCACTGGACGCTTTGATCATGATTCATGATTCATTAAATGATATAATATATTATTATTTTCTAACATATAAAACTAAAATAAACAAGATCTGTGAACAGCGATAGTCCCTCTCATGACTAAAATCTTTATGATTATATTTTAGTAGTCTAAACATTAGCTTTAGTGGTTTACCTGTGGTTCACAAGATATAGATGTGTAATATTTTTTATACTAAAACCATAAATATGAAACCATAACTATGAAGAACCATCACTGCAATTTTAGCTTAATTTTTTCTTTATGCTGAATATAAAAGTGCATTTTGTAGTTTGGGATAGGATTTGTAAAAGATTTTGAAAATTATTGTTGAAAATTTGAAAATTCCAGAATTCTCCCTCTTTAACACAGAGAAATAAATTCAATCTGAGAAAAAGAGTTTTTAACTCTATAACACAAAATTTTTATTCCATAAAATTGTTTACAAGTTCTTCCTCGATCATAGAGGGATTTACAATTGCTGGACTGCTTCTAAGCACAGCTCCAAAACAAAAAAAACTCTTCTCTGTCTCTTAAAAAAAAAACTTTGCTATGAATTTCCAATTCACTATCTCTGTCTATTAAAAAAAAACTCACTGTCTTTTTCAAAATAAACATACACTCCTGTGTATTTTTTTTAATTTGCACTCTCTGTTTTTTTTTTATAACAATTGACGAACTGCTATGCTCTCTACAACTAAAAAAAATTTACAATTCTGTTTTATAAATATAAAACAAGAAAAATATCTAAGAACAATTAATGTCATTCATTGACAAAATTGGAGAATTATCACCGCTTGAAAAAATTCATAAATGGCATTAAAGATTCTGTCGGCACCATTTAAAATTTGCATTAATTTCAAATTCGCATGGTGGCAGAATTTTCCCGCGGCGGTGGTGGCGGTTCGGTGGCGTGCTGGCAGACCCACCACAAGCTGGTGGTTACGGAGGGTATGGTTCTGCCCGTATAGGCCAAATGGGTGAGCCCCCCGCACAAAATAATAGCCGTTCATCTTGGGTCAAAGCCCGATCGAGAAGTCAACTACGGGGGGGTGCCCATTTGTTAACCTCCTCGCTGTTCGACCCCCCGCACACGGTCGATCTGTTCAAACTTGTGCGTTGTTTAAACCTGCGTTGTTCATCGATCTCCTTCGCGCAATTGGAATTACATTCCAACACTCCCCCTTAATTTCAACTGCTGGGTTTTCCTGCATTCCCAAGCATTTTCTGAAATGTTCAAAGCTTTTTTGCGTAAGTGGCTTTGTGAGAATATCAGCAAATTGATCCTCCGTTCTGCAATGTTGCAAAACTATCTCACCACTGTTAACCAATTCACATATGAAGTGAAACTTGGTGTCAATGTGTTTAGTCCTTTTATGAAAAACAGAATTTTTAGACAATGCAATAGTTGAGCTATTGTCACAAAAGATCACTGTCCCTTTTACCTTTTCTTGACATAAGCTTCTCAACATTTTCCACATCCAAACTTCTTGACACGCTGCTGTTGTAGCTGCCACATATTCTGCTTCTGTTGTAGACAATGCTACAATGGGTTGTTTCTTAGAATCCCATGAAATGGCTCTTGAACCCATGTGAAAAACATAACTGGAAGTGCTCTTCCGATCATCAACACTTCCAACCCAATCACTGTGAGTGTATCCAACTAAATTTGAACATTCTGAAGTAGTATAAAAAATAACAAACCTTTTAGTACCTTTAACATACCTCAAAATTCTTTTTGCTGCTTGCCAATGTGCATCCTTTGGCTTTTCCATGAACCTAGAAAACAAACTAACAGCATGCATTATGTCCGGCCTAGTTGCGGTCAAATACATAAGGCTGCCAACTATGCTCTTGTATAAACTAGGATCAAAATCCTTGCTGCTATCTTCTCTGTTGAGTTTTAATCCCATCACTGTGGGAGTGATTGCTGCTTTGCATTCCTGCATGTTAAATCTTTCAAGCACCTCATTAACATACTTTTCCTGTGAGATAAAAATCCCATTTTCATCTTGTTCTACTTCTATTCCCAAGAAGTATTTCAACAAACCCATATCAGTCATTTCAAATTCTTCCTTCATGACTGTTTTAAAATGTTCAATAAGACGATCATCATTACCTGTAAAGATAACATCATCAACATATAAGACTACAATCAAGATTTTACCGTATTTTTCTTTGATGTAGAGGGTGGGTTCTCCCTCACACTTCTCAAAACCATTTTCCAGTAGATGTGAATCTATCCTACTGTACCATGCTCTTGGCGCTTGCTTCAGCTCATAAAGAGCTTTCTTCAACTTGCAAACCTTGTGCTCTTGGCCTTTCTTCTCATAACGGAGAGGTTGTTCAATGTAAACCTCTTCCATTAACACTCCATTTAGGAATGCTGACTTCACGTCCATTTGGTAAACTTTCCATTTGTTTTGTGCTGCTATGGACAACACTACTCTCTATCTTATAGTCTTCTGCTTATAGTCTTTGACGACAAGCCTTGCCTTGTGTCTCTCTATCTTGCCTTCATCATTACTCTTGGTCTTGTAGACCCATTTAACACCAATGACATCTTTACCTTTTGGGAGTTCAACCAAATCCCAAGTCTTGTTCCTCTCTATGGCATTTATTTCCTCATCCATAGCTTCTATCCATTTCTTATCCTTGATGGCTTCTTCGAAATGAACAGGATCATCAACATGACAATATAAAGCAAAAAAAGAATTGATACCTTCATTAGCTATATCTTGTTCATAAATTTCTCTCAAACTTTTGAATTTCTTACCTCTTTCACTAGATGTACAAATGCTTGAAAAAGCACTTGAATTTGGTGTGCTTGGAGAAGCACTTTCATTTCTCCTCAAGGGTGTGCTATGCTGCTCTTGTGTTGGTGCTGCTGTTTGGGGATGTATTTCAGCCAACTCATCACCATTTTCATCATGAGATAAACAGTGTTTAACATTCACTATTTTCTCTATGCTTCCATCCCAAGCTTCCTCTTCAATGAACTGAACATCCCTACTCAAAATGAAATTCTTGGTGGATGGGTTATATAACCTGTATGCCTTGGATTCCTCACTGTATCCAATGAAAATACATTTCTCCCCCTTGATGTCCAACTTCTTCCTTAGCTGATCCGACATGTGTGCATAAGCCACACATCCAAAAACCTTCATGTGTGTGACACCTTGCTTTGTGCCACTCCATGCCTCTTCTGGCACTTTGTTCATAACTGCTTTTGTAGGGCACCTGTTCAAAATATACGCTGCACAATGTACAGCTTCAGCCCAATAATCATTAGGCAAATTCTTTGCCTTTAACATACTCCTCGCCATGTCTATTATGGTTCGGTTCTTCCTTTCGGCTACTCCATTTTGCTGCGGAGTATATCTAGTGGTAAACTTCTTTTGAATACCATTTTCTCTACAAAAACATAGAAAATATTTAGAGATATACTCACCTCCTCTATCAGTCCTTAAGACTTTGATATGCAGCCCACTTTATTTCTCAACAAGTGCTTTGAAATTGAAGAAAAATTCAAACACTACACTTTTGTTTTTCAAAAAGTAAACCCAAGTTTTTCTTGTAAAATCATCTATAAATGTTAGCACATAGTGGCTGCTAGCAAGTGATGGAGTTTGCATCGGTCCACATACATCTGAGTGGACAATCTCTAAGGGTGCTTTTTCCCTTATGCTTTTCTCGGAAGGAAAACTTTCTTTGTGTTGTTTCCCAAGAATACAACCTTCACAAAGGTTGTCCGGTTTCTCTATCAATGGTAAACCACTTACCATTCCTTTTCTGTTCAAAAAATTAAGACCTCCAAAGTTGAGATGACCAAATCTCAAGTGCCATAACCAATTATCATCCTTTGGTTCGCTTTGGAAAGTCTCCTGTGCAACTGCTGCTTTCTCTTCACCATTCTTCAAGTCTGCTCTCATTCTGAGAGGGAACATCCTGTTCCTTGTCATCTTCACTTCAACAATACACTGTTTGCTGGGTGGTTTATCCATGATGGTACAAACATCATTATCAAAGAAAACATTATACCCCTTATGGACAAGTTGTCCAATACTTAAGAGGTTACACTTCATTCCTGGAACATAATAAACATCTGCTATGGTTTTCTTTGCACCTAATCTTGTTAAAACATTTACATCTCCTTTTCCCATAACAGAAACTTTGCTATCAGTTCCTAGTGTGACTTGTGACTGCACACTTTCATCTAACATAGAAAACATTGCTAAGTTTCTTGTCATATGGTTACTACAACCGGAGTCTAGAAACCATAAATCCTCATTCTTTTCTTCAGCCATATTACAAGCTAAAAACAAATTGTTTTGGCTGCTATTTTCTCTAGTGAAATTTGCACTAGTTCTACTTCTCATATCTTGCTTCTTCGTTCTACATTCATTAGCATAATGACCATATTTCTTACAATTGTAACATTGGACATTGGATTTATCATACCTTTGTACTTGATCATTCTGCTATCCACTTTGCTGGTTGCCTTGGCCGTGGCTGTGATTTTGACTGTTGCACCTTCCATGTGAATGTGAAGGGTTGTTCCTTCCACCTTTGTTTTTGCTTCTACCTCTTCCTCTTCCTTTGCCTTGCCCTCTTCCTCTTCCGAAAGACATCTGGGTCTTAAAAGCATGTTCAAGAGATGAGTTTTCACTCCTACCCAATCTCTGTTCATGGGTCATCAGTGATGCATGAAGTTCATCCACTGAAAACTTTGTGAGATCTTTAGTCTCCTCTATGGTGGTGACAATCACATCAAACCTTGAGGGTAAACTTCTCAAGAGTTTTTCCACAATCCTCTTGTCCTCAAGAGTCTCTCCATGAGATCTAATTTGTGTGACCATTCCAATCACATGAGTGAAGAATGAGTCAATAGTGTCTAACTCTTTCATACAGAGAGTCTCAAAGTCTCTCCTTAGCAACTGAAACTTTGTTGTCTTCACTTTTTCCATACCCTGATAGGCTGTCTTGAGAGTTTCCCATGCTTCTTTGGATCTTTTAGCTGCTGCTATCCTCGGAAACACACTCTCATGCACTGCTTGATACGAGAATAAAAGAGCCTTTGCATCTTTCTTCTTATTGCTCTTCAGATGTTCTCTTCCTGCTTGAGTTAACACATAAAACTCTGCTTCATTTGTTGGCTCTTCAAAGCCATCCTCAACAAATTCCCATAAGTCTTGGGAGACAAATAAAGCCCTCATAGTTATTGACCAGTAGTCATAATTTTTCCCATTAAATTGTGGGAGATGGATATTTCCCATACCTATGCCAGTGCTGGAGCCAGCCATTCTGCACTCTTAACTATGATTCAAATTTAATTAACTGTACTGCAACAGTAACACAAAACTATATAGAGAAATACCTTCGAATTCTTCTTGTCTGAACCTTCACTCTGCTAGAGAGACTTCTGCAATAACGAACTCCTTTCCTTCAGCTTATTTGACCTTCAAATAGCCTGGACTGCTCTGATACCATGTTGAAAATTTGAAAATTCTAGAATTCTCCCTCTTTAACACAGAGAAATAAATTCAATCTGAGAAAACAGACTTTTTAACTCTATAAAACAAAATTTTTATTCCATAAAATTGTTTACAAGTTCTTCCTCAATCACAGAGGGATTTACAATTACTGGACTGCTTCTAAGCACAGCTCCAAAACAAAAAAAACTCTTCTCTGTCTCTTAAAAAAAAACTCTGTTGTGAATTTCCAATTCACTATCTCTGTCTATTAAAAAAAACTCACTGTCTTTTTCAAAATAAACATACACTGCTGTGTATTTTTTTTAATTTGCACTCTCTGTTTTTTTTTTTTAACAATTGACACACTGTTGTGCTCTCTACAACTAAAAAAAAATTACAATTTTGTTTTATAAATATAAAACAAGAAAAATATCTAAGAACAATTAATGTCATTCGTTGACAAAATTGCAGAATTATCACCGCTTGAAAAAATTCATAAATGGCATTAAAGATTCTGCCGGCACCGTTTAAAATTTGCATTAATTTCAAATTCACATGGTGGCAGAATTTTCCCGTGGCGGTGGTGGCGGTACGGTGGCATGCTGGCGGACCCACCACAAGCTGGTGGTTACTGGGGGTATGGTTCTACCCGTACAGGCCAAATGGGTGAGCCCCCCGCACAAAATAATAGCCGTTCATCTTGGGTCAAAGCTCGATCGAGAAGTCAACTACGGGGGGGTGCCCATTTGTTAACCTCCTTGTTGTTCGACCCCCCGCAAACGATCGATCTGTTCAAACTTGTGCACTGTTTAAACCTGCGTTGTTTGTCGATCTCCTTCACGCAGTTGGAATTACATTCCAAAAATTATGATGAAAATTATTATACGTAGTAAATAAATGTGTTGCACAATGATGGAGATTGTTTTCCTGAGATTGTTTTACCATAGTTAATGTGATATTTTACAGTGACGTTTTCCATGTTGAAAGCTATGACCTTGTTTAATAATTAAATTCTGGCTGACAGTTAACGAAACACCACAGTTAATGAAACAAGATACGCATTATTTTAAATTCAAATTGTTCAGATCACCATGCCACATAATTTTTAGCATGTTTTCCACATTGAAAATCTATGACCCTCTTTAACCACAACTTAATTGTTATTGTTTTCCTGAGACTGTTTCCTGCAAGTACTGTGAGATCTTAATTGTTATTTTTTTCCTGATATTGTTTTCCTCCAGGTAATGTGAGATTTTACAATCATGTTTTCCATGTTGAAAATCTATGACTTTGTTTAACCACAACTTAATTGTTATTGTTTTCTCGAGATTGTTTTACTGTAGGTAATGTGATATTTTACAGTGATGTTTTCCATGTTGAAAAGCTATGACCCTGTTTAATAATTAAATTATGGCTTTCATATAAGTAATGTGAGATTTTACAGTGATGTTTTCCGTGTTGAAAAGATATGACCCTTTTTATCCACAATTTAATTTTTACTGTTTTCCTCACCTTGTTTAATAATTAAATTTTGGCTTTCCTGCAGGTAATGTGAGATTTTACAGTGATGTTTTCCATGTTGAAAAGCTATGACCCTGTTTAACCACAACTTAATTGTTATTGTTTTCCTGTGAGATTTACATTGATGTTCTCCATGTTGAAAATCTATGACCTTATTTAATAATTAAATTATGGCTGCCCGTTAATGAAACACAACTATTAATGAAACACAACAGACATTATTTTAAGTTCAAATTGTTCACATCATCATGCCACATTATCTTTAGAATGTTGATTATACTCCAACTTAATAACAATTAAGTTTTAATTTGTTTCCATTCTCAGTTTGTTAAATAAATAATTTCATATAAATTAAATAATTTTATTTCATATCCATTAAATAATTTCAAATTGTTTTTTTTTAAGGTACAAATTAATGGGTATTTTATGAATTAATGGTTACCTTGCATTTGCAGTGCGGCTTAATATTTGCGTACTGTTTGTTATTTTCTTTCATATTTACATTTAGAGGATAAATGGGTAGTCTTTAGTGCGACTTTTTGAAGATTTTTACGGTGACCTTTTATGGTGTAATTTTTCTAAACTCTGGCAGGAATTTATTGAAAAGAGAAGTTTGATTTCTAACTTTGCACAATCGAAGTGCCCTAGAGGTTTTTGAGGGTGCTGAATCCATATATAGAGTAAAAAAAACTAGTTTGAATAACAAAAAGCAAGATTTTACCTCAAAAAATTCACCAGATTCTAGCACCTAAAACTTCAAAAAGTTGCACTAAAGACAACTCCAGAAGATAAATAGTTAATTTTCTTATTTTATTTGATATTCACTTTCAGAGGATAAATAGTTAATAGTTAATGTTCTCATTTACTTTGATATTTACGGTAATGTAGTTAACATGGATAAATATTTTCTGTTTCATTGATGAAGTATTAGGAAAAGTAAAGGACGAGATATTTCGGTATGAAGCTTGTAAACGAGGGGCACGAAAGATAGTTTTGACAACCCTATCGTCATGCCTAAATCACGAGGTGGATTTCACAACAGAATTTTCACTGAAATAAATCAACGAAAATTGAAAAGACACAATGATTATTCACTGAAATAAAATAGAAATTTTTCGCTGAAATAAATGTGTTTCCATTCTCAGTTTGTTACTGAAACCTATATGAGAGTTTATTTTAACTTAGTTTACTGGAACGAGTTTCCCTCAAATCAATTTGAAATATCAGCTTTCAAATATCTGCTAGTGGAAAGTGCCCAAAAAATAAATTCCCTTCTCGATAGCGACTACACCGGGCCAAACAAAGCATGCTCTTCCTACGGATTCGAAGCCCTAAAACCTATAAATGATGGAATGACATCACAAAGGAATAGGCAGTTGTTTAAGCCATTTATTGTGTGCTTGATTATGCATAGGAAGTTGTTTAAACCATTTATTATGTGCTTGATTATGATGTTGCTTCTTACTTTGATTTAGTAGGGCGATTATGTGCTTGATTATGTTGTTGCTTCTTACTTTGATTTAGTAGGCCAAGACGACGAGGATGGTGAGTGTTGGACAAGAGTTGGGGCATACATATTTTATTATTAATCTAATAATGCGCAATCAGGGTAGGTAAGCATCGAAATGCAAGGAACCCATAAAATTAACACAGTGTTGCAATGTAGTTTTCCACACAGTTAAAATAAATAATAAACATAGAATTGAAAACAAGAAAAGGATGTGTAGAGTAGGCACGCAAGGCTTGGATGTAGCCCACGTGCCCCACCCCACTTAGCCAAGCATCTAACCGAGTTCAGTTTTTCATTTACGTGGAGTGCATCATATCGGTTTGGATTGGAAAAGGCGCTGGAATTGGAACAAAATATTTTACAAGTTATGCTATGGGATTTTGATGAAACTTATTCCAATTCTCTTGCCTTGCATCATGGCTAGGAGCTATATATTTTGTCATAAAACAACACATACTAATGTTGGAACAGGGAATGTCAGTGGAGAGTTCATCGTATAAAAAGTAAAGCTACTCCAAAGCTCAGATTATTATGACCGTTTCTTTTTTGACTAGCCCAAGTAGATTCAACCGTCAGTCGTGGGTTTCTTCTAGCAGGGGTTTCATTCCTAAAGCGTGAAAGCACCCAAGCCACGCCCGTTTATTTTGTCGACTGGTTAGTAAGAGAATTTGTAACTATTCTGCCAGTAAAATACTCAAATCCAGCATGAACGAAGGTCCTGGTCCTGCCCCTCGAATGTCAAAGTATTTTCTGGTGGCCTAAGTTGCTGCTGCTACTAGATGAACATTCCCAGGTATATAAGAAAGTAACACCACACAAAGGAGGAAACCTTGAAGTCAGGGGTAGTCTCTGTCGGAACATGTCTTCTCTGCCAATTCTTTCATCAGATCTCGATCCTTAAATAGGGTGGAAACAAGCATTGCCTAGAAGCTCTTGTTAGTTAATGAATCTATGATAGGTGCAGGGTTAATTACAAAGTGCACTATCCTATCGTGTTTTTACGATCCTATATTAATATCTCACGAAGATGAGAAGGTTCTGAAAAATTCCTTTGGACCTCCCTTATTTCCTTGCCCCCCTATTTGAGGGTCAAGCCTAATAATTCCTTTTTACTACTTGTGTCCATACTGGAATTTTTGTACTATATTTTTCTTTCTCTGTCACCTTTCGCCGACAGTGGGCTCGCTCAAATATTAGGCTTTCTTCTCGCTGGCTGGTCGATTAACCAAGGGCTTGCTCACCGGCTAGATCACACACATGGATAGAGCTGGGTAATGAACACAGATTTCAAGATGTTACACATTATAAATAGGTAGGGGGGCAACAACTTACATTTTGGAGAAAATGTTGACCCCATAGTTAGCATATTGGAACAGGAATCTGAACCCCACCCTCTTCCTCGCCATCACCCATATGGTTACTGGATCAGGTAATATCAAGTTCTTTTTATGAAATACGAATTACATTTCTTTTATAATATAGTTGTTTTTCATAGTTTTTGAATCAAGGAAAGATTCAAGAATTACCAAATGAAAGAATTACTGGAGCACTATCTTTTCGTCATAAGTATGATAGAGAATGCAATAGTTTATGTTTCTAACAGAGAAATTAATTACTGAAGCAACTATTTTTGTCAAAATAATTACTGAAGAAACTATGTATGATAGAGAATGTAGTAGTTTCTGTTATTTTAATAATACTACAATAATTAAACTGTAAGAATTAAGTATAACCATATGTTTGATAGAGAATGCAGTAGTTTCTGTTATTTTAATAATACAACAATAATTACACTGTAAGCATTACCTATAACCATATGTGTGATAGTGAATGTAGTAGTTTCTATTATTTTAATAATACAACAATAATTACACTGTAAGCATTACCTATAACCATATGTTTGATAGAGAATGCAGTAGTTTCTATTTCTAACAGAGAATGCAATAATTTATTACTTTCTCTTTCTCTTTCTGAAAGAGAATGAAATAATTTCTGACACGCGGGACTTATTTCTCCATTGTTCTTCCTTGTAGCTTCATTGGGCTATGCGACTCCTACTCTGGTGAGACTCCTACTCCACGAGTCCTACTTCGTGACTGACTTTTACTCCTACTCCGTGACTCATACTCTGGTGACACTACTAGTCCCGGTGACTCATCTGAGGATGAGTCAAGCCTTCATATTTCTGCTACTCCGGTGACTCATCCAAGGATGATTCAAGCCGTCATCTTTCTACTACTCTGGTGACTCATTCGAGGATGAGTCAAGCCTTCATCTTTCTGCTACTCTGGTCTGCTGCACTGTGCTCATGACGATGAATCAAGCCTTCCTCTTTTCTGCCACTCCAGTCTGGTGCACTCATCCATCCTTCTGCTACTTTCGTCCAGTGCACTCATCCATATTTCTGTTATTCTGGTCTGGTGCACTCATGAGGATGAGTTGAGCCTTCAGAGGAGATAGAACATTCAACATTCAGATGAGATGAGTTGAGCCTTCAGAGACAAAGCCTTAAGGGTTAAGATGGGCAAAGAAAATACTTGAGGGTTAATATGGGCAAAGCAAAGCCAAGTACCGAGTCTACTACAAACTTTTTTGAATTTACTCCCAACCACCGCCATCAATAAACTGGCAACAACCATACTGACAGTTAAATGTTTTTGTAGAAGAAGGATAAATCCCATATCCACAGCTACTTACTTCGCGAAATTTATTTTTTCCATAATGTTAAGAAAATAGAGCACTCATCCATCACTCTACGTTAAAATTCCCTTCCCGCTGTATACCTACTTCATTCCCGCACTCCGCACTTAGCTATTTCTCAAAATTTCCCCTTAACGCTTTACCGAATCTTATTACTTAGCCGATGTGACGTCTGGTGGGACCCATCAAACGTTAACGCATTACTAAATCCACAACAAACCTCTATTTTCCACTTTATTCCTTAAATTTTTCCTTTTCACACTTGCCATCATTTAGCCCATCACACATTGGCCTTCGCACATTTTAGCTCTTGCCTATTACGCTCTATCCCAAACCTTACGATGGTGCGATGCGATATTGCCATCGCACATCACAATCACAAACGTTTAAGTTTTTGTTAAAGTTGTTGCAGGTTAAACGTTTTATGTTGCGATTCGATTGTGCCAGTGCATATCGCAATCACAGATATTTATGCTTTCTTGTTACTATGACATGTTGAATATTGTGCATCGCAAAATGATAAACCTTGCGACGTGCACACATCGCATTTTTGCAAGCTTGGGAGGATAGCACCCAAGTCAAGTTTTGAAATCTCCGAAGTTTGAAATGTGATGTGATCATGGATGCAATATGGTTTCAAGACCGAAACCAAAATAATTTCAAATTCATCTTGTAAGGCTCTCTGCGCTGTTTTTATGTAGAAATGGGCTTTCACGGCAGAAGTACATTTTAGTGGTTATCCTTTTACTCGTGCATTGAATTATCATTAAACCTTTAGGCTTCGTCATCCTTGTACTCAAAAACATTTTTTTTTAATATGTGTTAGTAAGAAGTGTAAGCTCGTTGAAGCATATGAATGTAATAGAATTGTTCATTGGCTTTTACCTCTATGCGTGGCTCTGTATTTTTATACCAAATTGTGCTCTCTTTGTTTAATTGAATTTTCTCATAATTTTGTAAGTTTTCTATTGTGGGAATAGCATTTCCTTGTTCGTTTGAGCTTCTCTATTTGTTTATTTTTAAATTTCCAATATTGGAGCGGGTTTAATCTCTTAGTGAAAGAAGGTGTTCTTTACTGAAGAACTAAAAGTTTGTTTTGAGAAGTAGATTCTCTAGCAGTGAGAAGGTTTTTTTTACACATTGAAAATGGTAGCACCAAGCACAAGCTTGACTAATCCACAAATACCACAATTCAATGGCAATAATTATGATTATTGGGCTATTACAATGAAGGCCCTAATCTCATCACAAGATATTTGGGATATGGTAGAGAATGGATTCCAAGAACCAACATATGCAGCAGCATACAATGTTTTGACACAAGAAGAGAGAGATTTGTTGAGAGACAATAAGAAGAAGGACTCTAAAGTCCTCTTCTTTGTTTTCCAAGTAGTGCATGAAGGTATTTTCCGAAGGGTTGCAGCAGTAACGAAGTTCAAGGAGGCATGGGATACCCTCCAGACAACCTATCAAGGCATGGCAAAGCTGAAGACAATAAAACTACAAATTCCTAGAGGATATTTTGAAAAGAGTCTATGAATATAGACTCATTCTTTAGAAATGTGATTAGGTTGGTTACCCAAATCAATTCTCATCGTGAGACACTTGAGTAAAGGAGAATAGTTGAGAAAGTTTTAAGAAGTCTGCCATCAATGTTTGATGCCATGGTTGTGGCCATAGAAGAGATAAAGGATCTCTCATAGTTTTTAGTGGATGAGCTTCATTCATCATTGATGTCTCATGAGGATATACTGAGCACAACAAAAAACTTCTCATTGGAGCATGAATTAAAGACACTAGTGTCTTTTGGTCAAGGTAGAGGTTGAGGAATATCAAGCTACCGAGGAAGACGAAGAAGCCCACACATAGGTGGAAAGAGTAGCCCTTCAAGCTCAAGTGGAAGAGGCAACAATCAAAATCCAAGTCAAAGCTCAAGCCAGAATCAAGAACAAGGTAAGAGTTATAATAAATCTCAAGTTCAATGTCATTATTGTAAGAATCATGATCATTATGCAAATGAATGTAGAAATAAACATTATGACATGGGTAGAAAATAAAATGAAATTTTCATAAAGGAAAATCAAAACCATGATAGTTTGTTTTTAGCTTGTAATGTAGCACAAGAAAAACATGGGGATGTATGGTACTTAGATTCAAGGTGTAGCAACCACATGACTCGAAACATAGCAATGTTTTCCAATCTAGATGAAAGTGTAAAATCTGAAGTAACATTAGGGACTGATAGCAAGGCCTCTGTCCTGGGAAAAGAAAGAGTATACATACTAACAAAGAAGGGACAGAAGAAGTTCATGCCAAATTTGTATTATGTCCTTGGCTTGAAACACAACCTCCTAAGCATTGAAAAACTCATGCAAAAAGGCTACAATGCATTTTTTAAATATGATGTGTGCGCAATCTTGGATAAGCCTCCAAGTAGACAACTCATTGTAAAAGTGCATATGAGAAACAAAAAAATGTTTCCTCTCAAGATGAGATCAAACTTGAAGGAAGAAGGTGTTATAACAATTGTCACACAAGAAAACTTCCAAGAAGAAGTCAAATATGAAAAATGGTTATGGCATTTGAGATTTGGTCATCTCAACTTTGGAGTTTTGAATTTGTTGCATAGAAAAGGTATGGTGAAAGGATTGTTACTCATAGAAAATCCAAACAACCTATGTGAAGGTTGCATCTTGGGAAAACAACACAAAGAATCATTTTCAGCAAGAAATTCAATAAGGGCAAAGGCACCTTTGGAGATTATCCACTCAGAATTATGTGTACTAATGAAAACACCATCATTTGGTGGTAGCCACTATATTTTTACATTCATAGATGAAAACACAAGGAAAACATGGGTCTATTTTATAAAATAGAAAAGTGAAGTGTTTGACATCTTACACCACTACAAAGCTCTTGTTGAGAATCAAAGTGGAAACTGCATAAAAGTGTTGAGGACTGAGAGATGTGGCGAATATATTTCAAATGACTTCCTACGCTTTTGTAGAGAGCATGGAATACACACACAGTTTACAACAAGGTATACACCTTAGAAAATGGTGTTGCAAAAATAAACAATAGGACCACCATGGAGATGGTAAGGAGTATGTTGAAGGCGATGCATTTGTCAAATGATTATTAGGTTGAAGCTGTCTCTTGTGCAGCATATATGATCAATAGATTTCCAACCAAAAGTGTCCTGAATATAGTTCTTGAAGAAGCATGGAGTGGAAGAAATTAAATTTTCACTCATATGAGAGTGTTCATATGTGTGGCATATGCACATGTCCCAGATGAGTTGAGGAAGAAGTTGGATAGCAAGGGGGGAAATATATATTTCTTGGATACATTGATGAATCCAAGGCATAGAAGCTCTACAATCCATCAACCAAGAAGTTAATAATCAACAAAGATGTGTATTTCACAGAAGAGGAAGCATCGGATGGAATTTTGGAGAATAAAAAAAATGTGAAGACATGTATGTCACATGAAGACAAAGAAGAATTGACTGCAATAAGTAATTCCTCAACAGTGGCTCCTCCACCATCACAATCTCAACAAAGCACACTACAAGCAAGTAATAGGACAACATTGTGAAATCAAGTAAGTTCTTCTCCAAGAACACCACAAAGCTTTGGAACTCCCTCTACTTCAAGCTCAACACCAAGCTCATCTTCAGCAAGTATGAGAGGACCAAAATTTAGAAATTTAAGTCACATTTATGAGAAAGAGGAAGTTGATAATAGTGCTGGTTTGAATTCTTTATGTGCATTATTTTTGTCATGTAGATAATCCAATACACTTCGAAGATGTAGTCAAAGAAGAGAAATGGGTTGAAGCAATGAATGAAGAGATAGGAGTAATAGAAAGGAATGCCACATGGGAGTTAGTGCACCTTCCACAAGGAAAAGAAGTCATTGGGGTGAAATGGGTCTATAAGACCAAGAGCAACATTGAAGGCAAGATAGAAAGGCATAAAGCAATCCTAGTTGCCAAAGGCTACAAGCAACATCATGGAAGAGACTATGAGGAAACCTTTGCGCCAGTCGCAAGGATGGAGATAGTTGAGACAGTGTTGTTAATAATAGGACAACAAAAATGGAAAGTGTATCAAATGGATGTGAAGTCAACATTATTGAATGGAGTGCTGAAAGAGGAGATGTATATTTAACAACCTCCTAGCTATGAGGTAGAAGGCCAAGAACACAAAGTGTGTAAATTGTAGAAAGATCTTTATGGGATGAAGCAAGCACTGCGTGCATGGTATAACAGTATAGATGCCTACTTTATGGAAAATGGGTTAGACAAGTGAGACGGTGAGCCTACCCTCTACATCAAATAAAGTAATGGTAATATTCTTATTGTCATTTTGTATGTAGATGATTTCATTTTTACAGAGAGTGATGATTTTCTCATCACTGATTTCAAAGCAATCATGAAAAGTGAGTTTGAAATGACTGACTTGGGGTTGTTAAGATATGTTTTGGGCATAGAAGTGAAGCAAAAAAAAATGGCATTTTTATCTCCTATGAAAGGTATGTAACAGAAATTTTGGAGAGGTTTAATATGTAGAACAACAAGCCATCACCAACTCCAATTTTCATGGGGTTGAAGTTAAGTAAGGATGATTGCAGCAACAATGTCAATCCGAAATTATACAAAAGCATGGTTGGCATCCTAATATATTTGACTACAACAAGGCCTGATATAATGTATGTTGTTAGTTCGCTGTCAAGATTCAGGGAGACACCTAAGGAGACACATTGGAAAGCAACCAAAAGAATTTTAAAGTATGTAAATGAAACGAAGGAGTATGGTGTTCTATACTCTCCAACTGATGATTTTAGGCTAATTGGTTACAATGATAGTGATTGGGATGGAAGTATTGATGATAGAAAGAGCACATCAGGATATGTTTTTCATTTGGGTTTGGGAGCCATTTTATGGGCTTCCAAGAAGTAGCCAATAGTTTCATTATCGACAAAAAAAGTTGAGTATGTAGCAACAACAACAGCAGCATGTCAAGCAGTTTGTATGAGAAGGATGTTGCGAGATTTATGTCATGAACAAGACAAAGCAACCACTATTTTCTGTGATAACAGTTCAGCAATTGCACTATAAAAAAATTCTGCTTTCCACAAGAGGAAAAAGAAAATTCACGCTAAATATCATTTCATAAGAGAATTCGTTAATAATGGTGAAATTGTGTTGCAGCATTGCAGGTCAAAGGAAGAGTTTGCAGACATCTTCACGAAGTCATTGGCACAATTATTTTTTTTTTTATCTTAAAGAATGTTTGGGAATGGTCAATGGAAAGAGTTGTGATTAAGGGGGAGTGTTGGAATTTACTCCAACCATCGCCATGAATAAACTAGCAGAAGCCCTACTTATAGTTAATTTTTTTTGCAGAAGAAGGACAAAGCCCATATATGCAGCTACTTGCTTCACGCAATTTCTTTTTTCTTTAACGTTCAGAAAACAGAGTACCAAGCCGTCACTCTACATTTAAATTATCTTCCTGCTTTAGACCTACTTCTTGCCCACACTCTGCACTTCGTTAGTTGTCAACTTTTCCCCTTAATGCTTTGCCTAATTTCACTACTCCACCGATGCAATATCTGGTGGGACCCATCCAAGCTTAACGCATTACCAAATTTGCAACAAACCTTTGTTTTCCGCTTTATTCCTTACTTTTTTCCTTTTTTCACTTTCCAGCGTTTAGTGCATTGCACATCCACCTTCGCACATTTTCGCTCTTACTTGTTATGTTATGTCCCAAACCTTGCGATGGTGTGATGCAGTATCGCCATCACACATCACAATCGCAAACGTTTAAGTTTTCGTTAATGTTGCCGCGGGTTAAAAGTTTTAAGTTGCGATGTGATTGTGCCAACGCATATCGCAATCACAGATGTTTATGTTTTCTTGTTACTACGCCATGTTAAATATTGCACAGCGTGAAATGATAAACCTTGCGACATGCACACATTGCATTTTCGCAAGCTCAAGAGGATAGCGCCCAAGTCAAGTTTTGACATCGTCGAAGTATGAAATGCGATGTGGACGCGAATGAGATATGGTTTCAAAACCGAAGCCAAAAGAATTTCAAATCCGGCTTTTAAGGCTCTGTTCATGGTTTTAATGTATAAATGGACTTTCACAACAGAAATACATTTTAGTGGTTATCCGTTTGCTCGCGCATTGAATTATCATTAAACCTTCACGCTCTATAATTAAAAAGGATTTTTTTTTCCATATGTTTTCGTAAGAAGTGTAAGCCTGCTGAAGCAGAAGAATGTAATAGAATTGTTCTCTGGTTTTTACCTCTATGCATGGCTCTGTATTTTTATGACAAACTGTGTTGTATTTATTTAATTGAATTTCTACATAACCGTGTAAGCGGTCTATTATGGGAATAGCATTTCCCTGTTTGTTTGAGCTTCTTTGTTTGTTTATTTTTAAATTTCCATCAAAAATAACACACATGGATTATGGACAGAAATGGACACTCTTTCAATTTGGCTTATGTTTTTATGTTTTAATTGAATTGAAAGTATTCAGAACATTAAATGTTTCTGGAATTAATGCTTAGTTGAAACTAGCATTAAAATAACTCCAAACAGAAGTACAAAATTTTGTACAAAATTTTTTATAGTATGTTTTAATAAAAATTACTAAAATCAAAGAGCCTTGCAATAAGACTTTTAAACTAAACTTCTGATAAAAATTTGTTTGACAGAATACTTTTTTAAAAGATTGTCATAAAACATGAATACAAGGGTAGGTCAAAAGAAATTAATGCTAAGTCAACTGCAAACAAACGCTATAGTCCTTGGACTACGGAAGGCAGGGACTAATAAGCTACATGTTTGGAACTGGGTGAAGCTTGAGAGTTCATTTCATGAGTTGAATCATGAGACAGGTCATATATTCGACTCAAATCAAATAATACATGGAAATACTTTTAATTATTTAGCATTAATATATATTTTTATAAAACTTTGTTCCATTTATTATTCAAATTTAAAGTTTTCTCTAGGTTGTACCGACATTGCCGTGCTTTCAAAATGTAACAAACGATCGTAACATTAACACATGACGTCCACCTTCTGGAAAAATTGTGATACGAATATAGGTAATTAAATTCTTTGGAACATGAAAACCCTTCACAAATAAATAAGAAATGTCTAGACATTGCTTCATTTCGTAAGTTTTGGCACTTTCCTTCAAAAAAAAACTACTTTCGGCTGCCTTTTAAATATGACTACGAATTAAAAGAGGACTGTACATTGAAAAAAAAAGGGGGGGGAAAAACGAGAAAACTTGCGAAAGTGACCGTTAAACAGATGATATACATATTGGATTTGGTGGGCCTACGAAAATTACATTCCTATGATTCATAGTCAATTGAAAAGGATGGGACGCACGGACTTTGCATTTCGTTGTTAGGTATGACAGACTTGATCAACATCAGAAGAAGCTGCACTATCAGAATGGATATTGGACGTATGGTCCTGTGTGAAGATGTTAACAAGACCTTCACACTTCAAGTCAAAAGTTCCACATTCTCCTGCTGTCGCTTCTTCATTTGGAATTACAAAGAAATCCAGCTGATCACCCGTCTGAATTACTCCGATCTGTGACATCTGATGACTCTTCTGCTTATGAGTATTAATACATGTTTTCACCCCCATATTTACTTCACCATATCTCAAGTTCACATGATGATTGCACTCAAACATACGCTGAGGTTGAATGTTGAAGTACTGATCAACGTCTGCTGACATAATAGATGGTGTATGAAATTGTGCGCTGGAATTATTTGGCAGGCAGGACTGTTGTTGAGTCTTGTCACACTACTACATGATGGCAATTTTAAGACATATTTTTTAAGGAGAATAGAAATATTTTTTCTTAAAAAGTCAATTTTAAATTAAAATTTAATATCAATTGAATTGTCTTAAATATTAAATTTAAGACAAAAAAAGTTTGAGACAAAAAGTGTTTTAAGACAAAATATTAAATTTAAGAAACAAAGAGTTTGAGACAAAAAGTGTTTTAACAAAACTTTATATTTAAGACAAAAACACTTTGAGACAGAAATATTTTAAGACAAAAACAGTTTAAGACAAAACATTATATTTAAGACAAAAACATTTTAAGACAAATATTTTAAGACAAAACAATTTAAGACAAAAATATTTTAAGACAAAACTTTATATTTAAGACAAAGATTGTTTGAGACAAAAATGTTTTAAGACAAAAACAATTTAAGACAAAACTTTATATTTAAGAAAAAAACAACTTGAGACAAAAATATTTTAAGTCGAAACTTTATATTAAGACAATGGTCACTTAAGACAATGACAATTAAGACGAAATTCATTTAATAAAATCAACAATTAAGACAAAACCATATCAATTGAAGACAATATTATCTAACATGACTTGAAAAATCAACTCTAATAGTGCACCCTAAGTCTGCCAACGTGTAGGCTACTACTGTCTCGCTCTATATTGAGGTTGCTATTTCACTTATCATTCATGTTATCTTATATAAAGACAACAATTTGTTGGGATCTTCGTTTTGGTGGGGTAGCTGACTCTAAAGAATGCGACAACTTTTCCTAGCAAGATTTTTCAGACATCAATCCCAACTCTTATGTCCCTTCGATCTCTATTTATATGATTAGAGACAACTTTTATGTCGTTTCATTCGACACTACTACACAGAAGGGGCTTTTAAGATAAAAGAAATATGTTTTCTTGAAATTTTTGATAAGAGGCACTAGTAAAAAAGGAAAAAGTAAAGGGTTAGGGGTTTTCCTTTATGTTGTTGATGGATTCTTCAGGAAGCAGAGTGATGGAGGCCGAAAACAACTGATGGGATTTACGGCAATGGAGGTTCACAACAGAGGTTCTTGGTGAGAGGAGTTACATACGCACTTTCATTGAACATGGATAGGAAATAACAAAGGTGGAGTACTTTTTGGGGTCTCCATCGATAGTGTTTTAAATTGTGTTTTTTGACTGTTTCATTTATTTTGAACGTTAATTCTATTTGTTGGTTGCTGCTATCAATACATTGTTGTGCTGAAACTTTTGACGATCATTGACAACATGGATTAGATTCACTTAAATGATGGTGGAGAAAAATTGCAAAATATTTTTTGGTCGACAATATGCAATCTCTACGACAAATTATACTAGAAGCTGACATCGAGGATAAAAGATAGGATTGTGGAAGCATTAGTCACAAAAATTAAAAGGTAGATAATTTTAGTTGTAAGTGTGGAGGTAGATGGATTAAATGTAGCATTTACTGGTGCAATTATTGGTGTTTTTTGGTGCAATGCGTCTATGCATAATTATCCGAGCTAGATTCAGTTTTTATCCTGATTCTAAATGATATCAAGGATCTCTACTGGTTCTTTTGTTTCAAGGTAATCTAATAACAATTTATTTTCCACTCTACTTGTTGATATACTATGTGGTCTATTTGAGACACACTAGCTGGTTGTTCACATTGTCTTTCTTCTGAACCTTTTCTCCTTTGGATCTTCATGCTCCTTCCTTGGTTTGGGAATGGTCAATCAGGGGATTTTCGAGGATCTTAGCTGCTACGTGTTGTTCTTTTCTATGGTCTATCTGAGACATACTGGTTGTTTTTTTTATATGGTATTTCTTCTGAACCTTTTCTCCTATGGATCTTCCTGCTCCTCTCTGGGTTGGGATTGGTTGATAAGAGGATTTCTGAAGATATTTAATGCTACATAAGTGCATTAATTTTAATTGGTGGAGTTGGTAACATATTTCAATTTTGAATTCGATCACGAAGGAGTCTCTTGGGGTCATTAATTGGTCTAGGGGGGTATTTATTTTCCAAGTCGGTCATTGATTATATGAGGGACATTCCATTAATGGTTTGCGCCATCATTGAAGATATTTTTCGAATGTGTGATTGATTAGATTTTATGAAGGAAATTGGTAGATGATGATGGGCCATGCTATTTTATTTGAAGGGGTTTCCTTGTGGATTGATTTGGTGACAACATACATCAAGTGGTGTCAATAATTGATAAGTGACATTAATTTACCTTGTCTACATATTTTATCAAGGTTTTTTCAGGCACTACTACATAAGGTGTTTTTTAGTAATGCTCTCTACATTGGTGCACATATAGGCAAGATTGCAGAGTGTCAATGGTGTCAGCTGTACAACTGGCCTTTACATCTATCGGTAGGATTTCACTTGATATTGAAGGAAACTAGGGTGGTGATGTGCCATTACTCGATGTGTTGGTACATGTGACTATTGAGGTGGAGAGTCATGGTTTCCCCAAGCTGGGAGTCTATCCCTTTGGGACACCTTCTGTACATGAAACTATACATGTGGATTCGAATTTTTGGTATCCCTACTGGTTATTGAACCCAATGTCATAATCAATGGAAATTGTTTTTCCATCATTCGTGGAAAAATAAGGAAGTTAATTAAGGTTGATTTGGATTATCAATAACTTCTTTTTAATTCCGATGTTTTTTGGGTCTTGGTGGTAGGATTACAACAACGATATTTGGTGGGTAAGTGGTTTTATCTATGAATGGTTGGCTCTTAGATGGCATCCTGGGTTAAAGAACATTGGTACCCTGTGCTTAAGTACCCTCCTATTTTCAAAATTTTATACAATCAATGGTTATGCTTCCACTTTATCAATGATGGAAATGCTGTGAAGATTTTGGGATCATATTGGGTTCATGGTTGTGGTTTCCTCTATTTAAATCACTGACACGTGGGATTTGATCCATAGCTGGAATTGCCACGAAAGAAATTGGTTTCAAGCTAAACTCTTTGGTTTACCGCTCGGGTCATGTGTGTTAGGGTCATAAGTTTTATTGTAAAATGTTTTTCCTTATCCTTTAATTTTCAGTTTTGAGTAGTTGAGCCTATGACTATTGCTCCTGCCATAGCCTCTAGATCGTTCTTTGACATCTTTGAGTTTTCTACATGAAGGGTTCATTCAAATTCTGAAAGAGTGTCAAGTTAATGGGAGTCATGGTCGCACGTGTTTTTGTCATGTCAAGTCAAAAGGGGTTTAGTCATTTGTCTATCAAAATTGTGTAAATTGAGCTCATTTTTATTTAGAGTTCTAAAGGTTACAAGGTATGGTCATTTGAAACATCCTATAATTTTTTCCCTCGTTCTTATTCACCCTATGCTTATCCCTTTCACCTCCTATTTCCCTATTTACCCATTTACCTTCCATTCATCCCCCTTCATATAAATTTACATCCTACACCCTTCCCATATACCATTAACCTATCATCATATTACATTCATTTTATTGCCCCCTTTCATTCTAAACCATTCCCTATTTTAACATTACCATTTCTCATACTCATATCATATAACCCTCATGCATAATACCCCATTCTCATATATAAAACTCCCATACCAAAGGGATATCATACCCCTTATAATTAATCATTACCTATGCTGTGATTCACATGCCCAGGTAGGTGGAGCGCTCCAAAACATCAAGTCAAAGCATCACAATGCTACTTAGATTTTCTCACTTCACAGCATTGCGCATACTCTATTTTTTACACCGTTTTGAAACGACAATTCTGACCACATAAAGGCCAATTATGGAAAAATGAGAGAGGTTGTTCTTAAAGATGGGCCAAATTACAAAAATTTCTTCCAGTTTTCATACAGGTGTCACAGATCAGGCATTATGAATGCATCTTTAAAACTCATTTTTTGTAATTTGTAAATTCCCTATTTTGAGCCATGGTTTTGCAAAGAATTTTGTGAGAAGACGAGGAAGGAATTGGAGAAACTAAGAGAGGTATTTCTTCCCAACACTATCATATAAAATAACATCCTTCAGTTTTGAAAAATATGTTACGGTTTGGGAGATATACCCAAAAAAAAGTGTGTTACACAGGTGTTGCGCAGGCGTTGTGCAGGTGTTGCGCAACCTTTGCCTACTGAGTTTCACTCATGTTTTGGAGTTTTGAGAGATTTTAGAGGTCAACTTGATTTACACCTAGATGCCATATCATCCCAGCTTTCATCAAACAGGTGTCAACCATAAAGGAAAGATGACTTTATGCTACCTAGTCGCTGCACAGAGCCGTTAGTTCATTGACAACTTTTCTATTATTTTATGTTGTTTCTATTTTATTTACTCAAGATGAATGATATTCGAATATAAACATGGTTTCAAATACTTTATTTCTTTAAGGTGAAGTTAATTACTTTAGGATTGCATTTTTTATTTTTGAAAAAGGTGTAAACAACTTTAATGTTTCTATTTTCCAATTATGATGTTTCTACTTTTCTAGTTGGTGTTGATCCTCTCCATGGATCGAACATATTTTGTATGCAACTACCTATTACACTATGATATTCTGCCTATATAATGAATAGAATTAAATGAAGAAAGGGTTTCTTGGTTGGTTTTGCAAAATAATTTGCAAGAGTGTTAGTGTGTTTTGATATTAATAAAATGTCCATACACGAGGCCACTTGTTGACTTCCTCGTTGATTATTCCAGGTAAAGATAATATTTTCAACCTCCACTAGGCTAGAAGGAAGCAATTGTTTCTTCAAATTGTTCTGCATCTGCATATAACCTTCAAATATCACCCTTCTTCTCATCAAGTAACTTGATAATATTAAAGTTGCTTTCAATAACCCATGGAGAAGGATATATTAGGGAACCTGTTTGCAATGTAGAATTAAAAATACGTGGCTTATCATTTAGTAAATTTAGGCAATAATGTTCGATAAGTGATAATATTCTTCTGATACCGCATTCTAGAACTTGACTATTAGAATGCGAAATATAGCGAACATATTGATGAATAAAATGTATTGAGGGGGGGTCATAGGAGACCCCTCCCACTTGGGATCTCATGGGTCTTGGATCTACTAGAGTGGTGCTACTGAATGTTGTCATGCTGGAGTCCCTTTTAGCTTGTGGGACTAAAAAAAGGATGTAATCATCTAAGTGTTTCCTGGAACTGGGTTAGGGGTCGGGGTGGGGAAAGTGGTAATTGTCTTAAACATAAGTATGGAAATTTGAAACCCAATGGCTCTCTCATTAATAAAGCCAAATGTCAGTGGTCTAGATATGGTAAAATTAAAGAAAGAGAGTTTTGGGACTCTCTTAAAGAGGTTTTCATAGTAACAGATAGATGAATTTACCCTCCTCTTTTCTTACTAGATTTTCTTTCTACAAACTAGCCATCTAGGACTTGGAAATTAATGATTCAATTTCTAGTTCAATTTTCACAACCTAAACCGTGGAAGATGATCACTTTATAATAAATCCATACCTGTTTGACATATCGGGCTAAGAAGTTTACTCGTTGCCTCTCAATCAACTAGTTAAGTTATGTATTCTTGTAATTATAAATGGATCTTCCACCTAGCACAAGCTTTACTTGTAATTTATTAAATCCTTTGGAATTTTCTTATTTTTCACTTGGTTTGTTCTAATCCTCGAGCATCTCCAATATTTGACAACTAATAGCCTCTTGATACACCTTTAGTGAGATATGCATAGCTCTCACCTATCACTGTAGCTCAATGAAATGACATGTAGTAGCTCTAGCGGCAAATAGTCCAATTTTATACCCAAGACACCAATACAAATGGTGTAGTTGTGAAGGCAATGATCTCCATTGGGGATTTCCATTTTTGCTGCAACATACAAGAAGAATCTTGGTATTGGAGGAAGAGATAAAATATCTCTGCCAAAAACACAATATAATCACTCTCCTACTGCCATTAATTTTTTTTAACTCATTAGAATGCACGTAATGTATAAGGATTCATTATGAAATTAATATATAGAATAAGGTTCATTAATAAGGTTACCTAGAAGGAACTCCTTACATAACTCTCTCTTAGTTCCTACCAAGCATGACAATTTTTAGTAAAATGGATGTTCACCCTACAAGATTCTATCCTCATGGCCTAAGATAAGGCATCCCTCTATGTCACCCACAACTATTGCACTAATGGTATATTATTAAAGAGCAACAAACTTATGGATCATTCTTTGTGTTGAGTTTCATGGATAGTATAGGAGAGTTTGTTGATTAAGTTTTGTAATTTTTCATCATACTGCTAAGAACTTTCTCCAACCATTTTCTTAATCTCCTTCAACTTAGTGATTTTTTGTTGTTTAGTGTTTAACCTCTAGAACTTAGTTATAAATACCGCCTTTAACTTGTACAAGGCCTTAGCTACACCCTAGGGATAAATATATATGAACTTCATGCACCATTAAAGAAGTTTCCCCCACAATGTGGTTAGGAACTTTATCATCTTAGAAACTAGCATTGCAATCCTTTTCACCCTCCAGATGAATCCACATAAGAACCAATGTGGTTTTTCATCACCATTACCCTTTATAAAGTTCCTGGAACTACTATAACCATATTTTTGGTTGGATTTTTCACCAAGATAAAAATTTATGGACATGTTTGAATAATTAAGCCTACTCCCCAACTTGAACTAACATTCAAACATAACATATGCCACTTCTACTTCTATTCCCACCATTTTTTTTCACTACTACTATATCCCAAACTACTTAGAAAAGGTTTCTTCAATTCAAAAATAGAATAAAAAGTTGGGATTACCTCTAGGATTTTAAAATTCATGGGGTGGTTAGTTTGGATTGGATCCACTTTTCTTAGGCTATATCATGTCTACTACTTGACCTTCCTCTAGCTCAAACAATTAGAACACATTACTAAGTGTTTCTTCCTCTTCTTTCTTTGTGACGATATATCTCTCCGTAGGCTAATAAATACCTTACAAATTGAGGCTCCCTTTTATACAATCATGATCCATATAATTGAACATGCTCACCTCCTTGTGGCATCACTTCTTTTTTCTCTTCCAAATTTTTAAACATATTCTCCTCGCATATTCTTCTCTCCAAGCTCTTTCCAATTATCAAATCCCCCTATTTAAACAAATGTTTGCTATTCTCTTGTACCTCTATGTTTTAATCCTCACTAATACTCATTTTCATTACCACAGTATTCTGATGAATCCCCTTCGTTCTATTCATCCACCACTTCTTAATTATTTCATTTTGATTAAAATTCTATTTTTCCCTCTTTCATGCATGTGGTTCCTCCATTGCACCTTATTCACTTAGTTATTCAAAATTAGTCAATACATTCTAGGTCACCTCCAACCATTCATGCTTGCACTTCCATGGTTGGAGAACTAAAAGGAATATAATCTTCTTCCACCAAAAAATTATTTATCCATGTCACGATCTCCTTAACCAACCTTTTATAAGCTACTTTCTTGTACTACTGCTCTTCTCTTTATTTTAAATAACTAGTTCAACTCTACTAGAATCTTAATATTCTAACTCTATATGGTAATTAACCCAAATATCTATTGCTCTTGAGACTTTCTGATCAAAATACTACAACAAATCTAAATTATGGGATAATTATCCATGTCTTATCCTTCTCAAAGTTTATAACCAAGATATCTTGGAATCTGGCATGCTTCTCCACCTTTCCAGTCTATAATTTATCAGTAATTTGCATAGGTAACATCATCAATAGCGAGAGAAATTGAAACAATTAATATCTTTGGTGTAGAGGTATTTTAATTTTTAATATTTAGATAAATTTTAATTTTCTCTCGATTCTACAAAAAATTTGTAGTGGAGGAAGGAACATATCTTTGTTAGTAAGTGGAGGTGTCTTTATGGTCACCTATTTGAGCAAACATTGGATCATAGATCTAGCAAATCTAGGGTTAGGCCAGCATGTATAGTTAAATGCATCATATAGGAGACCTATACTATTGGTTTCTTCTACCACCTCCAGTACCTCTTATCCTAGAAGATCAAAGAAAGCTAGGTAAAATTCCACTGACCATCCATAATGGCCATGGTTGTTGTCCTTCTTAAACCATTTAAGAACAGCCTCAAGTTCTCCCATTGTGACTGGATTTAAAAGTTCCTTTGCAGAGTCCCTGTCCACAAACCTAGGGAAGTATCCAGCGACCATGATGGTTTATGCCAGTGTGGCTTCGTGAGGGGCTTTGAAGAGGTTCCTGAAGTGTGAAGTGCCTAAATTGGCCAGTTGTTCAAAGGATGTAGCTGAAGTACCATCCATATTTTCAAGTTTCCAAATGGTAGTGATGGCCCGGCTACCTCTGGCATATTGCTTAAAGAATTTAGTATTTTCATCTCCTACTTTTAACCATATGGCCCGGCCTTTGAGTCTCCAAGTTTCTTCCCTGAATTTGAGGATTCTGAGGCATTCAGATTCCAATTTGATAAGGTGATATTTGGTAGCATCAGATGAAAACCCACAATTACTAGGATCCTAAAATAGTGGGGCTTTCTCCTCTACTACACCTATGTGTGGCAGCTCTTGTATTTTTCCACATGCCTGTAGTTTATTTGGGGCTTTCTCCTGTGCTACACCTATGCGTGGCAGGTTTAGTATTTTTCACATGCCTACAATTTCAGAGAGCCAAAGTAATGAAACTCCTTTAATTCCAACCTCAAATTTTGAATACCCGCAAATTCTTCCATCTCAGGGCACTCCTGAACATCTAATACTCGAAGCTACTCCAGCTGCACCAACCCTCGTATGTTCCTGCGTTGTTTGCATTCACGTGTGCAACTCCTCCAAAGATGTCATTGTCTCCAAGCTTAGCAGCTCCTCTAGTTGTTGACAACGACTTATGTCCAATTGTTGAAGCTTTGCAAGACCAAAAGGCCCTCCTATTTTTCTCAATACACCATAGAACCGCATCTATAGCATTTTTAGTGATGTTGGTAATGCTCCAATATCCACCGGATAATTAAAATGCTCAATCTTCAGGTGTTGAATGTTGGGGCATATACCTTCAAAAAATTATAGCTCTGATACCTCAGTTTTATGGGTTACACAGAAACTCCCCACAACTATCATGTGTACCTTCCATCCCTCATAATGATAGTTGTGTGAAGGGATGGAAATTTTAATGAGGAGAACACAACGTGGTGCTCTCTTGAGAGGGATCTTTAGATCCCACCAGGCGAGTATCTTTTAGCTCCAAAGGAGGAGCCTCATGAAGTTTTGGAGCAATAAATATATTGAGGAGTAGAGAGTGGGGACATTCTATCAAGAAAAACCATCCAAAGAAGGTAGAAAAAGAACCATGGAAGCTGATATACTTGTGCAGGATGCGAGGGAGAATGTGGGAGCTCCTTCAAATTTGTGTAGTCAAACGAGGTCACCTAAGAGGTACACTAGCTACATCGCTCTTATGGCTGAGCTTATAGAGACTAAGCCATCCTATTTCAATGAAGTAATAGAGCAACCTATATGGGTTGATGTAATGGTGGAGGAATACAAATCCATTGTAAAGAACAATGTTTGGGAAGTGGTCCCAAGACCATCATATAAATAAATAATGGGTTCAAGATGGATCTTCAAGGTGAAGCCAGTAGTAGACAGAAGCATAGAGAAATATAAGGCCATATTTGTTGCCAAGGTGTACTCTCGAGTTGAGGATATTGACTATGAGGAGACCTTTTCTCATATAGCAAGTTACTCATCCATTAGATAAATTCTTGCTCTCGCTACGCAGATGGGGTGGAAGATCCACGTGATGGATGTAAAAACAAAATTTCTAAATGAGGTTATTGAGGAGGAGGTGTACATCGAGCAACCAAAAGTTCTTGAGACATTTTATCGGGAGTCTCATGTGTGCAGATGCAAACAAGCATTGTATAGTCTCTAACAAGTACCTCGTGCTTGGTACACCAAGATCGATAATTATATCACTGGTTTGGGCTTCACCATAAGTGAAGTAGATGCAAACCTCTATCACATCTTGGTAGAAGGTAAATACCTTATTATTGCCTTATATGTTGATGATTTGATTTTAACTAGTGATTAGTATTTGATGATATTTTGATTAAAACTTCATGAGTAGTTGTAAATATACACCATAATTTCTACAAGGATGGTGGAGGAAAACTACAGAATATCGGTTAGCAGATAATATGCCCACTTCAAAATATCTATGAAAAAATTTTTGAGAAGAAAAAACTAAGGATAAAAGATTGGATTATTGAAGCATTAGTCACAAAATTCACAAGGGTAGTAATTTTGGCTAGAGGTGTGGAGGTAGATGGATTAAATGTAGCCTTCACTGGTGTAGTTGCTAGTGTTGTTGGGTGTAATATGTCTAAGCATAATTATCTAAGCTAGATTCTGTTTTTATGTTGCTTCTGGATGATCTCAAGTATCTCTACTAGTTTTTTGTTTCAAGGTACACTAATAACAATTTGTTTTCCATTCTAGCTATTGGTTTACTCTATGGTCTATCTGATATGCACTAGATGGTTAATTACGTGGTCTTTATTTTGCACCTTTTCTCTTGTGGATCTTCCTGCTCCTTTTTTTGTTTGGGATTGGTTGATCGAGGGATTTCTGAGGATCTTAGCTAGTACCTGTTGGTCTTCTTTGTGGTCTACTTGAGATGCACTAGCTGGTTGTTTTATGTGGTATTTCTTTCGAACCTTTTCTCCTGTGGATCTTCATGCTCCTATTTGGTTTGGGATTGGTTGATCATGGGATTTCCGAGGATATTTACTACTATGTAAGTGCATTCATTTTGGTTGGTGGAGTTAGAAACATATTTGAATTTTGAATTTGATCACAAAGGAGTCTCTTGGGGTCATTAATTCGTTTAGGGGGATATTTATTTTCCAAGTTGTTCATTAATTATATGAGGGATAATACATTAATGGTTTACATTGTCATTGAAGAACTTTGTCGATTGTGTGCTTGATGAGATTTTCTGAAGGATATTGGTCAACGATGATTCAACAATCTATTGTATTTGAAGGGGTGTCCTAGTGGATTAAGCTGGTGACGATCTACATCACGTGGGGTCTATAATTTATAAGTGACATTAATTTTCCTTGTTTACATATTTTATTGAGGTTTTTTCAGACACTACTACATGAGGTATTTTTTGGTAGTGTTATCTACTATGGTGAACATATAGGTAGGATTGCAGAGTGCCAGTGATGTTAGCTCTACAACTGAAATTTGCATCTATTTATTATGATGTCACTTGCTATCAGGAAATTGGGTCTGTGACATGCCATTACTCAATGCATTGGTACATAAAATGGTTGGGGAGTGGGTGTTACAAATTGCTCCATTATATTGATCATATATATCTTATATATTATTAATATTTATCTATTACTTAGGAAATGAACTATTTTTTATTTCATTTTTCAAAGAATATTTTCCCTCACTCATGAATGTATTAAAAATTTTAAGGGAGGCTGGTACATTTTCAATCCCCATAGGTTTACCTTTCTTTGTCTTCAAATGGAGCACAATAATAACTAAAAACAAAAATACCAACTAGTAACCCTAAAATAATTAATAATATTTTGTATTGAGAGCTCTATGAACTCTTTTACAAGAGCATTTACCAATTGAATTAATCCTTATTTCCTCTAGCTCTTAACTAAACCTTTGACATTTTATTATTAAAAACATTGAAATAAAAAGCATGTATAATTAGTGGATGAAATATTCCAATTTATCAAATAAGTTAACAATCACAATATCAATTAGTTAATAAGGGGGAATTTTAACAATGACACGAGGAAAAATATTATTGAAGTAGCTTAGTTCTATGGTGTGCGTGGAAATTGTTTTATACCTCAATGCATTTTTTTTTTCCATTTTTTCCAATAGGTTCCTTTCTTGAGAAACATATCAAACACTAAGTTTTACTAATGACTTATAAATATTTAAATCTTCATAGTGGAATGATATTTGTTCATATTGGAATTGCAATCCACTAGTTCTACCTATTAGGATTAGTAAAGACACTTCAATAAATCTAATATATCAATTCGAATTACACAAGTGACACCATATAAAGAGAAAAAATTAAATTGAGGTTGGCTATTATCATATTCGCATTGAAATTATACATTTATTTTTTGGTTAAGTTGGGCTAGTCTAGAGAAAGAAATCTACTTTCATTACGAAAAAGGGCAAACTAGAAGTATTTTTTTTTGCAAGTAAATTCCAAATACATTATCATGTTAGTTTAGTGGTTTTCATTTATTAATATGAGTATGCAATTGAGTAATGGAAATAGAATCCAAATGAGAGACCATGAAATTAACAAACCTTGGATTTGGTTTGAGACTTTGCCTTCTACCCTCATTTTCTTAGGAGTTTCTCCTATGATATGATGAAACATGCATCCCAACATAGACTAAACTAAATTAACACCCAATTTTGTAATAGTGTAGATATTAAATCTTGTACCAAATGGAAGTAGTCCATAGTCATGGGCATCCATATCGACATTTTCTTCAATAAATATTTTAGGCCTGAAGGTAAATGGGCTCTTCCATATAGTTAGGTCTTTAAAAATGACCTACGTATTTACATGTATAATAGATCCTTTACATATATATTATGGCAACCAATTGTCAATATTTTATGTTTTTCTATGCAAAATCATTAAAGAAGTTGGTGAACACGCAAGTGGAATTTTTTGTGATATATTACATGAACTATGAAAATGACCTTTCTTGTGATATATTGCATGAACTATAGATAATGAAAATCAATGTCACTCATCACTTTATCTAGTTTGTCTTGTGCTTAAAATATAAACTTACCATTCCATAAGTGAAAATATAAATAAAATCCTGATAGAAAAATCATTAATGAAAATGATCCCAAATAATAAGCACACCACCATTTGTCAAAAATATCTTCACCAAACATAATCTCTCAATATTACATATATTTTATTTATTGATGATTATGGATTTGATGTCACCCTAAACTTTAATGATAAAAGTAAGAAAGAAAAACATCCTCCTAACCATATTTTCACTTCATATACATAAATCCTAATATTAAATATGCATTAACCTTTATCATAGTAATAAATATAAAAAATAATATTAAATATGCATTAACCTTTTTCATAGTAATAAATATAAAAAATGCATCATGAAAAAATCTAATTCGTTGCGACTCTAACCACCTTTATATATTTTGCATGAAATAAATTTGTTTTGTTTAAAACTATTTTTCAAGTGGTTTACATGTATTTTCTTATAGTTGTTCAATAATTTGTGCAATACACTCAAGTTTGCATATCCCTTTGGAAAAATTATACTCACTTAATAGGTCTAACGAGAGCCCCAAAATTGGTTGCTACTCGCTCAGTTGACTCTGCAGGAGCCCGAAAACTGGTTGCGGGGGGAAATTGGAGAGAGATATTTCCATAAGCCACACGTGGAGGTTTCCATAAGCCATTTTCTGGCGAAAGCCCATAATCAAAAGGGGAAAATGGAGAGCATCGTGGAGATTGCCATGCCGGGAGCCCTTTGCGTCCCCGAAACTGGTTGCTACTCGCTCAATTGACCCGGCGGGAGCCCGAAAACTAGTTGCAGGGGAGAACTAGAGAGTGATATTTCTATAATCCACACATGGAGGTTTCCATAAGCCATTGTCTGGCGAAAGCCCATAATCAAAGGGGGGAACTCGAGAGCATCGTGGAGATTGCCATGGTGGGAGCCCTTCGCCATAATCAAAGCGGGAAACTGGAGCATTATGGAGATTGCCATGGCAGGAGCCCATAACCAAAGGGAAAAACTAGATAGTAGCGTCGAGATTGCAATAAGCCACAATAATTGTTTTCCGGCGAGAGCCCATAAGAAAAGGGGAAAAACTGGAGAGTAGGGTGGAGATTGCCATAAGCCACAATAAATTTTGTCCCGAGTAGCATGGAGATTTCCAGGAGCCACAGTAATTGTTTTCCCTCGTCATCTTCACATAGCTAGTGCAACAGCAGGATTTTCTCTCATTTTATCCCAGCATCCATGATGTGCAGAGTCTGGAACAAATTTCTCACGCAAAAAAATCCAAAGCTTATGTCCCGCGCTCTCCTCCTTTCTCTCATTTCTCGCTTTTAAAACACGTCAAACACTTAAATATTTCTAAATGTATGAATTAGTTGTAGGACCGAGATCTCCAGTGCCTCCAAATCCCTTAGAAACCTAATTAAGGAACCCTGACCAACCATAGGAATAAATTCAAATCTAAGGTTTGTAGGGTTTGTGAATAAATGTACTTTGTTGGAGGATGTTGCCACTTCCATACCCAATTTGTAGGATTTAGGTATTAAGGCCTTAAATAGGGTTTGTAAAAGCTTAGCCCAATTTATAGCGGGAAAATCCTTAATTTTTCCTACTGGTTCTCCTTCTCAATACTTGACTACACTCTGTAGTCTTGTACGCACTCTATAGTCTTGTACGCAACTCCTCAATAGTTTTCCACATGCGATATATTCAAAGTCTACAATCCTCTACTGCGCCAGAGGCTCTCTAATTTCAGGATATTTTCCAACTGCTCTAGAGGCTCTCTAATTTCAGGATATTTTTCAACTCCGTTATCTTCAATTGGTTTAGCAAGTTCCCTATCAGCTTCAGGTGTTGTGAAAATTGACGATAGTTCTTTTTATGCATCCACGCAATGCTGCCACTTTGACGATCAAAGTGATCAGTTTCATGGCATCAAGTTCCATCAACTGTGCCACGTTTCCGAGCTCCCCCACATTCTACGATTGCCAAATCAAGAAAATATTTGGTTGAAGTCATTGTTAGTGAATGATCTCATTGTTGGCTATTTTAAGCTAATTTTTTACTTGTTTTATTATTATTTTCCTTTTAAATATTTAGTTTTTCTTGTAATTAATTTCCATAGAGCTGGTTATATTATATAAATTTCTCCGAAGTCAGTCTTACGGAATTCTCTCACAGGTGGTTATGGTAAATTACAATTGTTTTTTCTTTTTTCTAAAGATTACTCATCAATATATCTTTTTAAGCTTATTTTTTATTATATCTATCAACTCTACTGCATCTCAAAGAGCCCTTCTTAACTGAGCATTCTGTTAATAAACTGAGATCATTAGTTCTTCGCAGAAAGGTATGCGAAATTGTTTTCACGAATTTAATCTTAACCTTCTTTCCATTTCAGTCTCTTTGTTAGTGGGCGGATCTATTCACCTAAGAATGTGTACTCAATTTAACTAAATTATTACATTAGTGTTGTTGTAAACCTTTGGGATTTAAGAAAGATTCCTTTTTCCATTTGATTGAAGCAATCTTATCTATATTGCAATTTATTTATAATTTTTCCCCTTTTAGTATTTAATGATTAGTGTAGACTCAACACTCTTATTGTGCGAAGATGCTCTGTAGTCACTTAGGAACTCCATTTTCTCTAGTTTTGCAGCTTTGCATGTGACGTAAATTATTATAATTAAATGGGCTTATTGTTATGTTAATACATATCAATACTTTTGCCTCGATCATTTGAAGGGAGATGATACGCGTGTAGACTTCCTTTGCCCAGTTTTCTTTGTGGATTTTGACATAGCATCCCTTTGTTGCCATCTTGAAGAGGAACACAACTATGAAACTACAATTGCGGTATGCAGTCGTTTCCTTGTATTTTACTTCTTTATAGGTGCCATTCTTTATCTTGCAAGTTAGTATAAAAGGACTAAAACACCAATTGTGAGACCACCGACATAGTTAGCTTTCTATCTCTTAGACATTGACTCTAGTGTGTTTCTTTTCCTTCATATTTTTTTATGATAAATTCAAGCAGCGTATGGAAGTTGTCTTTATGTGAGAGAATTATGATCCTCCATTCAAATCAGGAATTAGAATTTATAATTTACCTTCTTTTTCTCATTTTGGAGTGGTGAATGCAATGATGGTTAAATTATATGATTATTATATGAAGTAGATACATAATTCTTCCTTTCTTTTGAGCCCTATTTGGATTCAGCCTTCAGGTGCATCTTTTTTTGGAAATTCTTCCAGAAACAGGCCCAAAGACTCTATTGCGTTACATGTATTTCCTTCAACTTAGAGCCCAGGTTTTATGGGTGGTTGTTCGGTTAAATTCACCGAGGACTTGCACCTGGTATCATTCCTTTTTAACATGCCATTTGGGAAGGGCGTACCATAGCGAGAATGGAATTTTGGTGAATGGCTTGACTCTCCTTAATTCATTACCGATGAATTCATTACACATATTTGTTGTGTATTTTGTGTTCTTTGAACATAGGGTTTTAATTTTATGCAGTAGGGATATGGCATCAACATGACGATGGCATCAAACAAACCAGGGTAGATACTTTTGAAATGGCTTCGACCTTCAATGGATATCTCAGAATCCAAAAAACCACTTCAGCACAGTCAAGATCAAGTTCGAAAACTTGTTGGCCGCCTTCATGAGGGTTAAGGTGCCCACCATTTCTGCGATTTGTGGGCATGCCGTGGCAGGAGGTCTCGGTCTTGCCCCATCCCTGCAGGGATCCCATGCCACTCTTGCTTTTGCCTTTCGTTCGATTGTGTTCTCTGGAGCTTCGGGGATGTGATCTCCTGACCTCCATAGTGTGAGGATTTCTAGAGCTCAAGAACACTCTGGAGAAAATAGACTGCCACAACTCCATGGTAAAAATTCATTCCACTTTAGATTTAGACCTAATTTAATCAGCCAGCCTTGAATTCTAATTTTCCTGGATAAGTGTTGCATGGTATAAACCCTGCTTTGAGTGACTATTCCATCAAAATTTCATAGGACTTGCACCTGATCCAATATTTTTTTAATACATCTCATCCCTTTTAATACTTGCCACTTAGGTTGGGCATGTAGACCACTGCATTAATGGAACCATTACCTATCTTCATCCTTTTCAATGCTTCCCTTCCATTTTAATACTCGCCATTTAGGTTGGATAGGAAGACAACAGTGATAATAAAACCATTCCATCCAACCTCATCCTTTTTAGTATATCCCTTCCATTATAATGAGGACGAGACTATGGTGGATGGCCTAACATTCCATCAACATCACCAATGAGTCAAGACCCTGTTCACCTTCATCGAACTAGAATTATGCATTGCTTAATTTTTGAATCTCGTTGGTGCTTGATTCGTAGAATCAAATTGAAGCTTATCTTATCCTACATTAATGTTTGTTGTCTTCTTTTCTCACTGTCATTCATTTTGGTTGGAGCAGGTCGTAGCTTGGATCACCAAGATTATTCTTAGAAATAATGCTTTGACAACATTGCACGGGATTGAAAATATAGCCACACTTGAAGGCCTAGATATCTCATTTCATATAATCTCCAATTTTGCTGAGATCGAGTTTTTGTCTAGTCTACCTGTTCTTGAAAGTGTCTAGCTGGAAGGAAATCTGATAATTCGTGCTTGATTATATTGGGAACAAGTTTTCAACTTCTTTTCCAATCTAGATAAAGTAATTCAAGAAATCCATTTTCTTTAATTTCACCTCTTTATGTACTTCATTATCATGTTTTGGAAAATATCTTCTCTTTATCCATCTCATTACAACCTTTAGTGGCAGAGAAGGGATACCCATTTTTACTCACATTTATGATCTCTTACTCTTATATATTCCAAAAACCACATCATTCTTGCCTATTTTATTTAATTCAAGGTTTTAATTGTTTAAAATTTAAACTTTAAAATAGTCTTCTATCCTAATAACAGTCTTTATTTCCTAATAACTCAAATTGGAAAACCATTTCAACTTTTCCTTCATAATCTTCTGCCATTTGTGGGAATAAATTGAAGGGATATTCAAGTTTGTGTCATGCATCAACTGATTACACCGAGATTATTTGAGAGGTATAACTTGCCATTTGGTTACTACCCTAGTTGAAATTCGATGATAAAGTGATCCGTGGGAGGGAGGTCTAGACCGTAAAAGTCATTACAGCAAGAATACAGATGCAACCACCTGGCTATGGTTTCTATTCTCCTACAAAAGGTAAAATTCATTCAGATGTCAACAGTGAGCTGGGAAAATTTAGCAAGCAACACGAAGCCAATAGCTTTGGTGATTTCCAATCGAAGGCAGAGGTAAATCATGAAAAATGCACGTTTCATGTTAATCATTATGGAATGTCTGCTCTAGTGATTTCCAATTGAAGACAAAGGTAAGTCATGCAAAATGCACATTTCATGTTAATCATTATGGAATGTCTGCTCCATGTCAATGTTTATGAGTCCATGTCACAGCAATGTAAATTTCTGTCTTTTGATTACCATATGTTGTATACTACTGCTTTCATTGCTCATTCTTTTTTTTAAATTTATCCTTTCATATACAAACTTTCTAATTTGAGAAAAATATTCAGCATATCCTTTGGAACTTGAATGATTTTTTATTAAAAAAAATATTTATTTCCATGTTCAGAAAACATGTTAACATTTTTTTTTTCTGTGCCTGTTGTTGCTTTCATTTTTCTTTTTCTTGTCATTCTGGTGATTATTTCACTCTTTAAATTTTATCTCTTGTAGAAAAGGATAGCTCGACTTGCCTCAATTGAGAATCCAGATCATAATAGATATTTTATTTCTGAAGGTGTTGAACAACATGGTTCTAGTTCACTTGTGCATGAAAGTGAAAGCCAGAGAAAGGATGAAAAAGATATTGGTGAAAATTATAGGGCATGTGCCTTGTATTTATTTCACAGAATAGAACTTCTCAAGGAAGAGGATTCAAGTGCATGGTTCCAAAAAGTGAGTGACTTGTTGTACCTGACTAATGTGGATAAAGAGGACTATGTTCAAGGTACTACTTTCAATTCTAGGAGACAGCCTCATAGGAGAAGGCGACGACAAAATAGAGTGGATAATAATAGTTCTAAAGTAAAATTGGAGGACAAGGAAGGATCAATGGGTCACCATGATAGAGATACTCCAGAATCAGAACTGCAACATATGAGAGATGATGAGGGAAATGCTGGTAAAATTGTGGATGAAGTACAAGAGAATGGCTTACTTAGAAACTTTTCTCTAAAGGGGAAAACAATATCCAATTCCTTTGTAAATCATGCCACTTCACTGAAGCCTTGGCTTAATTCAGGAATTAGAGAAGTTAATAGCTCCAAGGAGCAATTGAAGGTTCTAATCTCTAATACATCTAGAAAGTTACCTGGAGAAGGCATGGCTTATTTGTGTCTACCTGGTACTGTGGAAAATGAAGAAATGTGCTCAGGTGAAAATTTTGGTTCACTAAAGACTATTGAGGAGATAATTGAATCTCATTCCTCTTCAATCTGTCTTTCTTCTCCTCCCCACTATCAGGAAGAAAGAGGTTTATAGTCAACTCAGGTTCGGTTATACTTTTATGTGCTAGGGCTATGGCATCAACATGACGATGGAAGCAAACAAAACAGGAAAAATACTTTTGAAACGGCCTCAGCCTTCAATGGATATCTCAGAATCCAAAAAAACAACTTCAGCACAATCAAGATCAAGTTCGGCTCCCCCTTTCGGTGTTCCCTTGCACCCCTGGTGTAATTGCTAGTTATATTATTAGTAGCAACCGACAAGGCAACACTGCGACATGACAAAGCCTATGTTGACATTACAAACTCGAACATACAGAGTGTTAAACAGAGACAGATAGATGATTTTGTGTTATATTATGTGTATGAAGGGCACTAAGTAAAAATGATCGAGGTTATTCAGTGAAGATAGCAGAAGAGGTGTAACCACTATGCCTAGCTGGAATAATTTCCTTTTTTGTGTAGTCATTAGTAGCAATTTCAGATGTTAGTTATTGAAGGTATATGAAGCATATACTTTTTATATATTTGAAAGTAGGTTATGAGAACTAGGGATTTTCTTTAAGCAATTGGTCATTTTGAAGGAGTTAAAAATAAATTAATAAATAATATGAAGTGAAAATAAATAATGTGGAGTAGGAACATGTTTAAACAAGTCATTGAAGCAGTAATAGTAGAGAAAGAAAAGAAATGAAATGCCACTTCCTTAGAGAACTACAAAAAGATACTCAGGAATTCTTGTCATGAAGAGAAAAAATAATGTCTCCTACAACATTTGATTTTTTAACCTTGAAGAAGGAAAATGACTCCCATACCAAACAAGAAGATGGGGATAAACAGTTGACTATCAAAGAGGTGTAGAAGAAGGCTAGTAATAGTAATAGTTGGTATCTAGATTACCAGAAATCAACTCCAGAAAGAGCTGATATGGAGTGTTCTATCATATCTGAAGGGAGAGCCTGGAGATGATAAAGCAGTGGATAGAAGAGAAAAGCTAGAGAATAGCATTGGAATCAGACATAGACAGATGCTCAAGAAGCAGAGACGGTGGTACAGTCAGACAGAAGGACCATATTCAAGCTAACAGGAAATCTCACCCTTGAGGTTAAGCAAACCTTGGCAAGGTCTCAACTTCATTTATCCAATACAAACATGAAACATCAGGAAGGAGTCCCCAAAGCCCCCAAATAGGTCATAGAAGCTATTACAATAGAGCCTACAATGAGACAGAGATAGCCTCTGAGAACTAAAAAATCCAATCTGGAAATTTAATAATGAGGAGAAAAAATTCAGCAATAGTGTCTTTTATAGCAACCAACTTTGCAAGCTTGGACATGGAGATTGCCTCCATTAGTATACAAGAAAATAAGCCAAAGTAGCTGACTGCCAATGCCAATCGAAATGAAGGGCAGAAATAGTAACACCCCAAGCCAGCTTAACAACAAGCAACAAAAAATGAAATGACATTGATCAAGGTTTACTTTTTGTTTGGAGATAACCAGGGCCAAAAGGCACACGATAAATATTTAGTAAAGTGTTTTGTTATGTTTAAGAAAAGTTTCAAGTAGAAAATTTTGTATGCAAAGAAAACGAGGGGTAAAATATTCTCAATGACTATCTACATAGAATAGCTACCCCCTACAGACTCCCTGACAACCTGGCACTGGGGTAGTTTTGTAAATCTATGGTAATTATAATGTCAATATAATGAAAACATTTTTCCACCAAAAAAAACAAACCAGCAGGACACAGTACAAACTTGACATGACTAATTAATTCTATGAGAGGATATTTTATGCCACCTGGGTTAACATGCCCAAAGAACATTGCCCTTTTTTATGTGAATAGAAAACTTCTCCCCATCCAAAAATACCATTGCTAAGTTTAGCTCTCGTTAATTCTGATGATGAATGAGGGGCTGACTAATACATGCTTGTCCTTATAATTTCAATCTATCATTAAGGATACATGATATTTTTTATCTCTGCCACCGAAAGGTAGCTCTAAAGCATATGGTTTGTGCACAATATAGTGACACATGGGTCAAATCTTGAAGGCGATTAGGTGCATCTTGGAAGTTGGATGATTACAGTTTCCAAAAGAACGAAATTCCAGCTCAAACATAAGGTTTGTTGGGGTTCTATTATTTTAAAATCAATATCAACATTTGACTTATTTCAGAAGCCAATGGAGGGTCCAAACAAACTTATGATGTACGGTGTGCAAGAGAAGAGATCTAAGATATAAAGGAGGTCTGGTCATAGACAATCTTAAGATGTCCACAATTTTGTACATCTCCAGGACCATTTCTTTCAAATATGCTACTGCAGGGCTTCAAGATTACCGTATAGCATTATTATCACTATGATGTGTCTGAGTGTAACTATTGTTTCACCCTATTAATTTTTCATGGTCAATATGCCACAAGATGGAGTTCTGAACTATTTTTATAGCATGTCTTCAATTTAAAAAATATATAAGTTACTATTTGTGAACCAACTATATATGGTGGGTTGTGGATGCATGTTTAAAAGCCTACACATATATACTCCATTTTATGGCATCTGCATTGTTTAGATGCACTAAACTCTTATACATAATTTAACCATTGTGATTGCGGAAACTGTTAATAAGCATTATACATGATTAATTGTGTAAGCATAAAGTTTGTTCCAAGTGCCTCCCATATTAACAATTTCTATACGAAACTTTTTTGTATTTGTAAGACACTGAAGTACTCGTAATCATTTTTTGACATTTTCTTTGGTTGTATTGAAAATTGTTGAAATACAACTGGCTAAATGGAAGGCAGTCTCATCTCATTCTTGTTGTTTTATTGGATATGTTGTGCTTTTCTTTGATTGGTTCTGATTTTGCTATATAGTTGCTGAGTTGATATTAATTTTTTAAATTTAAAATGCGTGGGCTTCCTCAGATGTTAAAGTGGAAAAGGTAAGAAATGTACTTGAGAAACCAGCAGATGAATCTGAGGAAGAATTTAAGGAATCCCTTGATGATTTCAAGGAACAGGCTTCTAGAATGCAGGCATTTTCAAAATATTGTCTATGCTGAAAAAGAAAAGACAGTGTTAAAGGATACGACAGAGAAGTTGAAACTACAGTCAAAATATGAGAGTAGTTTTAACTTCATCTACGGAGGAAATCTGTGTAAAGGGAAAAGAAAATTTTTCAATTTGGGTTGAAAATGTTCCTGAGACTATGAAGGATGTAGCTGAAACTGCTTTTGGTGTTCAACCAGATGATCTTAAAAACCAGTCTAAATTTCATGACTTTTTCCTTGGTATTCCATATGGTAAGAGTGCTAATTTTTTCTCTATTATGGTGTTTATGTTTATGATATTCATTTTCCAGTTAGCACTCCAGTTTTTCCATGGTAGATATGATATTGAAATGAGAATGCAACAAATATTACACAGCAATAATACTTGGAAGTATCATTCTGATCAAGAAAACTATGAGAGCTCTTTTTTGTTGCTATAAAATCAGTTGTTGCAACTGTTCACGTGATGCAGGTGCACTTCTTTTTGTTGGGGGTTTTCTTTCATTTCTCATAACTAGAAGCATTCATGTTGTTTGTTTTGGGGTCATCCTAAGTGGGATACACCTAGTTGTGAGCATTTCAAGCCTTAAGGCCTGGAAGAAGGGTGATTCATCCATTCCCCTTGTGAAAGGATAAGTTCTTTAGAGACCTCTCTAATAACAACCTTATTTTTTCCATTTGTTTTAAGCTTGATAGTAACAAAATTTTGACTGTTTATATCATGGCCAATAGAATGCTAGATTTGAAAATGGACATATAAGCTAGTTAATATGTTAGTGACAAGTGACTATATTAATATTATTATATTGAGGCTAGGGTTTAGGTAGTTAAATCCATTTTTGAAATGATTTGTATTGGAAAAAAATTACCAAGGGTCCAGGTATTGGTACATAGGAGAATTGCTGAAAATATTGGAAAATCGACAAAATGTGGCAAGCATTAAAAATTAGAAGACATTTATTTTTCTCAAAACTGAAAGAGGATTAATGTCATTATCATCTCTCTTCAATTTTATATTCTAGAGATAAGTAATTTTAAGACTGATATGAAATGTTGAACCTTTATTTGGTGATGAAGAAACCTTTACTCTGCCTTTTAAGCAGCTGTTGATTATGAAGCCCTACTGTAGGATGAAGAGAAACTCTTCCTAAGACTAATCCTGCTGTAAGAGGTTCATACTTGATGAAGTAATAATTTTGATAACAAATGATGGCTTTCTTTACTGTTGGAATTCTCTTATATCATAAGAATTCAACGACTGTTTTGAAGAGAATGCCACTGAGTATAGATTTAAATTCTACTTCTCATACTTAATAAAACATCTTTAGGAGACATGGCAGCTCCATCAATCTAGAGGGAGGCTTGGCTGGGACTTCAAGTAAGCGAATAAGCTACCAATAGTAGGTCCAATTCCAGGCATTGAAATTTACTCAAGATATGTTCATAATAATTAAGAAAACATACCTCTAAAATTTGCATTGTCAATTTATAAAGAACAACGATTTTCATATTATTGACTCATTACTATACGAAAAATAGCATCTGCAAATTTGGTTCAAAATGCAAGTTCCACCGTCCAAAAAATATGTTGGAAACCTTAAAATCAGAGGATAATGTTAATGGAAGTGAGGTACTCAAGTCAGTCTATGTTTTCATCCATTATTTTTTGTCTTCCATTTAATATGATATGTAATCAGTCCTTAAATTTATATGCTCTTGCCTTTGCAGCTCAAACTTGTTGTTGTTTCACTACCAGAGAGGCCTGGGAACCTGAGTGCGTTGTAACATACTTAGTAATGAGTTTTTTGTTTTCATGTTCTACAGTTGTTTCTAATCGGATTATATTTTTTCTTTTGGAACTATTGGTTTACTGAATTTCTTGTTGTAGATCTTAGTTTTTTTCAAGAGAGGTATTTGCAAGTATATGGTGCCGAGTGTAAGTTTGATCTTCTAAAGCACAAAGGGGAATCTTTAAAAATATCAGAGCAAAAAGGGGATGGGGATGCTGCTATATCTGTAGGAAGATAGGAACAAGGGGTTTTTGGAGTTGTAAATGGAAAAACAATGGTCACACCTATAAAGCTTGCTATCATGCACAATTCCAAGGGCTTACCAATTAAACCTATAAGTATTTGTTTGGATTTATCTATTGCTTAATGTCTGGATAAAGGAGTCTGTCATCATTAATTGCAAATTAATTTTTTGTTATTTCAAAATCACTTTGAGTTACTATGTTATATGGTTATTAGTGCTGTCTAGATCCCTCCAATGATGGAAACCTAGGTTGGACTTGTCTTACATGTTCTGCTTGACGTAATTCATTGGAATCTGGTTAGCTTCATTGCCTTTTGTGTCTATACTTGTGGTTTTGTATTGAGATTGTTTGGGCTTGCTGTCGGTGTTTTTCGCCTCTAAGAATGCTTTGGTTTTGCTTTGCTCTAATTTTGTGTTGAACATTTTTTAAAAATCAATGCCTATTATACAATTTCAAGGACTGTCATAATTCCTCACATAATTATTTAAAGGGTGCTATCTCATTGGAAGAGCACCTGCCATGTAGGAGGTTGGTGGTTCGATTCCACTGTACCCTAACATGAATTATTCAATGATATTGTAGATTTTTTTAATTAAATATTTTTGTATTGATTTATTTTAATGGTGAGATATTTTTCTGGATTCATTGTTTTATATAGATAAGATTAAAGATATTGTCTCCATAAAGACAATATGTCTTTAATTCCAACTATTGTCTTTGGAGAGACAAAAATGAAAATGAAAATGTCTCTCGAGAGACAAAAATGCTTTTGTTATATATTGTCTTTATAAAGGCAATATTTTAAGACAATTTAATTTTAAGACGATTTAATTTGAGACACCCGATGCAATACAGAAGTTTTCTTTTGTCTCAAATTAAGACAATTTACCCAAAAATTGTCTTAAATATTGTTTTAAAACCCCCTTTATGTTGTAGTATGATGCAGCTGACTCGCTGAATCTTCCATTGTATGAGCTGTATAAGCTCCTTGATAAACATCAGTAAAATCAGTGGCATTTGAATGGGAGTGACTAGCGCTCCATGCAGTTATGCTAGAGGATGTTGTGAATGACAGAATCATCGATCATTGTCTCATTCTCATTTTCATTAACGATTATGTGGCCAGCATTAAGAATGTTAGTTTTCGATGAGTCCCCCCTATCCACAAGAGGGCGAGCATAAATTGAGTAATTAATCGGATTAGGTTATAAATTACTGCTAAATGGTAATATAAATTGTATTAAGATATTTAAATTTATAGCAACGAATATTAACTTAGGTTAATTTATTTTAGTGTAATATGAGATATTAGAAACAATATTATGAGGGGCAGAAAATTAATATTCTTAATATGCCATAGTTATGGTATTGATGATTTTTAGTATCAGGTGAGTAATGAGATTTAAGGTTGAAATTTTATAATTAAAAAAAATAATCTGGGTTTCTTTTTATATTTTCACACAAGTAATATTATTTAAATTAAATTTATAATTTACCAATATAAATATAATTAATATTTTAGTTTCTATTGTTAACTCAATTGGTTAAGTCTATTTGGTTAAAGTGTTTTTTTTTCTACCAAGCATATTTGGAAAAAATGACAGTTTACTCTTCATTTCTTTTAGTTTACTATCTTAAATTACATACGTATGCCATCTCTCGACCTTAATCACTCCTTAGTATTACGACTACGATGAATTTATCCTCTGCTAATATTACCTCATCACAATCTTACTACAATGATTTTATGCCCTGCTAATAATCACAACTATGTAAGAGAACCTAAATTTCTATCTCCATATTGCATTTCACGCTTTACATATGTATAAAAAGGACACAGCAGCGGAAATGCGCCTAGATTGGGGATTGAAATGCTACGCTGAATCACATAAAGTTGAACAGAGCTGAGCGAAATTGGAATTAAAGAGCGAGAGGGTATGTAAGGAAGTACCAGCTTGCTTGGCCACATAGCTCCAGGAGCAACCGTCAATGTCGTTCCTCATCAAATAATTGTTGAGTTTCTCGTCCTCCTCAGGTGACCATAGACCTTTCCTAAACTTTGGCCCTTTTGTGCAACTCATTTTCACCTTCGCCTACCAAATCGCTCTTCTCTGCGGATCCTAATGGTGCTCTCTCACACCACTGCAGGCTGCAAGGGCTCACCTGAGCTTCGGAACCGTCTCGTCACATATATTTAAACCTATGTTGCATCAGAACCGCTCCCGAGAGGTGGGAAACTCGTTCCAGAGGTTCCTGCGCTCCCAGGAGCTTTGGAAAGGTGTGGGAGCTTATATTTTCAGTGGGAGCTACGACTAGAGATGCGGCATGTTCCGGGAGCCTTGAAAAATATTTTTATTGATATTACGACATTCCCAGCAAATTTTCCTCCAAAAAAACCTTCAGTTCCAAAATTCATGCGCCAAAAGAATCTATTTCCCGCCAAACTCACTCTCAATATTGCATAAATGTTGTTTGTCAGCCTCATTTTCACTCCATCACTGTGGTTGTTAAATTTGTTGTTGTTAGAGAGAGCACAATTGTTTTCTTGTAGCCTGGTATTCATTTTCAAACTGTGGCGGAGGGAGTGGTTCTCTACGTCGGTAACCTCGACAATTTCTTGAAGATCACTTCCAAATACCATGCTTTTTTTGGACATTTAAATGGCCACAGTAAATTCTAAGTACACAACTTTATGCATGTTATTTTACAGGCACTGCTAGTTTTCAATGGTTATTGTTATTTGCATGCCTACAATAATCCCGAACTTTGAAGCAATGGTGACAGTGTAACTTAGGTTTTAAATTTAATGGAATATTTTAAATGGATTCTTTTAATGGTTATCTTTGTTTTCAGAGCCCGGAGAAATTAACTATCCCTGCATAATTATGCCTTCAATCAATAATTTTAAATTAATTTGTAAATTTGCAAGGATTTCAGCATGAATTTTTCATTTTGAATATGAGTTCCAGAGAAGTTTTTAAATTCAAGTAGTGGACTTTTAAAAATTATGTCTGTAAAGTTCTATGTTTCTATTACAACTATGTGGTAAGTTACGTATGACAGTATGGACTCCCTTGAGTAATCCAGGAGAAATTTGATGTTTCTTTCACAAGAAAAAATGTGTGTACAATGTCTTTTGCTTATGTGAATATTTTTTGTACATCCAGTTCCATGTTAATGATCGTTGTTTTCAATAGATTGTCGTTAGTTTGGATATACATCAGTACAAATAGATAAGGTTATGGATTTAGGCACCCTTTAATTCGTTTTCATGACATTTTGTATTTATGATTTCAGTAAAACAAGTTTATGCAATAAATTCATTGTCATAATTGCAAAAAGAACTAACTTCTTCTGTTTTTTCCAATTAGAAAACGTTTACAACTGTTATGGGAGGTTCAATTAAAAAAAAATGTCAATATATTTCTACTGCATACCACATAATAAAAAATATATAAAACGTTCCCATAAATGATACATTATAAATAATGATCTTATTTCTACTACATTGTTTTCTTTTTATTATACATAATGATCCCACAAGGGTTAGTATATGATTATTCACATCATGCATAAACAAAAATTTCAACCCCTTCGCCATTCAAATTGGCCATTTTCGGCCCAATCACAAATTTTCATGTATGTGGAGAGTAAAACATATTCATATCTTACGTTAACACCATCTCAACCTCTAATACATTGTATACACATAAATAATTTTTAGAATCCTTACATTAGGCACCATATGTGAGGTAACCTCCACTGCATTCCAAAAATCATTTGATATAAATGCATGCACTCACATGAAGAAATGTAAATGTCTTTAATATAAATTTTCCACAGCAATCATTTAAACATTCGAATAATTAGCAACATTGTTGTTTGGCCTTGGTGCTGGCGATTTCAACAGAAAATTCAATGAATGATTAACATACATAACAAGTAAACTAATTTTTCAAAACTTCATATAAGTTAATAGTGATCTCATGTCATTAGTTTGGAACTCGCACTGATTCAAATCAATATTTGGGTTATATATTTAGTATTCTCTACTTATAAGTTTTCACAATTACACTAATTGTCGGAAGTAAATAAACAAGTTGAATAGAAATGATAATTGTACCTGCTGAAGTGGGGAGGGGAGAGAATATATTAGATTCTAATCCCTCTATTGACCAAAATTTATATAAGGTCTTACTGTGTCATTCTAGAAACAACAGTTACTTATTTTCAGAAAACTCTCTAATCTTTACAAGTATATTGCCTTTAGTTTGAGATAAGAATTAATTAGCTATTGGAAATGTTTAAGTCTGTTTGGAAGCCAAAATTAAGTGTTTGTTTATATTTACCTACAATTTAAAACAAAAATTTTCTAATAAATCATTTTTACTTTCCTCAGTGTTAAATTCATTACTTAGTTGTTTTTTTAATATATATATATATATATATAAAATTTTACAACGTGTTACAAAAATGTTATTATATAGATTATTGAAAAGTGTGTTGTTAAGTACATTTGCATTTGCATTTTTGTATACAAGTACATGTTATTATTTAATTTTTTATCCTACATTTTGTTTATAATTTGTTATTTTTGGTCTTATTAATCAAGTAAATCATGGAGAGTGGTAGTTCAATACCATTTAGTGGATATGAAAATTCTTCTCTTCCTCCAATTCCAGTAGTCAACTCCAACAAAGCACAAACCTCAAGAAACCCTTGTTAAAATATGTGACAAAAATTACTAAAAATAAGAAAAACAATACTGGTGGTTGTGAAGAATGGATCTTCACATTGTGTAACCATGTGTTTAAAGGAAGCTACACTAGAGTGTGGCATCATATTCTATCCCTATCTAGAGATGGGGTAAAGGGTTGTACATGTACTATTGAGAAAAGGATGGAGTTGACAAATCTTCATATGGATTCTCTAGGATCCAATATAATGAACTTGGACACTGATTGTAATTTTGAAGTGCCCATATATCCTTCTTATGATATGGAAGATTCGGTTAATCAAAATGCATCAAAACAATTTGAGTCTATGGCGGGGTCTACTTCTGGGAGGAATAAGAGGCCTGCTCGTTTTTCTCAGGAACAAATTTCTAAAATATATAATGTATTACACAGGCATGAATTTGATGAAGCTACTGCTGATTTTTTTATGGAAAATTGAATTTCATTTAATGCTACCCATTCTCCACATTATAAATAAATGATGCGAAAAATCATAGTTGTTGGCCCAGGATACGCACCTCCAAATTACAACAAAATGAGGACATCATTTTTAGATAAAGGGATGACAAGAATTCATGGGCTTATGGTCACCCTTATACAATCTTAGATTTATTAAGGATTTTCAATAGTCACGGATGGTTGGACACACATTCAACAAAGGCCATTATTGAATATTATTATTACATGTCTAGTTGGGTCCTATTTTTTAAAGTCAATTGATTTTAGTGGGAAACTGAAGTATGTTACCTTCATGTTTGAAGTATTGAAAGAAGCGATTGATGATTTTTTCCCTTCAAATGTAGTACTTGTAATCATAGATGTAGCCCTTGTTTGCAAAGCAGCGGGTTTCATGGTTCAAATTTGATATAGGCATGTATTTTGGACACTTCCTTGTGTACATGCCTTGAATAATGTCCTCAAAGATATTAGAAAACTATCTTGGGTTGTGAAACTAATTTTAGATGCAAGAGATGCAAAGATGTACATTTTCAACCACCATGCCTCATTATCAAAGTTTATGGTGTATTCAAGGAAGAGGTTTTTGAAACTTACAAACACAAGATATGCTACATGCTTCATTCTTCTTCAACGTATTGTTGAGGTGCATTCATCCTTACAAGTCACTGTTGTTTCACAAGATTTGACTGCATGGTCCGAATCTAAATTAGTGTAGGTAAAGAAGATAAGAGAGAACATTCGGAATGATGATTAGTGGTATGATTGTACATATGTTGTTTCTTTCATAGGTCCAATTATGGAGTTGATTAGGTATGCAGATTCTTATTCCCCAACCCTTGGAGAATTTTATGAATGTATTGATACCATGGTAGGCAAGAAAAGGCACATCATTCAAGATAGAAACCCCTCTTTCGAGTTATTGAATCAAATTCATAATACAATAGGGAATAGATGGATCAAACTCAGTACTTCTCTTCATATGGCTAATTATGCCCTTAATCCAAAGTGGCATATGGAGAGACCAAACATAGTTCTACCCATTGATGATGAAGAATTGAAACAAGGTTTTCTTAATACCATAGGAAAAATATATTCACCTAATGAAGAAAATGTAATGCAGGAAAAAATTATTGATTTTTCTACCTTAAACCCTCCCGCATTATCTCAATATGCAAGGGTGTACATCAAAATTTATGCACAAATGAATCTGATTTGATGGTGGAGAATGTATGGGGGGAATCCCAAGAGATTTGAAATCTTTCCTCATGCTTTCTATCTCAAGTTTCTAGTTCATCGACAACTAAAATGAATTCATCCATTTATAGTTTAATTCACTATGTTAAGAGGAATAGGCTTACCTCTAAGAGAGCATAGAAATTGATTTATATGCATAGTAGTCTTCGACTTCACTCAAGGAAGCTACCTAAGTATTTAGAGGGTCCGACAAAAATATTGGATGTTGATGCTAAGGATGCTTCTAAGATTGATGATGATGAGTATAATCCTTCACCGGATGCAGATTTAGTTGGCATACCATTGGGTAGCATTGTAGCTTATCTTGATATTGACGATGGTCATGATGAAATTGGAGTGCGTAGAAAGGCTTAAGGTTATATGGATAGCCTTTATGCCGAAGATTGCACTTTATGATCATATTAAAATTTAGTCTTTAATGTTATGTTTTGGCCTTTGAGCATTATTGGACTATGTATTACTTTACCACTTTGGGCATTTGCCATTTTTTTTACTATGTACTACATTGGTCATGCTAGCAATATGAATATTAATATGATGAGTTCTTTTATTTTCACTATGTTTCATATATTCAAAAATATCCCTTGAATCATTTACATTTTCAAATTTCAGTTTTGAATTTGATATTCATATAATGAATTGAAATTTTAAATTGATTTTAATATTTCAATAATTTTTGTTTGTAAGTTTGGTAGGACTACATCTTCTTCATGTCCAATATATCACCCGATTAGGGCGGGGAATTGAACATGTGACTTCACATCAAGGAGTGTCTTAACACAACACTCGATCACCATCTATCCAATACCTTGCGGACAATATTTGAATATTTTGATTCAATAATTGATTTTGATCATTATATAAATTATATAATTAATTTTTTTTTCAATTTTTTTAATTATATAATATTATTCTTCCCAATTGATCGTTTTCTGTAAATTTTGGGGAAACCTTTAGCTGTTCCGAACACCTGTACCCAAGTTCCCAATTTTCCTACGTTCGAAAAACTCATGAAACATAGATTTTAATGTACACAATAAATCTTACAGCGAACCGTCATAACTATATTTTTTAAATAAATGTAAAGTTATGATTTTTTTTTAATAATTTTTATAATATTTATAGATTATATTTTTTTATACTCAGTTAAAAATAGTTGACGTCCAATTAGTTTTGAAAATTTTAAATTTATTAAAGTTTTGAAAAAAAAATATTAAACTATTTTTTGTTTGGGTGATTTAATGATTTTTTTTTAATAAAAAATAGTGAAAACGTAAATTTCCAATTAAAAAATAATTACCCAAATTGGTTCACTCAATTTTAAATTTATTAATGTTTTGAAAAATTAAATCAATATTAAATTTTTTTTCGTAATTTAATAAAAAATATTAAAAAAATAAATTTTCAATTAAAAAATGATCACCCAAATTGGTTCACTCAATTAACAAGTTTTAGAAAAGGGAACTATCATTTAGCTCCACTGCAACCGAAAACATAAGAGAACAATTATTTTCAACCATTTGGAGAGCACTCTAAAGTGGTGTAATTAATTAAACATGACATAATATGTTGAGGTATTCACTATTCTAACATTGGAGAGTGTATGTAATGCAAATTAATTTAATTAATTAAATAATATTGGAGCTAAACTATATATTTTATAAAAGCAATTTTTTTTGTTGTTTTTAACACATGGTGAGACTAGCCCAATTATCACAATTTTAACGATTTTTAGAAAATGGAACTATTTGTAAATCTACTACAACTTAAAACATAAAAGAGAACTATTTTCATTCATTTGGAGAACACTTCCATGTGGCAAACTTAATTAAATATGAGGTATTTATTATTCTAACTTTGTGAAGCATATGTAATGTGAATTAATTTAATTGATTAAATCGTGGATAAGCTAAATTATATATTTTATAAAAGCAGTTGTTTGTTTTCACCACTTCTTGTGAGAACACCATGCTTCAATACCACCATGTATCCAATTGGAGGAGGATGCACTGGAACCATTTAACAAAGTGACAATAAACCAAGGTAGCGATGGATTCCTTGAGAAAGTAATCCAGCACCACCAAGGTAGCCATGTATTACTTGATAAGGTAGCGTGGCACTTCAATTTAAGTTGCTTAATTACATTTAAGGATGTTTCCTTCATTTTTATTAGTTTTACAAAATAAATAGAACTTATTAAGGTTGGGGAACGAGGGTTATCAAAATTATGGGCTATGAAGGCTGGGGAACGAGGGTTATCAAAATTATGGGCTTGAAAATTTTAGTTCTTAAAAAGGGGTTTCAAAATGCTTGCATGATGCGTGTAATGGGAAATTCATTTTTTGAATGGATCATCTAATGGGAATTTTTTTTTAAACCTGCCTTGCATCGTTATTACGAAAAACAAACACTAACAGTAGCATAGCATGACTTGATGTTGTAGTTCGCTATACATTAATAAGTTCCTTCAGTCTCATGATATTAAGTGTTTTAATCTTTACCCATTTGGCAGTCTTCAACTTGTCATATTTGTTTCTATTATGTAATAATATTCATTCCCTTTAGGGCAGAATTCTAACACTACCACGCTTTTCCATCACCGGATATCCACAGCTTGCAATAAATTTTGATGGCATTAAGTGTTAATGTCGTTACCCATATGATATTCCTCACCTTGTCGAGTTTATTTCCAATAGGAAAAAAAACTTATTTCCCCTACGGAAAAATTTCTTACACCACCACGCTTGGCCATTATGAGGTATCCACAATTTGTAATAACTTTTGATGTTTCATCTCATAATGAGTATGATAGTACTAATAATTACCCTTAAAAGCCTCTTCACCAATAACAATATAGATGCCACCGGACTCTACGACTAAATGTGAATATTGTAAGAATTGTATGTATATTTTTATTTTTCACCTCACTCAACCATGCAATAGATTTACATAAATCTAAATCTAATTTATTAAATCATAGGTATTTAGTTACATGTATAAGTTTGTTGGTGCCCACTATCATTAGTTGGGGAAATTTTGAGGTTTAAAATGAGCTTTCTAAGGAAAATAATAAAATAAGATTTATTCACTTTTAAAGATGAAAAAGAAAACTAATTTTTTTTATTGTCAGATTATCTCCTTGTAGGTTCACTCAATTATTAAGAGTATATAACCTTTGGATGTGAATTTAAATTCTACATCCAATGAGTACCTTCCCTGGATACCTTTCAGTAGATCCGCATAAAAAAAATTAAAGTAAATGAAAAAATGTATTTGATGTGGATATACTCAAAATTATGTCGAGCGAGTACTCGTCGAATGTGGAATTAATTATGCATCCCATGATTGTATACTCTTAACAATTGGGTGAACTTAAAAGGAGATAAGTAAAAAATACAATTAAAAAAAAAATATTTTCCCTCCAAAACATTTTCGAGATAACATTATCATCTTGAATCCTATTGGTTCTTTTGAAGTTAATTTTGTTAACACTTTTTTTAATTTGAGGTCCATTTACGACCTCAAAATTCCCCTAATGGTTACTTTTGATATGACAATCATAGTTTCTAGCTTGCTACTATTATGAGATTCTATATATAATAATTTTTTCATAGAAATTCCTTCCAATGTATGGAACTTGATAATGTTGGATCATAAATGGGTTTGCACACTCTATTCAGATGTAGAGGTTTTTGAATGTGCAAGTTCTTTCTCTTCACATGAATAAATTGATAGGTACAATGTAGGGGTCTGTTAATTTTATTTTGTTCCATATTGTTAGCATAAAATAAAAGTAGAGATATAAAAAGAAAATAAAATTGACACTATGAAATAATGTAGGTTTTCCAAAAATGGTGTCATGTCACATAGTAACTTACGATAAAAAAAATTATTTGTTTGTGATTTCTTCCAAACATTCCTCTACCTCACAAATATTTAGCTATGGACTCTTTATTTGAATAAAGCACATGTTTACATAAAATTATATGATAAAAGACTAATTAAAATATTTAAGTTGGTTTATATCATATTTACTAATTCTTACCTACTCCTTCAATATCTCTTCATGCATGCGCATTGTAATTATCTCTATAACAAGAAGAGGTGCGCACACATGTTTTCTATAATATTAGAGTGGAAGGAACAACTGAATGTGAGGGGAGGATGCAGAATGTTTGAAGACACAAAAATTTATGGAAGATGTATGAACTCAGAGTTTTGAATGAATATTGTTCAGGGTAGATATGAAAGGATCTCCAGGACAACTTAGAAATAAGATGAGTTATAAATTCAACCTCAAGGGAATAAAATCAACATAAATACCTTATTTGTGTGATAGCTTGGAGAATTTGAGGTGCTAAATTTTTTTTGAAGCAAACACAATGCCAATAAATTGGACAATAAATGTCAGAGTAGAGATCAACAATTGTACCATTCCTCCTTTACTTAATTTTTTTCCTTGAACACACCATTCCCTCACTAGCGCCACTACCATAATATACCAAAATGACTAATAAAATCTAGGTAACGCAGGTGCATAGGTCAAGCACAAGATATCAAGACTTTGGACAAGAGCTTACCAACGTGATGGGGTGGTCACATGGTAATGCTATAAAAAAAATTAAATGTTAAGAAATTATAATATATTTAATTTAGTAGGTTTTTATTTTACTCATCTTGAGAATTAATTTTATATTATAAAATAAAAAAATTTATATTTCAGTTTCCCTTATTTTGTGGAGAAGGGGAAGTTATTCTTTTTTTTTGACTCTTGGTTGTTGCAGACAATTTCTTTGGGAAACAATAAGAAAAGATCATTTTGGAAGCTCCAGAGGAGGAGGAGAAGAGGGAAGGAGAAGAGAGAGGGAGAGAAGAGAGGAACTCATTGTTTCTTTATGTAACTATAGTTCTAAAGTTTTGAAAACTCATGTACTTTCTAATTTGTGTGAACCGAAATGTATTTATGTGTGAATGGTGTAATGAAAAAAAATTGATTTGTAAGTTGTGTGATTGTTAAATGAATCGAGACCCTTTGGTTAAACTAAATCGATTTCTATTGTGAACTCTTATCAATTCATAATTTATTCCTCTGTGCGTGTGTCATTTTGAGACCCTGTAATTTGTTGAATTGATTTACATTAAAAGTTAGTACTTTGTGGCTTCAACTCTTCTGTGATTTATTCATGAATATTTGGCATTCTTATTGTAATGGATCCAAAACCCCATGGAGGAATGTACGATGTGTTCTGGCACAAAAAATGAATGGTTTTACAATGAACTGGGTGTTGTTACACTAAAACATAGTACCCTATTTTTAATATGGTGAAAACGCCTTTGTGATTGGTTTTCTAACTTTCAAATTCAAACGAACATTGCAAATATGATGAAGAGAGACAAAGTAATTTGTTACTATGTTGACTAGCAGGTTGGGACATGGAGACTCGTTTCAGAAAAGAGTCAAGTCGTTTCACCTTCCCTGGAATTTATATACCAAATTTTGATTGTGCACTACAAAATTATACTTTAGAAAACTGCGTTATTAAATAATTTTGTAGAGACTACATAGTTAAGTATAAACGAGTGCTACTAAATCATTTTGTACTGACTGTGAAAAAAATTGGAGGATGGTGTTCCGGTTTGAAATCCCCTTTTGGCCTTTCCAATGCATCAATATTCTTATTCTTATTCTTATATTGAATGCATAAGTTAAATATTTCATTAAATTATGTTGAATTGGATGTAAATACAGAGCTATGTGTGGAGGAGATTGAGGATATTTGCATCGGTGAAACTTTTGTTCCATCAAATGGTATCAGAGCCCAGAAATCTCTTTAGTTGGACAAATCTTAGAGGAGGAATAAAAAGATTTTATAGAAGATGAGTCTGCACCAAAAAAGGTACGGTATGATTCTAATATTGAAGCATAGGATGTGAACAGGACTTTGATTTTCCTATGAATTTGGTTTTGTGAAAATTTTATAGGGGAGTTTTTTGAAAGAGATTAGAGCATAGTAGGGAATGGAAATATGAAATAAAGTGAGCCAATAAAGTTGAGAGTTTGTAGTAGAAGCATGGAGCAGAATAAAAATTAGAAATTTGATTAAGGTAAATTTGGTTTTATTTTCAATTTGAGATGAATTTTGGAACTGACAATTGCATGGTTGAGGTTATAAATTTTGAAGGAAATAGTGGAAATTTATGAAATGAAAACTACTTTTGTAGGAATTAGATCATATTTGTTTTGAAGATATATTTCAAAACTTAAAGTTATGATATGAAGGACATTAGAAGATTGTAACCTTGAACATTGAGAAAAAAAAGAAGCTACAACATCAACGATGTCTGTTGAAAAGAGTTTTGGATAGTTAGGTTGAATCAAGCATTAGTAGAAATAAGTAACACTATTTATACAACTAGATATGTTGTAGAAGAGAAAATGGAGTGAGAATGATCTCAAAAGCAAGGAGGATGGTGACAGAAGCCACCAACAAGATTGATTATTGAATAAAGAGAAGGGACAACCAAAAATAAATCTCTTAAGAGAGGATAAGCAGTTGAAATTGCAACAGCCTAACAACTTTGAAGTTAAGGAGCACATGTGCTCTAGAGGAAGGATGCTATAAAACCAGCTCCAAAAATAGAAGAAAAGAGAGATAAACGCCTTATAAATCAGACACTTAGAGGGGGAAACCTCCTTTACATTACATAAAATAGAAATTCTTAGATGATAAAAATGACAAAACCACCTTCCTATATATAGGATTACATGGGGTAACAATATAATCCTAGCTGACCTAACAATAATAATGTAAGATCACAACAATAACAATAGTGGCCTTTATGGGGTACAATAATAACAACATGGGGGCTACAAGGGTACAAAAATAACAATAAGGGGGCTACAATAACAACAATAAGGGGTTGCACTAGTAATATAGGGACCCAACATGCCCATATCCTCCAAAAAAGTGTTTTCCTCAATGTTTGAGTAGCTCTGAATGCTTATGTATAAATTTCTCATCCTCCCATGTGGAATCTTTAGTGGGTAAGTTCTTCCACTTGATGAGATACTCTGAAATCGATCGATTTTGTAGCTGTTGAGTTCGTGTTTTCGTGATTGCTTCGGGTTCCAATATGATTTTTCCTTCCTCATCAAGTTCTGGAAATATCATTTGAACTATAATTTTGTCACATATAACCTTTTCTAAGCATGAAACATGGAAAATTGGGTGCACTTGAGAAGAAGCAGGAAGCTCCAATTTGTATGCCATAGTACGAATCTTTTGAAACAACTTGTAAGGACCATAGTACTTTGGAGATAATTTATTATCCTTATTATATTGCTTGTGGGATATTTGTTTATATGGTTGTAGTTGTAAAAATACCTAGTCTCCTACATCAAAACTTCTCTTGCTGCAATGTTGATCTTCTTGTTGTTTCATTCGATTTTGTGCCAAATTTATGTTATCCTTTAAGAGTTGGAGAACTTGTTGTTGATGCTCGATGTGATATTCCGCTTATTGAACCTTAGAATTTGTCTTAAATATGATGTGATGGATGGTGGATGATATCCATAAAGTTCCATAAATGGAGTCATTTTTGCTGCAGTATGGAAGGAAGTTTTATACCACCATTCAGCCAGAGGTAACCACTTGACCCATTTTGTTTGTTTATCAGATACAAAAAAACGAAGATATCCTTCTAAAAATTTCTTCACTATCTCAGTTTTCCCATCATATTGAGGATGATAAGATGAGCTATGAGCTAGTTGAGTACCCAAACAAGAAAATTATTTCATCCAAAAATTTCGAGTAGAAATGGGATCTCTATCACTTACAATAATCTTTGGGTTTCCATGTATATTTTTAATAGTTTCCATAAATTCAGTATCAACTGTATTGACTTTAAATGGATGAGAAAATGCATAAAAGTGTGAAAACTTGGTAATTCTATCAACTACCTTCATGATGACACTCTTTCCTTCGTACTTAGCTAAACCTGTGATAAAATCCATTGAAACCTCCTCCCAACGTTGACCTGGAAGGGATAAAGGATGTAGCAGACCCGAGATCTTAATTGTCTCAACTTTATTTTGCTAGAGAACAAAATATTCTGCCACAAAATTTTGACAATCAAATTTAAGGTCATGCCAAAAAAATTATTTCTCCACCTTGTGGTAAGTTTTTAAAAATCACGAGCGTATTCTTAAGGGAGAGGTGTGAAATTCAAAAAGAATATTTTGTTTTAGTTGAAAAATATTACAAATATATAAGGGACCTTTGTATCATAAGGAATCATTTTTCCAACTAGATGTATCAGATGTACTAGATCTTGCTGCAACAGTTGAATGAGTATCCATACTTCTTCATCATTCTTCCATTCATCCCTTGCTTTGGTTATCCAATCTCATTGAATAATAGAAATAGCACAAAGTAATGCTTCCACCTCTTTATCCTTTCTTGAGAGTCCACCATCAACAACATTTAGCTTCCCTTTTTTGTAGATGATTTCAAAGTCATACCCAAACATATTTGTGACCCATTTTTTCTCCTCTTTTGAAGATAGTCTTTGTTCCAAAAATTATTTAAGACTATCATGATCATTTTTTACCTTGAAGTGTCTTCCCATTAGGTAAGGTCTCCATTTCTTTAGTGCATGTAGCATTTCCAACATTTCCTTCTCATAAATAGCTATTTGTAAATACTTCCCTTTGATTGCATGACTTTCAAAAGAAATGGGACTTCCTTCTTGCATTAAAAAACACTAATTCCATTTCCTGAGGCGTCACATTCCACAATAAAGGATTTTGTGAACTTTGGCATAGCTAATACTGGTGCTAGGCACATTTCCTCTTTAAGATGTTCAAAGGCCTTAGTAGCTTCAGGAGTCCATGAAAATGCATTTTTCTTCAATAATGTTGTTAGAGGTGCTGCTATTCTCCCATAGTTCTTAAAAAACTTGTGATAATACCCTGTTAACCCAATAAATCATTGCAACTACTTTATGGTTGTGGGGACTTTCCATTCCTTAATGGATTTAGTTTTGCTAGGGTCTACCTTAACACACTCTTGAGATACAATATGACCCAGATATTCCACCTCTTTTAATACAAAGAAACATTAGGAGGATTTTGCATATAATTGTTTCTCCTCCAATAGTTTGAGCACCTTGTCAACATTTTGAATATGATCCTTCCAAGACCTGCTATAGATTAGTATATCACCAAAAAATACTAACACAAATTTTCTAAGGAAGGGTTTGAAAATGGAATTCATCAACCATTGAAATGTAGAAAGTGCATTGGTAAGGCCAAAAGGCATGACCAAAAATTCATAATGATCGTTATGAGTTTGAAATGTTATTTTCGGAATATCTTCAGCCTTCATTCTAACTTGATGATATCCTGAACAAAGATCCAAATTGGTAAAATAAATTGCTTCATGTAATTCATCCAAAAATTCATCAATCATAGAAATGTGAAATCTATCTTTAATAGTGAGCTTATGAGCTCCCTATAATCCAAATGCATGCACCATGATCCATCCTTCTTGTGCACCAATACTACTACAGCAGAGAAAAATCTTTGACTAGGTTGAATTATAGTAGCCTCTAACATTTCTGCAATCATACGTTCAATTTCTCTCTTTTGGAGATAAGGATATTTGTATGTCTTGATATTTGGAGGAAAATTTTCTGGAGTCAAATGAATATCATGACCGTGATCATGAATAGGTGGGAGTCCTTTGGGAGTTTCAAAAACCTTGGAATGATTGTTCAAGACTTTTTCGAGATATGGAGAAATAGATGCTTTTGATGTTGGAACTTCTAGTGAGCATAATTGTGCAATTATGCCTCGTTGTTCTTTCTTTATAAGATTTTCCATGAAATTAGAGCTTCCCTGCGACACCCCATAATTCAACTTCCTTTCCTACTGAAAAAAAATTCAAGAAAAGTTCTTGAAAATTAAAAGCTACCATACCCAAAGATTGTAATCATTGTACTACTAGTACAACAGCAGCACCTCCCACTGGAATGGATAGCATTGGACTATTCAATTCATATCCCCCCATGGTTAGCTTGATATTATGTAATTTTCCAGAGAAATTTATAGTTCCTCCATTTGCAACCATCACTTGAAACTTTGGTGCTTGGTATAGGAATAAATTCAATTCCTTAGCTACCTTACAATCAATAAATTATGGGTACTACCCAAATCAATCAACACTATTACCTTTTTCTTCTTGATATGTCCTTCTATCTTGAGAGTTTGAGGAGTGGTAGTTCCTGCCAATGTATTACAATATATGGTCGAACTCATTTCTTCTTTCTCTAGGATTAGTTCCTGGTGTATATCATGTTCTTTTGAAGTTTCTTATTCATTTTCTTCCTCCTCTTCAAAATCTATGTAAAACAATTTCTTCTCAGCACACTTATGACCTTTAGTGTATTTTATATCACAACTGTAGCAAAGGCCTTTTGCTCTTTTTTCTTCCAATTGTTGTGGTGTCAACCTTGTAGGTTGTGGAAGTCTAGGAGTAGCAACACTTCCATATTTATAGATGTGAGTGGTAGGCTTCCTTGTCACCATAATTTTACATTAAATTTTTCTTTCCAACTTCAATGCCTTCTCCAATGAATTAGGTTCCCAAAGCCAAACCTCATGTTGGATGTTATCCTTTAAATTCCCTAGGAAGACATCAATCATGTATTCCTCTGTAATATTAGTTACCTTTATATTCAATTTTCAGAATTCCTCAATGTGCTCCACCATTGAACCGTTTTGTTTTAGATTTATCAATTGGTTAAAGAAGGTGTTTCTCTTTGTATCCTCATAATGTGCTATCATTTCCTCTGTAAAAATTGACCATGTGAAATTTTTTTTTCGGGAGAAAAGCCATTGATAGAATACAAATGTATTTTGTTCTAAATATAAAGTTTCAATGCATACCTTTTGTGTGTTTTCCACATTATGGAGATCAAAATATTTCTCTATCTATAGTATCTGTGTTACGGGATCCTTTCCATCAAACTTCCTCATGTTGATTTTTGGAATATGGTGGATCTTCAATCCAACATTATAGTTTATGAAATCACGATTAACATTTCTTTTTTTCTCATCATGAGTTTCCTCTACTACATTTTCTCCGTTAGGAATCATTTCTTGTATCAAATTTTTCAAACCTCCTTAAAACATTCCATGTCTACTTTTAGATCATTCTTCATGTCTTTCATGTTGTCTTTCATTTTTTTGTCGATGTCATCCATATTAGCTTTCATGTCATCCATCTTAGCTTCCATGAAATTCTTCAAACCATCCATCTTAGCTTCCACACCTTTCTTCAAACCATCCATCGTAGCTTCCGCGCCTTCCTTCAAAACTTCCATTTCATTTTTTGTTTCTCTTTGCAAGAGCCGAATTTGGTGCACTTACTCTTGTAATTTTGATATATCAGGTTGCGCTTTTTCCTTTTCATGAGTCATAGTAGAGTATTATGAGGGTTTAATGGGTGTTGAAATATTTTTAGGGGGGCATTTTAGAACACAATACTAATATCTATGCTTCAATATGCCCTTGGAATCACTTCAAACATATTTTTCAAACATGACTTATGAAATTCGAAAAAAAATACACACCTTTTTCTTGATCTTGAGGAGCTCGATATTGAAATTGATGTATCTCTGTAATTTCAGATCCCTGAGATTTTATCTTCTGTCCTTTAGTAGCCCTATGAATCGTCTTTATAATTCCACATGTCTGGGCTGATTTTGATTCTTCAAGACAAATTTATACTCAATCTCCCACAACGACCTAATTATAGACTAGTTCAGTAGAACGAAATTCTACATCGTTCCACGTGTCACTTTTTCCTCCTATAGCTTTGCAATCGATACAAAAGAAACTAGAGTTTCTCTAATTTCGACCACTTTTGACATAATTCCAATCTGATGCTCAAAGAGAGAGTTATGACAATTTTCCCAAGCTTTCCTCTTTGAGATGTTATTCGTGAGCCTGTGAAAACTGTAACTTCCACAGATCATATCACCGAAAATATTGTGAACCAAGATCTGGAAATTTTACACAAAGTTCCTTAGGATTTATTCGCAAATAGGTTTTTTCTTAGTGTCTACACCTTCCTATAAAAAACGTTATAGCGAAAATTCCACGATGACTTGTTTGAAGATGGGAAACCCTAGAATCCAAAGCTCTGATACCAAATGATATGAAACTAGCTCCCAAAATAGAAGGAAAGAGAGAGAAATGCCTTACAAATCAACCACTTCGAGGGGGAAACCTCCTTTACATTACATAAATGAACAATTCTTGGATGATACAAATGAAAAAACCTCCTTTCTATATATAAGAGTCCATTGGGTCACAATATAATCCTAGCCGAACTAACAATAATAATGTAAGGGCAAAACAATAATAATAGTCCATTTTATGGGACACAATAATAACAAAATGGGGGTTACATGGGTACAAAAATAACAATAATGGGGCTACAATATCAACAATAAGAGGCTACACTAGTAATATAGGGACCTAACAAAGGACAAGTGTTTCTACTACAAAGAACCAGAAGAAGGATGACTTCCAACAAGTATCATTTGGGTAGAAGTTGCCAGAGGGTAGTTCCATAATGAGTGTGGGTAGAATTGTGAAGAGACTATTCCAAATAAGGAACTATAAATACCAGACGAAGACTAGGCATGTAAGAGCTTAGTATGGTATCTACAAATAGTTTGATGGAGTCAACTTATTGTAGTGGATTGCTTGAAGCTCATAGTGAGTAGGAGAAGCTCATAGAAGAAGGAGATTTATGACTATTGAGAGTCATAGTAAAGATTCAGAGAGAAGCCATAATAGATCAAGTTAGGAAAAACTTGATAGAGATGTAGGTGAAATTAAATTACAGCTAGAGATGATGAGAATTCTACTACAAAAAATATGGAGAATACCATGGTTATAGACGAACTCTCTAGAAGAGAGTAAAATGGAATTTGTTTTAGGTAACGCTAGGACAAAGATCAAATGCTTAGTTGATGGAGAAACTAAGAGAGTTTGAACAAAGGTTAAATATTCATTTCAGAAGAGAAATGCTTAAGCATGCCTAACAGTGAAAATGTGGCTAAAATATCCAAGGAAGGTGAGGTTGAAAATTCAAGTTTAATGTTCAAGAATTTTGAGGAAGAAATGGAATTTTTAGAGAAATGGCTACAGAAGGACGTAAGTGATGAAAACCACAAAGCGTTTGTACACTCAATTGAAGAGAATGATCTAATTAAAGTACCACACAACAATGGTATATAAGAGGAAGGAATGTAACAAATAGGGCGCAAGAGCAACAAGAAATTTCAGTAATATGAATAAGATCTCATGCAACATAATATTTCTGAGATGAATAATAAAGTTAAAGTGAAAATATATGAAGAAGACAACAATGTTTTTTGGTGAGAAAGCAAGGAAAAATAAATCCAAATTTATTGAGAATTTGTGGAGAGATATGTGTTGAAGAGGAAGAATATAATAATACTAAAATTCTTATACAAGGAAAGATCTAGTTAAATATCAACATCATTTGTAAAGAGAGGGATGAACTGGCTGTTGAAATTGGAAAATTGAGAGAACTGATGACAAAAGATGTGCCTGGAAAGAGTTACACTCATGTGGAAATGACAGTCCAAAGCAAAAGGAAATTTATTTTACAAGAGGTTATAAACAAAGAAAGTGGGCAACTATGGTATAAATTTTAGAAACTTGGAAGTTTCTGTAGAACAACAAAAGCATAAAAAAAACACAAAGGAATGAATGAATTGATGCACTTTAAGGTTTGGGATCCAAGAGGAATATACATTAAATTCTTATGACGAGGAGGTAATGAATTTTCCTACCTCGGGAGTCTAATGGAGTTCCATAGGACGAGAAAAAAATATCATGGCTTTGGACACAAGCTTACTAATGTGATGGGGTGGTCAAACGGTAATTTTAGGAAAAATTTTAAATGTTAAAAAAATTATAATATTTAATTTAGGAGTAGGTTTTGATTTTACTCATCTTAATAATTTATTTTCTATCGTAAAAGAAAAAAAAGTAGTTTCCCTTATTTTGTGAAGGGGAAATGATTGACACTTTATGACTCTTAGTTTTCATAGGCAGTTTATTTTTGGAAACAATGAGAAAAGAGTGTTTGGGAAGCTCCAAAGGAGGAGAAGATGAGGGAAGGAGAAGAGAGAGGGAGAGAAGAGGGTACCTTGATGTTTCTTGGTGTAACTGTAGTTCTAAATTTTTGCAGCCGTCTTTACTTTCCACTCTGTGTGAACTAGAAGGTATTTATGTGTGAATGTCGTAATGAACAACAATTGAGTTGTAAGTTGTGTGATTCTTAAGTGAATTGAAACCTTGCGGTTAAATTCAATCAATTTCTGCTATGAATTGTTATTAATTCATAATTTATTCTTGTGTGTTTGGTCATTTTCAGACCATATAATTTGTTGAATTGATTTACATTAAGAGTTAGTACATTGTGGCTTCAAATATTGTGTGATTTATTGATTCATCAATGGAATTATTATTGTAATGGTTCCAAAACCCCGTGGAGGAATGTCCATCGTGTTCTAGCGCAACGAATGAATGGTTTTATAGTGAAATGGGTGTTGTTACACTAAAACAAAGTACCATTTTTTGAATACGATCAAAACCCTTTTGTGATTGGTTTTTTAACTTTCAAATTTGAACCAACATTGAAAATTTGGTGAAGTGAGGCAAAGTAAATCGTTACTATGTTGAGTAGCAAGTTTGGACGTGGATAATAAATTTAGAAAAGAGTCGAGTCGGTTCATCTTCCTCGAAATTGCTATATCAAATTTTGACTGTGCGCTACGAAATTATCTTGTAGCCAGCTACATTACAAAATAATTTTGTAGCGACTACACAGTTAAGTAGAAACATACGCTACTAAATCATTTCATAGTGATTGTGAAGAAAAAAAAATTGCAGGACTGCGTTTTAGTTTGAAATCCCATTTTGGTCTGTTTGTTGCACCAATATTCTTATTTTTATTCATATTCTTATATTGAAAGTATAAGTTAAATATTTCATGAAATTATGTTGAATTGGATGTAAATACAAAGCTGTGTGTGGAGGAGAATGGGGATATTGGCACCCATGAAACTCGTTTGCCATAAGAAGGTGAAGTGGTGAAGAATTGTTGAAACAAACATAGTGCAAATAAATTGGAGAATAAATGTCAAAGTAAAAGATGATTAGCTATACCATTCCTACTTTACTCCACTCTTGTCATTGCCATGCCATTCCTTGATTAATATTACTAACATAATCTACCAAGAAGGCTAATAACAATTTTTTGGTTTTAATCCATTTGTTAATTATGGTTGTTGGAAAAAAAAGTCACTTTCTCTCTAAGTTAGTTAAATAGTATCGCATATAGTTTTAATGAAACTATAGTTAAAAAAATAATAATAAATAAAAAACTAAATTTGTTTCCAAAAAAAAATGTTAGGGAATTTCACAATAGTGTAATTACTTTATAGTTTGAAACTTTAACCATATTGGTTGGAATTCAAATTTTGAGCTTTGAACTTTGAGCGATCCTAGTGATTTATGGGTTTGAGGTGTAAACTTTAGATAATCTAAATGCTCCACAAATTCGAGGTGTGAACTTTACACAATCTGACTGTTTGGGAGGTAAGTTTATGTCATGAAATCTACACCATCCAAATACCCCAATAATTTTAAGAGTAGAATATATTTATGCATTAAAACAATCCAAATACATTTTCAATGACAAATAATCACAGACAGAACAAAAATGGTTTATGTTAAAATATCTAATTAACTCCCGCATGAAGAGTTAGACAATCAATTAAGTAAGTGTTGAGCAAGTCGATACATGATTATGGTAAGTGAGTTATAGATTAAGTTAAGTGATAGTTGATTAAGTTTAAGTTATGTGATAGATGAGTTTGGTAAGAGTGTGCATGTCAAGCGAGTCATTAGTCGAAAAGGATATATAGCCTTCATCGGGTTTGTTGTATTCAAAGAGAGAGATTAAATTTCATGTGACTAAAAGAAGAGACACAACATGTGTGTGTTTCATGTGTGAATTATTTGTTTGACTTTGTGCCTTTACTCTTCTTCCTTTCTAAAAAAATTGTATCATAGCGAGATTACAAAGAACTAGGGAAAGACAGATCAGCAATCATTTGAGTGTGAGAAGAGAGAAAAAAATCTCACTTATTTAAACTATAACACACCTCATACATTGTATGTAGGGCGTTATAACGAATGTTCCTTCTGCATAGAATCACATTACAGTTCATAAACTTAAGCACTTCATGCCACACGCGGGGTTATTTTGTTTCCGCAACGTTAACACACTAATGTGATGTTATTTGAGGTGATGAGCGTTAAACACTACTGCAGAGCACTTCGGACGCGTTAGTGTTTTCAAAAAGGTCACATATTAGAAAAAGCACGAGATTCAACAGTCATAGGGTTCATATATTTTTGTTTAAAAAAAATCAAAGTTTGAAATAAATGAATGCCTCTAGGATTTAAAAGGATTTTGAGTTTATTCATATTTTAAAAGCTTCTTCATAAACCACGTGAGAAGGAGATTTTAAAAAGGGTTTTTCAAATGGATTTTGAAAATACTTAAAAGGTTTTATAAGTAGAGATATTTTAATAATGTTTTTAAAAAAATATTTTATTATAAAATATTATTTTATTATAAAATAAATTTTATATATAAAAAATAATAATTAGGGTTTTATTATAAGTTTATTTGTTGATCTTTCGAAAGCATATACAAAATAAGAAACCTAGGGTTACATAAGAGAAGTGAATTTTTTTATGAAAGATTGCAACAAGCAATTTCTAGCCACAACTTCCTTCTTTCACAGGGAAAGATTAAGATGTGAAGGCCATTAAGATGGAAATTATGTTAAAGTGAATTATGTTTGGGATCATGTCTAGTTTGGGTTTGCAGAACCTCATAATGATGTAGAAGAATGAGCTCTCAGTAATGCAAAGAGGGAACAATGGAAGAAAGATAAAAGGAAGAATGCACAAGCATTGATTCTTATCAATCAGGGAGTGGACCGAGCAGTGTTCCAGAAGATTATGATCACATCTTCAGCAAAGGAAGCATGAGAAACTTTGGCGACAAGCTATCAAGGTATGACCAAAGTCAATAATGTTAAATTTCATAATACTAGAAGAGATTTTAAAAGTCTGCAGATGCAGACAAACAACATTGATTCTTTCATCAATCAGGTCATGTTTTGTAGTAAATCAGTTAAAAATTTACCGTGAAGAAATTTAAGATCGAACAGTGATTGAGAAGGTCCTTCGATCTTTGTCTACCAAGTTTGATATTGTCATAGTAGCCATAGACGAAGCTAAGGATTTCGAAAAACTGGCATTTAATGAGTTGATGGGATCACTTCTATCACATGAGACAATGATAGACAGAAATAGGGATTCCACTTTAGAAATTGTTTTCAAAAATCAAGTTTATATTTCAAGAGGTCGAGGCAGAGTTAGATCGATAGGCAGAGGACGAGGCGGAAGATATGGTGGTCAAAGAGATGGCTGAGAAGAGCATGAACATGAAAGTGGAAGCGGCAACAACAGAAGCTTCAACAATAATCGAAGATCTGACAAATCAAAGGTGAGATGTTATTATTGCAATAAATTTGGTCATTATGCTCGTGATTGGAGGAAAAAGAGAGTTGATCAAGGAAACTAGAGAGCTAATGTTAGTAAAGAGAATACTAACTCCATGTTCCTAGCATGAAAAAAAAATGCATGAACCGTCTCACAAGGTGTGTCTATTAGACAGTGGTTGCAGTAACCACATGACATGCAACAAATTTGGATCAATCTGTGAAAACAGAGGTAAAGTTGGGGACTGAAAATACTTTTGATACAGATGGCAAAAGAGTGGTCAACATTCTGACCAAGTAAAGGGAGCCAAAGACAATCACAGAGGTATATTATGTCTGTGGTCTCAAACATAATTTGATAAGTGTTGGTCAATTGACACAGAAAGGATACAAAGCTATCTTTCAAGGGCAAGAGTGTGTTATTTATAAAAAACCCCCAAGAAAGAAGTTAATAGCAAAGGTGCATATGACGAGGAGCATACTCTTTCCTCTAATTACGAATCACAATGATCATGTTAGTTCTTTTATAGTTGCATGTTCTAATGATTATTGGTTATGGCACTTTCGGTTTTGACACTTTTTTTTTATGGTTTAATATTGTTGCAGCAAAAACTGATGGTCGGAGGATTACCTCCCATAAAAGAACCTGCTAGTACGTGTGAGTGTTGCATCTTGGGAAAACAACACTGTGAAATTTAAAAAAAAAAAAACGAAAAGAGTTTCATACAAAGCCAAGAAACCACTTGAGTTGCTGCATATGGACTTGTGTGGACCTATGACGGTACAATCAATTGGTGGAAGTTGTTACTTCCTCACTTTTATTGTTGACTATAGCAGAAAGACTTGGGCTTATTTTTTGAAGCAGAAATTTGAAACTTTTGCAGAGTTAAAATAATTCAAAGCCTTAGCAGAGAATCAAAGTGATCGGGAGATCAAGGTATTGAGATCATATCATGGTGCAGAATATGATTCGAAGGCATTCCATGAGTATTGCAAACAACATGGAATTAAAAGACCGTTTACAACCAGATACACACCGCAGAAGAATGGTGTAGCAAAGAGAAGGAACATAACAATTATGAACATGACAAGGAGCGTGTTGAAAGCAAGAAACTTGTCTAATGAGTATTGGGCAAAAGGAGTTGCATGTGTCAATTAATTGATAAACAGATCTCCTACAAAGAGTGTGATGAACAGAGTTCCAGAAGAATCATGGTCAGGTATGTCATGCAATGTATCTGATTTTATATTTTTTAGATATGTGGCCTATGCACATGTGCCTAAGAAGATAAGAGGAAAATTAGATGATCAAAGTGAAAGATGCATATTTGATGGTTATAGTGAGTAGTCAAAAGCTTACAAATTGTATAACCTTGTCACCAAGAAGATAATAATTAGCACAGATGTTGTGTTTAAAGAACAAGAGTCGTGGAATGGGGCTGTAGAAAAAACACTCGATGTACAAGCACCATTGATGGAAGAGGATGATGTAGAAGAAAAGGAGCAGCAAAAACCAAGAGAGAAGACACCAAATAGAGTCACACTTGCAAGGACGCCAAGATTTTCATAGCGGCATGGATCTTCAAGCAAATCAACAAACCAGAATTCTCAAAGCAGCGAATGAGGTGATGAATCAAGTAATGGTAAGATAAAGATGAGAAGTTTGAAAGATATTTATGATGATTTGGATGTTAGTTCCAATTTTGCATTGTTGTCATTCCAACCTTCTTCGTTTGAAGAAGCAATTAGAGATGAAAATTAAGTGCAAGCCATGTATGAAGAGATTGATTCTATTGAAAAGAATGATACATGGGATTTGGTTAATTTGTCAAAGGATAAAAACCTCATTGGTGTGAAGTGAGTGTACAAGACAAAGTTAATAAAAAAGGTGAAATTGACATATTTAAAGCAAGACTTGTAGCAAAAATATTATCGCAGCAACCAAAAATAGACTTTGTAGAAACGTTTTCTCTCATAGCTAGATTGGATACTATAACAACAATTCTAGCGACAATAGCTTAGAATAAGCGGAAAGTATATCAGATGGATGTCAAAACAACCTTCTTGAATGAAATTCTAGGAGAAGAAATTTATCTGTAGCAACCTCCAGGTTATGAAGTTGAAGGTAAAGAAGATAAAGTTTATAGGTTTAAGAAAGTGTTATATGGTCTCAAACAAGCAACTAGAGCATGGTATAGGAGAATTGACAGCTAAATGATCAAGAATGGATTTTGCAGAAGCAGCATTGAGCCTACCTTATACACAAAAGTAAATGAGCATGGACATACTTTGATAGTTTTCTTATATGTTGATGACATGATTTTTACAGGTGACCTTGAGTTAGATGAATTTAAAGCAGCCATGATGAAATAATTTGAGATGACAAATCTTGGTCTCATGAAATATTTTCTTGGCATAAAAGTTGAGCAATCTGAAAAATATATGCAAGAGATTTGTTGAAAATATTTAGGATGGACAATTGCAAACATGTACCTACACTCGCTGCAACAGGTACAAAGCTAAGTAAGGAAGATGAAGGGTCAGATGTCAATCCAACTCTATTCAAAAGATTGACTGGCAGCCTCATGTATCTCATATCTACAAGACCAGATATTATGCAAGGAGTAAGTTTCATTTCCATATTTATGGAGAATCCAAAAGGCACACATTGGATTGCAGGAAAAAGAATTTTGTGATACATACTAGGAACTAGAGATTGTGGCATAATGTATGCAAGTACAAAAAAGAAAGATTTGATTGGACTTACAGATAGTGATTTTGTAGGAAGTCTGGATGATAGGAAGACTAGTTATGGTTATGTGTTTCATCTTGGTTCAGTTCTGATAGCATGGCCATCTAAGAAGCAGCCCATTGTGACACTATCATCCACAGAAGCAGAGTATGTAGCAGCAACTTCACCGACATGTCAAACAGTATGGTTAAGAAGAGTATTGGATGGAATTAAGCATAAACAACAAGGATCAACAACAATATATTGTGACAACACTTCAGCAATTGCATTATCCAAAAATAGTGTGTTTCATCAAAAGCGCAGGCATATTGTTACTAGATATAACTTTATTTGAGAACAATGGAGAAGTTCACCTGAAGCCTTGTAAATCTAGTGGTCAATTGGTTGATATATTTACAAATCCATTAGCAAAAGATGTGTTTGAGTTTCAAAAAAGAAACTTTGGTGTTGTAAGCCTAGCTGAGACATACATCAACAGACATGTTTGAGTTGTCATGAGTTATGTTTTATTTTAGCAGTCGTAATTAAGGGGGAGTGTTAAAATATCTAATTAACTTCCGCATGAAGAGTTAGACAATAAGTTAAATAAGCGTTGAGTAAGTCGATAGATAAATTTGATAAGTGAGTTAGAGAGTCAATTAAGTGAGTGTTGAGTAAGTCAAAGTTATGTGATAAATGAGTTTGGTAAGTATATGTATGTCAAGTCGTTAAGTGTATGTATGTAAGTAATACCTTTCATTCAGTTCATTATATTGAGAGATAAAAATTAAATTTCATATGATTAATAGAAAAGACTCACTTAAACAACTACTTAACTTGATAACGAGTTAACGTGTGAGTTACCGTAGTGTGACTACGTACGGAAAGCTATATCCCACGTGACGCAGTTATAATAACCCTTCACTACGTTCAACTCAGCGAGGCAACTAGTGTACGATTACAATAAGTTGTGGTCATTGATATTTCATTCACAAACGAGTCATGAGAAATCTCAATTACGCACATGGTCGGGTCAAAGAAAAATAGAACCCTACGAAACTCCAATAGTTGGCTTTCAATTTTGCATTACGTTTTGCATTCATCTTAAAGTTTATGTAGCTTTCATGTGTTAAAAAGTCATTTTATATCACCTACCTTTGAACGCTTGTACGGTTTATTTGAAAATATTGCATCAAAACCAAAATATAATAATATTTAATAAATTTAATATTTACAATATAATAATTTATAATTATTTTATTAAATAGTACCAAATATAAAATTCAAACTTCAAAATATATATAAATCTATTGTAATATATTATAAAACAAAATTTAAACTCATAATTGATCAAGCTAATTTTCTTTATAATAATTATATTTTATACTTTACTATATCATTATAAAGTAATATTAAAATCATAATTTATATTTTATAATATAATAAATGTAATATATTATTATTTATATAATTTAAATTTATTATATTATTATCAATAAAATATAAAATCAATAGTAAAATGATAATATATTTATAATTAAGAAAAATAAATATATTATTAAACTATTGAATATGATTTAATAAATTTATTTATTTTAAATAAAAATAAATAAATTTAATGATGCAACCCATATGTACATTAATAGCGAGCCTTATTTCAGCTGCTATTCGCTCATTAATGCTCCTAGGTAGAGAATGACCGTCGTTAGATTAAAGCTATTGATGATCATGTGACGGCCATTCCCTGCTTGAGAGCATTAATGGGCGGACAGCAGCTGAAATAAAGCTCGTCGTACATTAATATGCATTCTGATACCGCCGCTTCTTATGATCTCGATCAATTATGTCTGACTTACCCAGTGGATTCAATGCCTGTGCGGCCTCCCATCGTTATCAATTGACTATGAAATATGGAAACCAATATTTATCAGTCTATTGGCCCATAAATGCCCCTGGGAAATAGATGTCCACCGTTGGATGGTGTACTTGCTTTAATCCAACGGTGGGCAGTTACTTTCCAGGTGTATTTATGGGCCAATAGACTGATAAATATTGGTTTCCATGAAATATAGGAATGTAATTTTGGTAGGCCCACCAAATCAAACATATGTCATCTGTTTAGCGGTCACTTTCACACGATTTTGCTTTTTCTTTTAATGTACAGACCACATCATATAATAACTAGTCAGCATCAAAGAAGAATATTTAAAAGTGTGCTGCAACGCTTATTTCGATCGCTGATTTTTTGAATATTTGGCAATCACAGGATGTGGTCAAATGACCATACCATGTTTGTTTGCTGTGGAATATTTAATGGACCATACCATGTTCGTTTGATTGCAGAATATTAAGAGATCATGTCTTGTCAAATATCCAGAAAATCAGCGATAAACATAAATATACATTGAAATATTTTTGCTTTTGAAAAAAAATAGTAAAATGCATGAAACATTTCTTATTTCCAAAAACTTCAATTATTTTTTATGGTTATCATCTTCCAAAACAACTTTAATTACGCATATTTGAAATCACAACTTTTTAATGTGATGGGTCATGTGTTAATGTTCTTTCGGTACATTTCGACAGCCTTGATATGTCGGTACAAACAATCCTTGTACAACCTAAAATTTGAATGATAAATTTGAATAATAAACGTTCGTACAACCGAAAGTTTGAATGAGAAATTTGAATAATAAATGGAACGAAGTTTTACGAAAATATTCTAATGCTAAATAATTTTTAAAAATTCCTTGTATTTGATTTGAATCAAATCTATCACCCGTCCTATGATTCAACTCATCAGATTAACTATCACGCATCGAGCAACTTTTGAACATGTACCTTGATTATTTTAATTTTTATATATTCGAGTTTGATAATATATTATATTTTTAAATGAGTATAATCTTTGTAATTTTTCAATCATGGTTAAAGTGACAAATTTAGATGGCTAAAGCACATAGTAATTACAGTGAATGACATTTTTTTGTCGGTTTGGAGTGAGAAACACTTTTCACCCTAGCCAATAGGAAGTTTTTGTTTTTGTTGTTCTAGCTAAGTGAAATATGACACCTCATCTGATATGTTGGTTCTTCCAAAAGATTATTTATGGACAATCGTGGGCCTAGTCAATATTTCCGAAAATTTTGGACATAAATTAAAATATATTTGTACTTAATGTTATATATTTTTGTTTAAATATTGGTTGCATATCTCTCAATTTTTTGTGACTTAGTGAGACCAGTACTATAACAACAGATAGTCCCTACACAACATTAGACATCTCTCCCCTAATTATGTGGAAAAAAAATATTCTAACTTAACTTGGTGATTTATATCTTACCGATTGATAACATGTCGACGTACTGTAACTACCTACAAGAGTGAACTTGGTGATTACCCTGAAAGGAACTTTTCTCTCAAGGCTTCTAGTGTGCAAACACTATTCACCCGACCAATGGAAAAGGATAATGTTTGTCCTTCTTCGTTAAATAAAAAACTGACACGTAGAACGGAATTCGGGCCTCGAGAAAAGGATAGCGACGTGATGATGTTGGATGAAAAATAATTTCAACCAACCCCGCCAACAAAATTTAATGCAGGAGATGTCTCGGAGTTTCTGGAGAGATCGTCTGGCTTCCTAAAGAAGTTATCTCCACCGACAACAAGTCTCGAGAAGCTGCTCCTCTATATATAAATATTTGTTTTCTACAATACGAATGATAAGTTTGTGTGATGAGCTACGTTCTCTGATATGGTATCAAAGCTTAGTGAGTTCTTTGTGTAAGATTTTGAGAGACCGTTCTGTTGAGAATTGAGTGTGTTGCAGAAATCCTATGTGTAGTTCATCGTTGTGTGTGAGTTTCTTCTGCAAGTAAAGTTGTTGTGAACTTGCAATCCGCATAGAAACATCGTGTGCAGATAGTGTGGGAAATCGCCCAAGGAAGAGATTGCTTCTCATTTCGTGTGAGAGATTTTGGCTGTAATTGGCGCTACAAGAAGAAATTTGTTGGTGTACTCTCCGGAGGCTGAGCTTGAGTGAATTTTTATATTACTGCATCCCTAGGAGAGTTTTGCTGCAAGGGGAGCTGTTGTGCGAGGATTTTTCTTTTTGGCGTTCAGCAGAATGTTGAAGGAGTCATGAAATACTTTCTTGCATTTTAGCACCTACCGAGTCGGTGTTGAAAAAGATCCAAAGGAAAAAGGGTATATTTCCTTGAAGATAGTTGTATGTACGGTGATGTTTTTTCTGTTGATTTTTTTAATGGTGCTTATATGCCTTTTTCCTTTCCTTCTTGTGAAATATCTAATGCTAAAATCTTGTAATGAATAAAACTTCAATGGTGTTTCATCAAGTTCAAACTAAGTGGACTAAGGGAAAATAAAAGGGAGTAATTTTGGTCATAAGTAAAAAGTAAATTATGGTCATCAAAATAAACTTGTGGTCGTTGTTTTGAGATTGGGCTCTTAAGTTTATGGAAGTTTATAATTAAGTGAAAAGTGGTGTGTGGTGTTGATTAGTGATTGGACTTTTTAGATTGGTGCTTTCATTGATAAAGAAAGAGTGGAGTGGTGAAATAAGAGTTTTTTTGTGTGTGTTAAAATAAATCAAAAAAGGGGGAAAGAACCATATTTTCCAAGCAGTGTCTTTTGAGTTGTGAAGCTTAATATAAGTTTATGACATGTGCTTGAGGTGTTATTATTTGTGACTAAGGAGCCATTAAAGTTATTGGTATTTAGATTGGTACTTGAATATTCATAATTTTAATACCATGGAAAATGTATTAGCATAGTCTTCTCAACATGATTTTGATAGTTGGATGGTGAAAATTATGCAAATTGGAGTTTAAGTTGTAGACTTTGATGGAAGGCTACAATATATGGCCCATTGTCTCTGGAGATGAAGTGAAGCCAAAGCCCCCTCAAGCCATAGCTACTGCAATTCAAGATTGGGAGTAACCAGAAAACAAAGTGAACGTGTTCTTGTGGATGTCTGTTAAGGAAAATATTATTCCACACATTAGAGAGTGAAAAACATCCAAAGAGACATGGGACACTCTTGAAAAGTTGTATGAGGTGAAAGCTACAAATCGAATATTGTATTTGAAGAGTAAGTTTATTTCAATTAAGATGGAAGAAAATGAAAATATCAGTAATTTTATTTCTAGAATTAAGGATTTAAAAGATAAATTAGGTGACATTAGTGAAACAATATCTAGTACAAACTTGGTTACTGTAACGTTAAATGGAATGTTGGATGAGCATCAAATGTTTATCACTGGTCTTGCAGTTAGAGAGGGGACTCCTACATTTGATGAATTGGTAGGTATACTTATGCAAGAAGAAGAGCGAAGAAGAAGCCTTAATCCAAAATCTCCCAATTGAGATTTAGCATTGATGGCTAAAGGGAAGCAATCCTTCAAAGGAAAACAATGGGATAAAAATAAAGGCAAAAGGCCACAGGTAAAAGCATTTCAAGGTACACCTTCACCAAGGTCAAATATCAAATCAATTAGAGATGATGTATGCTATTATTGTGGAAAACTTGGTCATTTTGCTAAGAATTTCTTGAAAAGAAGATCTAATTTATTTAAACAAAGAAGGAATACAAGAAATTATGCTGATAGAGATGAGACAATCAATCATGAATATAATTGATCCGGATTTATGCAGGAACGCAACAGAATAAAGAAATAACCATAAACATAGAGATGCAGTGGAAATAATGCGTCATTTCATTAATATCAAATAACAGAAATGTGCTTACAGAAATAATGGAAATAAAATAGCTAGGGTGCTGGTAGCGAATATCTGAGAAGAGATATGGTGGCTACAGACCTCTGAATTGTGTTACAATGAGGCTCGAGGGCCTATTTATTATTGAGCAAACAATGGAAAAACTGAAAATTCCAAAAACCTGACTCTAGGAGATGAAACGCCAAAAATGTGGGCCCCCGTTTGGGTAAGTTGGTGTTTCAACTTCTCGGGGACGTAGCTTTGGCATCTGATTTCCGTTTGACGTGCTCAATAGCTTATTAGAAATAGCTATCCGAGGAGTACAACTTTCAATGTGAGCAACATCAGTCCATGGACCCATGTTGCTCCTGGTTTTCCCAAAAAACGTTGTTTAGGGCCTCAAAATGGTTTTGGAAGTTCAGGACCAGAAAAAATGCTAAAAATAGTAAGTTGTGCTGCAACTTAAAAACTGAACAAAATGATGGTGGGGGTTCGAATGGAATAGGTGGGTGGCCACCAATATCCACCTAGATCATTAATGCCCCAAAAGGGCTCTGGGAGTGCAGGACCCGAAAACCTGCTAAAAATACTAAGTGGTGCTGAATGTGAAAAGTTGCAAGAATTGATGATGTGGGTCCAAATGGAATAGGTGGGTGGTCACCGATATCCACCTAGATCATTCCTCCCTCCTTAGGAAGAAATGGTCCCCATTGCATTGAGATCCTCCCTGAGATGAAGCAAACTCTGTTGAACTGGGTATTAGATTCGTTGCAGATGTCATGGACCTGTGGGTAGACATGCTGGATGCATTTAGTAAAGTTGGTTTCTTTATTAGCCTTAGACAGTACATGTGTGGATTATGTCTGTGTATTTGCAGGAGGTATGGTAACTTCAGGCGGTGGTGCGTTGGGGGTTAGATAAATGGAGTACTTGTCATGACAGTGTAGAGGAACCTCTGTGAGTGAGGAGAAAGTGTCCTCGTATTCCTCCATCAATTTTTCCATCTGCTGCAGCCGTGCAAGGGAGCCCTGTTTTGAGGTTGTGGCCACAATATTCTTCTTTCCCTGTGGGCAAGTTGTAAGGAAAATGAATTTCCTCGTTTGGGAAACAATCTTACTGCATTGTTTTGCAGTAGTCAAAGATATGACAGGAGGCAGTATTACCTCTGATATCCTGTACAGCTTATTTCCCAAAGTAATAATAACAGCACGAGGCCTAGACTCATACACAGCATGTTGCCTCCACAAGTATGGTTGGCCCAATAATACATCAGCTACATCAAGAGGAGCAACATCACATAATACCTCATCCGTGAATGGCTTGATGTTGTACAGAAGGCTGCTTTGTTGGCGGATGCGAATATCTCTCCCTGGGTGAAGCCACTCGATGGTATATGGTTGCGAGTGTGCTATGGTTGATAGGCCAAGCCGCTTCATGACCTCTGCTAAAACGAGGTTTTTTTAGATTCTGCTATCGAGAAGCAATTGTAACGGAGAACCCTTTACTCACATTTGCGAATGGAAGAGGCGCTCCCCCTCCTCTGGATCCTCTGGGTCCTCCCTCTGGATATTGGTGGTGGCAACAATGGCACTAGAGTCCGCATCAATGATCTTCTTCCATTTTTCAGTGCCTTTGTCTAGTTCTGACTCAGGATCAGAAAATGCATCTAATTCGGGTGCCTTTAGTTTGGCCACCAATGATTGTTTGGCTCGACACTCGTTTGTGTTGTGAGTGGGGCTATTATGAAATTCACACCACTTCCCTGTGTCCTTTTGATTTGTGGTGTTGTTCTGAGTAGCACTGCTTTGGCCTTGCCCGTTTTTCTTTGGTTCGAGGGCACCTTTCGGATTTGCAGATCCAAAGTCTCGCTTCTTTTGCTTAAATTTCTGCTCGATCTTGGCAGCATAGCGATATGTCGTGCCAAGTGATGTAATGTTGAGGAACTCCATTTCCTCCTAAATGTGTTTATGTATATAGCCGCGGTACTTGAGCACCAAATGTCTCTCTGAATATTTAATACCCAACTTTGTGCACAGGGTATGGAACAGATTCATCAGTTCGTGCACATCTTGATCCTTTTGTTGCCGCAGCATGGTCCATTGGATGTATTTGTCCTCATAGCTCCCCACGGGGTAATATTGTTCCTTGATGTTGTCTCAGAATGAATTCCAAGTGGGTGTGGCCGATAACAGAGAGGGTTCCCCTTCGTCCTCTTACTCACGGTAGGTTTCCCACCAATCTTTGACATGGGGGACGGCTTTGAGGAGTGCAAAAATAATCTTTTCTCGGTGAGAGAAATCATGGACTGAGAAATACCCTTCCAGCAAATTCTACCATCTATCTATGGCGTCTGCATCTATTTGGCCTTCAAACACAGGAATATCAAAGTTTACTTGTACCTTGAAGGGAGTGGGGCCTCCAGAGTGGCTATTGGATGAAGATGCGCCATAGGTGGGTAGTCGTTGAAGGATCTGAGGAAATTTATCCATCATCACGTTCCTTTGTTTCTCAAGGGCCTCCTCGAGCAATATTTTGATAGGATCTCCTGCTCCCTCCTCTTTCTTTTCTTCCACCATGGGAGGTCATCGGGGTTTGTGAGGCTGATCTTGCAAGGGTTCAACCAGATCGAGCCCTAACTCCTTATACCCTGACTGTGTTGGGGACATGCAAAGAAAAACAAAGAAAGAGCAGACCGCTCTGATACCACTGATCAACATTTATGCAGGAACACAACAGAATATAGAAATAACCATAAACATAGAGATGCAGTGGAAATGAAGCGTCATTTCATTAATATAAAATAACAAAAATATACTTACATACATAATGGAAATAAAATAGCTAGGGTGTTGGTAGCGAATCTCTGAGAATATATGTGGTGGCTACAAACCTCTGAATTGTGTTACAATGAGGCTTGAGGGCCTATTTATTTTTGAGAAAACAATGGAAAAACTGAAAAGTACAAAAACCTAACTCTAGGAGATGAAGCGCCAAAACTGTGGGCCCCCGTTTGGGTAAGTTGGTGTTCAACTTCCCAGGGACGTAACTTTGGCATTCGATCTCCGTTTGACACGCTCAATATCTCATTAGAAAGATATATCCAAGGAGTACAACTTTCGATGTGAGCAACATCGATCCATGGACCTATTTTTCTCCCGGTTTTCCCAAAAAATGTCGTTTAGGGCCTCAAAACATCTCTGGAAGTTCAGGACCCGAAAAACTTCTAAAAATTGTAAGTTGTGCTGCAACTTAAAAACTGAACGAACTGATGGTGGGGGTTCGAATGGAATAAGTGGGTGGCCACAAATATCCACCTGGATCATTAATGCCCCAAAACAGCTCTCGGAGTGTAGGACCCAAAAACCTACTAAAAATAGTAAGTGGTGTTGAATGTGAAAAGCTGCAAGAATTGATGGTGTGGGTCCAAATGGAATAGGTGGGTGGACACCGATATCCACCTGGATCATTCCTCCCTCCTTAGGAAGCAATGGTCCCCATTGCGTTGAGATCCTCCCTGAGATGAAGCAAACTCTATTGAACTGGGTATTAGATTCGTTGGAGATGTCATGGACCTATGGGCAGACATGCTGGATGCATTTAGTAAAGTTGGTTTCTTTATCAGCCTCAGATAGTACATGTGTGGATTCTGTATGTGTATTTGCAGGAGGTATGGTAACATCAGGCGGCAGTGCATTGGGGGTCAGATCAATGGAGTACTTGTCCTGACAGTGTAGAGGAACCTCTGTGAGTGAGGAGAAAGTGTCCTCGTATTCCTCCATGAATTTGTCCATCTGTTGCAGCTGTGCAGGGGAGCCCTGTTCTAAGGTTGTGGCCACAATATTCTTCTTTCCCTGTGATTGAGTTCTAAGGTAAATGAGTTTTCTCGTTTGGGAAACAATCTTACTGCATTTTTTTGCAGTAGTCAAAGAGATGACAGGAGGCAGTACGACCTCTAGTATCTCGTACAAGTTATTTCACAAAGTAATAATAACAGCACGAGGCCTAGACTCCTACATAGCATGTCGCCTCCACAAGTATGGTTGGCCCAATAATACATCAGCTACATCAAGAGGAGCAACATCACATAATACCTCATCCGTGAATGGCTTGATGCTGTACGGAAGACGACATTGTTGGCGGATGCGTATATCTCTCCCTAGGTGAAGCCACCCGATGGTATATGGTTGCGGGTGTGCTATGGTCGGTAGGCCGAGCCGCTTCACAACCTCTGCTGAAACGAGGTTCTTTTGGCTTCTGCTATCGACAAGAAATTGCAACGGAGAACCCTTTACCCATATTTGCGAATGGAAGAGGCGCTACCCCTCCTCTGGATACTCTGGGTCCTCCCTCTTGATCTTGGTGGTGGCAAGAATGGCACTAGGATCCGCATCAATGATCTGCTTCCCTTTGTCATTGCCTTTGTCTAGTTCTGACTCAGGATCAGAAAATGCATCTGATTTGGGTGCCTTTAGTTCGGCCACCAATGACTGTTTGGCCCGACACTCGTTTGTGCTGTGAGTGGGGCTGTTATGAAATTCACACCACTTCCTTGTATCCTTCTTTTGATTCGTGGTGTTGTTCTAAGTAGCATCGCTTTGGCCTTGCCCCTTGTTCTTCGGTTCGGGGGCACCTTTCAGATTCGTAGATCCAAAGTCTCACTTCTTTTGCTTAAATTTCTCCTCGATCTTGGCAGCATAGCGATATGTCGTGCCGAGTGATGTAATGTTGAGGAACTCCATTTCCTCTTAAATGTATTTATGTAGATAGTCGCGGTACTTGAGCACCAAATGTCTCTCTGAATCTTTAATACCCAGCTTTGTGTGCAGGGTATGGAATATATTCTTCAATTCGTCCACATCTTTATCCTTTTGTTTCCACAGCATGGTCCATTGGATGTATTTGTCCTCATAGCTCCCCATGGGGTAATATTGTTCCTTGATGTTGTCTTGGAACAAATTCCAAGTAGGTGTGGCGGAGAACAGAGAGGGTTCCCCTTCGTCCTCTTGCTCATGGTAGGTTTCCCACCAATCTTTGACATGGGGATGGCTTTGAGGAGTTCAAAAATAATCTTTTCTCGGTCAGAGAAATCATGGACTGAGAAATACCCTTCCAGCAAATTCAACCATCTATCTACGGTTTTTGCATCTATTTGGCCTTCAAACACAGGAATATCAAAGTTTACCTATACCTTGAAGGGAGTGGCGCCTCCAGAGTGCCTATTGGATGTAGATGCGTCGTAGGTGGGAAGTCATTGAAGGATCTGAGAAAAGTTATCCATCATCGCGTTCTTTTGTTTCTCAAGGGCCTCCTCGAGAAATATTTTGATAGGATCTCTTGCTCCCTCGTCTTTCTTTTCTTCCGCCATGGAAGGTCGTCGGGGTTTGTGAGGCTGATCTTGCAAGGGTTCAACCAGATCAAGCCCTAACTCCTTATACCCTGACTGTGTTGGGGACATGCAAAGAAAAACAAAGAAAGAGTAGACCGCTTTGATACCACTAATCCAGATTTATGCAGGAACACAACAGAATATAGAAATAACCATAAACATAGAGATGCAGTGGAAATAATGTGTCATTTCATTAATATCAAATAATAGAAATATGCTTACAGACATAATGGAAATAAAATAGCTAGGGTGCTGGTAGCGAATCTCTGAGAAGATATGTGGTGGCTACAGACCTCTGAATTGTGTTACAATGAGGCTTGAGGGCCTATTTATTATTAAGAAAACAATGGGAAAACTGAAAAGTCCAGAAACCTAACTCTAGGAGATGAAGCGCCAAAATTGTGGGCCCCTGTTTAGGTAAGTTGGTGTTTCAACTTCCCGGGGACATAACTTTGGCATTTGATCTCCATTTGATGTGCTCAATAGCTCATTAGAAAGATCTATCCGAGGAGCACAACTTTTGATGTGAGCTCCCATTTTTCCCAAAAAACGTCGTTTAAGGCCTCAAAATGGCTCCGAAAGTTCAGGACCCGAAAAACTGCTAAAAATAGTAAGTTCTGATGCAACTTAAAAACTAAATGAATTGATGGTGGGGGTTCAAATGGAATAGGTGGGTGGCCACCAATATCCACCTAAATCATTAATGCGCCAAAATGGCTCTAGGAGTGCAGGACTCGAAAACCTGCTAAAAATAGTAAGTGGTGCTGAATGTGAAAAGCTGCAAGAATTGATGGTGTGGGTCAAAATGGAATAGGTGGGAGGCCACCGATATCCACCTGGATCATTCCTCCCTCCTTAGGAAGCAATGGTCCCCATTGCGTTGAGATTCTCTCTGAGATGAAGCAAACTCTGTTGAACTGGGTATTAGATTCGTTGGAGATGTCATGGACCTGTGGATAGACATGCTGGATGCATTTAGTAAAGTTGGTTTCTTTATTAGCCTCAGACAGTACATGTGTGGATTTTGTATGTGTATTTGCAGGAGGTATGGTAACATCAGGTGACAGTGCGTTGGGGGTCAGATCAATGGAGTACTTGTCCTGATAGTGTAGAGGAACCTCTGTGAGTGAGGAGAAAGTGTCCTCGTATTCCTCCATGAATTTGTCCACTTGATGTAGCCGTGCAGGGGAGCCCTATTTCGAGGTTGTGGCCAGAATATTCTTCTTTCCCTATGAGCGAGTTGTAAGGAAAATGAATTTCCTCGTTTGGGAAACAATCTTACTGCATTGTTTTGTAGTAGTCAAAGAGATGACAAGAGGTAGTACTACCTCTGTTATCCTGTACAAGTTATTTCCCAAAGTAATAATAACAGCATGAGGCCCAGACTCATACACAACATGTTACCTCCACAAGTATGGTTGGCCCAATAATACATCAGCTACATCAAGAGGAGCAACATCACATAATACCTCATCCGTGAATGGCTTGATGCCCTACGGAAGGCGGCATTTTTGGCGGATGCAGATATATCTCCCTGTGTGAAGCCACCCGATGGTATATGGTTGCAGGTGTGCTATGGTCAGTAGGTCGAGCCGCTTCACGACCTCTGTTGAAACAAGGTTCTTTTGGCTTCCGCTATCGACAAGAAATTGCAACGGAGAACCCTTTACCCACGTTTGCGAATGAAAGAGGTGCTCCCACTCCTCTGGATCCTCTAGATCCTCCCTCTGGATCTTGGTGGTGGAAACAATGACACTAGGATCCACATAAATGATCCGCTTCCCTTTGTCATTGCCTTTGTCTGGTTTTGACTCAGGATCAGAAAATGCATCTGATTCGAGTGCCTTTAGTTTGGCCACCAATGACTGTTTGGCCCGACACTCGTTTTTCCTGTGAGTGGGGCTATTATGAAATTCATACCACTTCCCTGTGTCCTTATTTTGATTTGTGGTGTTGTTCTGAGTAGCACCACTTTGGCATTCCCCCTTGTTCTTTAGTTCGGGGGCACCTTTCAGATTCGCAGATCCAAATTCTTGCTTCTTTTTCTTAAATTTATGCTCGATCTTGGCGGCATAGTGGTATGTCGTGCCAAGTGATGTAATGTCGAGGAACTCCATTTCCTCATGAATGTGTTTATGTAGACAGCCGCAGTACTATAGCACCAAATGTCTCCTTGAATATTTAATACCTAACTTTGTGCACAGGGTATGGAACAGATTCATAAGTTCCTGCACATCTTGATCCTTTTGTTGCCACAGCGTGGTCTATTGGATGTATTTGTCCTCATAGCTCCCTAAAGGGTAATATTGTTCCTTGATGCCATCTCGGAATGAATTCCAAGTGGGTCTGGCTGAAAACAGAGAGGGTTCCTCTTCGTCCTCTTGCTCACGGTAGGTTTCCCACTAGTCTTTGGCATGGGGGATGGCTTTTAGTAGTGTAAAAATAATCTTTTCTCGGTCAGAGAAATCATGAACTGAGAAATACCCTTCCAGCAAATTCAACCATGTATCTACAGCATCTGCATCTATTTGGCCTTCAAACATAGGAATATCAAAGTTTACATGTACCTTGAAGGGAGTGGCACCTCTAGAGTGGATATTGGATGCAGATGCGCCATAGGTGGGCAGTCGTTGAAGGATCTGAGCAAAGTTATCCATCATCGCATTCCTTTTTTTCTCCAGGGCCTCCTCAAGCAATATTTTGATAGGATCTCCTGCTCCCTCCTCTTTCTTTTCTTCTGCCATGGGAGATCGTCGGGGTTTGTGAGGCTGATCTTGCAAGGGTTCAACCAGATCGAGCCCTAACTCCTTATACCCTGACCGCGTTAGGGACATGCAAAGAAAAATAAAGAAAGAGCAGACTGCTCTGATACCACTGATCCGGATTTATGCCGGAACGCAACAGAATACAGAAATAACCATAAACATAGAGATGCAGCAGAAATAATGTGTCATTTCATTAGTATCAAATAACAAAAATATTCTTACAGACATAATGGAAATAAAATAGCTAGGGTGCTGGTAGCGTATCTCTGAGAAGAGATGTGGTGGCTACAGACCTCTGAACTGTTTTACAATGAGGCTCGAGGGCCTATTTATTATTGAGAAAACAATGGAAAAACTGAAAATTCCAAAAACCTAACTCTAGGAGATGAAGTGCCAAAACTGTGGGCCCCCGTTTGGGTAAGTTGGTGTTTCAACTTCCCAGGGATGTAACTTTGGCATCCGATCTCCGTTTGACGCGCTCAATAGCTCATTAGAAAGATATATCTCGGTTTTCCCAAAAAACGTCGTTTAGGGCCTCAAAATGGCTCCAGAAGTTCAGGACCCGAAAAACTGCTAAAAATAGTAAGTTGTGCTACAACTTAAAAACTGAACGAACTGATGGTGGGGGTTCGAATGGAATAGGTGGGTGGCCACCAATATCCACCTGGATCATTAATGCCCCAAAACTGCTCCGGGAGCGCAGGACCCGAAAACCTGCTAAAAATAGTAAGTGGTGCTGAATGTGAAAAGCTGCAAGAATTGATGGTGTGGGTCCAAATGGAATAGGTGGGTGACCACCGATATCCACCTGGATCAATAACAATATTCAATTATTTGTGTCCAATGTTGCTTTATCAGTAGAAACTAATGATGATAATGCCTGGTTTATAGATTCTAGTGCATTAGTCCACATGTCATGCAAAAGAGATTGGTTTGATACTTATCATGAAGTTAATAATTCTGCACACATATATCTAGGAGATAATAGATCACATGAAATTAAAGGATATGGTGATATGAGTGTTACTATGCCTAATGGACAAGAAAAACGAATTCAAAATGTGGTGTATGGTCCACGATTAAAGAAGAGCTTAATCTCTATCTCTATTATTACTGATCAACATTTGAAAGTTGAATATGTGAAATCACATTGTTTTGTAAAGGATATGCAGGACAACTATAAGGTTGTTGCAAAAGGAATGAGATTTGGACGATTATACAAGTTGGATGTGATAAAGAATGGGCATCAAGCTTTGGCATCAACAAGCATTTCAAACATAGAGCTTTGGCATCAAAGGAATGGGCACTTAAATCATAATGACCTAATTTTACTTCAAAAGAAAATGATGGTAGAAGGCCTTCCAAATATTAAGGTTGAATACTTTTAATGTGAAGTTTGTGCACTAGGAAAACAACATAGGGTAGAATTTCTTGTGCATGAAAATAGAAGAAAATGTGAAATACTTGAACTAGTGCATACTGATGTATGTGGTCCAATGCAAACTAAGTCACTTGGTGGAGCATATTACTTTTTTATATTTATTGATGATAGCACTAGATGCACATAGGTGTACTTTATAATAAATAAAAGTGATGTGTTTGAATACCTAAAATAATTCAAGAATATGGTAGGAAAGGAAACGGGAAAGACTATTAAAATTATTCGATCAGGTAAAGGTGGTGAGTACACTTCAAGAGTTTTTGTCAAATACTGCAAACAAAATGAAATTGTGCAACAATTTACAGTACCATATACACCTCAACTAAACAGTGTAGCAGAAAGAAAAAATATAACATTAGTTGAATGTGCTCATAGTATGTTGAAAATTAAAGGAATTTCTAATATTTTTTGGGTTGAAACCATTAATACAGTTGTATATCTTAAAAATAGAAGTCCTACAAAATATCTTTAGAACAAAACACCATTTGAAGCATTTCATGGTTTTAAACCTAAAGTTATTCATTTAAGGATATTTGGATGCAAGGCATTTACTCATATTCCTAAACAGGATATGAGAGAATTAGACGCCAAAGCTATCAAATGAATTTTTATTGGATATTGTAATAATAAAAAAGCATATAAAATGTATGATCAAAATACTCATAAGGTCTTTGCAAGTAGAGATGTTATATTTCATGAACATGTAGATAAAGAAATTAAAGAGGATGAATATAATGTATGCCATCCTACTTATGACAACTTTAAAGAATAATATAAAGTTGAGGAATCGTCTAAAGCTCAAGGAAGCATGGAAATTTCAAAAGACAGTTCAAGAAGTCAAAGTCCACAAAGAAGTGATGAAGGCACTCCACAGAAAAGAAGAAGAGTAGAAGGTACTCCACAATGTAATTAACCTCTATGAAGGTCAACACGAAAAATTCGAACTCCTATCATGTATAAATGTTATGCTTTAATGTCTCAAGTAATGACTGTTTTTTAGCTTTTAAATTATGAACAAGCCAAAAATCATAAGGAATGGATGGAAGATATGAAAGAAGAATATGACTCTATAATGAAAAATGAAACTTGGGAATTAACAGGATTACCTGAAAATAACTTACCTATAGGATCAAAATGGTTATACAAGAAAAAGTTTAAAGCAGATGGTAGCATAGACAAGTATAAGGCAAGATTGCTTGCAAAAGGTTATTTTCAAAAGGAGTGTATAGATTATGAAGATACCTTTGCCCCAGTAGCAAAAATGAACACAATTAGAATAATGAGACCATTGGCCACTAAATATGATTGGAATCTATATCAATTAGATGTGAAGTAATATTTTCTAAGTGGGGACTTAAAAGAGGAGACTTATATTTTTCAACCAGAAGGATTTGAAAAGTAGGGACAAAAACATCTTTTATGCAATTTAAAAAAGGCTTTATATGGACTAAAACAAGCACCCGGATCTTGGTATGAGAAAATAGATAAATTCTTCTTTTAGCAAGGATTTAACAAAAGCAAAAATGGTACTAATTTGTATGTCAAGACAAATAGAAATGGAAGCATAGAATTAATCTCTATATATGTTGATGATCTGATAATAACAGGGAGTGTTGATAAAATGATTAATGATATAAAAAGGAAGTTATCACAAGACTTTTAGATGAAGGATCTTGGATAGATGCATTATTTCCTAGGTCTTGAAGTATGGAGAGATAATGGAAGCACTTTAATCACACAAAGTAAATATACAAACGAGGTAGTAAAGATATTTAATATGAAAGGAAATAAAGCAGTGAGTGCTCCATTGGAACAAAATATCAAATTGAGAAATGAGGGTGGAACAAAGGAGGTGAATGGAACATTGTATAAACAATTAGTGGGAAGCCTGAATTATCTCACTACCACTAGACTAAAAATGTCTTATGCAGTAATCATACTTATTCAATTCATGGCTGAGCCTCTTGAGAGCCATTTGATAGCTGCAAAAAGGGTCCTTCGATATTTAAAGGGAACTATCAATTTTCATATTGAATATACTAATGATTGTAATGTTGAATTGACATGTCATTTTGATTCTGTCTGGGCTAGAAATCCAAATGACAGGAAATCCACCACTAGATACGTGTTCAATATAGGATCAGGAGAAATATGATCGAGCAGTAAGAAATAACGAACAATGTCCTTGTCATCAACTGAAGCAGAACATAAAACATTATGTAGCACCACCTGTGAAGTTATATGGATTAGAAGGATAGTTGAAGATGTTGGTGAACCTCAAGAAGAACCTACAGTGATCAGATGTGATAATCAAAGCACCATCAAATTGGCAAAAAATCCTGTATGTCATGCAAGGTCAAAGCATATAGACACACAATATCATTTTATACGGGAAAAGGTCCAATCAAAGGAAATTGACTAAATATATTGTAATACAAATTAGAATTTAGTTGGCATATTCACTAAGCCTCTTGGGAAGGATAAATTTGAGATTTGTAGAAGGAAGTTATGTGTTGTAGAAGATCCAAATTATGTTGTAAGCCTAGCTAAGACTTAGAACAATAGGCATGTCAATTAAGAGTATGTTTGTGTCTTATGTATTTTTTTATAGTGTATTTTGTGTGTCTATCATATGGTTGAAATTAAGGCGGAGTGTTGGATGAACATAATTTCAACCATCCCTGCCGACAAAATTAAATGCAGGAGATGTCTCAGAGTTTTTGGAGAGATCGTCTAGCTTCCTGAAGAAGCTATCTCCACTGACAACAAGTCTCGAGAAGCTTATCCTCTTTATATAAATATTTTTTTTCTGCAATACAAATGATAAGTTTGTGTGATGAGATGCATTCTGTGATAAATGGTCTACTTGGGAAGCTTCCAATTGGGACTTACCCATAATCATCCCTGGTAGGATGCCCACTAAGTAAGAAGCATGCTCCAAATATTTACATATTCCCATATTTATAGTCTCTAGGGCTCCCAGACACGCTAAGAAGGTTGAATGGCCTCTTCTCTTGACACAAATTTTCACGACCATGAACAAATATGTATACTTCGTATCCAGTTTTCATCTTTGTTGAAGAGTACCATCTCTACTGAAGAGCCAAATGGAGTATTCCCATACAATGTATTGAATCTTGTTCCAATGCAAATACACTACAAATATATCTTCCCTCTATTCTAAATGTCATATTATTAAAATGGCTCTCCTTCGGTGCAAAAGATGTTGAGCAAAAGGGATTTTATAAAATTGCAGCATGCATGGTTCAATAATCAAGGAGAGAATGGGATACACTCTAGATGCCATCAACATGTAGGTATTTGTGGAAGGGGAGTGTGATCATGATGATTTGCTTATCTTCTGTAATGAATGATCATCGGCATTGCTTCTTGACAAGGAACTTTGTGAGCAATTGCAACAACAAAGGAATCTGGAATCTTTGTTCTGCAATGCTCTTAGGATCCTCAGATTCAGAGGGTGTAAAAATCCCAACTTCTCCGCTAGATATCAAAACTTTTTCTGGAGAGGAAATCTATAAGAAAAGCAAGACAATATCGATTGGTTCTCGAAGTGGATTTACAAAATCCATCCATAAAAAAGGAATGGAGTGTTTAGAGACCTATAAGTGTTTAATATCCCATGGTTCAAAATCGAGCACAAAAACCATGTATACTCATTGCGGTATTGAGTGTGAGATCATACAATATCCTGTTTAAAACCAAAATAAACCATGGGATATCACATCACCAACTTGGAGAAATTCAAATGTTGTAGTGTTTCTTGTTGCCCATTTTCTTAGTGCTTGCTATCTCTGCAAATGGAAATTGAACAATGAGAAGGACATATCCATGTACAAGTCTCCTATAGTGATCACAACATGGAATTTGTTTTAGAGTTTTCTTTTAATCTTTGAGAATCACATCATTGGATTGATTACAATTTTTAATTCTCAAGATCTAGCCTCATTCTTTTTTTGTTTATTATTATAGAGGTGAAAAAGCATTCTGTAGCGTGGAGTGTCACTACCAACAGATTTTGATGGATGATTTGATGTCATTACCAACAGATTTTGATGGATGAATGAAATGAAACATTTTCTTCTTCTCCTCCATCTTTATAGAGTGTTGCTTGTTAATATTAGAGGCATGAGAACTGTGCATTATCAGAGGGGCAAAGAGAGGTGTTTCAATGTATGTATTATTTATTTATTTATATCTGTGTAGTTGTAGGAAACTACACGGCCACAGATGATATAAAAATATCTCTTTCAATTAGAGCGAAATGGAAGGGATGTGATGGTTTGGCCATTTATGAAGCATATTAATAGGGAGAGGGTTTGATCCAATTTGCAAGTGTCAAATGCATGGATATGCTTATATAATTTTTGACACTTGTGCTTCTGATTATTCCCTATTACCAGCCGTATTTCAAATACATCCATAGAGATTTCTACTTTTTCTTGTTTTACTCCAAAGGGTAATTGAATCTTTGGTGTATAATGAATCTTCACACAAGTTGGATAATGATAGGTTTTTACATTAATGCCATATAGGATTAGTGCCATGTAGGATTTGTATGTGGTTCTAACTTTTATATACAACTTATGTCAATATGAAATCTTGGTCATACATTACAATGATGTTACTTCCTTGTTAGGATATCCATTTTAAACACATCATCCTAGATTTCTATAATACCATACTAATTAATCAAAATCTTCTTCCTTCAAAATGGAAGTTATTTTTCAAATCTTTATGTTATCATTTTTTTTTCATACATTAACTATTATAAATGTAGATCCTTATTCTATTTCACTAAAACTTTGAAAAAAAATTTTGTTATGAATTTATACCAATCTTAGTAATTGGTAATTGAAATCATGCATTAAATAGGAAATTTATATTATTTAAATATAACAATCATAATGTTTAATTTGAAATTTATAGTCAAACAAGATACTAAGATGCTCAATTAGTATATGAGACCTTTTTTATTTGTGGGATAAGGGACCCCCTCCATATAGATATTTTATTATTAGACTAAGAAGGTGTTCTACAACTTACTATATGTGACAATAAATCATACCAAAGTAAATTCATTTTAAACTTGATCTATCAAGCAATGAAATGGATCCTATAATTTTTTTTGTTTTTTGACCACTAAAAACTTATATAGAAAAATAAAACTAAATAAAATAATATTTATGTAATAGACATGACAACATCTAACAAATTAAATCTGTGTAAATCCTCTTAAAGCTAGATTTATTAAGCACAAGGATCAAATTTCTTAAGGTGTTCTGTTTTTAATTATTTAATATGAAAGAATTGATACATGACATAGAATTCAATGATAAAGAAATTTACAGACTAATAAATTTGATCCCTCAAGATGGATTTATTAAGCTCAAGGATCAAATTTCTTAATGTGTATTTTTTTTAATTATTTAATATGAAGGAATTTATACATGACATGTGTTACAGAACAATTTGTCACTGTCCTTATACTCCTCGTTCCTTGATCCTAGAGGACCCTTATAATGACCCTTGTGTACTTTCCAAGCATGGAATACATACCCCTGAACCATACTTTTTCTTCCAATTCATCTCCCCTTACAACTTTTCTAGAAGATCCCCATAAAAACCTAGTTTTCAAGGTCGACGCTTTGTCTCAGTGTCTGACTCGCATCGATAGCAGATATTTATATTGAGACCAGCGTCGATCGAAACTCTATCTTAATTTATAACCCGCGTCTATCCTCTTTTGGAAAGTTTTTTAAAAATAGAAACGGAGTTTCCGTGACTAGAAGCTTCGCGAAGCGGAGAGCTGGAAGTTTTTTTTGAGGATATAGCGTAGGAATTCCCCTTTGGGCTTCTTGTTCCCATAAAAGAAGAACTACTCCAAAGGATAATATTTTTTCCCATTATTTGAGGGACCATATCCTCCTCCTCCATTGTTATATAAGGAGACCTCTTTCACCTCTGCTACCCTAGCTAGTTAGGGGCAGCAATCATAGAGAGAAGAAGCAATTATAGTGTTATTATAGCTTCGGGAGAATAGTGCAGATTGTGATTGTTTTTGTGTGTCAGGAACATAGTGAGATATTTTACCTTTGTGTATGAGGGTGTCGCAAACGTTCTTGGATACAGAGCTGCGGAAGGAGAGCCTCAACATCAAGGCTTGGTTGTAAATTCCCCTTGTCTTTATCATAATAAAATGCAACTGATGTTTATCTTCCACTCTTGTTTACATTTATAATGATATTTATAACATTCCTTGATCAGTTAGATAGGTTGTAATTGTTTTATGTTTGTCATGATTTCACACTTGTCGTAGTCTCTTGATTGTTCGTACAAGTAATCAAATGTTGATAGAAGTGTGCATCAAGCTTGAGGAGAGTGACAGATCAAGAAGCTTCGACAGAAGATGACAACATAGCATCATAACAAGGTAGGTCACACTCCTTGCTTTGAATTTCATTTACAGTCTAGGAAGGTAGATGTTAGTATGTTCGCTTAGTTTCTAGACCCACCCTAGGGCTAGAGGGATCACCTATGTCCATAGAGGGGATTTGCCTGCACAACAAGTTGGTGACTCCACTAGGGAGTTTCCTTTGAGTTTGTCACTCTTTGAGGTCTTAGTATTTTGACGAGTTTAGTCGAACAACCATTTCCCTATTTTTTCCTATGTTTTTTATCAATTACAATCTTTTAGTTTTTGCTTGAAGTGGTGAGTCTGTTCCTAGGGGGGGGGAAATTCTTTGTTTTTTTTTTTCTTTTTTCAGAAATTGGCGCTTTTATTGTCTGACAGTGCCACCGATCAGTCCAATTAACGCTAATTTTTGGTTATACAGTCGCGTCAAATGGGCTTTCAACGCTATTTTTAGCCCCAAAAGTCACACCCATTCCTATGTGTGTGAAAAATTAAGGTTTTTTTCCCTAAATCTTTCACTAGTGTATCTTTCCCTTCCGGTCCTTTTCTTTGTATGATTTAAATTTTCTCCCCTTCACTCAAGTTGGTTTGATTGGCTCGTTGGCTTGGTTTTTCATTTTTTTTGTACCTTCTGTTGGGACATGCATCCTAACATCCTAGGTTTTTCTATGATTTTGCATCAATTGTCTGGTTGCATGCTTCATGGGACATCGCCCTACTGATTGAGTTAGTCTCCTTTCTTAGTGAGCTATCTCTAGTTGATTGATTTTTTATTTTCGGTTGATTGAGTGATCAAGTCTCAAGTGTCTTCCAGAGTTAATTTGGTCCGCTTGTTTGCTTATCAGCATATATTACGTTTCTCATTGTTCAATTGAAAATTATTCTTTATATGATTTCTTAATGTAAAAGCGAATGAATGCCTTGTTTTGAGCCCACGCTTTGGAAGTCCTCTTCATGCGTGAAATCATATGTCTTGTAGCCTTTTGAGGAATTTTGTTACAAAGTGTTCAAAACAAGATTGTATTCTTAATGTTTTGTTGCATCCTTTTTGCATTAAGAAAATTTGCATTCATTTAGTTTTCATCTGAAAGTGTGCTTTTCATTAAAATGCATTAGATCAAGTTGCATTGAAAAGTCATGTTTGAAATTTATCATTGAACTTAGATTACATTTTTTAATGATTTAAAACTAAAGGCCGCATTGCGTGCATTCTCTTTCATTACAAGCATGCATTAAGTAGATTCTCATTTCATCGAAAAATGCATTGAGTGCATTCTTATTCGTTCAAAAGAAAAAGGAAATTGTGCATAGATTACAATTACATAGTTTTCAAAAAGAGAATTTTGCATAGATTACATTGCATAATTCACATCTTTGAATATTTTAGATTACTTTGGGATAGTGAAAGTCATCTAGTTAGGAAACAGTTTCATTTGAAGTATTATTGTTTGTTGCAAAAAAATTTGAGACTCTTCCCTTAACTAGATAGCATTCATGGAATTGAAAGAGTTATTTTCTCATATGGCTGCATATAGAAGTTTTTAGATGACAATGATAGGGTCTTGGAATTGAAACCTAATTCATGATAAACCGTTAAAATTTATTAAATCAATGTAAGGAAGCATTGAAACTTAATGTTTACAATTTAGAGGTCTAGGCTAGTGATGGTTTCCAGTGTCATAAAACCTAGTAGTTGTCACTCACAATATTGCTTTAGACGGAACTAGTACGGACTTGTGCTCCCCGTATCGTCGCGTATATAAAGGGAGAACCCTATAGGTTGCAATCCTTTATCCATAAGAAGTCGAGTTTGCTGCTTTGTATTCATGATACACTAGACACAACATTCGAGGATATTGGCTACTGTACGTAAAGTCCTTGGTCATTTCTCTTTCATTTGATCACCAAGGTGTATATTGTGGTTCATGATTTCCTCGACACCCTGTATGCCTAGAATATCCTGAGTAGTCATTTTTTATCTTTAATAACTCTTTAAATTTAAAAATATCATCGAGCACTTGTCCTTTTGAGCTCGTTAAATCTGAAAGTGACTAGAGCCACCTTTTGTCCATTTCTTGACTCTTAAAATATGAAAAGGCAGAGTCTTGTTTCAATGTTATAAAATTAACTGCCCACGAAATATTCCTGGATAAAGTTATATTCCTTAGTGATTGTTTAGGTTTGATTCCAATGGAGACATTTCCAGAGACCATCTACCTAGGGATCCCCTTGGATGGGAATCCTGGTATGTTTCCTCCTTTTGGAAATGTTGGTGCCGCATACATGGAAACGTTTTCCCTCCCAAGATTAACCATTTCTCTGCTAGTTTGGTTATTTTCAACCCTTGTGGTGTCGAATATACCAATTCTCTCTCAACTGAGTTATCCTCCACCTCAACCATGTCAACCCCATGTTGATCCTAAGGTTAACCCCTCACCTTCTTCACCTCGTTCTTCCTCTTCCCCTGGTGAAAGTCTGGATTCTAATAACCAGGTGGCTAAGAAGAAGAATAATAAGTCGAAGAAGAAGAAGGAAAATAAGCTAGGGGGGAAATCAACAACTATTTTTGCCCATGCAGCTAATATCAAGAAAGCTTCCACTCTGTTTCGTAGAGTCAAATTCCATTGCAAGTTGTGTGAGGGTGACCACCTTCTTTATGATTGACTTGGTATTCCCAAGGTGCTAGAAGTGTGGTCCATTGGCCTGATTCATCCTTCATCATCAACCTTTGGATATCATGTTGATGATGAGCCTTCAGATAAAGATAATGAGACTCATAAGAAATAGGGTAAGATCAAATTTCCCTATAGGTTGTGTGAAGGGAACCATCCCATTCACCTCTGTCCTTATATGGATGAAGCTTCTAAAGTATTGGATACCCTTTTGGTTTCTGAGTCTTGTCTTCCCATTGGTTACTGAAAGTTTTCTTCAAGTCCTTCTATAGTTGATCAAATAATTTATCAGGATTCATCTCTGGTTAATTCCACTCTCTCTGAAAGTCAATCTCCCAAGTCCATTTCCAAAAAATCATTGGTTGAGAAAAATTTCAACCTGATTTCATCTATAGTTCATCAGTTCTTTTCTGTCGAGAGTGGCTCTCATCCCAGTAAGTTTCTTTTTTTTCCTCTAATTCCTCGGGATCGGAGGGAAATCCTCCTGTTTACATGATCTAGGATGGTGATCCTCTGACTGTCATCGCCACAATTCCAGAAATTGATCCTCCTTCTCTCATTCACGAAGTTCAGGAGGATGGTATTTCCACTTCGGTAATGCAGGGGGATAATCCTCTTATTCCTTTGGCACCCATTCCATGTAGTTTGGTTGCTTCATTTGACTGGAGTTGATTTACGGGATACCATCTTCCTTCTTACATGCCCTTTCAAATCACTGTACATGCATGCAATATGGTCGTACTAGGCACGATTATAGATGAAGGCACCTCGATTAGTATTCTTTCCTCAACTACATGGCAAGCTTTGGGTTCTCCACCGCTTGTGCCTGTTACTCAGAATATATTAGCTTTAACCAGGGGAGGAATTCAACCATTAGCGATCCTTCCGATGTTGCCTATTACTTTGTGAGGGAAATTCATCTATATAGACGTAATGGTGGTCCAAGGCCCCTTGGATTTTAGTTTACTCTTGGGGCGTGACTATGCTTATGCCATGGGTGCGCTTGTCTCTTCCCTCTTTCGTGTGATATGTTTTCCACATGAAGTTAGGATCGTGACCATTGATCAACTTTCATTATTTGGTCCTGATGTGACACATGTTCTACCATTTTCCCTTGCTATGTTGAACCCTTGGTTAAACTGAGAGGGGGGTTGAATTAGTTTAATGTAGTCATGGTCTTGTAAAAATTTCTTTTACACTTATTTACATCTTCATTTTGTGATCAAATTAATATTCAATGGAACAACAATCTTAATAAGTGAGGAGCAGGTATTAAGCATATTAGATACACCATATCAACACATAAACATCATGCACATAGACAACAGATATAAGTGGAAACCCATAATGGAGAAAACCACATCTTATTATTGTTGTGATGCAAAGGAAAGCTCCAACTCCCACTCACCACTGATTTTATGTAGGCTCCAACCTACAGGAGGCTACTACCTCAATTCTGCAAGCTACAACTTGCAAGGAAGCTCCAACTCCCATCAATTTTCTGTAGGCTACAACCTACAGGAGGCTCCTACCTTAGCCAACTACAACTGGAATTCTATCAAGCTACAACTTGACATGGAAGCACAAACTTCCTCACTGTACAATAAAATCATATGCTGATTTACCTAGTTATCAGCTCTATTTTTCTCCTTCTTTACTGCTATCATTCCAGCCTTCAAATTTGCTTTATATTATCTCTGGATATTCACAACTCCTCTCTCTGCTCCTTCTTCTTCTTACACTGTCTCACTCATTTCTTCATTCTCAACCTCATTATGCATATGCTGGTAACACTATTTATAGGGATCACCTGATAACTGTTTGCATTCCATAGGGAATTCGAAAGGAAAGGTATGACTCTTTGCCTTCCCCCTTCTCATTTTCTTGTCTATCACATTCAGAATAATATAACAGACTGTATTACAGTGGAGTTTTGCTTTGCCTATGGAGACTTTCCTTTGCATTACATACAATAAATATAATTAAATCATTTACAATTACAGATACAATAATATAGTTCACTTAGCCCTTTCAGCTCTTGGTTCACCATACATTTTTCTTTTCTGTTGTTTTCATTGTCTTTTGAGTTTCTACTGTTATAGTCTAGCTCTGCTACATAACTGCTCATTTTTTCTGACTTGACCCATTATGTTGCATTTCTAACAGTGTTATCATATCTCCTTTTGCCCGACCATGCCTCTTTTTCTCGTGCTCACAGCATTCAACCTTCACTGCTTTTCTAAACATCTGGTTCTACCTTTTTCTCTATGTCAGGTCCTTACCTGAGCCTTTCTACCCACGTTCATACTTTCCTTTTTGTTTTACTTTATAATCCTCCTTTTTCTCTCTGAAACGATTTACAAAGGAAAATCCACATATTCCCGGACTTGAAATGTTTTAGGCTTCGACTTTGATCTTTATCACCTTCGTTCTCTATATCGCACTTCGGCGATTCAGATATCCCATGTGCCCTTGTCCATCTGATCTCCCGATATGCGATGTGCGATGGGTCCCACCAGGTTGTATCTCGGTATTTCGGCTATTTCTCTTTTTCTTCATTTCTATGTTGCTCTTTCATTCTCCCGATGTGATTTCTCAAGGGGAAACCTTATACTTTCGTAAATTTTTCATTTCCACAAATCTTGCACATTTATAGATGCCCAAATTGGCACTTCTAATCTGCATCGTAGATCTCTACTCCGTGATCCAACGGTTATCGCTTTATCCCACTTCGGTGTTTCAAACGTTCTTTGCTATATGGCTCCTTTTCTTTCTGATGCGATTTACAAAGGGAAATCGTATACACCCGGACTTGAAATCTCTTAAACAATGGTTCTGAGTTGCATCGCATCCGGCTCCTTTATCGCACTTTGTCTTGAGCTTTGCAATCTGCGATATGCGTTCAACTTCGCATCGCCTCCATCGCATCACATTCATCGGTCGCATCGCAAGTTCTACAAATTCTTATCACATAACCATCACCGATGTGCGATATTGCATTGTGCCGCCACGTGTCCCTTCGCATCGGCACATCACATCGCTTCTATCCATCGCATCACAACTTTTCTCTTACGATCTTCACCCCTCCGATCTTGTGATCTGCAATATGTGGGCCAGGTCCACGTCATCTCCATGTCATCGTGCCACGTCACCTTGCTACATCATCGCCATGTCACTGCCACGTCATATTGATTTATTTCCGATTTGTGGGGTCAGGTCCACGTTAGTTGCCACGTCACTCGCCACATCATCCCCATGTCATCACATCGCACTTCGCGTTTTCTATGACCACTGTGTTTGTGTGATTTTTCTCCTACCCCGATTGCGATATGTGATCGCATCGCATCGCATCTCCCTTAATCTCATCCATTTGTTTACACTGTCTTGCTCTGTGACACTGGTCCCACACCTCTGTTAACCTTCGGAACAATATAAATCTAACTCAATGTTTTAAACCCTTTCGGAATGAATATCAGAACCTTCGAAAATGTTTAAGTTACTTTTAAACAAAGGTTAGAACTCCCTCGGCAGTGTATTTCCGAACTTCAACCACTTTAATAAAACTCCATTGAAATATCATTAAACCTTCAGAAATATTAAAAACCTTTGGAATCTTTAGACCTTCAGAAATAATTCCAGACTTCAAACCCTTAATAAAACTTCATTGCATACAACGTCGGGTCCATACCTTATTTTAACTCCCACGCAGCTTTCAACGTGAACTCTGTCAGATCTTCCATAGATCTAATCGGACGGCAATCGCGTTTAATCGACCCTAGAACTTTATCTCCCAGAAGCGACGCGAAATGGGTGGTATTGCGCTCGTGGCGTGTTGCAATATCATTCGATCGCGTTCGAAATGAGAAAAACCGCCCACAACTCAAAGGTTGTGCGACAACAGTGTCCAGTTTTCTTGAAAACTTCTTAACTTTCAAACTTTGTTTTAAATCGCGTTCAAACACGGATTTTCACCATTTCTTCGTTTAACTTCAATTTCTCATGAAAACCTCCTTTTCATTGCATAACTCAATAAACAGAGATTGATTATCGTTGCGCTCTCAACCAACGAACCAGAGTTCTAATTTTATTTCGAACCCTTATTACAGAGGTTAATAACTCTTGATGCTACACAGAAAACCATAGATCAATGAATTTTCAAAAGGGATAAAACCCTCCTTTCTGCTGCGTAACTCAATAACCATTAACACTGCCCGATATCAGGAAAACGAACCAAAATTCTCTAAATTCCTCCGAATCTTTACACAGAAGTAAATATACTCAAAATTCTACACAAAATGTATAATCAAATGGATTTTGGAGAGGTGAAACCCTCCGAGAAATTGCCAAGCATACACAGATAAACAAAAATCTACAATTTTATTAAAACAAAGGGAAAACCTCTCAATGAATTCTTCTATGGCCAAATTCCAATCTTCAAACCCATTTTTGTCTAATTTTCTCGTAGGCTTACAAAACAAAAACCCTGACTGTTCAAAAAAAAACTTCTTCCTGTCTAAACTCTCCTCTTGTAGCTTATGCCACTTTACTTTCTTTCTCTACAAGAATTCCATCTAAATCTGATCTGCTCCCTTGTCTTGGTGCTGCTCCTTTGTGCTCCTTTGCCATCAATGACAATATTCCCAACAGTCTCCCCCTTTGGAATTGATGGCAATACTCCAATGCTTCCTCCGGGACTTCCTTTGCTTGCTTTTTAGAACACCCTTTCTTCTTTTGCTTGCTTTTCCTCCCCCTTTGACATCAATGGAAAAGGGTTGCACTTTTCCAGTGTGGGTTCTCTCTTTTCATAATACTCTAATCTTGAGGACCCGTTCCATGCAATAATCCATTGCTCTAGCTCTTTTGTGACAAATTTTATTGACTTCTCTCCCCCTGGAATGGTGTTTTCTTATCTGATATTGACTATCACTTGTCTTCTGCACTGATCTTGTTTCTTGTATGCAACCCCCCCTTTTTTTTAATTTCTGATTTATGATCATGATAGAGAGTAACATCTTCAGACACTACCCGTAGTTTGTCTCTTATATATTCGAATGGTTCTTTAGCGAGAGTTTTTGTGAATATGTCTGCTGTTTGTTCCTTAGTTGGTACATATTCCAACTTCACTAATTTCTGTGCTACTCGTTCTCTGAGGAAGTGGTACTTTATTGGGATGTGCTTTTTTTTTTACTGAAGTACAGGGTTTTTTGATATACTTATTGCACTTGTATTGTCACATTTGATAGAAATAGGTTCATGAATGCTTACCTTCATGTCTTGGAGATTTTGTTTCATCCACATTACTTGTGTGCAACATGTTGCTACTGCTATGTATTCTGCTTCTAATGTAGATAGAGAGATAGAAGTTTGCTTCTTTCTTAGTCATGCCACCAGACTTTTTCCCAAATAAAATTCACCTCCACTTGTGCTTTTCCTGTCATCCACACAGCTGGCCCAATCTGCATCTATATATGTTGTCAATGTGAAGCTTTTTCCTTTTGAATACCATAGGCCATAATGTGAAGTTCCTTGTAGATATCTAAATATTCTCTTGATTGCAAGTAAATGGTTTCGTTTTGGTGCTACTTGATATCTTGCCACAAGTCCTACTGCCAACATAATGTCTGGTCTAGAAGCTGTTAGGTATAGTAGAATTCCTATCATGGATCTGTAAAGTTTTTTATCTACATCTGTTGATCCATCATTATCTCATAGTTTGCATCCAGTGATCATGGGAGTTGACACAGGTTTGCAGTCTTCCATTTGAAACCTTTTCAACATTTCTCTTAAGTATTTTTCTTGCGAAATGAATATTCCTGTGTTATTTTGTTGAATTCGAAGTCCTAAATAGAAGGTTAGCTCTCTAATCATTGGCATCTTAAACTCTGATTTCATTTCTTCAGCAAATCCTCTTGCTAACTCATCTTTGTTGCTTCCAAACATGATGTCATCTACATACACTACTAAAATTAAGATTTCATCTTCATTAGCCTTTATGTACAAATTTTTGTCTAGTCCTCCTTTCTTAAATCCTTGTTTTTGTAAGTATTTGTCCAGCCTTGAATGCCATGCACACGGAGCTTGTTTCAGACCATATAAGGCTTTCTTTAATCTGCACACATAGTCATGTTTATCTGTTAATGAGAATCCTTCAGGTTGTTCAATGTAGACTTCTTCCTCTAGATCTCCATTTAGGAAGACAAAATTCACATCCATTTGATATACCTTGAAATCATGATATCATGCAAAGGCCAAAAAAATTCTTATTGCTTCCATTCTGGCTATAGGGGCAAAGGTTTCATCATAATCAAGACCTTCAATTTGTGAATATCCTTTGCATACAAGTATGGCTTTATTTCTGATTACCTTCCCTTGTTCATTCATCTTATTCTTGAATATCCATTTTGTGCCAATGAAATTTTTCCCAGTGGGTCTTGGAATTAATTCCTAGGTATTGTTCTTCTCAATTTGGTCGAGTTCTTCATTCATAACATTTACCCATTTTTTGTCTTTGCTGGCTTCTTCGAACTTCTTTGGCTCTATTTGAGATAGAATGGCTAGGTATACTTATTCTGTCTATTCAACAAGATGTCTTCTTTTCTGGACTCCCACACTCTTGTCCCCAATGATTTGATCTTCTAGATGGTTCTTTTGAGTGTGTCTTGAGGGACCTTTTGAGTTTAATTCAGTATCTTCTGTTGTTTTTCTCAGTTCATCATTATCTTGGTTATCATCTTCATGATCATCTGGAGGATTGCTGCATCTTGTGTTTCTTGTTCTGTTTGGTAGATCTTCATCAAATATTACATCAATGCTTTCCAAAATTTTGTGCAGTATTTTGCTGTAGCACCTGTAACCCTTACTCTTGGATGCATATCCTAAGAATATTCCTTCATCAGCTCTTGCATCAAACTTCCCTAGTTTTTCATCATTATTTTTTATGAAACACTTACTTCCAAAGACTCTAAAGTGCTTGATTGATGCTGGTATACCATGCCATAATTCGTAAGGAGTCTTATCACAATTTGGTCTTAGATGAACTTTGTTGAGAATGTGAACAAATGTGTGTACTGCTTCTGCCCAGTAGGTTTGGGGAATGTTACTTTCTTGCATCATAGCTCTGGCAATCTGTTGTACTGACCTGTTTTTCCTCTCTACCACTCCATTCTGTTGAGGTGTACCTTCGATTGTAAACTGTTTTTTTATCCCATGCTCATTGCATAGGTCTGAAAAATCATAGTCTGTGAATTCACCTCCTCTGTCTGATTTGATGCACTTTAGCTTGCATCCTGTTTGATTTTCTACCAATGCCTTGAATATCTTGAATTTCTCAAGTGCTTCAGATTTATATTTGAGAAATTCTACCCACGTCATTATGGAAAAATCATCTATTATCAGCATGAAATAAGATTCTTCTCTTGGTGCTTTACTTCTTGAAGGTCCACACAGGTCCATTTGTACAAGCTGAAGTGGCCTACTTGTTGATAGTTCATCTTTGGTATTGAAAGATGTCTGGGTCTGTTTTCCCAATTGGAAAGATTTACATATGGTATTTGAAGGCTTCTTTATTGCTGGCATATCTCTGAATGCATTCTTCTTGCTCAGACCGATGATGTGGTCAAAGTTTAGGTGTCCCAGTCTTCTATGCCATAATCGTGATTCATCAAGTTTTCTTATGTGGCAAGCTTCATTCTCTTCTTCCACTATATAGACATTACTTTCTGTTCTAGCACCTTTGATCAAGGTATTTCTTGTGGTGCTTGATCTTACCTCACAATCTTGGGCTCTGAAAATGACCTCACAGCCTTTATCACACATTTGACTAACACTTAGAAGATTGGCTTTCAGCCCATCCAAAAATAGTAAATCTTGAGCCTTTCCTCTTCCATTATTCAAACTAACTGAGCCTTTTCCTTTGATTTTCCCTGCTTTATCATTGCCAAATGTTACATTTCCATATTTATTTTCATCAAAGGTTACAAACTTGCTTCTATCTCCAGTGATATGCTTTGAGCATCCACTGTCCAAATACCATTGGCTTTTATGATCTTGGGCTATTAGATCCAGGTCACACATATTCAACTTATTTTTCCACTGCAAGCAGCTATTGGTTTGGCACCTTTTCTGAGAAGATGGACCACATTCTTTGAGAGGACATTTGGAAGACATGTGTCCAATTTTATGAAATACAAAGCATTTGATTATATTTTTAAATGAATTATGTGTACGATTGAACTCTTCATTGTTCATAAATCTCCTTGGGGTTTTGGACATCAGTCTTTGTCCATATGTTCTGCACTCCATGGATTTGTGGCCAAACCCCTTACAGCAAAAAAAATACCCATGGAAACGATTAGTGTACCTGGTGAAGGGTTCTCCTCTCCATTTGTTTTCTTGAGGTAGTCTTTTCAATTTCTGCATCTTTTGCTGGTTGAAATTGATTGTATTTGTCTAAAATTATGCAGCAATATGTCCCAGCTTGTGGCAGAAAAAACAAGTGATATTTCTCATAGGAGGAAAGAATCTCTTTTGACAACTTCTGAATTTATTCAATTCATATTCAGGATTGTAAGAGCCTTTTTTAGCTGACTGTTTCTTCATTTCGTTCTTTTTCTCTTGATGTTGCTGATTGCTTCTGTTTGTTTCATCACACATCAAGTTCTTGTTGGCTTCAGCTTTTGTAGTTCCTTTTTGAGCTGTTTCATTATCCTTTACAGCTTTTACAAAAATGATATTCTTGTTATCTTCTACCTTGGACTTACTGGTTTCTCCTTCATATCCTATCCCAGCCTTTATGAGAGGAGACCTTTGAGCATTTAGAATCATGTCCAACTGTTCAGTTCTTGTCATTTGAGGAGTGTTCATTTACAATTCCCTTTGGGTGTTTTCTAGTTTCTTTCTCAACCATACAACTTCTTCTTCCAATTTCTCTTGCTCCTGATGTTTATCTTTAATTTGCTTTAGCAGAATGTCTTCCACCTTCTTAGCTTCTTCAAGTTCTACTTTCAATTGAATGAGGTATTCTGAATTTGGTACCTCTTTTACACATTTTAGGAGAATGCCTTTATGTTTTCTACACTAGAGTTTAAGTTTGTCTATTTTCTCCAGGACACTTCTTAGCTCCCCCTAAAGATCTACCTCACTTTCTTCCTCATCTTCTGGAAGGAATCCTTCAGAATCTTCCTTGGCCATCAACACAAATTCAGAGGTTCCTTCTTCATTTGAGGATTCATCTGAGTTTTTAGATGCACTGCTATCTTGCTGAGCATAAAATGATCTTATATTGAATCTCTTCCCTTTCTGCCAGTTATTTGTTTTGGTTTTCTCTGTCTCTTGAGTCTGACTCTTTGTTTTCTTAAGAGGACACTTAGATGCATAGTGCCCATGTCTTCCAAGTTAAAGAATTTAAATGGAAGTTTACTTTTATACTTGCCTGAGCCTCTATCCAATCTTCTGACAAATTTGGCATCTTCTTCATCCGATCAGGAGCATGTATCTTCTTTTTCTTCTGTGCTCTTCTCTGTCTTAAAGGTTTCCTCCCTCACATTTGACTTCCTTTGTGGGAGTCTCATCTCATAGGCTGTTAAGTTTCTAAGTAATTGGTTCATGGTCAATGTTTCCCAATCAACTATTTCTTCTATGGCAGAAACCTTGGGGTTAAACCTAGATGGTAAAGATCTCAATATCTTTTGAACAATTACACATTCTCTAATGGTTTCTCGTAGAGCTTTCATGTTATTCACAATTTCTGCAACCCTTAAGAATAAGTTGGCAACATCTTCTTCTTCATTCATTTTTATATTTTGAAATTGAGCTCTATAGACTTGTAACTTGGCAGCCTTCACCTTTTTATCTCCCTCATGGATACTTTCTAATGTATCCCATATTTCTTTGGCAGTATTTTTGTGCATTAATTTGATAAATTCCGCCTCACACAAACCACTTAAGAGAGCATTCATGGCTTTTGCATTAGCTACAAAATCTAGTTTGGCATCTTTCTCTAAGTCGGACTCCTTTGGGGCATATCCCAATTCCACAGCAGCCCAAAATTCTATTCCTATAGACATTATGTACGTCCTTATTCTTATTTTCCAGAAGGCATAATTTGTACCAGTGAACAAAGGGGCTTTATTTGTTGAGAATCCTTCTAGACTAGCCATCTTGGGGACCTAGGATCTCCTTCTATTTGTTAAACTGATACAGAAGGAACATGCTCTGATACCAATTGTTGAACCCTTGGTTAAACTAAGAGGGGGGGTGAATCAATTTAATGTAGTCATGGTCTTGTAAAACTTTCTTTTACACTTATTTACATCTTCATTTTGTGATAAAATTAATATTCAATGGAAGAACAATCTTAATAAGTGAGAAATAGGTACTAAGCAGATTAGATACACCATATCAACACATAAAAATCATGCACATAGACAATAGATATAAGTGGAAACCCATAAGGGAGAAAACCACATCTTATTATTGTTGTGATGCAAAGGCAAGCTCCAATTCCCTCTCACCACTGATTTTATGTAGGCTCCAACCTATAGGAGGCTACTACCTCAATTCTGCAAGATACAACTTGCAAGGAAGCTCCAACTCCCATCTATTTTCTACAGGCTACAACCTACAGGAGGCTCTTACCTCAGCCAGCTACAACTAGACTTCTATCAAGCTACAACTTGACATGGAAGCACCAACTTCCTCACGGTACAATAAAATCATATGCTGATTTACCTGGATATCAACTTTGTTTTTCTCCTTCTTTACTGTTGTCCTTCCAATGTTAAATTTTTTTTTTATATCATCTCTGGATCTTCACAACTCCTCTCTCTGCTCCTTCTTCTTCTTACACTATCTCACTCATTTCTTCATTCTCTCAACCTCATTATGCATATGATGGTAACATTATTTATAGGGATCACCTCATAACTGTTTTCATTCCACAGGAAATTCGAAATGAACAGGTATGACTCTTTGCCTTCCCCCTTCTCATTTTCTTTTCTATCACATTTAGAATAATATAACAGACTGTATTACAGTGGAGTTTTTCTTTGCCTACGGAGACTTGCCTTTGCATCACATACAATAAATATAATTAAATAATTTACAATTACAGATACAATAATACATTTCACTCAGCCCTTTCAGCTCTTGGTTCGCCATACATTTGTCTTTTCTGTTGCTGTCACTGTCTTTTCAGTTTCTGCTGTTATAGTCTAGCTCTGTTGCATAACTGCTCATTTTTTTCGACTTGACCCATTTTGTTGAGTTTCTAATAGTGTCATCATATCTCCTTTTGCCCGACCATGCCTCTTTTTCTCGTGCTCACAACATTCAACCTTCACCGCTCTTCTAAACATCTGGTTCTGCCTTTTTCTCTACGTCGGGTCCTTACCCGGAACTTTCTACCTGCGTTCATACTTTCCTTTTTGTTTTACGTTATAATCCTCCTTTTGCTCTCCAAAACGATTTACAAAGGAAAATCCACATATTCCCAGACATGAAATGTTTTAGGCTTCAGCTTTGAACTTTATCACATCTTTTCTCTATATCGTACTTTGGAGATTCAGATATCCCATGTGCCTTGGTCCATTTAATCTCCCAATATGCGATGTGCGATGGGTCCCACCAGGCTGTATCTCGGTGTTTCGGCTATTTCTCTTTTTCTTCATTTCTATGTTGCTCTTTCATTCTCCTGATGCGATTTCTCAAGGGGAAACCTTATACTTTCGTAAATTTTTCGTTTCTGCCAATCTTTCACATTTATCGATGCCCAAATTGGCACTTCTAATCTGCATCGTAGATCTCTACTCTGTGATCCAACAATTATCGCTTTATCGCACTTCAGCGTTTCAAACGTTCTTTTCTATATGGCTCCTTTTATTTCCGATGCAATTTACAAAGGGAAATCATATACACTCGAACTTGAAATCTCTTAAATAATGGTTTTGAGCTACATCGCATCTGACTCCTTTATCGCACTTTGTCCTGAGTTTTGCAATCTGCGATATGCGATGAACTTCACATCGCCTCCATCGCATCGCATTCATCGGTCGCATTGCAAGTTCTACAAATTATTATCACATAAGCATCGTTGATGTGTGATATTGCATTGTGCCACCACGTAACCCTTCACACCGCCACATCACATCACTTCTATCCATCGCATTGCAACTTTTCTCTTATGATCTTCACCCTCTCTATCTTTTGATTCGCGATATGCGAGCCAGGTCCACGTCATCTCCATGTCATCATGCAGCGTCACCTTGCTACGTCATTTAACGTCACTGCCACTTCATATTGTCATGTCATCTTGATTTATTTACGATTTGTGGGGTCATCCTTACATCATCACATCGTACTTCGTGTTTTCTGTGACCACTGTGTTTGTGTGATTTTTCTCCTGCCCCAAGTGCGATATGCAATCGCGTCACATCACATCCATCGCATTGCATCTACTTTAATCTCATCCGTTTGTTTATGCTATCCCACTCTGTGACACTGGTCCCACACCTTTGTTAACCTTCATAACAATATAACTCACTTTAACTTAATGCTTTAAACCCTTTCGGAATGAATATCAGAACCTTCGGAAATGTTTAATTTAATTTTAAACAAATGTTAGAACTCCCTCGTTAGTGTATTTCCGAACTTCAACCACTTTAAAAAAACTCCATTGAAATATCATTAAATCCTCAGAAATATTAAAAAACTTTGGAATATTTAGACCTTCGGAAATAATTCCGGACTTCAAACCTTTAATAAAACTTCATTGCATACAACGTCAAGTCCATACCTTATTTTAACTCCCACGCAGCTTTCAACACGAACTCTGTCAGATCTTCCACATATCTAATCGAACGGCAATCACGTTCAATCGACCCCAGAACTTTATCACCCAAAAGCGACGCGAAATGGGTGGTATTGTGCTCGTGACATGTCACAATATCATTCAATCATGTTAGAAATGAGAAAAATCGCCCACAACTCAAAGGTTGTGCGACAACAGTGTCCGGTTTTCTAGAAAACCGCTTAACTTACAAAATTTGTTTTAAATCACGTTCAAACGCGGATTTTCACCATTTCTTCATTTAACTTCAATTTCTCATGAAAACCTCCTTTTCATTGCATAACTCAATAAACAGAGATTGATTATCGCTGCGCTTTCAACCAAAGAACCAGAGTTCTAATTTTCTTTTGAACCCTTATTATAGAGGTTAATAACTCTCAATGCTACACAGAAAACCATAGATCAATGAATTTTCAGAGGGATAAAACCCTCATTTCTGCTGCGTAACTCAATAACCATTAAAAATTCCTGATCTCAGGCAAACGAACCAAAATTCTCTAAATTCCTCCGAATCTTTACACAGAAGTAAATATACTCAAAATTCTACATAGAATGTTTAATCAAATGGATTTCGGAGAGGTGAAACCCTCTGGGAAATTTACAAGCATACACAGATAAAAAAAATATGCAATTTTATTAAAATAGAGGGAAAACCTCTCAATCAATTCTTCTACGGCCAAATTCCAATCTTCAAACCCATTTTTGTCTAATTTACGCGTAGGCTTACAAAACAAAAACCATGACTGTTAAAAAAAAAACTTCTTCGTGTCTAAACTCTCCTCTTGTAGCTTCTACCACTTTACTTTCTTTCTCTGCAAGAATTCCATCTGAATCTGATCTGCTCCCTTGTCTTGGTGCTACTCCTTTGTGCTCCTTTACCATCAATGACAATATTTCCAACATGCTGGTCCTTTCCTATCAGTGATATCTTCCCTGCCACAGGTCAATTATGTTGCCACCTATTCCATGTCCACGTCCATTGATAATTCAGTTAGTGAGGTAGTAAAAAATATACTGGGGGAATTGGATCCTCATTTCCAGACTGTTGTCCTCTCGTCGGATGAGAAACTCTCAGAAGCCATGAATTCTTATTTCTCATGTTAAGGTATTCAGAGAAGAGTTTGTTTCTTGTGTCAAGCTCCTTAAGAAAATGAAACAAGGTCTTCGGAGCAGAGTTTGTTTTCTTGTGTAAAGCTCCTTAAAAAATGAAACAAGGTCTTTGGAGAAGATTTTGTTTTCTTGTGTCAAGCTCCTTAAAAAAATGAAACAAGGTCTTTGGAGCAGAGTTCGTTTTCTTGTGTCAAGCTCCTTAAAAAATGAAACAAGCTCTTCTCAGGATTGTTCGTTTGCTATGTAAACCTCGTTAAAAAATGAATTAGGTCATGAGGATAGTTCTCTTACTATGTCAACCTCATTAAAATATGAAACAGGTTCCCTTTTCAATTCGAGTCTTTGATCGGATCTTGTAATATCCTTGTCGAGTCTTTCCCTTGATCTCACAATTGAACCTTCACTCCATCCACCTATCAGTAACTAGCAGTATACTCCAGTGAATGTAATGAAGCTGGGGGTCATGTACCTCGAATTGAGTCATCACGATGGGGGCTTGAAAACTTATTTCAAGCATATTTTGTTTCTGTTTCAAGCTTGTGTAAAAATGAAACCAGTTTCAAGTACAGTTTTCTAAAAAGTTTCAAGCTTGTGTAAAAATGAAATCAACTTCAAGAAGAGTTTCTTGATTTCAAGATTGTGTAAAAATGAAACCATTCTTAATTTACCTATCATGATTGCCATTTTATCAGCTTGTTTTGCCAGATGAGCCTTGTTTTTCTCATTCCATCGTTACCATTTGCTTGGCCGATCATACGCCTTCACTTGGTTGTTTTACCCATTCCTGAGGAACCATTGCAATGAGTGGTCTTGTTAGCCAAACTATTGACCTTTACTTGTTCCGAGCAGTTCCACCATCACCGGAACCAGTTACTACCCTTAATACCACTCGTTACTCCAGCAAGAGTCAGCTTTCAGCGCTTTTCGTGACTCTCAAAACATGAAAATATTGTTGAGCTCTTGTCATTTTGGGCTCGTTAAAGGCTACGAAAATTTGTTTACCCAGTATATATTTACCCATTTTTCAGGCTGGAATAAACTGTATACGAAAAAGGAATACCTTAGTCAATCACGACTAAGAGGTTCTCTCATATTTTGTTTTCTACCTTTTCAGGTATGAAGGACTATTTACGAAAAGGGCCATATGGAGTTTTCCTTTTTCCTCTTTTCAAACACTCTAAACATGAAAAGACATCGAGCTTCACCTTTTTCGGGCTCGTTAAAATTTAACGAAATTGGATTCGTTATCATGATGACATCGAGTTCCTCATTCCTAGGGCTCCTAAAATTTACTAGGTTGGATTTGTCCGAAAGACAAACTTATATGACAAGAATATGCTATCCTCTTCAAGCTTGTGTAAAAATAAAGAGGTACTCGCCATAAATGGTGGGGTATACTGGAAGTTATTCATCAGTTGTATCAGCAGTATGTCACTCTTGAACATGACACTTATCTGCAGTTTGTGACAGGTTGGGATATCTACTCTCTGTCATTTTTCCTCCATGGGTTTGGGAAATCTGTTTTCCTCTCATTCGATTACCAATCTTGTCAACATGAGCTCTAATCCTATTTGAGTCAAATTCTACCAAATTCCAGAGTCGTGTCACTGATATGTTCAAGAGAAAAACCTTCTGCAGTTTGTAAATTCCCTAATCCTATGTTTCAGTCTTGATTAAAACTCATATTACATTCTCTGTATCGTGCCGATGATGTGGGATTCATTATGACTCTCCTTCGATGGATCACTTCCTATCGACTTTAGTTCATTATCCGAGAAGTCAGTGTAGAGACTCCTTTCTGGCACCTTAGAGCTTGCGTGCCCTAATGGCAAGTTCTTCACATTTGACGACAGGTTCACATCATTGGCCTTTGATCGGGTGATTTAATGGGTGTTTGACTTTAGTTCCTTATTCCTATTCCGTGGATTGTACTGGAAATACCTTGAGGACCATTGTCATCATTGGTGGTTTCTCTCACGCATGTTAATAGTTTACATCATTGATTGGTAATGAGGCACTTTTCCTGCATGTTTGACTTCAACTCATTTATTCACATGCTTGAAATTGTACTTGATCGGGTCGTGAGAAAGTGCAAGACACTGGATTTTATTCTCTAGAGTCCAGGTTGTGAGGTGATAAGATTTTTCCATGATTGGATACATTTTTCTTTCATATGGATGGAATAAAACATACCATGCGTTTATATGTGATCCTTCTTAGATGGATGGTTGCGACCATAGCATGGTCTCTTTTACGAATGGCTAGGTCCATACCTTGACTCATGTATTTTCATCAAATATTTTGGTTATTTATATGTATATATGCTTGATTTGTAGGTCTCCCGTCTGGTTCCTTGCACGTACTCGTAAATTTTTTCACCCCTCACTCATGTTCGGACTTCATGCCTTAGGGGGCATATATTACACAAAAATTTGTCGTTGTCCCCGTACTCCTCATTCCTTGATCTTGGAGGACCCATACAGTGACCCTTACGTAATTTCCAAGAATGGAATAGTTACTCCTGAACCACACTTTCTCTGCTAATTCATCTCCATTTACAACTTTTCTGGAATATCCCCATAAAAACCTAGTTTTCAAGGTCGATGCATTATCTCAGTGTATGACTCGTGTCAATAACAGATATTTACTCTGAGACCCGTGCCAATTGGTAGTCTATCTTAATGTCTGACTCGTGTTGATCCTCTTTCGAATTTTTTTTTAAAAATAGAAACAAATCGTCCATGACTAGAAGCTTTACAAAGCAAAGAGCTGGAAGTTTGTTTTGAGGATATGGCCAAGGAATTCCCCTTTGGGTTTCTTGTTCCCATAAAATAGGATCTACTCCAAAGGATAAGCTTTTTTCCCATTATTTTAGGGCCCGTCTTCTCCTCCTCCATTGTTATATAAGGAGAGCTCTTTCAACTCTGCTACCCTAGTTGTTGAGGGGCAACAAACATAGAGAGAAGAAGAAATTATAGTGCTATTATAGATTCGGGAGAATAGTGCAGAGTGTGATTATTTTTGTGTGTTAGGAACATAGTGAGATCTTAGACCTTTATGTATGAGGGTGTCACAAATGTGCTTGGATACGGACTTGCCGAAGGAGAGCCTCAACGTCGAGGTTTGGTTGTAAACTCCCCTTGCTTTTGTCATAATAAAATGCAACTGATGTTTATCTTCCACTCTTTTTTACATTTATAATGATATTTATAGAATTCCTTGATCATTTAGATAGGTTGTAATTATTTTATGTTTGTCATGATTTCACACTTATTGTAGTCTCTTGATTGTCTGTACAGGTAATTGAATGTTGGTAGCAACGTGCTTTGAGTTTGAGGAGAGCGACAGATCAAGAAGCTTTGACAAAAGATGACAACATAGCATCAAAACAAGGTAGATCACCTTCCTTGCTTTGAATTTCATTTACAATCTAGGAAGGTAGATGTTAGTATGTTCCCTTAGTTGCTAGACCCACCCTAGGGGTAGAGGGACCACCTCTATCCGCAGAGGGGATTTGCCTGCATAACAACATAGAATTCAATGATAAATAAATTTACACACTAAGAAATTTGATCACTCTTGGTTTTGGATAGATTTGCGTTTAAAATGGATGTACATGAGTGAATATGACATCAAAGAAAACTTTTTTATTTGAAATTATATTCATGTTTTACAATATATCTATCCAAGTTTCGTGCTAAGAAATTCTCTAGGATCCCTTAAGTTACGTGCACTAGTCTATGTTGATGAGTTTATTAGGGATGACATTTACAAATGTGAGTCAACATATCGTAGACTTCCCCATGACACTTGTTGAAAAAAATATCAACAATGTTCAAGGCAATTAGGAAATCACATAAGTAAACCACAAATGCCTCATATAATTCTTATGTACCTACAATTAACCTAGAAGTAACCATAATGATGCAACTCTATCAACACATTTAATTTAATTTTAAGTCTCATAACATATGGGATGAATGCCCTTAAATTGATTAACATGATAAAGTTTCAAGCATTACACATCCCGTCTTTGTTTATAATATACAACTCAACATTTTTTCTCATTACCCTTTTTGAAAACTTTCTAATACCAACATACAACAAGGGACTAAGCATACAACAAGAGACTAAGCTTTATTTGATCTCATTGTACAAAAATATACTAAGCTTTTTTGATCTCATTTAAAGTCTGACGTGGGACCCAATCAGATATCACAAATCGCAAAGCTCAGCAGCAATAGTGCACAAGAAAAATGCTGAAATGAAAAATGCGATAAGAATATCGGATGTGATTTTATTCAGAGTTCTATTGTAATGTGTCTCAAGTCCAGTGTAACAACATTTATGAAGAAAGTCTAAACGCAGGCAGAAAAGCTCCAGTAAGTGACCCAACATAGAGAAAAGGGCAGAGAAAGTAGAACGTTACAGTTATGAGGAGATAAGCACTATGGGTCGAGTAGGGCTCAACAACACTCTGGGACAGTGTCGAGTGTTGAGACAAAGGTGAAGGCTGAACGTGGGATGAACGTTGTGGGAACAAGCAGAAGAGGCATAGTCGGGCAAAAGGAGACATGGTGGCACTATTGGAAATGCAACAGTTGGGTCGAGTCGGGTAAAAGGCGTTTGTGCAGGATTGTTATAATAAAATAGTAGAAACAGAAAAGATAGTGACAACAGCAGAAAGGACAAATGCACAGTGAGCCAAGAGCTGATAGGGATGAGTGAAGTATTATTGTAACTGTAAATATATTTTATTACTATTTTATTGTATGTGATGCAAGGTCAACTCTTCGTAGGCATAGGAAAACTCCAATGAGTGTTATAACAATTATTTCTGATGTAATAACTTGAAGTGAAGTGTAAGGAATCGAATGGGTGGAAGGCATAGGATTAGGCCTCTTCACCTCGAATTCCCTGTAGAATGAAAATAGTCATGTAGTTATCTGTATAAAACATGTAATATTAGTGTGCATAGAGATGTTATAGAGGTCAAAGAGGTAAGAGAGAGTGGATGAATGAGAGAGAGATGTTGTGCACATCCATAGCTGATATGAAGCAGATATGAAGGATGAAGAGGCAACAGTGAAGAATGAGTATAACAAGTTGATATCCAGGTAAATCAATAAAGTATTTTTTTATTATAGTGCATGGGAGTTGGTGCTTCCATTTCAAGTTGTAGCTTGATAGTTGTCCAGTTGGATTTGGTTAAGGTAGGAGCCTCCTATGGGTTGTAACCTTCAGAAAATATAAGGGATTTGGTGCTTCCGTTTCAAGTTGTACCTTAATAGATGTCCAGTTGGAGCTGGTTGAGGTAGGAGCCTCCTCTGGGTTGTATCCTGTAGAAAATAGAGGGGAGTTGGAGCTTCCTTGCAAATTGCAGCTTGCAGAATTCAAGGTAGTAGCCTCTTCTAGGTTGGAGCCTACAGAAAATTAGTTGTGAGAGGGAGTTGGAGCTTGCCTTTGCATCACAACAATAATAAGATGTGGTTTTCTCCCTTATGGGTTTCCACTTATATTTATTGTCTATGTGCTTGACGAATATGTGGTGATGTTATGTTTTAATATGCTTAATTACTGGTTGTCCACACATTCAATTTGTTGATTCATTATGTATTATATTGCTTATAAAATGTAGTTAATGGGTGTAAAGTAAAGAGTTTTAACGTCCATGAATGTACTAAACTAATTCAACCCCCCTCTTAGTTTACCTAAGGGTTCATCAGTGCAGCCATGGCCAACTATCCTACATTAGTGGTAAGAAGCTTGAACTCTACATGTATCCTAGCAAGCATTGGGAATGCGATGATAGACAACGATATATCCATGAAGATGAGGAACTGTTCATAGACCACACCCTTAGAAATAATTGCTCTAAGAACATAAGAAACCCCAATCCCAGCTACAAAGGGTAAGCTACTTCGAGTTGCCAGTTTCCACTTTGAAAAATGAATACACATTATGTATCATAACACTAGATTATGTAAAATACCTTCCCAAAATTATACAAAATACCCTCCCATTTTGTAGCTACTTCGAGTTGCTAGTTTCCACCTTGAAAAATGAATACACATTATGTATCATAACACTAAATTATATAAAATACCTTCCCAAAATTATACAAAATACCCTCCCATTGACGTAGGTTCTAACAAATTAAATTTAAAATTTTAATTTGAAGTATATAATATAGAAATAAAGCATATAAAAAAATATTGTATGGATATACATTTTAAAATACCAATTATTTAAATAAATAATTAATGATAAATTAAGTATGTCTATTTAAATAAATAAATAATTACTAATTAGATTTATTTTAGGTTATTGAGGGGAATGATTGTTATCTTTACATTGATTTTTTACAAAGTAAACTTTATTGTAAATATATGAAGAAAAGATAAATTTCTTTAAAATATAAATATATGTTTATTTTTTTTAATTTAAAAAAAAAAATCACTTTAAAATTTTGTTTTCTAAATATGTGATAAATCAAAATTTGAATAGCTTTAAGTTGAACATATATAATTTGTGAATTCCATTTTAAGTTGAATATATATAATTTGTGAATTCCATATTAAATATAAAAATAAATAAAGAGAATATTGTAAATAAACTTATAAATAAATAAAAATATATCATTAATATAATTTAGCTTACTTAAAAAATTAACATTAAAATGTCAGAGCAACTTAGTTCGAGTGATTGGTTTAAAATAATAATAATATCAAAATATTTTATTTATAAATAAAATTGAAATATATTTTTTAAAATATTATATCATAGTTTATATATATAGCAAGATTATTCAAAGAAAATTATTTTATTATAATTTTTTTTTAAATATATTTGAGAAAGTCTCATGAATTCATTGGAATTTTCGCCATCCATTCGCCAACATCCATAGAAACACAGTGGGAGAAATCCATTTTTGCTCATGTGTTTCCCATTGCATTTATAGGAATTTATGTTTATTCCTCTTTTCTCCAATCGGTCCAGGTATGAATCTCGTAACATCCTGTTGGGATTTCCTTACTTCTTAATTTTGCATTTTTCGTTCAGAAATCTATCGGATTCATTACCTCCCAATGCTGATGTGAAATCCGTGAGTCGATGCTAACGAAAATCAGACACGTGATCAGATTGCGAAAATCTCATATTGTTTCAAGAACCCGGATTCAAATTTCCAAGAGAACTCTTGGGAATTTAATTATTTATGGGAGAATGCATTGCACTTGTTTGAGGAAAAAGGAAGGGTTTGGTAAAGAACTTTGTCAGTGAAAAACAATTGCAAGTTTACCAAGTCATTGAGATGGAAGCAAATGAGTTATATTAAAATAAATGTATATTCAATGATAAGCGGATCATTCATTCTGTCGTTGAGTCTAAAACTGTTCCTATCCATGAGCCTTAATGGACATTAAGAGAAAAATGGTTTTCATGGCTACTTTTTCTCTTGAAATTGGAAGTTGGAAGGTTCCTTTTAGGGGTGGTAAAATGTGATATCTCAAAGTTCAAAGTTTGATGGTGAATAAAAATAAAAATAAAAACTATATAGAAATTATAAAAAGTTTCATATTAAAAGACTTAATTGTTTTATATGGTTGGTCCAAATGTATTTGGGCAAGTAATTTTAGGTGGTAGGTTGTTTTGGATGGTTGGTCTAAGTGTATTTTGGCAGGTAATTTTAGGTGGTAGGTTGTTAGGTTTTTTTTCTAAAAGAATAGTGCTTACCATGATGCCTATAGATAAATTTAATTAAGTGCCTCATTTCTCACTGGTTAAAGATGATGAACTATTTGTGGATTTTAGTAGAGCCATATCGACCAATATTTAAATATTTTTGTAAAGGACTATAGTAAATAAATGGAATATTTATCCAATAAATTTTCGTAAAAGATGCTAATGTAATGAAATAACACCTTCCCATGAGAGTTTTTCAAAAGTACTTTCACAACATGCATTGATACATTGATTCTACCTATAACCTGTTTTTTGCTCATTTTCAATACAACTTAATGTTATAAAGTATTTCTACCAGCTATTAACCTCATAATTTCCCTATACATAATTTATTCCATTTCGTTTTATAAAACCTCACAAAAATTGAACTCTTATGCTACATATTACCTATAACCTTGTTCTTAAATTTTGCATCATGCAACATTGTTAAAAAATATATAAAAATTCAATTTTAAATTATATTTATTGTCCAAATATATCAAAATATATCTACCTTGACTATTCCCTTCCACATTCTCATTTCTCTAGTGGGCGTTACTTTGCACCTCTCGGTTTGTAGTGTGACCTCCATTAGGTAGCTATAATAACCCTTCCATTAGGCTCTCCTGAGCTAGTCACCTAATGTACCATTACATTAAAATATGGTGATTGATGTACCAACAGATTTGGAGTTTAAATGACTATGTTAATTTATAAAGGAGTTGTCTTTAGTGTGACATTTTGGAGTTTCAGGTGCAAGAATCTGGTGAAAAAAATTTGGTTGAAATCTTGATTTCTGTTATTTAAAGTGGTTTTTTGATTGTATATATAGATTCAACACCCTAAGAAACCCCTAGGGCACTTTGATTGTCCAAGGTTACCCATCAAACTTCTATTTTCTTACCAAATTTTAGAGAAATTACATAGGAAAAATCCAAAAAAACCCTTAAAAAAATCTCACTAAAAACAACTCGATTTCTAAATCTATTATTCCACATATATTTCATTGCGTAAGAATAATCCTCACAAACGAGTCATGAGAAATCTCAATGACGCACATGATTGGGTCAAAAAAAAAATAAAAAAAATAGAACCCTACGAAACTCCAATAGTTGGGTTTCAACTTTGCATTATGTTTTGGATTCATCGTAAAGTTTCTTTCGCTTTCCATCCGTTAAAAAGTCACTTTATATCACCTGCCTTTGCACGATTGTACGGTTTGGTTGAAAACATTGGGCGCGTAAAATATGGTCAAGTTTTTTTAATCATTTCCAACTACACAACCCTCCAAGTAACACGGACAAGTGCTGCAGCTCAGTGAATGAACGTCCAACAACTAGACGTCTGCGGTGATACACACACTGTTATTTTATTGACCTCTCCACTGGGAGTTTACGGAATATTATGGTTCCGGGGATCTTGTCATGCGAAGGAAGGAATAAAATGGCTTCCGTAGCAAAGTCCCACTTATTATTATAATGCGTTCAATTAAAAAGATAACAATGATAGGGAGTCAAATCAAAAGGGTAGTAGGTAATCCATGTGCCAATGATTCAAAATTGGAGGATGATGGGCTCCATCTTTAAGCTGTTGGCTTTGTCTTTAAGCAGGGCTTGTGTTTAAATATATGTGACGAGACGATTCCGAAGCGTCGGTGAGCCCTTGCAACCTGCCATTAGAATCCGCAGAGAAGAGCGATTTGGTAGGCGGAGTTAAAAATGAGGTGCACAAAAGGGCAAAGAGACAGCGTCAAGTTTAAGAAAGGTCTGTGGTCACCTGAGGAAGACGAGAAACTCAACAATTATATGATGAAGAACATCATTGCTGGCTGCTCGTGGAGCTATGTGGCCAAGCAAACTGGTACTTCCTTATTAATTTCAATTTCGCTAAGCTCTGTACTAGTTTATGTCATTCAGCGTAACATTTCAATGCTGCAATCTAGGCGCATTTGTGCCCGTGTGTCATTTTTATACATATGTAAACCGTGAGAAGCAATACAGAGAAATATTTAGGTTCTTTTACTCTATATGGTCAATAAAGTATGTGAATATTAGCAGAGCATATATTCATTGTTGCTACAATATTAAGGGACGATTAAAGTCGATGGATGGTATAAGTATGTAGTTTGATATAGAAAATTGAAAGAAATTGAGCTGAGTGAATTGAAATATTATTTTTTTAATTTTAAATTTATATTGATTGGTAAAGCTAATTTTCTTTATAATAATTATATTTTATCTATAGTGAAATATGAATGTAATTTATACTCAATTTAATTTTATATTATAGCAGAGACAGATTAAAGTTTATAATATAGTGAAATAATATATTATTATTTATATAATTTAAATTTATTATATTATAAATAATATAATATAATTTAGAATATTGAGTGATGATTAAAGTAAAAAGTTACCATGTTTTAGGATTAAGTATTTAGAATCCTATTCATATTATATTACTATGAATATAATATAAAATCAGTATAAAGTAGTAAAATAGTAGTATGTTTATAATTTGGAAAAAGTAATTATTGGTTTTCAAATTTCTGTGGTTTTTGTTTACTGGAGAGTTGAAGGTCACAAGCCTCACGAGCCGACTTTGCATGTCTTCCTCGGGTCAGGAGGTCCGATCCCCGTTGGGATTCGAAACGTCGACAAGGGTTTCGTGAGACTGTGGATAATCCGGAAAACTCTCCAGTAAAAATAATTATATTATTATATTATTTTATATAATTTAATAAATTTATTTATTTAAATAAAAATAAATAAATTTGATGAACTTGTTTATATAAATAAATTATAAATTTAATTTAATTAATATTATATTTCTTAAAATATTAAAAAAGGTATTTTTTCAATTTGATTTTGAGAAAATTTCAGTTTCAAATTTCATTGTTTAAAACCTATTTATTTCATGTCAAGGTGATCCCAAAGGTAATCCCATAGTAGTAATTTTCTAGCCTTCATAATTAATAAAGATAGTAATTTTCTGCTCCTCATAATATTGTTTCTAATATTTCATATTAGAATAAAATAAAATTAATCATAAATTAATATTCAATATTATAAATTAACATTTATTAATACCATTAATATTATCATTTAACAATGTAAATTAATATTATCATTTACCATTATAAACTAATTTATAACATAGTTTATGACCTAATCTGATTACTTCGGTAATTTAAGCTCGCCCCTTCTAAATATAAATATAATAACTTTGGATCAAAGGGCATCTATTGGGAATTGCACACATTTTTATTTTTTTGATTTAAACTTTAGATATATAGGAATCGTGGTAAAAGGAATATGCATTTACCCACCCACCAGTGTAGCAGGGAGCACTTTATAATATAGCGTTGAATCTGTATCCAGGTCTGCAAAGGTGTGGAAAGAGCTGCAGGCTAAGATGGATCAACCACTTACGGCCTGGCCTTAAACACACTGCTATTTCACCCCAAGAAGAACAACTGATCGTACACCTACACTCCATTCTTGGTAACAGGTTCCCGTTGTTCTCTATTCCCACACCGTTTTTGCTATCTATTCCTTGCATTTTTGGTGTAGTTGTAGTCATTCACTTTTCTGCTCTTATGTCCATTAACTTGGCGAATGAATGGCATTGATGAAGCAGGTGGTCTCAAATTGCTGCCCATTTGCCTGGACGTACAGACAACGAGATAAAGAATTATTGGAACTCGTACATCACGAAGAAACTCAACCTGAAACAGTACTCCACGGCACCCTTTTCATCCTCCATTGAAACCAACGGCAACAACTGCACAGAGACGAATATACCCTCACAATTAGGCGATACCTACAATTCCAATTACTCAGTGTCTACCAATGCTCAAGATGCTTATACGTTGGACGCCATGTCTGAAGCGTACCACCAGTCACTTTATAACATCTTTGATTTATTGCCCACCGAAGAAAATCAACGTTCTTGTGTTCAGGACGTATTGGACTTAAAGAATGAAGAGGTACTGGAGCAAAATATTGTGTTTCCAATTTATTTGAACCCTATTAACAATCAGCTGCTTTCTTATTTCAAAGCTTTCGATTATTTCTACTCACATCAATCATAGCTTGTCTTAGGTTTTTACATCTCCGACTCTGCAAACCCATGATCAAACTTGTAAAACTGCAAAATTATCGAGTGGTGATCAGTTAATAGCTTCGTGGACTACGTTGCCACCTCGTGAAGCGCCTGGTTCTACCATTAACGCTTATGGCTATACCATCTCTAGCCCTGCTCTTGTTGATATCGGGGACTCAGGTAACATTCTAAACGCTGGCCACATAATTGTTAATGAAAATGAGGATGAGATAATGATCGATGATTCGTTGTTCACAGCATCCTCTGCCATAACCGAATGGAGCGCTAGTCACTCTCATTCAAATGCCACTGATTTTACTGACGTTTATCCAGGAGCTTATACAGCTCATACAGTGGAAGATTACGCGGGGCAGCTGCATGACGAGACTCAACAACAGTCATACCTTCCATATAAATCCTGCGCGCAATTTCGTACAGACGTTGATTGGTACTTAAATATTCAACCTCAGCGTCTGTCTGAGTGCAAGGATCATGTAGATTTGGGATGTGATAGAAGTAAATCTGGGGGCGAAAACATATATTAATATAATTCATAAGCAGAAAAGTTATCAGATGCCACAGATCAGAGGAATTGAGGTTGGTGATCAACTGGATTTCTTCACAATTCCAGATGAAGAGGGTAGAGCAGTAGAATGTGGAAAAGTGTGAAGGTGAGGTAGGTCTTGTTAACGTTTTCGAGGAGGGGCATATGTACAATATACATTGTGATACCGCTGCTTCTTATGTCTGACTTAACCAGTAGATGCAATGCCTATGCGGCCTCCCATCCTTATCAATTGACTGTGAAATATAGGAATGTCATTTTCGACGTCCACCAAATCCGATATATGTCATCTGTTTAGCGGTCACTTTCACAAGTTTTAGCCGTTTTCTTTTAATGTACGTTAACACGTGACATTTACATGTCCTGAAACCCCGAGACTATGTCGATTGCACAGTGGTAAAATAATTGACCGTGCAATATTCGTTTGATTTCCGAATATTTAGAGAATCAGCGACATAAAGATGCCACAATAAAATGAAGTAGTTTTCCTTTTGAAAAAGAGTGGCAAAATGTATGAAACATTTCTTATTTGTTTTTGACGGTTTATCATCCTGCTTTTGAAGGAACGTGGCAAAATCTATGAAATATTTCTTATTTATTTTTTAATGGTTCATCATCTTCCAAAAAACTTTAATTACGCATATTTGAAATCACAATATTTAAATGTGATGGGATCATTTTTCAGCAAGGTAAATGTCATGTGTTAATGTTACGATCCTTCGGTACATTTCGACAGGATGGAAATGGCGGTACAACCTAAAGTTTGAATGATAAATTTGAATAATAAATGTTGGTACAACCTAAAGTTTGAATGAGAAATTTGAATAATAAACCGAACGAAGTTTTACGAAAATATTTTAATGCTAAATCATTTTTAAAAATTCCTTGTATTTGATTTGAATCAAATATATCACCCGTCCTATGATTCAAGTCATTAAATTAACTATCAATCATCGAGCAACTTTTGAACATGTACCTTGATTATTTTAATTTTTATATATTTGAGGTTGATAATGTATTATATTTTTAAATGATTATAATCTTTGTAAATTTTCAATCATGGTTAAAGTGCATCGAAAATTTGAAGGAAAAATTTAGATGGCTAAAGTGCATGGTAATTATATTTGGAGTGAGCAAACACTTTTCACCCTAGCCAATAGGAAGTTTTTATTTTCATAGTTCTAGCTAATTGAAATATGACATCTCATCTGATATGTTGGCCCTTTCAACGTGTTTCCGTAGTACATAGGCCCATGTGTGCAGAGAGAAAGGCATCCCTTGGTAGCCATGGTGTAGTATAAAGGCCCATTTGTGTAGAGAAGGCACCCCCCGATAGCCATGGTGATTTCAGTGTTGATGAACTTTATTTACCTTCACCTTCAACCAACGCATTCCTCATCCTAACCTTCAGCGAGCAATGCCTTGTTTCTGACAACAGTGCTTGGCTTGGTGGGTGTGTGTTATATTCTTTCCATGACTAGCCCTGCGCTATATTAGGTGGGTGGACCTACCTATAGTTTTGTGCATGGGTTTAGCACATGGTTTTGGGCATGATGATTTTTTTTCCATGGTATTTTGTAGATTTGGTCAAGGGAACTATGGTTATGTTTTGATCTAGGGTTAATGGATTGGGGTTTATCAATGCTTCAGAATGTATATATATGTATTGCAACATTGAAAGGAATATAATGAAAAATCAGGCCAGTAGTGTTGTTTTTCGGATCTAAGTGAAAATCTATATGTATATATATTTTATGTTTTATGCTCTCACTATTATTTATTATCTATTTTAAGAATTTGTTTGTAGATAATTTCTTTACAAGGTTAAAACGTACATTTGGTATTAGAGTTGTTTCGTCTTCAAGGGGACACCTTTGCTGCTTAGGGGTTTTGCTTGGGCCTGTGGTAGATCATGTTCAATGGGAGATCTGTGGGATCGATTCTTGTAGTGAAAGAAGATGGCGAGCAATGGAAAGATAAAGATAGAGAAATTTAATGGTCATATTTTTTAGTTTTGGAAGCCCAAGATGAAGGATTTTCTAGTGGATAAAGATCAATGGATTGCGGTAGATTCGAGTACTAAACCAACGACAATGTGAGATGAAAACTAGGTGAAGTTGGATTGGAAAGCAAAGAGCACAATACTGTTGTTTATATCAGATTTGGTATTGTTGAATGTATCCGAGGAAGCTACGACGAAGGCTTTGTGGGACAAGTTAGGGACTTTGTATCAATATAAGCCTCTGGTAAACAAATTGTTCCTACAAAAAAATATGTATAACTTGGGGATGAAGGATGGAGACTTAGTGACAGAGAAACTGAATGCCTTCAATACTACGGTAAGTTAGTTGTTATCTGTTGATATTGAAATCTTAGATGAAGATAAGTGCATCAGTTTTTTTTGTTCTCTACTAGATTCGTGGGATAATCTGGTGTTACAATAGGTAGCGATATAAATACCTTGAAATTTGATTAAATTGTCTCAACCTTGTTGTCTGAGGAAATGAGATGAAAAAATATCGAGGGCCAAAATGGAGATGCCTTGTATGTACGAGGATGGTTCCAGAACATAAACAAAAATAATTTCTTGAGTGGGAGATCTAAACCTCCAAGAAAGTGTGTAAAGGTGTGCTAAAAGTGCAGAAAGGAAGGGCTCTTCAAAAAGGACTGTAGATCTAAAGCTCCTAAGAAAGGAAAGGGATTTGATGATGCTCCTTCTGCAAAAGCAAAAAGAACCTCAGATGAAGGTGGGGATGCGTAGTTGGATTCTTCTTCAAATATAGATGTAGATCATGAGGCATGGTTGATTGACTCAAGTGCATCCTTTCAGTTCACTCACCATAAGGAGTGGTTCCACAGTATGAGAAGTATGATGGTGGTGATTGCTTCCTAGGGTATGCTAAGAAGGCAAGAATTGTCAGATGCAGAAAATTCAAGTTGAATTTGCAAGGTGGAATGATTAGAACACTTCCTCGTGTTCTGCATATTCCTGCATTTTCCAAAAAACTGATTTTTATAAGAAATATGGATGATGCAAGTGTAAAAAGAGTGTTGAAGAAAGATATCGACAAGATGGTTCGGGGAGCACTGGTACTGATGCAGGGAGTTCAGATTAGAACTATGTACAAGCTTTTGGGTAGCACTGTTATTAATGGGTGCAAAAGTTTTGTGGTTCCTGTAACACCCCTAATTCATGTGTTTGAATTTCAAAGTTAGACATTTGAACTTTAATCCTAAAGGGAGTGGACCCCAAAGGATAAACATTTTGTGAATGTAATTAAAAATTTAATTGCGGAAATGAATAAAATAATGTGGTGCAGATTGACCAGAATGAGATTTATGAGATCACTTGCTAAATCCATGAGGATGGATGAGGCAAATATTTCCCCACAATCTTTCAAAAATCCTTGAAAGAAATTAAATTTAAATTTAGATTTTTGAGGAAAAATCTGAATTTCTCCAATGATGAGGAAAGTAGTTGGGAAGAGGTAAAAAGCTAGAAAAGCTGAGGAAAAGCTGAGGAAAAGCATAAAACAACTGTAAAGAATCCCTAAATTGGGAAGCCTAGGCAAACAGGAAGAAAAGCATCCTAATATTCTGGACGCAGAATTAGAAACATGCTTTGGGATAGCTTAAATAAGTTGCTCTTGTACAGATTAGAGGTTGATCTGTTTCAAGGAGAAGATCTCAGCTCGGGGGTGAGTTCTGGGAGACAAAAAGGACTCTAAGGTTGGGAGGTTGGTCAATTGCATGAGTGGTATGTCTCTAAAATTATTGATGTTCTACTTCCTATAGTATGAATTGGCTACATATAAAAATTTGACTGTTTATTAGAATATCAATTCTACATTTAACAGAACTGATCATAAGGAAATAATCCATGAACTTCTGTATAGTTGTAGAATTGGAGTGGTGAAGTAGAATCCAACAGAGTCTTTAAACCAGTGATTGGTTTAAATCTGAGAATACTTATTATTTTGTTTCACAGGAAAATTTATGAAATTGTTTTAATTTGCTTCTGTTTCCTAGCATAATTCTAATATATATATACATGAGAAAATTTCGTTTCCTATTATATTAAATAATGAGGAAATGAATTATAACACACAACATGCATGAGAGAACGAAGGAGAGACTGTCGCCTGACTTCTGGCCAACCCATGCCATCTTGTAATCAAGAAAATTAATTCGATAGTTGTATGTAAGCAACACATGCTATAGCAGAGGAAAGCAACTGATAATTTACAAAAGACTGATCATAGACAGTTAACTTATGAAACCATTTTAATATCATAGCATAGAAAGTAAATACAAAAGAAAGTTGAGCAAATATCCAACCTGCATGTTCACCCCAGTCTGGCATATTGAATTATATGTATCCTAGTCTATCATGATAACCCAAATCAAGAGGGTAAATTTGTTGATTATAAATCCCAATGTCCTCTAAACATAAAGACAGAAATACAGATGCATTCATCCCTGTAGACAATTTGGATACATATTCTGTGCAAAGACATAACAAATTAATTCCTCAAATATCTGCATAGAACTAAGGTGTCATTCTGTTATAAATGACCATATCACTCTGGTTATCTAAATTTCCAAAGCAAAAAAACGGCCATTTTAGACTTTAAGACAATTCCCCAGTAAAGGCGGAGGAAAAGTAAGTTATGACTCAAGTATGCATTGTAGTTCATTCGGATATTCTGAATTTCACCATCACAAAACTGTCCTCTGGAATAGGAAACTTTATATTACAGTACATTATTCATTCTAATGTCACCACAGTATGAATATAGTTAACAATTGCATGGCCTGAGAGCCTGGAGGCAATAAACTACACAGAATGAAGAGTATGTGTATATGTAATATATATAAAAAAAATTTAAATTGCCAAAAGTTAAGTATTAATTTCAGCCAAGTCAAAACGAGCAAAGAGAGGGTACTGCTGGAGCATACTCATAAGAACAATAACCGAAAACAAAAGTGGGTATTATGAAAACCTAGGAATGACTGATGTATACGTGGATATATGGTACAATTTCGAAACAACCTTATAAAGTCCCATGAACAGAGCTCCATAAATATTCAGAGTGGGGATTTACTTATAGTGATAAAAATAATTACAATTGTATCATTAAATTATTTAAAGGTCAAAATATAAACCCTATAACCAGTAGCGAAGAACGAATTCCTTCTGACAGAGTTCGGTTAATACCGACCTGCAAGGAGTGAGTAATTAATTGTTAATGTTTAAGGGAGTCACGTATCTCTGCAAGTGCGAAAGAGAGCACGACACTTACCTGCAAGAAAAAAAAAACCAAAATCAACGAAAGGCTGAAGATAGAGAGTATGAATAACATGAACCAAGTCCAAATGATAACTGAGAGAGACGTAGTACCTGGAAAGGGAGAAGCCCTACTCCCTTATCAATCTGCTACATATAACCATGGAATTATCATGAATAAAGGGTTACATTCAAGAATCGACTAAAAACGAGAAACTTCCAGAGAACGAACAAATAGAAAATTCTTTCTACGCTTGGTCAAACAACAAAATTTCAAATTAGAGTGCCGAGGGCGTAGAATCCTTACGGCGCTGGATAAATGTACTCGTAGCCAATTTCCCTTGAGAAGAAGATTGGGCTACTAAACCATGAGAGCCCGCGTAAAACCTTACTTCTGAGAAGGTGCATCAGAAATCTCAAAGGCTAGGTAAGAAAACCAAGCTAACCAAATTCCGGGAAAGGCGAAAAGCACATTCTCTGCAAAACAAATAGAGCCATTCGTTATAATTATTCCAATAGCAGAAAACGATAATACAAAATCGTAGTACTGGCATGAAGAAAAGCATGAAGCTCTCAATCGGAAATGGCAGCCTGAGAAATAATAAAAATATAGAGAGCGAAATTTTACAAACTCTGGCAAAGGATCTCACCGACGGAATTTGTTAACGCACAGGAGTAAGGCGAAGCCTGAAACGAATCACGCCAGCGGCCATGGCGTTGTCACTCACGGTCCAGAGATAAACTAAACGCAGGGGGAGGTAAAAGAACCGCCGAGCAAATACCAAGCTTGATTTATAACAGTGTGCTATGAATCAAAACAACGAAACCCTAATAGCCAGATGCAATCCAAGTCGTCCACCTGGCAAGATCCGCATGGTGAAGCCACGGATCGAGAAGTTAATAGGTAAGGTACCCACTCTGTTCAAAAATTAATATGACAAGCAGCGAATTAAATGCAGATCGATATGGCCATGCTGTGGAAAATCGCTTTGGGAACGAGGTGGAACGAAGCCAGTATTACGTGGAACCAACACCACATGATCACAACTGGAGCGAGACCATCTATCACCCTTAAGACGAGCGTTAAAACCTTATGGTGGCTTAGCGTGGAAGACAGATGGACATCGTCATTCCAATTATCATTGCACAAAATTCTAACTTGGAAATTACGTGGAGTTCCATTTAATACGCCCAAATTCACATAATTAATGATAAGACGTAAAGGAGAGTGAAGGACGAATACCAAACTTGCATAGTTGGTAATTCAAAGTCCGCCAAGGTTATATTTTTATTAACAAAGGATAAGGGCCAACGACCGCTTGGATTTGTATACATCCATGGAATTATATTAACATGGAATTCACGTAGAACCAATCGAATTCCCCTCTATATAATTCGATTTAGAGTCCAAAGGTTATGATATAAAATGAAGATTAATATGGAAGTGGGGTGATATAATAAGGACATTAGGTTATGTCGGATATAATTATAATTAATATAATTATAATTATTACAAATCAAGTAAATTACAATATGGAAAGAAAAAGTGGGGATGTGAATAGCAATTGAAAAGTAATGATTGTGTAAACCTGCAACGTAATGACAGAATGCCTCATTAGCATTAACTGGAAACGATGCAACCAAACAGAAAAAAAAAATTGTGTGAATTGGGAGGTGTGAAAAATGGTATCAGAGCCCACGTTACAAAACTGGGCTGGTGACATTGTGCTCACTGTTGCTGTGTATTCACTGTATAAATTTAATTCCGTGGAAAGATTTTTTTTTTTTTTTTTTTTATATATATATTTTTTAATTGTATTTTTTTTTATTTCACTGATCTGTGTTGAGTGTGTACAGTGGTGCTGAAATGGAAGAAGGTGGCAAAATTTATGTTGATCTACGTGATGAGGATAATGCACCAGATCCAAATGCGCCCATGATGGCTATGTTGCGGGAATTGCAACAAGAGCTGGCTGAGATAAAAAGCCAGAATGACAGATTGTCATTAGCCAGTGAGGAGCAGGAAAATCTCATCAGGGAATTAACTTCGCAGAACAGCTAGGAAGGCGAAGGTTCTGGAAAGATGAAAACTGATGAGTCTAAAGATGAAGATGCAGTAAGGCATCAATACAAACAGAAAAAGGAATTACAGGGGGAATTCCGGAAAATCAAGCCTCCCTCCTATGATGGGGAGAAGGAGGAGGATGCGGAAGCTTGGTTATTGAACATGATCAAGTACTTCCAGGTCTATGAATATGATAGCAATTTGAAGGCCAGATTAGTTGTTTATCAGCTACAAGGCAAGGCTACCTTGTGGTGGGAGGAGACGGAAATGGTGCATGCCATTGATGAAAAGACAGTCACCTGGGAAGATTTTCAGGTTATGTTCATGAACTGCTACCTAAATGAACGTTACTATGATGATAAAGCAAAATAATTTCATGAATTTAGACTGGGACAACTCACTATGGATGATTTTGTTACTATGTTTACAAATTTGTTGAGATATGTACCCTACATAAGGGAAGAGAAGGCAAAAGTTCAAAGATTTCTAAATTGCTTGCCTGCTGTATACAAAGAGAAAATCGAGTTTGACAACCCAAAAACAATGGAAAAAGCTGTTAGAAAAGCCAGATTATGTTACCAACAGTTCAAACGAAAATCTGAACAAGGGAAAAGCTGGGTAAATAAAAATGAGTTCAAAGAGAGGAAACAGAAACCAGCCTATTTAAAAAATTTTGGCAGAGACCATCAGCAGAAAAATTTTAATAAACCCAAAGAAAGTCAAACTGCTCAGTCCCAAGTAGCTTCCAAACAAATAGATGGAGACAGTAAAAAGGAAGGGACAGTCAAAATGAGAGAACCCCTGAAATGTTGGGGTTGTGGAGAACCCCATCTTTTGAGGGACTGTCCGCATCGAAACATTCATATGCTCATGAGGGATCGGGAAGCGACAACAGTAAATGATATAGCCAGAAATATACCAACTATCAGTGCAACCCTTGAAAATCGGTAAGCAGAACATCAAGCAACCATGGTGGAAATGGAGGGTAAGATTTCTGACCTATCTGTTACTGTTCTGATTGATCCAGGTGCTTGTTTGAGTTACATTAGTCCCAAGATTGTAGAAAAATGTAACTTAAAAACTGAAAAATTTCAACAGTCATGGCTGGTACAGCTGGCCACTGGAACTAAGAGAAAGGTAACACATAAACTGCCCAGAACAGTAATCAAATTAAATGAGCTTCAAAGAGAAGTAAATTTGAACATTCTGCCCTTAGGGTCATATGATCTACTGATAGGAATGGACTGGCTGGAAAAGAAGAAAGCCTTGATGAACTGTTGGGATAAGACTTTGCATTGTGTAGATGAGGAAGGGAAAACTTTTATTATCAAAGGGAAAAAAAAACCTATTTCTGTAAGACAGATTTCAGCATTGCAATTAAAACGAACAGCTAGAAAAGGATACCAAGTTTATGCAGTGCATGTGGAAGAAACAGAACAGAAAAATGAAGAGGAATTACTGGATGCGGTACCAGTAATAAGAGAATTCAAGGAAGTTTTCCCAAAGGAAATCCCTCATTTTCCCCCCAAAAGAGAGATTGATTTCTCAATCGATCTGGTGCCGGGAGCAACACCTGTCTCCCGAGCGCCTTATCGAATGAGTCCTCCTGAACTGATGGAACTGAAAATGCAATTGCAAGAACTGTTAGATAAAGGGTATATCAGACTGAGTGTATCTCCTTGGGGAGCACCGGTGCTGTTCGTGAAAAAGAAAGATGGAACCTTTAGGATGTGCATTGATTATCGTCAAGTGAATAAGTTGACCATTAAAAATAGATACCCTTTGCCTAGAATTGATGATCTTTTTGATCAAGTGAGAGGGGCTTTAGTATTTTCGAAAATTGAATTAAGAACTGGTTATCACCAGCTTAGAATTAAAGAAGAAGACATCAGCAAAACAACCTTTCGAACCAGGTATGGTCACTACGAATTTGTAGTCCTACCTTTTGGTTTGACAAACGCCCCTGCCACATTTATGTGCCTAATGAACAGTGTGTTAAACAAGTACTTGGATAAATTTGTCCTTGTGTTCATAGATGATATCTTAGTTTACTCAAAAAGTGAGGAGGAACATAAAGAACACTTGAGGATAGTATTGCAAACTCTAAAGGAAAATCAGCTATATGCCAAGTTTAGCAAATGTGAGTTTTATAAAGATAAGATCCAATACTTGGGTCATATTATTTCTGAACAAGGCCTTTCTGTTGACCCTGAAAAGATAAAGGCTATAAAAGAATGGCCTGTACCAGCTGATGTTTCAGCAGTGAAATCATTCATGGGGATTGCAGGCTATTATCGCAGATTTGTAGAAAGATTTTCTACCACAGCACATCCCATCACATCATTACAAAGGAAAGGTGTCAAGTTTGAATGGACTGAAAAATGTCAAAACAGTTTTGACCAATTAAAACTGAAACTTACTACAGCCCCTATACTGAAAATTGCAGATCCTGATAAAGAATTTGTGGTATGTACGGATGCTTGTAGAGAAGGATTGGGAGGAGTTCTTTTGCAAGAAAATTCAGTTATTGCCTATGAATCTAGGAAACTGAAGATACATGAACAGAATTATAGTGCCTATGATTTAGAATTAGCAGCTGTTATCCATGCTTTGAAAATGTGGCGGCACTATCTTCTTCGAAAGAAATTTACATTGATGACTGATCATATTAGTCTCAAATATTTATTTTCCCAAACTGATTTGAATGCCAGACAAGCCAGATGGCTTTCCTTTTTAAGTGAATTTGATATGGATATAAAATATATTAGAGGGAAAGAAAATAAAGTTGCTGATGCATTGAGCAGAAATGCGTGTCAGAATATCAATAGTATTGGAAGTAGTGCTTAGATTGATGTAGAAGAGTTGGTGAATAAGGTAGCAAACCAAGACCCAAATTATGAAACACTTCTGGTGAAATTACAGAAAAAGGAGAAAAGTGATTTCACTCAAAACCAAAAAGGGCTGATTTGTTATAAAAACAGATTGTATATTCCCAATGTAGAGTCCTTAAAAAGGGAAATTTTGGATGCGTACCACAAACAACCATATGCAAGACATCCAGGATATCAGAAAATGTTAACAGCCCTGAAAAAGAAGTTGTTCTGGCCAGGAATGAAGAGAGATGTAGCAGAATACTTAAGTAGATGCATGGAATGTCAACTAGTCAAAGTTGAACATTAGCATCCTGCTGGCCTTTTAAACCCTTTACCGATTTCAGAATGGAAATGGGACACAGTTTCCATGGATTTCATAACAGGGTTACCCAAAACCAAATACCAGCATGATTATGTAATGGTAGTAGTAGACACTCTAACCAAAGCTGCTCACTTTATACCAGTGAAATCTACCTTTGGGACAACTCAAGTAGCAAATGTGTTCCTGAAGGAGGTGGTAAGGCTCCATGGGGTTCCGAAGGTGATTGTTTCTGATAGAGATGCTAAGTTTACAACAGCCTTTTGGAAAGGGCTATTTGGAGGTATGGGCACTAAATTGAATTTTAGTACTGCTTACCACCCTCAGACCAATGGCCAAACGGAAAGAACTAATCAAATTTTGGAGGATATGCTGAGAATGTATGTGATGGATAGACCCTTAAAGTGGGAATGTTACTTTCATTTAGCTAAATTTTCCTATAATAATAGCTACCAATTCTCCATCAAAATGAGTTCGTTTGAGGCACTGTATGGAAGGAAGCGTCGTACTCCTTTGAGCTGGAGTCAGCTGGAAGATAAACTAATGTTGGGACCAGATGCTTTACAAGAGATGGAAAGAATTTTCAAATAGATACAAAGAAACATCAAGACAGCGCAAGATCACCAGAAGAATTATGCTGATAAAAAAAGAGTTCACCGAGAATTTAAAGTGGGGGAGCATGTGTATTTGCGTATTAAACCAAAAAAGAGTACCCTTTATGCGGGAAGTTGTGCAAAACTGGCCCCTAGATACTGTGGTCCTTTCGAAGTATTAGAAAGGGTGGGACCAGTGGCTTACAAGCTGGCCTTACCACCCCATGTTAGAGTTCATGATGTATTTCATGTTTCGCTATTGAAAAGATATGTGCATGATGCTTCTCACATAGTTGATTGGAATGTTGTACGGGTGGAACTAGAAGGGGAGTTTCTGCCAGAACCGCTTCAAATATTGGAGCGGGAAGAAATTGAATTGAGAAGCAGAACAGTAGCAAGAGTAAAGGTGCAGTGGAAGCACTTTACTGCTAAAGAAGCTACCTGGGAAAGAGAAGCTGAAATGATGGAAAAATATCCATTTTTATTTGCAAAATGAACTCTAGTAGTTGAATAACAACACCGAGGACGGTGTTTATTTTCAGAGGGGGAATATGTAACACCCCCAATTCATGTGTTTGAATTTCAAAGTTAGACATTTTAACTTTAATCCTAAAGGGAGTGGACCCCAAAGGATAAACATTTTGTGAATGTAATTAAAAATTTAATTGAGGAAATGAATAAAATAATGTGGTGCAGATTGACCAAAATGAGATTTATGAGATCACTTGCTAAATCCATGAGGATGGATGAGGCAAATATTTCCCCACAATCTTTCAAAAATCCTTGAAAGAAATAAATTTTAAATTTAGATTTTTGAGGAAAAATCTGAATTTCCCCAATGATGAGGAAAGTAGTTGGGAAGAGGTAAAAATCTGGAAAAGCTAAGGAAAAGCATAAAACAACTTTAAAGAATCCCTAAATTGGGAAGCCTAGGCAAACAGGAAGAAAAGCATCCTGAGATTCTGGACGCAGAATTAGAAACATGCTTTGGGGAACAATAGCTTAAATAAGATGCTCTTGTACAGATTAGAGGTTGATCTGTTTCAAGGAGAAGATCTCAGCTCGGGGGTGAGTTCTGGGAGACAAAAGGACTCTAAGGTTGGGAGGTTGGTCAATTGCATGAGTGGTATGTCTCTAAATTTATTGATGTTCTATTTCATATAGTATGAATTGGCTACATATAAAAATTTGACTGTATATTAGAATATCAATTCTACATTTAATAGAACTGATCATAAGGAATTTATCCATGAAATTTTGTATAGTTGTAGAATTGGAGTGGTGAAGTAGAATCCAACAGAGTCTCTAAACCAGTGATTGGTTTAAATCTGAGGATACTTATTTTTTTTCCACAGGAAAATTTGTGAATTTGTTTTAATCTGCTTCTGTTTCCTAGCATGATTCTAATATATACATACATGAGAGAGAATTTGAATTTCCTGTATTATATTGGAAAATAGTAGGAAATGAATTGTAACTTACACTGTGCATGAGAGAACAGAAGGAGAGACTCTATAAACTGACTTCATGGCCAACATACCATCCACATGAAATCAGAAAATTAATGGTCAAGAAATTTGTATGTAAGAAACACATGCTATATTAGAGGAAAGCAACTGATAATTTACAAAAGACTGAGCATAGACAGGTAACTTATGAAACCATTCTAATATTATAGCATAGAAAGTAAATACAAAAGATAGTTGAGTAAATATCCAACATGCATGTTCACCCCAGTCTGACATATTGAATTATATGGATCCTAGTCTATCGTGAAAATCCAAATCAAGAGGGTAAATTTGTAGATTATAAACCCCAATGTCCTCTAAACATAAAGACAGAAATGCCGGTGCATTCATCCCTGCAGACAATTTGGATACATATTCTATGCAAAGACATAAAAAATTTATTCCTCAAGTATCTGCATAGAACTACAGTGTCATTCTGTTATAAATGATCATATCACTCTGGTTATCGAAACTTCAAAAGAAAAAAACCAGGCGTTTAGACTTTAGGGTCAGTTTAATAAAACTGGAGGAAGAAATTGAGAAAGTTATGACTCACAATAATACTATTGATTTCATTCAGATATTTAAATTTTACCATCACAGAAGCTATGTTCTCCTGGAATAGGAAACTTTATATTACAGTACATTATTCATTCTAATGTCACCACAGTATGAATATAGTTAAAAATTGCATGGCCTGAGAGTCTGGAGGCAATAAACTACACAGAATGAAGAGTATGTGTATATGTAATATATATAAAAAAAATTTAAATTGCCAAAAGTTAAGTATTAATTTCAGCCAAGTCAAAACGAGCAAAGAGAGGGTACTGCTGGAGCATACTCATAAGAACAATAACCGAAAACAAAAGTGGGTATTATGAAAACCCAGGAATGACTGATGTATATGTGGATATATGGTACAATTTCGAAACAACCTTATAAAGTCCCATGAACAGAGCTCCATAAATATTCAGAGTGGGGATTTACTTATAGTGATAAAAATAATTACAATTGTATCATTACAATATTTAAAGGTCAAAATATAAACCGTATAACCAGTAGCGAAGAACGAATTCCTTCGGACAGAGTTCGGTTAATACCGACCTGCAAGAAGCGAGTAAACAATTGTTAATGTTTAAGGGAGTCACGTATCTCTGCAAGTGCGAAAGAGAGCACGACACTTACCTGCAAGAAAAAAAAACCAAAATCAACGAAACGTTGAAGATAGAGAGTACGAATAACATGAATCAAGTCCAAATGATAACTGAGAGAGACGTAGTACTTGGAAATGGAGAAGCCCTACTCCCTTATCAATCTGCTACATATAACCATGGAATTATCATGAATAAAGGGTTACATTAAAGAATCGACTAAAAACGAGAAACCTCCAGAGAACGAACAATTCTTTCTACACTTGGTCAAACAACAAAATTTCAAATCAGAGTGCCAAGGGCGTAGAATCATTACGGCGCTGGATAAATGTACTCGTAGCCAATTTCACTTGAGAATAAGATTGGGCTACTAAGCCATGAGAGCCTGCGTAAAACCTTACTTCTGAGAAGGCGCATCAGAAATCTCAAAGGCTAGGTAAGAAAACCAAGCTAACCAAATTCTGGGAAAGGCGAAAAGCACATTCTCTGCAAAACAAATAGAGCCATTCGTTATAATTATTCCAATAGCAGAAAACGATAATAAAAAATCGTAGTATTGGAATGAAGAAAAGCGTGAAGCTCTCAATTGGAAATGGCAGCCTGAGAAATAATAAAAATATAGAGAGCAAAAATTTACAAACTCTGGCAAAGGATCTCACCGACGGAATTTGTTAACGCACAGGAGTAAGGCGAAGCCTGAAACGAATCACGCCAGCGGCCATGGGGTTGTCACTAACGGTCTAAAGATAAACCAAACGCTGGGGGAGGTAAAAGAACTGCCGAGCAAATACCAAGCTTGATTTATAACAGTGTGCTATGAATCAAAACAACGAAACCCTAATATCCAGATGCAATCCAAGTCGTCCACCTGGCGAGATCTGCATGGTGAAGCCACGTATCGAGAAGTTAATAGGTAAGGTACCCCCTCTGTTCAAAAATTAATATAACAAGCAGCGAATTAAATGCAGATCGATCTGGCCATGCTGTGGAAAATCGCTTTGGGAACGAGGTGGAACGAAGCCAGTATTACGTGGAACCAACACCACGTGATCACAACTGGAGCGAGACCATCTATCACCCTTACGACGAGCGTTAAAACCTTATGGTGGCTCAGCGTGGAAGACAGATGGATGTCGTCATTCCAATTATCATTGCACAAAATTCTAACTTGGAAATTACGTGGAGTTCCATTTAATACGCCCAAATTCACATAATTAATGATAAGACGTAAAGGAGAGTGAAGGACGAATACCAGACTTGCATAGTTGGTAATTCAAAGTCCACCAAGGTTATATTTTTATTAACAAAGGATAAGGGCCAACGACCGCTTGGATTTGTATACGTCCATGGAATTATATTAACATGGAATTCACGTAGAACCAATCGAATTCCCCTCTATATAATTTGATTTAGAGTCCAAAGGTTATGATATAAAAAGAAGATTAATATGGAAGTGGGGTGATATAATAAGGACATTAGGTTATGTCGGATATAATTATAATTAATATAATTATAATTATTACAAATCAAGTAAATTACAATATGGAAAGAAAAAGTGGGGATGTGAATAGCAATTGAAAAGTAATGATTGTGTAAACCTGCAACGTAATGACAGAATGCCTCATTAGCATTAACTGGAAACGATGCAACCAAACAGAAAAAAAATTGTGTGAATTGGGAGGTGTGATAGTTCCTAAAAGTGAAGCAGAAAGCCTAGTGGTCTATGTAGAAAATACCATGCTATGAAATGAAAGGCTTGGACATATTAGAGAAAAGGGCCTTCAAATACTACATGGTAATGGTATGGTAGAAGGTATGTCTAATTTCTTTCTATATTTCAATTTCTGTGAACATTGTGTATATGTGAAGAATAATTAGGTGATTTTCCCCTCTGGTGCTAATAGGGCGAACAAGGTATTATAGCTTGTGCAAAATTATGTGTTTGGCTCTGCGTTGTTTCCATCACTGGGTAAGTTTGTGTACGATGTGTCATTTATAGATGACGTCTCAAGGAATACATGGATATATTTCTCGAGGAAGAAATTTGAAGACTTTGATAGATTTAAAGAATTTAAGACTCTAGTAGAAAACTAGATAGAGAAGAAGATAAAGGTATTGAGAACAAATAACGGTGGAGAGTTTTGTAAGAATCAATTTGAAGAGTTCTATAAGAAGTGTGGTTTAGCAAAAAATAAGACTACTCCATACACATCTCAGCAAAACAAAGTTGTAGAAAGAATGAACAAGATGTTGATGGAAAAGGAAATAAGAATTCTCAGTGTTATCAGTTTAGGACAAGAATTCTGGGTAGAGGCAGTGGAGATTGCATGCTACATGGTTAACAAATCACCTTCATCAATGTTTGAGGATAACACTCCACATGAGGTATGGACTGGTAAGAAACCATCTCTTTCAGATCTAAGGGTATTTGGTTGTGATGCATATTTACATGTTCCAAAGGACAAAACAACCAAGTTGGATAAAAAATATGAAAGGTGCATCTTTATTGGGTATAAGGATGGTTTATATGCCAGAATTCATCATGGGAAATGGATCTTTTGGATTTGGAGCATCAACCACAAGATAGAGGTTCAATTGTTCGTATCCCACTATGTTTATGGACCTTTTTGAAGATATAGGATGTCCTCGAGAAGAGGGATTGGATGAGGAACATGAGATGTTGCTCCATCAGTGCACCTACAAGCAACACCAGAAAGAGTTTATGATTCAAGAGATCCACTTTGAGAAATTCAAATGACTATCCATGAGACACCTTCGTTGAATCAACCAAGTAGTGAGATCAGTCAAGCAAAGAAAAAGGATTATGGAATTACAAGTGAGCATATTCAACTTGAACTGGCGTGGAGGAAGATGAAAATGTCATTGGTATTTAATTCTCATATCATAGTCTTTTTTTACATATGTATTTATTCATTGATTATTTTATTGCAGGGTTTATGTTTACCTCCCTGTGGTGTGCTTATTTGAATGGGGGTTGCATGCTATGTAGGTTTGTTTTATGCTTCACTTTTTTTATACTGCTTGGTTGTTTTATAGATTCATTGTGTTGAATATTTTGTTCCAAAACAACCTCAACTCATGTGATGGAAAAACATCCCTCTAAGAAGTTTTGAGTGCATTGTTTTATATGTTTTCCTCATTTTCTAGGTACTTAATTGCAGTGACTATGTTTTTTTTCTCATGGTGTAGTTAATTTATTGAAGGTTGCAGAATCTGGAGTTTGAGTGAACTCTCTCACTTTATATATGTCATTGGGTTTTCTCCCTTGGCTAAAATGATGACTTATTGAAATATGTCAATCCACTGAAATTCCCATGTTGCTTTATAGACTAAAAGGCTCTGATTGACTAATGCACAGATGACCTAAATCTGAACTTTTAGATTTTAGTTTGTCACTTATTTGATGTCAACCATGATTTTCGCGCGGAATGTTGCATTAGTGGTCTAATTTGGTAAGGTATTTTTTTTATTTCTTTTATTTCTTGGAACGAGAAAATTTTGAAATGGACATTGATCATCTCTCATCATCGTTGACCATTAAAGATGCTAAAAAATTTTCATTCAAATTTCTTATGCTTAATAGTTGTTTGTTATTTTTTATCCTCCAAAGGATAAAGATCACAACACTCGCCTATTTATCATTACAGTTTCAATATCCATCATGTGTTGACATAATTGTATGTAGGCATGACCTCACTACCTGACCTGATTACTTGCAGGCTATCTGAAATAACTTAGTGCTCCATAAAGTTCCACGAAGGGTAGATTTCCGCTCCCTCCTTTCGGACATTGGGTCCTGGGCCAAACTAGATAGTATCTACCAAAAAATAAATCAGTATCCCTTACTAATCTCTTTCATATTGCAATAATGACCTTGATGCCACATGAATGGTAGGTATGCAGTGGATTTTTTATGTATTTCTTGCATTAGTAAGTTAGTGACCTCAAACTGTATAAAGAAACAGAAGCTATCTAGCATAATATAGTAAACCTAATGTATCCTAAGATCCTTGTGTTATCATATAACCATCTGAATTTATCGATGTTATTCCTACCATATAAGGGTGCTCGCCCATGAGAAGCCTAGAAGAAAAAAAAATCTAGTGCCTTTTTTGGTTTCTCGATTAGTAACCTATTTCCTTAGAAACCCCCATCATGTTTATGAAAAAATTGAAATAAGAGGGGTGACCCTACTACAAGTCTGTAATTATTGTCATACACTTTGTGAGAGGATGGAAATATCACAAGAGGAAAGACATGACTGAATCTAAATGTGAGTTTTATAAATATACGAAAATCATTTTGGTTATCATGTTTTTTGTCTATAATAAGAAACTTAGTACTTAATATTTGACATTTCATAGTGGATTTGACAATATGCATCAACTGGTGTTTTTTGGCTCTTTTAGAGCCATGTGTCTATGCATCCCTCTTCCAAAAATCTATAGCATGGATTCATAAACTAAATATTAGTCCCCTCCATTATGTATTTTGAAGCCTTAGCTTGTGCTTCATAGCACCAAAACTCATTTGGTACACAATCCTAGCACCAAAGTTGATTTAATACAGTCTTATTATGGATTACTTTGAAATTAGTAAATACAAATATATAAATTGTATATAAAAAACCAAATGTCTCTTACGATTGGAAATTTAATATAAGTACTTAGAATATTTTGAAAGAAAGAATCTCTTGGATTCTTGTTGAGGAAACTCCTCCATTGATAAAACTTCTTGAGATTATTCATTTGCTGGGAAAAGGAAATTTTAGGAAACTTCATTTTTACCATTTAAATTATGTTCCATGTTTAAAATTAGTGCCAAATTTTAAATGTGGCTTCTTCCATGTCCAAGATCATTTTTGAGTTTGCACACACAATCATAAAGCATCAAACTAAGTGCTATTATCTATACTTGAGATTTGTGCATATTTAAAAAAATGCAATGATATTCATATACAAATAAAATACCTATAACACCACATATTTTTGGATTTCTTTGACATGCACCGTCAAATAAACAATAGGGATTTTACAAGTTTTACATGACCCGTCGTAGGCACAGACAATTTTGTGACAAAAGTGTAAAGCGATTATCATTTTTTTGGAATACTTTCTTATTTCTAGCTAGCCATAGCCCCCATATTGTGAACAATGGAAAATATTGATGAGCTTCCACTCTGCTATTAGTGTACCAACGTTCAAAACAAGCGAAGTGATATTCCATTTCCATTCATTTTCACATTTTATGCTATGCCCAAACCTCCCTAACATAAAAACAATGTACAAAAGGATGATTCACAATTTCATCGTTGATTTTTCATAGAATTCATTTTTCTTGACCATTCCAATTTCTCCTGTCTGTTATCCAAGGTTAATGTTTTATTTGAGAGGGCCAACAATAGGATTATTTTGGTTGAGAGGTTTATTTAAATTTCAATTCTTTTTATACCTTCATTTATTTTATCCTTCATCATCTTCTCTCATTCTAGTTGCTTATTGTAATTTTGTTGTTAAAGCTCCTCATACCATAGTATTTGGTCATATCAATTTCTCTTGTTCAAATATCTTAAGATTTTTGTGTTTTAGTAAGAAAATATTGATTCCAATCTTAACCTAATCCTCGGTGCAAATCGATATAAGTATCACTTTCCTTGTCTTTTCTCAAAGCAGGAGTTGTATCATCTCATGCCCTACAGACTCTCTACTTTGTAGAACATTAATTAGTGGAGTTGGAGATCTATAATTCCTGAAACATTACATCCATCCCATGAGTCCTTATGAACCCTTCCTTGTTCCCTTTTCCCTACTTTCCAGGCCAAACATTTTCCAAATAGTGGGAATGCGTTCACTATATTTATTAATATATTTTTTTATCCTTATCCTACCCTCCATTGGTGTTGATTCTATATATTTTTGCATCAATAATCTGCCTCATAAGCCTTGATTGTGAATCATTTTCTTATAAGCCCTGATTACAAATCATTCTCCATACGCTCTTTTAGTTGAGTCCCTTTCCACCTACCTTTTGTCTCTTGTTGTTTTGTTTCATTTCAACTTGTTTCTTTTACCTATTTCCAAGGCCAACCATTTTCTAAGCAGTGGGAATGCCTTTCACATTACCTTGAATATTAATAAATCTACCTTATATATATATATATATATATATGTATATATATACATATATATATATACGGGCGGGTGTGCACACATATATATATATATATATATATATATATATATATATATATATATATGTAATTATCATATCCTCCAGTGGTGCTGCACTATAATATTTTCCCATAAATCACTCTGCCCTATATGCCCTCATTATGAGTTTTCCTCCATACATTATTTAAGTTTCCAGCCATTATAAAAAAAATGAGTATTTAGGAGTACCCACATACCCCATCTTGGAGTCTCTTTCTATTATGTTCCATTTCACTACAAGAATTTCTTCCTCTTATTTTATTGCCACTAAAAAATTAAATCACTTTATTTTAATTACGCAAAATTCATTATCTATGCAGTATTTGATGTCCATACATTGTCCATTGAAAAAAACCACTGAGTATATTTTTCATCTTTCTCGGGCTTATCAAAATATGGCATGTGAACCGTCATCTTGGTCTTGATCACCGCAAGCTTGACCATGTGGCTAGTCTTCATGGTGCCAATAATATCATGGAATTTAACTCAGATTCTACTCCAAATGTTATTACTTCAGACCCTGAGGTGGATAGAGAGTTGTTGAGATCCACTCATTTCTCCAACAGACCCCTCAAGCAATCTACACAACAATTTATATTTGAGAGAGACATTGGTTTTCCCCCAAATGGAGACTACTGGAAGTTGCTAAGGATAATTTCTTCTTCTCATATTTTTTTCTCGTCGGAGAATTACCACACATGAAGTTGGATGCCAAGTTGATGTTGTTGAAATGCTTGTCAACATCCAAAATGAGTATTAGTCTAATGGGTTGTAGACTCACATGGATTTTCCAATGAGTTTCTTTGAACAATATCATGGGAAGTGTTTTGGGAAGGAGGTTTGATATGAGTTCTGAAAGTGAAGAAGTCAAGAACTTGCGGGCGATGGTGGATGAGGAGTTTCAACTCCTGGGATATTTTAACTAGGTTGATCATATCCCATGGTTGTATATTCTTGACCCTCTTCATATCCATGCTCATTGTGCAAATATTGTGCCATGGGTGAAAATTTTTGTTAAAAATATTATCCAAGAGCACCGACAAAGCCCGAATAAGGAGAGACACGTAGATTTTGACATCAAGGCAACATGATTATATCATGGTTGTGGTCAATAGGTTGGGAAAAATAGCTCACTTCATTCTAGTAATGACTACTTATTCAACTAGCAAGGTAGCACAAGTCTTCATCAGGGATATCGTGCGACTACATGTTGTTTTGAAAAATATTGTGTCAGACAGGGATGCTAAGGTCACTTCCAGTATTTGAAATATTTATTTGTAGGTTTGGGGATAGAGTTGAACTTCGGTACAACTTATCATCCACAAAAATATGGACAGACAGATAGGGTCCACATGAGTCTGGAGGATATGCTGAGGATGTATGTCATGCACAAGCAGAGGAGATGGGAAGAATACCTTCCATTGGTTAAGTTTGCATACAACAATGGTTATCAATAGTCACCGAGGATGAGTTTGATTCAGGCATTGTATGGGAAGAGTTGTAACACTCCCATCAACTGGAGTGATCCAGTGAACATGGTACTAATTCAACCAGACGTGCTAGAAGAGATGGAACAAGAAATATAGGTTATAAAGAAGAATCTAAATGTGAAACATGAAAAGAATAAGAGTCATGCATACCAACTCGGGGAATGTAAGGAGTGTAAGGTTTGAGAACATGAATATTTTCGCATGAAGCCCAAGAAGAGATCCTTGAGGATCGAATCATGTGCCAAGTTGGTACCACAGTATTGAGCTCCTTGAGGGGATTGGATGAGTATCCTACAGTATTACACTACCTCCAACAGTGAAAGTCCATGATGTTTTCCATGTTTCATTTCTTAAAATATATGTAAAGGATGTTGATCATGTTATTGATTGGTCTGTATTGGAGGTGGAACCAGAAGGAGAATTCCAGCTAGAACCTCAGTTCATATTGCAGCGAAAACAACTCATGCTCCAAAACCAAGCAATCGAGCAATTTAAAGTGCAGTGGAAGCACTTTGGGCTCAAAGAAGCTACATGGGAGATGGATGATCAAATGCATGCTATGTATCCTTCATTTTTTGTTGGTGGAGGGAAATGAGTTTTTTGTTTTTGTACATATTTATGTATATAAATATCATAATGAGCTTTGTTATAAAGCTCCAATAAGAGGTATGGTTGCCATTGTGTCATGTTTGACATGATGGTTTTTATTTTGAGCTGGATGTTATTTTAAATATTGCAACGAGATGGGTTATAAATCTCCATAGTAAGTATATTTTTTTTCAGTTGTTTTGTTGGTTGTAGGTGTCACCGAACATTAAGGACAGTGTTCCCCTAAGGGGGAGGGGCCTGTAACAACCCCGGGTTAAAACTTCATGTAATAAAGCTAATAAAGGAAAAATAAGACCAAGGTAAAGGTACACTTACTCCAAGCTGAATGTTGGGAAAAATATCCTAGTGGGCATCACTTGTTGTGCTTATGGCTAAGGGTAAATTGGGAAAAGAGATGGAAAATACTTTGAAAAGGAAAACACGTATTATAGGTATTTTATTTATGAAAATAAATGAAATTAGGAGAAAAGGAATTTGAAAGGTCACAAGTTTCACGTGAGGACGAAATTGAAGGAAAATAATGGAAAGTGAAGAAAATTACAGGCATCAATAATAAAAATGCATCATAGCGTCAATTGGTAGCCTTTTTTTGGTTCAGTTTCAGGATTAGTCTCGGAGAGGAGAATATGACCAAGAGGAGAAGGAAAGAAAGCAAGAAAATGAAGGAAAAGGAAGGCACAGGAATGGAAAGAAAATAAATGACAAGGAAAGTGAAGGAAAGAAAGGATCAAGCAAGGAAAATTTGGATCAAACAGCTTTATCTAAAATACTTGCAAGTAACAAGTTACATACATGATTTCCTAGCTAGTTTTGGCATGCATGTGTGTATTTGGTTTATTTTTTGTTGGTGGTATGGATTTTTATGGGTTTTGACAATGGCTTTATTCTTTCCTTGCCATTTCTAGATAGCCATGGCATGATGGGAATCATTCTCAATCGAGCTTTGGATTTCCAGAAGGTTTTGGATCTGGGAGAGGTGGTCTCAGGAAAATCGCAAGGTTTTGGGGTGGAGATGGTTTTCTCTAGGAAGTACTTAACAGGTGGGTGGAGACAATAAATTCCTCAAGGGATGGTGAAGGAATTTTTAGGGATCCAAGCACAATTTTTTTTTGTGATCTTCGAACTAGTTTAGGTGAGATCATGGTATGGTGAGGGTGGAGGTGGTTTAACCTCTGGATCCCCTTGGTTTTTTATGGATTGGTTTATCCCATGAGATTTGACATTCATGCTTGGAATATGGAATGTGGGTGATTGGCTAAAATAAAATTTTGTTAAAGCCCAATCAATGGTAAGGAGGTACGTGGAAGTCCCAGAGCTAGTTGGATTTTGCATATGTACTTGTTATTATGTGGCTTTAAAGGTTGTTCTATCATTTTTCTTTATTTGGATATATGCTATTTATAATAATGGTTATTTGAAATATCTTAGTCATGCCTCTCTTCATGTTTTTACTTGTAATTGAAAGAATAATGAATGCAAAACCTAATTGGTGTAATGAAAACTATTGTGAAAAGGAATTGGTTCTTATTGTTAAATAGGGAAAATTTTAAGGATGGACATTTATATAAAAGTTTAAAATTGGGCGAATCTTAGTAGTCCCCAATATGTGAATTGTAAAAAAATTTATGTTATTTTTGTAAAAATATTTAGTTTTGTAATCATTTTATATTAGTATATATAAATTTCTGGCAATTTTTAGGGTAAAATATTTTTATACTATAAAATTTAGGCGAATCAATTTTTAAAAAATGGGAATTGGCGAATATTTTTTCGGAAAAAAAATGGAATATTAGCCCACCTGCGAATATTAGCCCCTAAAATTTTCCACGTTGTTAAACCTCAAATTATTTTTCAAATTATTATGTTCATATATGTATTAATGAGCTATAAGTTGCATGTTTACCAAGTGTTTGACGAAATGTCATTCCCAGTTGGGAGAGGTCAGGTCAAGTCCTGGTTTAAGTTTTGGTTTATAAGATTTATCTCTGTATCATTCATCATAATTTTGTATAATTTTCATTGAGTTCTTAAAAGAGGCCTAAGTCATATCCCTGGAAAACTGGCTAAAAATTTGGGTTCCATGACATAGAACTGACTCGAAAATTCCACAATCGCTGGCAGGTAGGCCTTTGGGAGTGACTGGAGGGTTATAGTCACTATTCGTCCTTGGAAAGGGACCGAATGAAGCTCTAGTTCAGTGAAAAAGAGAGTAATTTCAGAGGTTGCACAACTAGAGGGGTTGGGTTTCTCCTAGAGGTTTTGTATAACCTAAGGGAAGTGAATAAGGTACTAAGTTTTCGCCTCCATTTCCTTAAGGTCATGCAGGAGGTTGAGTCTTATTATAGTGACCCTCAGCTCATGTTTACCCAAGGTAAACCGATGAAAGTGGTAACTGTGGGAGGAGTGTGTTACACTATAAATTTTATGGGTTCAACCAATCTTTCTCTTCCATTGGTAATATTCTACAGATTAGGGGAATTTTGAGGTCTAAAATGGGCCTCCTAAGAAAAATGTACATCCAAAATAAACTTTATAAGAACCAATAGGATTCAAGATGATGATGTCAACCATGAGGGATAATTCACCATTTTTGGAGTAAAAAAGTAAAAAGATTAAAAAATAATAAAATAATAAAACTATTTTTTCAACTTGTATTTTCAATTTATCTCCCTAATTTTTTACTTAAAAATTTTGAGTGGAAGTACTCATTGGATGCAAAATTTAATTTCTCATCCAAGGAGTACCCATGTTGCATACACTCGATGGACCCTGCTACATGAAAAATAAGAAATACATGAAAAACATGATTGCAATAATGTTTTTCATGTATTTCTCGTTTTTCATGTAGTAGGCTCCATCAAAAGTATGCAACATGGGTACTCCTTGGATGAGGAATCAAAGTATGCATCCAAAGATTGCTTCTGCTCGAAATTCAAGTAAACCCATTTGAAGATAAGTTGAAAATATGTGTTGAAAAATAGTTTTTTCTTTTTTTTTTCCCTCAAAAAATTGATGATGTAATCTAATATTATTTTAATATTTCCACTATTGTATTATAATTTCATTAGGAGGCTCATTTTAGACCTCAAAATTCACCTAATACAATAAATTTCTTTATCTCCCACAATTACCTATTATACAATACACCACATGAAATTTTTCTCCAGTCGTGTCAATTTATTAGTGGTTTGTCTCTTGTCAAATTTTCTCTTTCTTTCTACTTCTGATCTCTGCAAAAAATAAAAGAGTAATCATGACAAAGAGCGATTTTCTCTTCCTTTTTCTCTTTTTTTTTTTTTTTCAGAAGATAAAATAGTAACCATGAAAAACAGAATGTTTTAGGCATTCACTATTTTTCATCATCATAGCCACATTTGTTAATGTTGCCACACCTCTGCTCATAGGAGTTGATATAACCTTGAGGTTCTCATAAGTAACAAGTTAAGAGACTTCAAGTACAAAAATTTCCTAGAAATCTCTTTAGTCCATGCCTCAACATATTCATCCCAGTCCAAATGAATCGAAATAAACAATGTAGCCATGGGCTTCCCTTTCAATTTCAATTCGTGAGAGCTACACTCACTTATACATCGAATTTTTAATAAATTTAAAGGTAAAAAATAATCCTTACTATGCACAATCATACATGGATTTTTAAAATAAATGTAAATGTATGAAATAATTATTTAACATAATTATTATTTGGTCGTGGTTTACTGATAATTTGAATTATATTTTAACAATATGCAAATTATTGAAGAAATAAGTTTCCAGTTAAAAAATAATAACATAATTATCACAATACCAATTTTTAGAAAAGGGAACTATCTTTTCGCTTCACTGCAACAGAAAACATAAAAGGAGAACTATTTTTAGCCATTTGGAGAGCACTTTAAAGTGGTAGAATTAATTAAACATGACATCATATGTTGAGGTAATACTATTCTAACATTGCAAAGCATTGCAAATTAATTCAATTATTTAAATAAGGTATGAGCTAAACTATATATTATAAAATTATTTGTTTGTTGTATTTAATATATGTGCACCCACGTCTATCTAGTGAAACCACGTCTTCTGAGACTAGCCCAATTATCACAACTCTATTTTTTTTTTAAATGAAAATATATTTTAGCTCTAGTGCAACCGAAAAGATAAAAGGAGACAGAGAACTATTTTCGTCCATTTGGAGAGCACTTCCATTTAGAAGATTTTATTAAATATGACATGATATGTTGAGGTATTCATTATACTAACATTACAAAGTATATGTAATATGAATTAATTTAATTGATTAAATAATGGATATGTTAAATTATATATTTTATAAAAGCAGTTGTTAGCTTATGTATGTGCATTCACTTCTCTACGTTGCAACCACGTCATGTGAGAACCCTTAGCCCATCTAGGACAACATGCTTCAGTACCACCATGTATCCAATTCTTTTGCATGGTGGGAGGAGGATTCACCAGAATCATTAAAGGAAGTGACGAGAAACCAAGGTAGCCATCGATTCCTTGAGAAAGTAGTCTCATAATAACTTCAATTTAGGCTACTTAGTGATGTTTCTTAGGTATCTTTCAGGATGTCTATGTTATTTGTTTTACTTTGACCAAAAAAAAAGCATGGTGAAGCCTCGAGAGAAATGGTTATAAAACTCTTAGGATTTAAAATTTTAGTACTTAGAAAGGGGCTTCAAAACACTTGTATGGTTTTTAAAATGGGAAATTAATTTTTGAGGTCTGCCTTCCATCCTTATTAGGAAGGGGTTTCAAAATACTTGCATGGCTCGTCTAATGGGAAATTCATTTTTGGTAAACCTTCCTTCTAACATTATTACTTGGAAAAAAAAATACACTAATAATATCATAGCATGACTTGGTGTGGTGGCTTACTATACATTAATAGGCTCACTATCAATATATTAAGTGTTAGCATATTTACCCAAATGCGAGCCTTCCCATTGTCGGATTTGTTTCTAATAGGAGAGAAGACGTATTCCCCTAGAGAAAAATACTAACACCACCACTCTTGGTCATTACCTGGTATTCACAACTTGCAATAGCTTTTGATGCTTAAACTTAAGATGAGTAGCTAACACTAATATTTACCCTTAATGGCTTCTTCATGAATAGAAGTCGGGATATCTCTCAACAATTGTATGCCAATTTTTATTTATCACCTCACTCAATCATGCAACAACATGATATAAATCTAAATTTGATTTATTGAATGGAAAGTATTTAGTTACAAGTTGGGTGGTGCCCACTCCCATTCATTAAAGGAATTTTGAGATCTAAAATGGGCCTCCAATGGAAAACAAAAGTTAAAATAATAATGTACAACGTGTGAACTTTTAAAGAGTTTTTTTTTTGGTATTTTCAGATTATATCCTTGTACATTCACTCAAATTTCAAGGGTAGAGGGATGTTGGAAGCATAATTAAATTACATATCCAATGAGTACCCGCTCTACATACTTCTACGTGGATCTACATAAAAAAAAAATAATAATACACGAAAACATGTTCAATACATTTTTTCATTTATTCTCAATTTTTTTTATGTGGATCTATTTAGAAGTATGTTGAGTGGGTACTCGTTCAATGTGGAACGTACTTATACATCGAACAGTTTTTTACTCTTGAAATTTGAGAGAACCTACTAGTACATAGCCAAAAATATAATATAAAAGTAGTTTTCATCTTCTCCCTAGATCATCGTCTTCAATCCTATGGTTTCTTTTAAAGTTAGGTTTTTTAGTACATTTTTTTATTTGAAGCCCATTTTTATCCTCAAAATTCCCCTAATGATTACTTTTCATACTACAATCATGTTTTTTGGCTTTCCACCATTATAAGATTCTATATATAATAAAATGTTTAGAGAAATTCCTACAATGTTTGGGAATTTTTAATGTTGGATCATAAATGGGCTTGGACAATCCATTCAAATGTAGAAGTTTTTAAATCTGCGAATTTTTTCTCTTTACATGAATAAATTGATAGGTCCAATGTATGGGTGGGTTAATTCTATTTTCTTCTATATTTTCAGGGTAGAATAGAAATAGATATATAGCTTAGGTTTGCCAAAAATGGAGTCATACCATGTATTAAAATATGATAAACAAATACGTGTTTCTGGTTTCTTCCACACCTTCCCAAATCTCAAAAATTTGTAGCTATGGCCTCTGTATTTCAATAAAGAACCTCTTTGCATAAATTATATGATAAAATTTCGATTCAAATATGTAATTAGGTTCATAACAGACTTAGGAATGCTTATCTACTCTTTGAATATATTTTCACAAATAAGCAATGTAATTATCACTATAACATAAGTGATGCTTACACATTTTATCTACAAGATTAGAGTGGAAAGAATAAATAAATGGGAGGGAAGGATGCAAAGATTCTGAAGATACAAAGATTTATGGATGATGCATAAACTTAGTTTTGATTTAATATTGTTCAGTGCAGATATGAAATGATGCCCCATACAACTTAGAAAGAAGAAGAGTTAAAACATTTGATTGAAGATATGAGAGCTTGGAAAAGGTGAAGTGTTGAAGAGTTGTTGAAACAAACACAATACCAACAAATTGGAGAATAAATTTTGAAGTAGAGATCATCAACAATACCATTCCTCCTTCCCAACACTATTTTCCTTGAGACACCATTCCTTGACTAGCACCACTACCATAATCTACCAAAATGACTAATAACAGATTTGTTGTTTTAATTCATTTGTTAATTGTTAGAATGGTAAAAAAAAATCACTTCAACATTAACTTACTTAAATCATATTGAATATTTTTTAATGGAAATAGAGTTTAGAAAATAATAAAAAGAAAAAAAAAATATTTTAAGACTAGTTAGTTAATAAGGAATTTCTTATTAGAGTTACGAACTTTGCTTAAAATTAGATTTTTTAGGCTTAAAATTTGGACGATTGAGGTAGCCCACTGATTTGAAATGAAATGTAATGGATTTTAATGAGGACACAAGACTTCGCGGTATAAGGGACCACCCACTATCACTTAATCCATATATAATTTTTTTTCTAGGTTGATTTTGTTGTTATGGACCTTGAGTAAGAAATTCGTTGTTTTGTGAAGCATTGTTTCCACAAAAAGTTAACTGAAATTTTTCATCTCTAGGATGCTATCAATCTGATGACATATAACTTCATATACTGCACACCCTTTCATAAAATTCCATTTTGTTTCTACCACCCCTCTATCGCAAAAAATACAAGTTTTTTCCTCCCAATCTTCTTTATGATGGAAACATTGTTATTGATGGCAAAGGAGAAAATCAAGATCATCTGAAGTATAAAGGAGAAATAAGGCAAAGAAGGAAAATATGTAGTGAAGGAGCATAAAATAGAGGCAAAGGAGCAGCAAAGAGGCATGGATCAACACCAGAATTAGCATTAAGGCAAAGGAGTAGAGAGGAGCAGTAAAAAGGCTAGAAGCAACATTAGAAGCGTAATCTAAGGTAGAGGAGCGGCAAAGAGGTAAGGAGCAACATTAGAATCATTATCTAAGGCAAAGGATCATAAAGGAATAACAAAGAAGCAAGGTTAAGCATCAAAATGATCAGAGACAACAAAGGAGCAAGTTGGGATGAAATGCGTTCAAAAAAATGCAAGCCAGGCCAAGTCGTGTATTTTCACGTTCAGAACAATGCACGTGCAGTTCAGGGTCGACTGATGTTTTTTTAAATTTATAATAGTACACGAGGGCATGTGCAATTTAGCAGGTCAATTCAGGTAATTTCCAGAAGAAATGCATGCAGAACAATGTTTAGCGTCTTAGTCGCATTTCGAAATCACAAGCGGAAGGATGATCACAAAAACTGCAGAAGCAAAAAAGTCACAGAAACTGCAAAGTGCAATATGGTGACATGGATAGATGACGTGGCACTGACGTGGAAAGATTACGTGGTAGGTGACGTGGCCCTGACACCACAGATCGCAACAAAAGTTTGATGACGTGGCAAGGTGATGTGGCAAGGTGACATGGCATGATGATGTGGAAATGACGTGGCACCCCTGGTGGGACCCGAACCCTTTATCACATATCACAAGTCACAAAGCTTAGAAGGGATAACGCTCATGAACCAAGTTGAAACGCCGAAATGTGAAGCACGATAAAGAGCCCAGATGCTTTATACTTCAAAGCTAAAGTCTAAAGGATTTAAAGTCCGTCGTGGGACCCATTCGCATATCAAAAATCACAATATCGGAATGGTGAAGATCATAAGAACAAGGTTCAATCGCAGAAATGTGAAATGAGAGATGAGGACCGGACGCGATGGAGTTTCAAAGTTGAAGTCCAAAGGTTTTCAAATCCGGATGTAATGCCTTTTGTTAAGAAATCACATTGGAGGTGGAAGAGGTGAATGTAATGTAGAAGTACCAAGGAATGTCGAAATGTGATAAAGGGACCGGATGCGATGCAACTCAAAGCTATTATTTAATAGATTTCAAGTCCAAGTGTATGTGGTTTTGATTTTTAAATTGCATTGGAGAACAAAAGAGCTATGCATAACAAGAAACACATGAGAATGTCGAAATGTGATGAAGGTGGTAGACGCAAGATATTTTGAAGAGTTCCATTGTAATATATTTAAAATCCAAGGTCTGTATAGTTTGTGCCAATTTTATGAAGAAAAGTGAACACGGGAAGTAGACTCAGGTAAGACCCTACACTCGTGCAGAACATTGGTTGATACGGTCGCAGATTTTAAACAAGAAAAGTATGAACACAAGTAGAAAGGCTCTAGTAAGTGATCCGACATAGAGAAAAAGGAAGAGAAAGCATAACTTTGTGGTTATAAGGAGATAAAGTAGCATTGTTGTAAACACATCTGCTAGGTTGAGTCGAGCCAAAACATAGTTATGCAGCACTATTCAAAATGTGTCAACTGGGTCTAGTCAGGAAAAAGGCGTTTATGCAGAATGGTTATAATATAATAGCATAAACATAAAAGATAGTGACAGCAACAGAAAGGATAAATGCACAACGAGCCAAGAGATAAAAGGGTTGAGTGAAATATATTTGTTGTAAATGTAAATGTAAATGAATTCATTATTTTTTATTCTATGTGATGCAAAGGCAAGTCTCCGTAGGCATAGGAAAAACTCCAATGAGTGATGTAATGATTATTTCTGAATTAATAACCTGAATTGAAGTGTAAGGAATCAAATGGGTGGAAGGGATAGGGTCAAGCCTGTTCACTTTGTATTACCTGTAGAATGAAAACATTCAGGAGTGATCTGTATAGGAGATGTAATATCAGTGTACATAGAGAGGTTAGAGAGCTGAAGAATCATTGAGAGCTGATAGAGATGTTGTGCACATCAGGAGCTGATATGAAGCATATATGAAAGTTGAAGAGGAAGCAAGGGAGGAGTATAACAGAGTTGATATCTAGGTAAATCAACATTTTAGCTTCATGTTGAGTGAGGGGATTGTAGTCTCCTTTCAAGTTGTAGCTTGATAAATTTCTAGTTGGAGCTGGGTGAGGTAGGAGCCTCCTGTAGGTTGTAGCGTGCAGAAAATATTTGGGAGTTGGAGCTTCCTTGCAAGTTGTAGCTTGTAGAAATTGAGGTAGGAGCCTCCTGTGGGTTGTAGCCTGTAGAAAATACATGGGAGTTGGTGCTTCTGTTTCAATTTGTAGCTTTATAGATGTCCAATTGGAGCTGGTTGAGGTAGGAGCCTCCTGTGGGTTGTAGCCTGCAGAAAATAGATGAGAGTTGGAGCTTACTTACAAGTTGTAGCTTGTAGAATTTGACACAGTATTCTCCTGTAGGTTGGAGCCTACAACAAATTACTAGTGAGAGGGAGTTGGAGCTTGCCTTTGCATCACAACAATAATAAGATGTGATTTTCTGCCTTCTGGGTTTCCACTTATACCTATTGTCTATGTGCTTGATGATTATGTGTAGATGTGATGTATAATTATGCTTAATTACCTTTTTTCCACACATTGAGTTTGTTGATTCATTATGTATTAAGATTCTTATAAAGTGAAGTAGTTAATGAGTTGAATGAAAAGATTTTTAATATCCATGAATGTGATAAATTGATTCACCCCCCCTCCTCCCAGTTTAGCTAAGGGTTCATCAATTGGTATCAGAACCAATTCCTTCTGTAACAGTTTAACCACTGGAAGGATTTCCTCATTCCCCAAAATGGATAATCTAGAAGGATGCTCTACAAATAAAGCCCCTCTATTTACTAGCACAAACTATGATTTCTGGAAAATAAGAATGAGGACATACTTAATGTCTCTAGGAGTAGAAGAATGAGCTGCTCTGGAAGAAAAATATGCACCAAAGGAAACTGACACTAAGAAAAAATCCAAACAAAATTTCATTGCTAATGAAAAAGTAATGAATTCAATCTTGAGTGGTTTGAGTGAGTCATAATTTATCAAAGTAATGCACAGTAAGAATTCCAAGGAAATCTGGGATACATTAGAAAATATTCATGAGGGATATACAAAAGTGAAGATGGCCAAACTGAAATCATATAGAACTCAGTTTGAAAACTTAAAAAACGAATGAAGATGAAGATATAGCTGCATTTTTCTTAATATTTATAGAAGTTGTGAATATCATGATAGGCCTAGAAGAAGAAACTAAAGAAAGTGTTGTATTCCAGAAAATATTGAGATCTCTATCATCCAGGTTTAATCCCAAGGTTTCTTCCATAGAAGAAACAGTCCATTGGGAACCTTAACCAGAAACCAATTAGTTGGGAACCTAACAGCATATGAGATGAGACTTCCTAAAGGGAAGTCAAACATGAGGGAGGTTGCCTTTAAGGTGGAAAAATGCATAGAAGAGAAGGAAGATACATTCTCATGCTCCGATGAAGAAGAAGCCAAATTTGTCAGAATATTGGATAGAGGCACAAGCAAGTACATAGGTAAAATTCCATTCAAGTGCTTTAGTTGTGGAAGGGTTGGGAACTATGCCTCAAAATGTCCCAATAAGCTAATAGAGAATTAGTCTGAAGGGAAAGAGAGAAGAAAATCCTATAATATGCAGAAAGGGAAAAAATTTAAGAGAAAAACCTTTTTTTCCCAACAAGATAGTAGTGCATCTGAAATCTCAGATGAATCCCCATATGAATATGGAATCTCAGAATTTTCACTAATAGGCATGGATGATCCTGAAGATGATCTCCTAGAATATGGAGAATAAGGTGAGGTAGACCTTGAGGGGGAGTTGGTGCGTTCCCTAAAGGAAATTGATAGACTCAAGCTCAAGACTAGAAAACAAAAGGAAATCCTTATGAAATATGTTAAGGCAGAACCAAAATATGAATATTTTATTAAGTTGAATATTGAACTAGAGGAAGCAAGGAAATTAGAAGACATTCTAGTGTAGCAAATAAGAGAGAAAAGTCAGGAATGTGGAAGATTGGAAGAAGAAGTAGTATGCCTGAGAAATAAATTAGAGAAGGCCCAAATTGAATTAACTATGAATATTCCTCAAATGAAAAACTCTAGATAGTTGGACAAGATACTAATTGCTCAAAGATCTCCTCTTATAAATGCTGGGACAGGCTATGAAGGAGAAACGAGTAATTCCAAGGTAAAGGATAACAAGGATATCACTTTTGTGAAAGTTGTAATAAAGGAAAATGATAAATCTCATCAATATGAGATTATTTCATCTAGAAGACTGATAGAAGAAAGGATCAGGTTGTATAAGCAACTCGAAGATGATATTTCCTCCATGGAGAACTCAAAGAAGGCATACATTAAAAGTGATGATGAAGCAGCTCAAAAAGGATCCATAGAAGTAGAAGCCAGCAAGAACTTGATGTGTAAAGAAATAAACAGAAACAAGAAGCAACATCAAGAGACAAAGAATGAGAGGAAGAAGTAAGCATTTGCAAAAATATCAATTGTTCTTGAAGATGAATTGACCAAATTCGGAAGATATCAAAGGAGGATCTTTCCTCCTATGAAAAATATCACATGTTTCTCTTGTCATAAATCAGGACATATTACAGCACATTGTAAGACAAGGCATATCAAATTTAACCAGCAAAATATGCAGCAAATGAGAAGACCTCCTCAAGCAAGAAAATGGAAAAGACAAACTTTCACTAGGTACATAAATCATTTCCAAGGCTACCATTATTCATGCAATGAATTTGGATATAAATATGTTGAATGTAAACTATGTTAAAAAAGGAGCAAAAAATTCTATACATCAGCTCAAACGTACCTAGGTAAAATAAGCTATTATGTATGCCACAAGCTTCGACACAAAGAAAATGATTGTAGGCTACCATATACATTAAAGGCCTCTAGACAGATGATGGAATCCAATCAAATCATACCAAACTGTGAATCAAAACCAAGTGGAGAAATTATGAAGAAACCCAATAAAGTATGGAAGGAAAAGAGAAAGGGGGAGCCTGTTACTTCAATAACATAATGAATCCATCATAGTCTCAAGGGGAGCTGCTATAGGAATCAACGTAAATATCTAGCCAGTAATAGATAAGAAGCAACATTCGAGGGGAAGAGCAGGTCATAAAATGTCCCATAAAAGTACTCTAAGAAGATCTCCTTAGAATAAGAATAGCTAAAATCTTAGGATTGGAAAGGACAATTCCTCTGTGTTATGATACAGGTCCTCGGGATCGGAATACTATATATGCATCATGGTGGTGGTATGGCAGAAATAAATCAAGGAGGTAGTCCCAGCGTTATTAGAATTTTAATATTTGGGGATTAAGTTTTGGTTGCTCTAATTAGTGCAAAGTATCTTCTGGTTGCAAATGCTGGAGAATGTTTGGCTGCATTATCAAGGCATGGAAAGGTTAGTAAAATATCAAAACATCATTATCTTATATACGGTGACGTGTTATATTGAGTGTTGAAGCACCACTTGGTATTGGATATGAATGTACGAATTTTCAATTAAGTATTGATATACTTTCAAGGTCTCTTTCTTAAGTCATCCATAAGCTTGTTGAAGTCTTTCTGATGAAAATTCAAGTAGACAAACTAAAGATATTTTCTCGAAGAATATGGTGATAGAATAGTTGAAGTTTCTGAAGTTTGATGTAGAGTTGATCATTGAAATACAAACCCACTTGTGTCATAGATTAAAGTGTATAGTTCATAGTGAGATTTTCCAATGCATGGAATATATAAATCCTCGAGGGTTTTATGCTTAAATATGTAACTATTCAGTGTTAAATTCATTGTACTTTTATATTGAAAGATATTTTCTAATATTAAAATAAGTTGTAAGCCATGTTTGGACTCATTATTCACCTCAACATCAATGTATTTTGGCTTGTAGTGATTATATCTTCAGAATTCTGGCACATATCACCACTATCAAGCAGTAAGGGACAAAAGTATAGAAAATTCTGTTGTGACATGCCTTCCAACATTTTCATGAGTTTGGGATAGCATAAATTTGCAGCATATTTAGGAAATCTCAATGATTTTCAAAGTGTTCTCCCAACAACTCTTATACACCAATTTGGAGTAGCAAGGTATAAAGAAAAAATTTATAAGGACTATACACAAATTAGAGAGAAGTAATGCAATGATGGAAACTAGAATGAAAAAAATGTGTAACCCTTTGCCATTGATGTCAAAGGGGGATGGAAAGCAAGCAGAGGAAGAAAGAAACTTATCATAATGAAAGGGGGAGGAAGTGTTGGAGGAAGTGTCGCCATTAATTCCAAAGGGGGAGACAATTGGAAATCTTATCATTGATGGAAAAGGATAAGAAAGGAGCATCACCAGAATTAACATTAAGGACAAAGGAGAGAATCAAGATCAGTTGAAGCATAAAATATAAATAAGGAAAAGAGAGGCAGAGGAGAAGAAAAGAGTAAAAGAGAGGAAAAGGAGCAGCATCAAATGCAAAGGAGCAAGACAGAGGAACAACAAAGAGGCATGGATCAACACTGGAATTATCATTAAGGCAAAGGAGTAGAGAGGAGCAGTAAAAAGGAAAGGAGCAACATTAGAAGTATAATCTAAGGCACATGAGAAACAAAGAGGCAAGGAGCATCATTATAATCATTATCTAATGAAAAGGAGAATAAAAGAGTAGCAAAGAGGCAAGGAACAACATCAGAATGATCAGAGAAGACAAAGGATCAAGTCGGGCTGAAATGCGTTCAGAACAGTGCAAGTCGGGTCAAGTCATGTATTTTCACATTCATAACAGTGCACGTGCAGTTCAGGGTCGAGTAGTGTATTTTTATGTTTAGAACAGTGAACGAGGGCTTGTGCAGTTCAGCGGGTTGAGCCGTGTAATTTCCAGAAGAAATGCGTGCAGAACAATGTTTGGCGGCTTAGTCGTATTTCGTAGTCACAGGCAGAAGGATGATCGAAAAAACCATAGAAACACAGAAATCATAGAAACTACGAAGTGTGATATGGTGACGTGGCTGGATGACGTGGCAGTGATGTAGGCAGTGATGTGGTGGTGATGTAGGTAGTGACGTGGAAAGCTGACATGGTAGGTGACGTGGCCTGACCCCACATATCACAACAAATGTTTGATGATGTGGCAAGGTGATGTGGCAGTGACGTGGCACCCTTGGTGGGACCCGTACCCTTTATCACATATCACAAGTCGCAAAGCTCAGAAGGGATACCACTCATGAACCAAGTTGAAACATCAAAATGTGAAGTGCGATAGAGAGCCCAGATGTGATATGCTTCAAAGCTAAAGTCTAAAGGATTATAAGTTCGGCATGGGATCCATTCGTATATCACAAATCACAAGATTGGAAGGGTGAAAATAATAATAACAAGTTTTAATCGCCAAAATGCGAAATGCGAGACGAGGACCAAACAGAATGGAGTTTAAAAGCTAAAGTTCAAAGGTTTTCAAATCTGGATGTAAGGCCTTTTGTTAAGAAATCACATTGGAGGTGGAAGAGGTGAATGTAATGTAGAAGTACCAAGGAATGTCAAAATGTGATAAAGGGACCGGATGTGATACAACTCAAAGCTATTATTTAATATATTTCAAATCCAGGTGTATGTGTTTTTTCTTTGTTAAATCACATTGGAGAACAGAAGAGCTATGCATAACAAGAAACACATGAGAATGTTGAAATGAAATAAAGGTAGTGGATGCAAGATATTTCAAAGAGCTCCATTATGATATATTTCAAATCTAGGGTTCGTGTAGTTTGCGCCAATTTTATGAAGAAAAGTGAATGTGGGCAGTAGACTCGGTTAAGACCTGACACTCGTGTAGAATAGTGGTTGATGCAGTTGCGGATTTTAAGTAAGAAAAGTCTAAACGCGGACAGGAAGGCTCGAGTAAGTGACCCAACATAGATAAAAGAGCAAAGAAGGTAGAACATTGCGGTTATAAGGAGATAAAGTAGCACTGTTTAAAACTCATCAGCTGGGTTGAGATGGGCCAAAAGACAGTTATGCAGCATTGTTCCAAATGTGCTAGCTAGGTCTAGTCAGGCAAAAGGCGTTTATGTAGAACTGTTATAATATAACAGATGGAACAGAAAAGGCAGTGAAAATAGTACAAAGGACAAATGCACAGTGAGCCAAGAACTAAAAGGGTTGAGTGAAATATATTTGTTGTAACTATAAATGTAAATGAATTAATTATTTTTTATTGTATGTGATGCAAAGGCAAGTCTCTGTAGGCATAGGAAAAACTCCAATGAGTGTTGTAATGATTATTTCTGATGTAATAACCTAAACTGAAGTGTAAGGAATCGAATGGGTGGAAGGCATAGGGTCAAGTCTGTTCACTTTGTATTCCCTGTAGAATGAAAACAGTTAGGAGTGATCTGTATAAGAGATATAATATCAGTGTGCATAGAGAGGTTAGAGAGAGGAAGAATCAGTGAGAGCTGATAGAGATGTTGTGCACATCAAGAGCTTATATGAAGCATATATGAAGGTTGAAGAGGCAGCAGTGGAGGAGGAGTATAATAGAGATGATATCTAGGTAAATTAACATTTTAGTTTCATATTGAGTGAGGGGATTGTAATCTCCTTTCAAGTTGTATCTTGATAAATTTCAAAATTTCAAGGTAGTAGCCTCCTGTAGGTTGGAGCCTATGAAAAATAAATGGTGAGAGGGAGTTGGAGCTTGCCTTTGTATCACAACAATAGTAATATGTGGGTTTCTCCCTTATGGGTTTCCACTTATATCTATTGTCTATGTGCTTGATGATTATGTGTAGATGTGATGTATTATTCTGTTTAATTACTTGTTGTCCACACATTCAGTTTGCTAAGTAATTATGTATTAAGTTGCTTATAAAGTGAAGTAGTTAAGGATTTGAATGAAAAGAGTTTTAATATCCATGAAAGTAATAAACTGATTAATCCCCCCACCCCCCTATCTCAGTTTAGCTAAGGGTTCATCACTTTAGGGACCGCCCATATACCATTTTCACGTCTCAGATGATGGGAGTTGTTCCTCGGTTGAGAAATTAAAATTTTAGTTTCTCCCTTGATTGAGGAACTCAAATAATATTTATCTTCATGTTTGCACGTTCGGTTAAATTCTTTGACATAATATGCTTTCTTTTTGCCTACCTTCTTTTTCCACATGGCAGTCCTAAATTTTTTGAACACCCGCTTTTTTGTCTCCTCCTTAGCGTGAGGGAAATCATGCAGATTTATGTCCCATTTTCATAACCACTTTATGTTTTGTTTCATCCATGTCTTTATGGGTGCTTTAGCTCTTCTTCAACAACTAATTTAGGTCACCGATGCTTATCCATATTTTCAACCTTCTTTAAATAAATTAGCAAATGAATGATTGTTGATGCCTCAATTGGAAACATACCAGTCTCAGATATGGGACCATTGATTTGACTTTGAGACTACTTGTGATTAGGTGATTTTGAATTCTTTCTATTTGAAATGTGAACTTTTGACTCTCCACTAAGTAGGTTTGAACTATAAACTCTGCACAATCCAAATAATCTAGTGAACAAGAAGAGAACTTGTACCCCAATGAACAACAAGAGAACTTGGTGATTTACAACGTGTCAAGGTAGTGTGACTATGTACGAAGAGTGAACTTGGGTATTTATAACCTGTTAACGTATTGTGACTACGTACGGAGACATATATCATGGGGTAGGTAGTAGCAATAACCCTTCCATTGCGGTCTCTTCAGCTAGTTAACTAGTATATGATTACATTAATTTCTAGTCATTGACGTATAAATAGATTAGGAGTTTGAATGACTCTCTTAATTTATATATTTTTCATTTCATAAAAGAAATCTTCACAAATGTGTCATTTAAAATGTCAATTACCCCATGATTGGTTCAAACAAAAAATAAAACCCTACTACGTCTTTCAACTTTGCACATGTGTGTTACGCTTTGCATTCATCATAAATTTTTTTCGAAGTAGTCTATGGACACAACATTTTAGCCCAGAAACTGTGTCGGTCAAAAAACTTATTTTGCCTATCAACGAAGTAGTCATCTAAAAAAGCAACAAAATAGTCTAGAATTTGGAAAAGATTTTGAAAGAATCTGGCAAAGATTTTGAAAAAATCTAGAAAAGATTTTGAAAAAATCTTGTTTACAGTTGTTAAAATTCAGTATTTTGGGTGCCCTAAATTTTTTTGATAGTGCTGAATCCATTTCCACTAATAAAAATGCAATTCAGAAACTCCAACTACCTAACTTTTTGATTTTTGTTTTTTACCAAATTCAAGAAAAAAGCTGACATCCAAGCTAGTCCATATACTGAGTAGAAAAATTCATCAATGAAGACTCTAATGCCTAGGGATCAGCTCATCCATCGTATGACCAAGCTATCAGAGGATGGCCATCCAGCGGGTTGCCTCTACGTCCCATATCGATTTTGATCACCTCCTATCAGATCATAATTAAGAGATGAAGTTATGGGCATGTCATTTAGATCACAATACATGCAACATAATGGAGGTGCTATTTTAATTATGGTTGTACCATTTCAATTTTTCTAAATGTGAATTATAAAACTCGCCTAAACAACAATTGGAAATTTTAAATTGGACTGCTCCTCAAAATGCCAAAAAACTATGATATACATTCACCTACCTGTAAAAAGGATAGAGTCAACTCTTCAATCATTTTAAGAGAAGCAATTGCTTAAAGGTGGGGTTGAGATCTTCAATGGCCAACTTGTTGTTGCAACTACAAAAGTGTTCCAGCTGCATTACATTTGATCCCAAATCAACCCTTTTCTGAGTTAAGCCTCAACCTTCCAACCAAGAACTCATAGTGTTGCACCAGAAATCTACTTAGAGCGATCGTAGGCAATTCAATGACATCTTTGAATGGGAATTGTTTATTATGAGTAAAGAAATGGATGATATCTAATGTAAGTAGGAGGACTCGATCGATATTGGAGAGGAAAAACGATTGCCCCTCAGTGGCCTTCATTGGCTGGATGAAAATTGATTTCATTTATAATAAAATTTCTTATGTTGCATTATTCATCCTTGTATCTATTGAGTGTTCAGTTTTTTGGAATTAATGGAGGAAAAGAAGCACAACAAATGACACACGACAGTGTATTCCAAATTATTTTGGCCCATCCGTGAAATTTGCAGACAAAAGTAGTATTGGCACGACACTTTGAGAGAATAAAAAATAAAGGTCCCAAGAACAAATGCAGAACCTCCACTGTGTTGAAAATATTAAAGTCACCTGCATACCCCATGCAGGTAGAAAACAGAGTACAAACAGGGGTAGTGTACATTTCTGTGCATTTAACACAGGAATGGAGAAACCGTAAGGAGAAAATAAATGTTTATGGGCCTTAGCCACGATTGCAGAGATGAATTTATGCTTATGGGCACAACCTTTTTTGCAGAGGAGAAATTGAAGACTTTTGTGGTTCAAACCACGCAACAACAATTTTATTAAAGAGAAGTCATTTTGGGCTTTTAAGCCCTCAACAACCAATCAGAGTTTTGTTTAAATGCGCCAAAGATTTTAAGTCCTGAATGGGCCACATCATCTGTGGTCCCCACTTCATCGCCCATCACCAAGTTATATTTTGAGTGTCTTGTTGATATGAAGTCCCACCGCGACGCGATGTTGTGATATCACACATCACATATCGTAATGGACAGAGTTACATATACCACCGCAAAGGTTTCCGCCGAAGGTTTATTGCGATGCGATGCGATGTGGTCCCTACCACCATCGCACATCGCAATCGCTCGTCACCATAGTTAACCACATATGTTATGTTCCGCCAACTACGCCGATATCGCTCATCACAACATCGCCATATGCCAAACCATCTGTTCCAAAGTTCATTTCCGATCCGCCGATGCCAATAGCGCAAGCGCATATCACTCATCGCACATCGCAAGGGCACAAGTCCTGCAGACCATTGAGCTGCCACGGTGCGATCTCCGATGTGGGGTCCACCGTTCACAAATATAATTTTTTTTAAATTTTGTTTTATTTCTTTAAAAGAAAAGAGGTTGCCCCATATAAAAGGAATGAAAGGCTCGTAGTTTTATTGTAATGTAATTTTTGTTGTGTAATGAAAAAAAAGGCCCGCGGGCAGAGAAAAACACAGTAAGACCAGAGAGCACTGTTTTGTGCATTTTGAGAGACAGAGAGAAATATTCTGAAGAGCACTGCATCTGTAGTAGTCAAGTATTCTGTATTCCCACTTCAGTGGAAGAAATTTTGTAATAGTTTTGTTTGTTAATGAAATAGGTTTTTTTCAAGTTTGTGCCATCTCTGTCCAACATTCAAAATTTCCATATTGAATCTCTATGTTGTAGAGGAGACTCTTTTGTTCTCCCTGTTTGTTCGGAATATTCAGAAATTCCAACACACTGGACACAACACTGCAAGGGAATGTGAAACTTACAATACAATAATGATGGAACCATTTTTCTTAAAATAATCATCATTTTATTTTTTTAAACCACCGTAAAGTCATTTAGGTAAGTTTATTTTAATTCTAAAACTATAACACATGTGTGGGAGGTGTTTTAAAAAATGCATGATATCATTGTATTTTATGAATGATCAAATTACGAAATAGAAATCACCTCAGATACAAATGGATTAAATTTTCTAGATTAAATCGTATGATTTAACCAAATTTATATCTCGTGAACATTACAATTTCATATATGATATATAGTGTTTAAATTACAAATATTCAAATCTCTTTTTCCTATTTTTGATTAAATAACTCTCTTCGCCTCCCAAAATCTAATCCAATAAGAATAACAAATTTTGATTATTTATTTTCTTTAACAAAAAAACTAATCCACTAATACATTAAATTTATTTAATTATAAATAATAATAATTATAGATAACTCTCTTCACTTCACAAAATTCAATCCAATAAGCTTAACAAAATTTGATTATTTATTTTCTTTTGAAAAAATTAATCCACTTGAACATTATATCAATTTAAATTATAAATAATAATTTTTATATAATAGGTTAAATTATAACTGAAATTATTATTAATTATTATAAATAGTCGTTAAAAAAAATCCATTTCTAGTGACATATCCATATATTTTTACTAAAAAAATATTTACTCTTATTAATATATTATTTTAAAAATACCATAAAACAAATTATTAATTAATCATAAGTAATTAATAATTAAAATATTTTTAAGTCACTCATTTCATTGACTTAAATTGATTTTTGAGCTTTATTTCCCGATTCCTAGTTTTGTGCAAAGTTCTTTGTTGCGAAAAGGTTACAAGACTCGTGCAATTTCTGTAAAACTTGTTAAATATTTTTATACAAATCTATAAGATTACAATATACCATTAAAATTGCTCATTGCTATTTTGTTATACATATGTGGAAATAATGCTTGCGTAATGTTAATAATGGCAAGACCTCTACAATTACTCAATCACTAAAAATCCTTAGTGCAACTCTTTTAGACATGAATATCCAAATAAACTAAATTTAACCAGTTCACCAAACCCAAGACATTCTCTTGCTTTTATGTGTGTGTTCTAATTTGATTATGATAGCTTGTTTTATGAATGTAAGACTCTCACAAAAGTAAAATTCCCTTCTCATGGTTTTATGTGTGTGTGTTCCAATTTTATTATGATAGCTTGTTTGATGAATTTAAGACTCCCACAAAAGTAAAATGCCTTGGGTAAAACCATCGAGTCAACACTGTTAATTATTGGTAAAGCTTATTGAGATTAAATGCGAACCATCAAACTAATGCTCTTCTCATCAAATAATGAGAAGAAGTGTGATGGTTATCTTTAAAGTGCCCTGCAAGAGAAGGGAAACACTATCTAATGTGGATTTGGTTATTTGTTTGTTTAAACATAAAATTATGTATACTTAGACTTTAAAATTTATAACTCACTAAAGAAAAATATCCAATGCAAGTTTAAATACCATTCATTAAACTTATAAAGGATGGCCATTCTTTAATTCAGATGTATCAAATGGGTTATTATGTCATGTGGTTCCCAAAAGACAAGATATGGATTCTCATTAATTATAACACATAATTGAATTATAATGTGAGAATAAGACACCTCTTAATTATCAATGTTATTCCCAAAGAGATGAAAATTCATCAAATAGAAAAGAAAACAAATTGGAAGAAGAGTTGGCCTCTACTCAACATTCTAGCAAACAATCTAATTCTCCCAAGAAAGAGTGATATGCCCATCAAACCATGTATAGTAATACAACATACATAAATATTTTCTTTGATATAGGAAAGTGGTTGTATGGCTTTGTAAAACCTCCCACTCTACAAATTAGTAGTTATATTGCTTGTGCAAAATAGGCAACACATAAATAGGTACAAAATTGACCTAGAAAGCATGAAAAAAACCTAATAAATATAAAATAAACCTAGGAAAGCAAGAAATGGCTCAGAGAGAGGGAGTAAAGGCTATGGGAGGGTTCATAATGTAGCACTACCTCCCACCCCCTTGAACCTTCCAAGCTGAATGACAGATTTTACTTTATCCTAACTCGACCTCCATGGCCTCATTATGGAAATGTGTTACAAAATATCCTTCATCTCCAAAGTTAGTGAAATCAAATTTGTATTGCATCATCAGATATAACTCATCAAGAGCTCTCCCACAATATAAAATTTATCAAAATATGACATCAAGATCAAAAAATTTGGTCATTTAAATTCTAGCTAATAATACCATTTGGCATCAGGAAGAAATGTTACGTGGATCCTCCCATTAGCCTATATGGATTTTCCATGTCACCAACAACTTCCATCGTGTATTTTTCCACGTCACCACACCACCACGCCTTATGTGTCTTCATATTAGTTGTATAAATTATACAACAAGCATGTATATCATGGATTCAATATAATCTAACAATGTACTAAAGTTAATTACCAAATCGCTTCTACAAATCAATTGCGGAATTAAAAACACAATCGCCAATCACATGAAGCAAAGAAGAATCAATCAAACCACAACACAGATAATTTCCCAAGGAAAGCTTGCTGCTCAAAACCCCCTTCTCTTCTATTGTATATTCAACATGGAATCATGAAACAATTACATACAACTCTTATCACAAGAGCCATCATGTACTCAACTAATTGTCTGACACTATCTCAGATAAAACTAACCAATACTTAGCCAATTTACTGCCTCCAGAAATCCTGTTGCTTGAGCAATCCCTATTATTTAGGAATTTTGGCCTTCCTTGACTACATAAGTATCATGGGAACTCTAATGGGTGTTTGGTTGCATGGGTGCAACCCAATAATCCTACAATTCATAGTCAACTTCCCTTCCACCTAGATCTTAACTGGGTCTCTGCTGGATCTGACATGCATGCAGCTAATAATAGTAAATCCTCAGTTGCATGTGAGATCACTTATTATGAATTAATTAATATTTAACTGACTTGATATCTGACTAGTGTATCTAACCGTTACAACTATCACAATTAAGTTTAACTCAATTAACTGAGTTAAACTGATTACAGCCCGCATTAAATAATCCACCACTGCACTTCGAACTCTGTTACGACTATAATTACTCCGCATGCCTCACCAACTACCTCTAACTCGAAATTCATGAGCTAAATGGGTTTATAACACTCAGTTAACTATTACAAGTTATTTTTAGATTATATTACATTTTAATTTCCATATTAATTAAGGGATAATTAAAATAGAAGTGCACCAAATTTAGCCCACACCAGTGTAGGTGCTGCTAAGACCTGTGGTCCACCCTAGTGTAAGTGCTACTTGGACCTCCTAGTCCCACACTAGGCATGGGCGCTAAAATTTCTTGTTGAATATCAACAGTCCCTCTCAACAAGAAAGGGATTATCCTTCACCCCGATCCTGCCTCTATGGTATTAGAATTTGCTCCTAGTGAGCACCTTCGTTAGAATATCTGCATCTTGATCTTCCATGGGAATGTACTAGAAGAAACATTATTCTCATCTGCACACAATCTCTGATATGATGGTACCGAATATCTATGTGCTTGGATCTATCATGAAACAAAAGATTAATCTAGAGTTTAATGCAACTTTGATTATCACAATGTATCACTTTCGGATCCATCTGAGAACCGAAAAAACCAAGCAAGATGTTTCTCATCCAGATAGCCTCAGATGTAGCTTGAATTTATTTCATATACTCTTCTTCCACTGAACCGAGTGCCACAGATCATTGCTTCCTATTGTACTAAGAAACTGATGTCAATCCTATGCTAAAGATCCCTCCCGATGTGTTCTTTCTGTCTGATGGACTACCTGCCCAATCTGCATCTGTGAAGCCTTGAAGCTTCACTCCCTCTATCCGTTTGTACCATAGACCATACTCTGATTTTCCCCTCAGGTATCTCAAGACATGCTTCCCCGCCTTCCAAAAGAGCTTGGTAGGGTTAACCATAGCTTGACTCAGCTGGTTAACGACGTAGTAAATGTTTGGTCTAGAGTTCACTAGATACATTTGTGAACCAACTAAATACCTATAGACAGTAGCATCCACTACCTCTCCAGAAGTAGCATCCTCTTTCCTCAAATTTCTTAGAAGAGGAGTGTCCATGGGTTTGAAACCCTCCATGTGAAACTTACCCAGCATCTCTTTCGTATACTTTCCTTGAGAAACAAAAAGTTTACCATCCCACCGCCATTTTTCCAAACCAAGGAAATAATGAAGGAGCCCCATGTCCTTCATTTCGAACTCCCTTGCAATATCCTCCTTGCATGAGTGTATCAGCTTCTCATCACCAGTCAAAATTATATCATCAACATAAAGAACAATAATCAATAGCTTACCCTCAACCACAATCTGGTACAGGTTTGCATCAACTTCACTTTTAGTGAAGCCCAGTCCGGTGAAATAGTTGTCTATCCGAGTGTACCAAGCATGAGGTGCTTGCTTCAGCCCATACAATGCTCTCTTGAGTCGACACACATGCGACTCACTATTGAAGATATAGAAACCTTCAGGTTTCTCTATGTACACTTCTTCCTCAATCACTCCATTGAGAAACACAGTTTTCACATCCATCTGATGAATGTGCTAGCCCATTTGTGCTAAGAGTGCAAGGATGGATCTAATGGAAGAGTACCTTGAAACAGGTGCAAAATTATCATCATAATCGACCTCCTTGATCTGTGAGAATCCCCGAGCCACAAATTTGGCCTTGTATTTCTCCACACTCCCATCAGCAGCTTGCTTTACCTTGTAGATCCATCTAGATCCAACCACTGATTTGTCAACTGTCCTTGGGACAATCTCCCATGAACTATTCTTGACAATGGAGTCATACTCCTCCACCATTGCATTAACCCAATTTGGTTGTTGCACTGCCTCCTGAAAGGAAGATGGTTCAGTCACAATACATTTTATCATAAGAGCCATGTATCCAGTAAACCTGTCTGGAGATTTTCTTTATCTACGCTGTGAAGTAGGGGCTCCTACATTCTCTGCAACATCAAGTCTAAATATATCATCTTTCGTTGTGTGACTTCTGTCATTTCTAATGGATGGCTCTACATGAGTGTTTTCCGCCACTCCATGATCCTCCACATGTGGCTGCTCCACATCTTCAGGCTCATCCTTGGGAAGCAAGAGTTCCTCCATTGCATGCAAGTCCAGCTCCCTCTCAAGGGGAAACCACATGGATTTCTCCTCATCAAATTTTATATCCCGTTGCACAATAGTCATTCTGTTGTTTGGCAAATAAAACAGATATTTTTGGGTGTTTGAGTGTACCCCACAAAATCCTGATCTCAACTATCATTTCCAACTTCTGCCTGACGTCTTTGGCCACATGCACATAAACATATGAGCCAAAAATATTAAAATGTGAAACATTAGGTTTCTTAACAATGAAAGCCTCTTCATATGTACTCATGCCAAGTATCCTATGAGGACAACAGTTCTACACAAATACTACAGTGTTGCAAGCTTCCACCCATATATGCATCGGTAGGCCTTGATCATGCAACATCGCTCTTACTTCACCCACAATAGTTCTGTTATTTCTTTCATCGACCCCATTCTGTTGTGGGTTACGAGGTACTATCAGTTCTCTTCGAATTCCTTCTTTGTTGCTGAAATTCTTGAATTCGTTAGATATGTATTCTCCACCATTATCGCTTCTAATAGCCTTCACTTGATTCCCTGAATCTTTCTCCACCAGTGCCTTAAACTCAAGAAACTTTGAGAATGTCTGATCTTTCTTCTGCATGAAGAAGATCTAGCACTTACGAGAAAATTCATCAACAAATATCACATAGTACTTATGTTTTGTTGTCGAAGCAACATAGAATGGTCCACACACATCTGTGTGAACTCTCTCAAGGATCCCCGAAGCTCAGTTCTCCTTCTCATGAAAGGTGGCCTTTACATATTTTCCCATAGTACATCCCTTGCATGTGTCTGAATACAGAAGTGCAGCCTTGGGAACACCAGTAAAAATCTGTTGCATGACTTTCAAGGCTCCATGGTGAAGATGGCCCAATCTCCTATGCCATAATTCGCCCTCATCCCAACTCACCACTTTGTCTGCCTTTCCCATCAATTTTGTGTAGCCATCTACATCCAGCTTGTAGATATTCTTAACTTGAATCTCTATCTTCTTCTTGGCCTGTTTTGTTGTTTTGCGTCGCAGGAAATATTTTCCTTCACTGAAAACAACATCATAGCTTCTATCCTCCAACATTGCAACTGAGACTAAATTTTTCTTCAAACCTGGTACATGCATTACATATTTTTATTGAAAGGGCTTACCTAACTCCCTATGGAAGGTAATGGTACCAATCATGATAGCATTGTACCACTCGTCATCACCCATTTTAATATGCAAATGGAGATCCTTCTCCTCAAATCTACTGAAAAGTTCCTTGTCTCATTTCATGTGAAATGAAGCGCCACTATCCAAATACCACACAGATCCTAATGCACTTGAAACCATGCATGTGATTAATGAGAAGTCAAGCTCAAATTGCAAGGCCAAAGCCTCACTAGTTGTAGCTCCTCAAGCCTTCTTGATATTCTTCTTTTGCGGACAGTTATTAGCATAATGCCCATGTTCGTGATAGTGAAAACACTTCACCTTAGACATGTCTTGCTTCTTGCCATTTTGGACTTAGATTTCGAATGAAATTTCTTCCCCTTCCCCTTCTTACCTTGGTAGCCAAAGCACAATATTCTTCATCTTCATTCTTAGATGAATATCCATCTCTCGCGTTCCTTTTGAACTCCTCCTGCACCAAATCCAACCACAGTCATTCCCAATCTAGCAACATTTCCCTTCCATTGACAAGGTCTTCATAACTGTGCCAACTCTTGGGAAGTCCTAGGAGAACCAAGCTCACCAAATCATCATTAGCGATAGTTATTCCAATTCGCCCTTGTTCATCCTGACATTGGACAAACTTTGTTAAATATTTTGACATGGAGTTGCCTTTCTCCATCTTGATCTTCCTGAGTTTATCTTTGAGGGCCAATTTCCTATGGTCAATGCTACTCTAAAATAGATCTGTCAAAGCCTTCCACATTGCATATGGTGTGGCTTTCCCATGGAGGCTTGAGAAAATGTGGTCTCGTACTCCCTCCAATAGGATCCTCCTCGACTTTTCCACTTTCTTTTACCATGCATCAAGATTTGCAGCATTTGTCACAGCGGGTTTAGGAACATCACTGTCAATGAATTCCTTCAAGCCATTGTCTTCAATTACTTCCTACATCCTGTCCTTCCAAGAAAAATAGTTTGAGCTGCCCTCGAGTGTATACTCCAACCTCAAACCATTGAAATCCATTTCGATCCAAAATAAACTATAGCGCCAAGAAAGTATTTCTACAAATTCGAATTCAATCCAGTCACAAATACAGGTCCTCCTTCACTATTGTGATTTCTTGTGCTCTAATACCATGTAGAATTTATACAACAAGCATGTATATCATGGATTCAATCTGATCTAACAATTTACTAAATCTAAATACTGAATCACTTCTACAAATCAATTGTGGAATTAAAAACACAACTGCCAATCGCATGAATCAAAGAAGAATCAATAAAACCACAACACAGATAATTTCCCAGCGAAATCTTGCTGTTGAAAACCCCACTGTATTATATTGTATATTCAACATGGAATCATGGAACAATTACATACAACGCTTCTCACAAGAGACCTTTTGTACTTAGCTAATTATCTCACACTGTCTCAGATAAAACTAACTAATACATAGCCAATTTACTGCCTCCAAACAACCTACCTTTCTTGCGCAATCCTTGATGAATGCCATCACTATTATTTATGAATTTTAGCCTTCCTTAATTGCGAAAGTATCATTGGCACTCCAATGGGTGTTTGGTTGCATGAGTGAAACCCAATAATACTACAACTGATAGTCAACTTCCCTTTCACCTATATCTCAACTGGGTCTCCACTAGATCTGACATGCATGCAGCTAATAATATTAAATACTCAGTTGCATGTGATATCATGGATTGTGAATTAATTAATATTTAATTCACTTTATCTCTCACTAGTGTATCTAACAGTTACAACTAGCACAACTGAGTTTAACTCACTTAACTAAGTTAAACTGATTACAACCTGCATTAACTAATGCACCACTGCACTTCGAACTTTGTTACAACTAGAATTACATTGCATGCCTCACCAACTACCTCTAACTCAAAATTCATGAGCTAACTATGTTTATCACACTCAGTTAACTATTAAAATTTATTTTGAGATTAGATTACATTTTATTTTTCATCTTCATTAAGGGATAACTAAAATAAACATGCACAAAATTTAGCCCACGCCAGTGTAGGTGCTACTAAGACCTGTAGTCCCACCTTAGTGTAGGTGCTGCTTGGACCTCCTAGTCCCACACTAGGCGTGTGTGCTGAAATTTCTTTTTGAAACTCAACATTAGTCCTTTGGAGTTACCTTGCCAAGCCTTCAAGGCATGAATTCCATGTTATATGATGAGAGGATTTCCCATATCGTGGATCCCATCTCTTGGGCCACTATGAGATTTCACTCACTTCAAATTATCGAGGCACAATACGAAATATTAGCATCAATTACTAGGTGGTCTCATGTTTCCCTGGACTCTATAAATCGTGACCTGCATGGAAAACATTTGCACCACCAGGAAACTCTCATAGGGTGCAAGAGTCAGTTACAAATTTTTTATGACATGATTCAGGTCCCTGGCCCTATTAATTGCGCCCATTCTTCTGGATGTGAAATTTGAACCTCATGAGGTATCCGACCTGTGATAACAGTCTTCTCCATAAAATGACAAGAAGATTTCTTGTCCCCTGGCTCATCCACTAGATTGCACATTTAAACCTCCCAGGGTTTTAAACCCGTAATGATGTCACACTAACATTATACCACAATAACATCATGTCGATTTCATGCTGAAATGTGGCCTCTTTTGAAGGTGCCATGTGTCACTCAGTTATAGGCCATAAAACCATCCCAAAAGGACATTTTTTGTGGTCATATATCATGCTGTATGAATGCCACATCTTCATTCCTTTCATGTCATACTACTACATCAACCCCATCCTTGGCCCTACCATGGATAGGGCCTTATGTAAAAGAGCACTTATCCATTATATGAGTTTTCACTGTCCATTTTGTAGTCCAATATATGAGCCTCCACATCCTCATGCCTCGACCAATGTCCACGACACAAAGCCTTCATAGGGCTACCTCTAGAATGGTGGATAGTCTGAATATTAAAAGCTATATGGGACTAATTAGGAGGAACCCTGGTTATGGGCAGGGGCTTTAAAAAAAAAATGAAAGGTTAGTTGAAAAAATTCTAGTTAATATAAGGTTTTTTTGAAGGCTGGTATGAGTCCATTAAGATGACAAGTATTGACTGATGCTTTCCCAACCATTGAATTACCATAATGTACCTTTTTGGTACATTATATTTCACAAGGCTAGACACACTCTCTAATAATATGCATTATCCTTCCAAAATAAAGGAGTGTCCAAAGGCTTGAAGGACATGAATATGTTATTTAAAGAACCAAAGAAGCCTTTGAAAACTACCATGGAAAATACACAAAAAAAATAATGATGATGTATGAGGTAATGGAACAACCCTGGCTAAATATCTAATCAAACATTAAACACATTTAAAGGATTTTTCTTTATAATGATGGAGAAATGGTGACTAGAAGAAGTTAAACTAGTCTTAAGCATTCATCATAGAATATAATCAATGTGGGATAATGTGGGCCTTGATGCACAAGATTTTCCTTGAAGAATTTAGATAGATAGTGCTCTAGGTAAGTCATCCAAACCTCCAAATTATGATTCATTCCAATTTTATTTTTTGGATAGGATCCTCTGTGGGCCATGTTATTCATAAATTAAGATTTAGAGTTAGCCCATGCCCTAGTCATGATAGTGCATTCATTGATCAACATGATAATAATAATTTGGATTCAAATGAGGAACCAATTATTGGAAATTTTATTGAATTCATAAGCCCTTTTAATTATTTAGAGCATGAACCTTCTTTATTAGACATAATTCCCTCTCCAACTCTGAGCATAGTGAGAGAGAGTGATATGTAGTGATGGTATCCTTATGATGTCTAGCCCAAAAGTCCTAAACTCTTCTATAAAATGATATGTCAAAAGAGTAAGAGCTTGATGTATCGGAAAATCATATTCAATTGATAGTGTTTAGGTTGTTGGCACTCAAAAGAGATTAGGAAAAGGAAATTAGTGGGGTCAAGTAGGGGAAACAATTTTTACTCACCAAGGTCCTTAGAGCAACACATACACTAGAAAAGTTGTCCCAATGAAATTCATTTCCTTTACATATTATATCCGTAAGGAACCTTGCAAAAAAATTATCCCTTACACCTTGTTGGTAGAACATGAACCTAATTTGATGTTTATATAAGAGTCTATGCATAAGGGATATTTACTATTTCAAAAAAATGGTATTAGGGGAATTTATTTGTAGGGTGATTATAGGAGTATTTATTAGTTTAATATTTTTCTTGTGATTTTTTGCATCATAAAGAAATTATACAGAGGAGCTCAATAGTAAAACAAAAATTCCATAAGGATCATAAAGAGTCAACCACACAAGAACACAAGGGTTTACCTTGTGAAAACCCACATGGGAGAAAAACTCAACCACCTTTCCTTATAGGATAAAGTAAAAAATAGAGACATAAATTCATAGAAAAACTACCCAGTAAGATGAATAGACCAAGAACCCACCAAGAAACCAAGCCAACCCTCCAAAATAGAAGCTGGAAATTTTTTTCAAAGGCTCAGTCAAAGTATTTTTCTTCCACAGAGAAATCCAAACTCCTCCACAGAATACATCATATAAAATTCGTTCCAAGTCTAGTCACATGCGGGAATAGAAAGATATTAATTTTTCTTTGGCCTTCATCTCCATGAATTCTTCGCTTTAAGGGAGTGGAACATGCTTGATATGATGAGATGAGAATTATACCATGAGGGAGATCAAGCAACCACACACACACACACACACACACACACACACACACATATATATATTTATTACCTTTGGGGTCGAATAGGTCCCTCTTTAGGGATAAGCTGCCTTCACCCAGAGTACGGATGACTTAGTATTCTTGTGCGGCCATAAACTGAAATGTAAAATTCTTTTTTTTTTTTGGAGAAGTTCATGAAGAACAAGCCTTCTAGTCATATAAGTATTTATTTTCTTGTAAATTTTGTTATTATGAATGGTCAATAATTATAGCCTGTAACATTCAAGTAATAAGGTATGGTTCATCATAAAGTCGAGGTGAGTGCCCATCTTAAGTGGTATGGTGCTAATGATTTTTTTGAAGTAGGTAGATTTAATATTTTTTAGTCATTAGAGGAGAGTTTATGTATGCATGCCTCATGGTCTACATTAATTGGAATTATTTTTGTTATCTTATACTCATTTAGTTATCCTTTGTCGGTAGGATGATGTGTTGTGCATCTATCTTGTGTGAGCATGGGAACTATTGAATAATGAGGTTGTTGCATTATTGGATTTTTGCATGGTTGTATGATAGATCCTTCAATGGTTATCTAAGACCACCCAAGACTGCTCATAGTATACCTAGCATTAGTTCTCTTGATATCTTAAAGGTCTCGATAGCTCACTATTGTGGCCTTGCTGCAGGTGTCTTCATTAGTAGTGTGACTTAGATATTGTGTATATGAGGTAGATCTAGATCAGATGAGTGATTTACTTACACTATCATGCTTTTCTTAATTCAATGATTACTTATGTCACTATACGGTATTAACTGAGTGGTTTTCAAGAGAATTTTTTATCTTTGTGTGTTGGAATGAAAAGTATTGTAAAGAAATGTGTTGTGAGTTCTTGCCTGATTTGTAAAGGATTGATAAGTCCTAAAATTTCAAGATGCTCTTGCATTGGTCACTTATTATTCTCACATATGGTTTGTGTATTAACATTCATGGTTATTCAACTAGTAGATTGGTTGTATGCTCATTTTCCTCTTATAAGCATGTGTGAATTCCTAAATGACAAGGGTAAAGGTTGAGGAGACATATGAATAACATCGAGAAAATGTGGATTATTGTCTCCTTGGGCTTGACATGTAGATCCCATGAGTAGGAGGCCATGGGATCATAAAAATCCAATTATGAGAGTCAATGAACCTTGTTGTTGATTGTTATAGCGAAGGAGCAAGAGGCATATTGAGAAAGTTATTAAGTATAATGGGGCATTTGATGGGAGGAAAACCTATAACTTAACATCAATATTTACATGATGGTCACAGATTCCTAGAAGGGCTTTGTAGCATATTGATCCTAGTAGATGGGAGCTAAGAGATGAAAAGTGTTATGTTAGAGGACGGGGAATTTCACATCACGGTAGCATGACCACGAGAAGGCTTTAGGTTGTGGAGTTGGAACGAGGCACGAGGATGTGGAGGCTCATGGATTGGACTACAAAATGGACCTAGAAAACTCATATAATGGTAAAGTGCTCTTTTATATAATGTCATATCCCTGGTAGGGCACAAGATGGGGTTTATGTAGTAGTGTGATATGGAAGTAATGAAAACACGACATGTAGACAACATGGCATGTGGCCGCAAAAAATGTCCTTTTGGGATGGCTTTATGGCTTATAACTAAGTGACACATGGCATATTCAAACGAGGCCACATGGAAGCATGACATTGACACGATGTCATCATGGGATGATGTTAGTGTGACATCATCATATGTCACAAACCCTGGGAGGTTCAGATGTGCAATTTAGGGGACGAGCCAGGGGACGGGAAATATTCTTTGCATTTGATGGAGAAAATTTTCATTAGAGGTCACAACCTAAGGAAGTTCAAATTATGCATCCAGAAGGTAAGTCATGATTAATAGGGTCAAGGAATGTGAATCTTGTCATAAAAAATGGGGAAGTGATTGTTGCACCCCATGAGAGTTTCCTCATGGTGCAATGTTTTTCATGGAGATAACGGTTGATGGAGACCAGAGAAACATGAGACCACATGTAACTGATGCAAATATTTCCTATTGATCCTTGATAATTTGAAGTGAATGGAACCTCGTAGTGGCCATAGAGATGGGATCCACGAGATGGGAAATCCTCCTGTCATGTAACATGGAATTCACGCCTCTGAGGCTTCACAAATTAATGCCAAAGGACTAATGCGAAGACACATAAGGTGTGGTGGTGTGGTGATGTGACAGAAGACGTGATGGAAGTTTTGGGTGACATGGAAACTCCATATAGGCCAATGGGAGGATCCATGTGCCATTGCTTCCTGATGTGACAAGGCATTATTAGCTAGACTTTAAATGACCATAAATTTTGTTCCTGATGTCATATTTTTATAAATTTTATATTTTTGGAAAGCTCTTGATGAGTTACATGTGATGGTGTAGTCCAAACTTAAATTTTGTAACCTAATTTCCATAATGAGACCATGGAGGTCGTGTTAGGATAAAGTAACACCTCCCATCCATCTCGGAAGGTTCAAGGGGGTAGGGGGTAGTGTTACATTGTGAATTATCCCATAGAATTTTCTCCCTCTCTCTGACCCATTTCTTACTTTTCTTGGTTGATTTTGTATTTATTAGGTTGATTTCATGCTCGCTAGGTCAATTTTTTACCTATTTTTTTGTTTCCTATTTTTCACAAGAAATGAAACTTCTAATTTTTAGAGTGGGAGGTTTTACAAGGCCATACAACAAATTTCAGATATCAAAGAAAAGATTTATGTGTGTTGTATGACTATACATGGTTTGATGGGCATCTCTCTCTTTCTTGGGAGCATTAGATTGGATGCTCAAAATTTGATTAGTGGCCAAATGCCCTTCCAATTTCTTTACTTTTCCATTTAATGAATTTTCATCTCTTTAGGCCTAACATTGATAAATAAGAGGTGTCTTTCTCACATTCTAATGCAATTATGTGTTATAATTAATGAGAATCCATATATTTTCCTTGGTAACCGCATGACATAATAACCCATTTGATACATCTAAATTAAATAATGGACATCCCTTATAAGTTTATGGTGTTTAATGTTGCATTGGATATTTTTCTTTACTGAGTTGCAAATTTTAAAGTCAAGTATACTTAATTTGATGTTTACACTAAAAAATAACTAACTCCACATTAGATAGTGATTCTGTTCTCTTTTAGGGCTCTTTAAGAATAACCATAACACTTATTCACATTGTTTGATGAGAAAAGAATTAGTTTGATGGTGGGTATTTAGCCTCAATAAGCTTTACTAATAACCAAAATTTTTGACTCGATGGTTTTACCCAAGGCATTCAGAATTTGTGGGAGTCCTAAATACATCAAACAAGCTATCATAATCAAATTGGAACACACAAATAAAACCATGAGAAAGTCATTTGGCTTTTTTGGGAGTCTCAAATTCATCCAAAAATCTATCATAATCAAATTGGACTACACACATAGAACCTTGAGAAGGGCATTTGGATTTTGTGGGAGTCTTAAATTCATCAAACAAGCTATCATAATCAAATTGGAACACACATAAAACCATGAGAATGTCTTGGATTTGGTGAACTAAATAAATTTAGTTTATTTAGATACTCATGTATAAAGGAGTTTCACTAAGGGGTTTCATTATTAATGTGATTGAATATCTGCAAATCATCAACAAAAATGGAATGCGTGAATCAATGTTAAACGTGCTTATGATGTAGTCTCTCATATAAATTCCATATGGAAATTGAAATATATGCTAGCCCTCAACATGGGAACGAATATCAGGACAGAATATTTATCATAAGCCGATGTACTATTTATTTAATATAATACAATTGTTTTTTTTCTTCTGAAAAAATGTATAACATAGGTTTTTGAAATTTTGAGGAAAAGTCCAATTTCAACTTTCCCATGGGTTTTTTAATTCACATTTAGAAAATTCAAATAATGCACCCATAACTACATATCTTAACTGTGATTGGATAGGTGGCGATGTTGGAAATATTTTCATTGATGGCAAAGGAGAAGACCGGAGTAGCACCTGAAACAACAACAAGGAAAAAGAGAAGCAAGGTGAAGCATTAGAGAAGAAACAAAGGAAGCAAAGGCAGCGAATTGAAGCAGAAAGATATTCAAGGTGCAGAGTAGTGAGGGTAGAAGTAGGACTCTGGACAAACAGAGTTTCTATTTGTAAACCTATGGACATTTTTAGAAGGGCCATCGAACTAGAATTATGCAAAATTGTGTATATACAGTCAATTGGTTTTGAAGTCATAATTTGAGACTTCATTATATAGAGGTTTTGCATAAAGAAAATAAGAGGATAATTTAGAGGTTAAAGCTATGTGGGCTACTTGATTTTGAATTTTTTCCTTATAGAAATGATTCGGTGTGAATGAAGGAGTTAAATGATTGAAGACACTTATTTGCATTCAACTTCAAGGGAAGATCTATGACGGAGTCCCAGTTTGAAAGGATAAATTGTAGTTTGGAATTGCCATGGTTATGAAGAATTCCTTTTAAGGATGGAAACCTGTCCGCGGCTGAAAACGAGTTAAGAGATCAAGGCAGTGCCGAAAAGGATAAGTGATGGCACAAAGCAATGCATCATTGTATATAGAAAGGATTGTGAATATATAACGCGATGAACATTAAAGGCGGAACCATGAAGGGAAGGAGAAAAACTGGTAGCAAACAGTAATGGTGGTTTCGGAAATACAAACCAGTTGTTTCGCATTTGTCTAAAATGGTAAGCGGAATCGAAGAAAAAAATGCGATAAGGGTCTGCGTATGACACATGTCCTAAGGTGGTTTTTAAAAACCATGAGTTTTGCACTTTTTTGGAGAGTTAAATCGTGGGCTTAAAACCTTTTCGATTTCCATCCGATTGCTCGCCATCAGAGATCAACGGTTTTGCACCATGAAGATGCATGAAAGTTAAGGTAGGGTTAGAAAACCGTGGGCCCGACTATGTGTTGGTGCGAGATTTAAAATGTTAAATGTGAATTGAATGATATATGGTGGGACTAAATATTAAATATGTGATATATTATGTTTAATCCAAAATCAGAGATTTGCGTGAAGATATAGATGTGGGACCCAAATATGTTGTGGATTATTGGATGATATAGCTTGCATGGTTCAACATATAATGTGAAGCGTTATGATATGCCGAGGTTTTAAACCAAAGGAAAGGGGTT